>CM077668.1:394503356-395152447 GCA_039707655.1 Elymus sibiricus | reverse complement strand
AGAGGTCCCCGCCGGTCTACATCCTAAGCGCTCAGGGGTCTTGGGCCATCGCCCTTTGCACTCCGGGTCGTTGCGCACATGGCGGGTCCAGGCACCACCTCTGTCCTGGATGGCGCCGGCCCAACCATGCCGCAATTCTGAACTGGACGTCTGACAAAGCTGTCGGCTGATACATACGGCGTAGAGGGCCCCATTAAACCATTATCCCACGTGGTGGTAGTGCGTATAGGCCAGTGGCCAACTCAGATCAAATACCCAAATCCGTTAGGCGTATTTAGTAACTCACAGAAACGAACAGTGTTCCTGTCGCTCCGACTTGGTAACACAGGGCTCGCGGGTGCTCTTGGAGCCGACCCGTCTTTAATGTTATTCTCTCGCGGGCACCCTTGGGGCCAGCCCGACTTTGACAGTTGAGTATTGCAATATGTAAATGTTTCCCGTGATCATCACCCAGAGTGATCACGGCCCGATAACAAGCATGGTATACGGACAAGGGTGAGGGGCCACCGATGAATCAACAACATAGCTAACTAAGCATCATGGGACAGCAGGTAATGTATCAGTAGCAGGCGACAAAATCAGGCTATGCATCGTAATAGGAGCTATCGGAACAGTAGCAGGGGCAATTCTAATGCAAGCATAAGAGAGAAAGGAATGGGCGATATCTTATGATCAAGGGGGTTTTGCTTGCCTGGAAGCTCTGCTGAAGGGGTCTGGTCTTCAGGGGCGTAGTCGTACTCGGCAGCGGCGTCAGTCTCGGAGTCTATCGGGAGAGAAGGAGGGGGAAGAAACAATAAATACACGGCAACAAATGCAACAGAGATGCATGACATGTCAACATGCAGTGCTGGGGGTGACCTAACGCAGTGCTACACGTGGCAGATGAAGCGGAAAATTAACTGGAACGTTTTCCTGGTTTTGGACATCTGTCAGACAGATGAACCGAAGGGGAAGGTTCCATGTTCAGTATGTTAGAGGGGTGTGGCAGGTATGTGGGTGGCATAATCGGATTCTTCACATTTTTCTGATCGTTTTTCATATATAAATTATTTTCATCCGAGTTACGGTTTATTTTATATGATTTTCAAAGTTTAAATGATTTTCTGAAATTTCTGGATTTAATTTAATTCGAAATATAAACAGTGCAAAACTTTTGTCACCTAAAAGTGGGCTAGCCACTGAGGCTGACAGTGGGCCAGGGCTGCCTAGTCAGCAACCCAGTCAGCATTGACTAGGTCAATGTTTGACCAGTCAAACTGACAGGTGGGGCCAGGGTGTCAGTGACACAGATGTTAGTTAGTCTATTTAATTTATTTTAATTGGAGGTGGGGCCCCACTGTCAGTGTCACAGGGACTTAATTAAAGTTAATTAAGCGCTACAGTGCACGGGACCCACATGTCATAGTCTAACTTTTAAACGAAGGATTATTTAGCAAGGGGGTCCACATGTCAGCGGCTAATTAGCCTAATTAGTATTAAGTTAACCCTAAACTAATCTGGCCGGTTAATTAAACTGCGCGCGCGCCGGCATTGACGGCGGACGGCGGCGAGGTCCTAGCGGCCACCTCCGGTGACCATTTGGTCGGCCGCGCGGTTCCACCGAACGGGCGCAGAGCCGCGCATCCATCTACGGCGGTGGCCCAGACGGAGGTGGCCGGGAATGGCGGCAACGGCGATGGCCGAGCGGCGGCTAGCGGCGGCGATGCACGGGGAGGCGTCTACGGTGACCAAACGGACGACGGAGAGGTCCTGCGTGAAGCTGGTGCGCGCGCGCATCGCGTGGTGGCATCGGTTGGGGTTAGAGTGTAGCGCAGCAGCGGCGGCGACGGCATCAGCGGCGGCCGGAGCTCCGAGTGTGGCGGAAGCACGGCCAGAGGACGAATGGGAGAAGGAGGACAAGGGGAGAAGCTCGGCGAGCTCACAGCGAACTCGTAGGGTGGCTTGATGGGCTCGGGGAGGTTGAGGCGGAGCAGATCAACGGCGAGGCAGAGGCTGCATCCGGCTAGGCTTCAGGGGTCGGGGGCCATATAGGCCGCGGCTGGGCTGCCCTGTAGTTAGGCCCAGCGCAACAGTAGATGTTAGGCCTTTTCTCTTTTTTAGTTTTCTGTTTTCTTTTATCTTTTCTGTATGTATTTGGTTTACCCACAAATTGACTTTTGCAAAATATGTGACTTAGCCACATAAATACAGTGCAATATCTAGCACTGCCATAAAAATGTTTGGAGTCCAGATCTTTTCATTTGAATTTTATTTAAATGAAATGGACCTAAATGGTGCTGTTCTGACACTGTTACATGATGGT
This sequence comes from Elymus sibiricus, assembly GCA_039707655.1. Classification (NCBI taxonomy): domain Eukaryota; kingdom Viridiplantae; phylum Streptophyta; class Magnoliopsida; order Poales; family Poaceae; genus Elymus; species Elymus sibiricus. The sequence continues at coordinate 395,150,145 of CM077668.1, read as the reverse complement.
AGAGTTATTTAAACAATTTTATAAATGTTGATTTTAATTTTATAATTGCTTTTGGATTATTTGTAACATTATGAACATTTTAGTTTCCAAATTGGAACAACTTTTATTTTCACTTTAAATTTGAATTTCAATTTGATTTGGAATTTGAAATGAGATATGATGCAAATGATGATCAAGCACTAATAAGTATGGTGACTAGGCATTATCAAAAGGTGATCACTGTAGCATATTTACATGGGGTGTTACATCTGTGCTAGATGGGCCTCGCGTATCAGTTGGCGCTTGTTGGCCCGTCTCTTCACTGCCATCGCTTGGGGCAGATGGCGTAAACAATAACACATAATCATAAAACGGTGGGGTTACCACCCCGTACTCCTAGTGAGTTTTTACCTGCGGGGTACACGGGTAATGGACCCATTGCCATGCATCTTACATCTCAGTAAAACAACCTATCGTCCGCCCCGCGCGCCCCGTGGAATAGTGCAGGCAGTGGAATATAAGAAAGGCAACATAGGTTAATCAACGAGTAGAAATTTGGCTAAGGGATTTGAAGAGCAGGCATGGCTATGCATGCTTCTGATGATAAGCTCCTTAACTTCACACAAAAGAACATGATGGAGCCATGGTTCCATGGGTTTAAATGCCTCTTCGGCCCAATCGGAGTCGTCGTCGGTGTCCTCCTTGCAATCGGAATGGATGGTACAAACATTCAGAGGCGTTGCATCGCGGAGGCGAAGAAACTCGTCGACAAAAGTGCTGGAGCCAGTGGTGCCGCCGTAGCTCTTAGGGTCTTCAATGTGCAGGGCAGTCACGGATTTCCAGAGCGTGCGCCAGCGCTTGGTGAGGACGCAGGTCCGCACAGCCTCGCGGGAAAGCAGGAACGACATCAGATACCTAAGGACGTCGTCCGGGAGTGCGCCGATGAGGTCCTCGTCGCCGGCCACAGCCATCTCCATGTCCCCCTCGTCATCAGCCCTGTCTCGTCACCGGCCACGGCCGTCTCCGTGTTCCCCTCGTCATCAGCCCTGTCGGACATTGCGTCGAACAGGTTGGCCGCCCTGGAGCTGCAAGGTTGTTTCATTGTTAGCAGACCGAGAGCTAGCATCGGGCTAGAATGCGAGATAGAGAAGGAAAAGTTGGACATGAATCAAACATTACAGTCTCACATGTAGGCTTTAGCCGCCGACAGAAGGCTTGCGTGCTCTTCCACCTCCTCAACGGTGCTCACTTCTCCGAGCAGGGCTATGTGCTCTCTTCCCCGCTCGCGGTGTTCGTTTCTCCAACGGCGAGCCAAGCAAGAGGCGACCTCTCCCTCAGGCCATCTCAGTATCTCACTCCTGAGCTTGTGAGAGTCTGAGAGAGGAGCACAGATCGAAAGTGTTCAATGCCACAACCACCACCGCAACATCTCGACTAGAGAGCATAGAAGAAATTCTAAAAAAAATGTGAATGTTTTAATATAAGTTAGATATTTGTCATGCTTAATACATAACACCCAGCAGTTATTTTTTTTATGACAGAGCAAGGAGATTAGAATTCTTCTTCTTTCCACTTGGATTGGAGCTATCAAGCAAGTTTACTCAAAGGGCCAATATGGAGCAGACACGCAGTTCCACTAGTGAGGACAAAGGGCCGCAAACACGGTGCAACCCTGCCTTGCCGCCAAAGTTGGCTAAGCTCCTTCCAGAAGCAGCAGTTAGCAGGATTCAAGGAATTGGTTTGAGTAAATTCCTCAACTTCAAGCTAGATGGCCTTGGCAGTAGGAAAATGTGTGGTCTGCTTATGGAGAAACCTGTTGTTGAAGAAGCTTTCAATAGAATTGAACTTTGCATAAGGGAAGGTGAATCACTGTGGGTCACGGAGGAGGTGGTGCAGCATGTCCTTGACATGCCCACTGGCTCTTCTAAGGTGCTCCCAATTCCAGACCAAGCTTCAGCAGCAGAAGAATACCATAGGATGTACCTAGCGCTGAAGCACGTAGCTACACAGTACAATGTAAAACCCCGGGATCTTGCTGGTAATCAGGAACATAAAGGTAAGAAGTTGCATCATAATATGCTGCATAGTTTCTTACAGGTTCCTTTTCGTACCTTACGCTTACCACCATCTTTCTGCAGATGCTTATGGAGCTCCTTCTCAGTATACAAGTTCATTCTACCAGATTCTTCCACTTTTAAATGATTCCCCGTGATGCAGTCCACAAAGACAAACTGAGAACGAATGAAAAGATTTGGGCATTAGTTTATGAGGAATTCTTTATGAATATGTATAGAGGAAGGAATAATTCAAAAAAAAAATTGATTGCTCCTAGTACTTACCAAAAACACTGCCACACAACCATACATATGCTTAGGGTTTCTCACAAACTCAACGCAAGCTTTCTTTAAGCAATCAAAGACCAGAAATGACCAGTCAATGTCACCCAACTTATCTAGGTCGTGTACTGTTTAAAGTGTAGTAGAGCTGACAAAATTATAGCTTCCAGACAGTAGCATTCTTTCTAATACTACCCCTAAGAAAAGCCTGACGATCATGTCCGTGGTCATAAGATTGGCGACGTCCTCTTCACCACAATGTTCAAATAACAATAAAATATTCTTCATGGAGAAAGAATCTCTTTTCTTAATGATAGTATCAGCATCTTCATTCTACTGTTCCTGATTCACAGCCTGTTCCTGATTAACAGGCTGTTCCTGATTCACATGATGTTCCTGATTACCAACAGGATCCTGGGGTTTTACATTGTACTGTGTAGCTACGTGCTTCAGTGCTAGGTACATCCTGTGGTATTCTTCTGCTGCTGAAGCTTGGTCTAGAATTGGGAGCACCTTAGAAGAGCCAGTGGGCATGTCAAGGACATGCTGCACCACCTCCTCCGTGACCCACAGTGATTCACCTTCCCTTATGCAAAGTTCAATTCTATTGAAATCTTCTTCAACAACAGGTTTCTCCATAAGCAGACCACACATTTTCCTACTGCCAAGGCCATCTAGCTTGAAGTTGAGGAATTTACTCAAACCAATTCCTTGAATCCTGCTAACTGCTGCTTCTGGAAGGAGCTTAGCCAACTTTGGCGGCAAGGCAGGGTTGCACCGTGTTTGCGGCCCTTTGTCCTCACTAGTGGAACCGCGTGTCTGCTCCATATTGGCCCTTTGAGTAAACTTGCTTGATAGCTCCAATCCAAGTGGAAAGAAGAATAATTCTAATCTCCTTGCTCTGTCATAAAAAAATAACTGCTGGGTGTTATGTATTAAGCATGACAAATATCTAACTTATATTAAAACATTCACATTTTTTTTTTAGAATTTCTTCTATGCTCTCTAGTCGAGATGTTGCGGTGGTGGTTGTGGCATTGAACACTTTCGATCTGTGCTCCTCTCTCAGACTCTCACAAGCTGAGGAGTGAGATACTGAGATGGCATGAGGGAGAGGTCGCCTCTTGCTTGGCTCGCCGTTGGAGAAACGAACACCGCGGGCGGGGAGGAGAGCACATAGCCCTGCTCGGAGAAGTGAGCACCGTTGAGGAGGTGGAAGAGCACGCAAGCCTTCTGCGACTAAAGCCTACATGTGAGACTGTAATGTTTGATTCATGTCCAACTTCTCCTTCTCTATCTCGCATTCTGGCTTGATGCTAGCTCTCGGTCTGCTGACAATGAAACAACCTTGCAGCTCCAGGGCGGCCAACCTGTTCGACGCAATGTCCGACAGGGCTGATGACGAGGGGAACACGCAGACGGCCGTGGCCGGCGATGAGACAGGGCTGATGACGAGGGGAACACGCAGACGGCCGTGGCCGGCGACGAGACAGGGCTGATGACGAGGGGAACACGGAGATGGCTGTGGCCGGCGACGAGGACCTCATCGGCGCACTCCCGGACGACGTCCTTAGGTACCTGATGTCGTTCCTGCTTTCCCGCGAGGCCGTGCGGACCTGCGTCCTCGCCAAGCGCTGGCGCACGCTCTGGAAACCCGTGACTGCCCTGCACATCGAAGACCCTAAGAGCTACTGCGGCGCCACTGGCTCCAGCACGTTTGTCGACGAGTTTCTTCGCCTCCGCGACGCAACGCCTCTGAATGTATGTACCATCCGTTCCGATTGCAAGGAGGACACCGACGACGACTCAGATTGGGCCGAAGAGGCATTTAAACCCATGGAACCATGGCTCCATCATGTTCTTTTGTGTGAAGTTAAGGAGCTTATCATCAGAAGCATGCATAGCCATGCCTGCTCTTCAAATCCTTTAGCCAAATTTCTCCTCGTTGATTAACCTATGTTGCCTTTCTTATATTCCACTGACTGCATTATTCCACTGTTATTACGGGTGTTGCTGAGCTTGCATAGGCGGCGTCCAGGGAGCTTCACCTTCCTCGTCGGACGTGGGTTCCCCCATCACCCAGATGCTGCTTCTAACATCCTGCAGCTTGCACGGTGGCTTGCCGCTTCCGACGGTGGCCTCAATCTCTAAGTATGGAAGTTCGTGTTGCTCTTCTGCCGTAGATGCATCCGTGTTATGGGATTCCACCACATCATCGAAATCATCTTCGTCTGGCAGACCAAAGACTCACATAGCAGGTTGAAGGTATAATGTTTGGACGCATGCGGATTCGGGCATATAATCTTCAACTAACAGATTAAAATACTGTAGTTTTGCAATACTTAGGTATTTACAATACTTTGTTGTCAAACACAGCCTGAAAGATTTAAGTCTGAAATATGCATAAAAGAAACTTACGGTACTACTTACGAAAATTGCATAAATTATTATACAAATAGTTCAAAAATTGACCACATTGTCGTAAGATCCCGACGTTGGCGAAAGACTCTTGCTAGACGGTGGTTCGCGGCTGTCGCCGAGATAATCACAGCAATTTAACAGGACTCTATCCGTCTGGAAACTCTGGTTTAGATTCAGACTACATCTAACACAAAAAGCTAAACAAAATATTACTCGGACACGTCCGACGTGCATCGGCGGAATACCTACCCGAATAGCTGCGCGTCAGCCGTCAGGGGCAGGGGTCAGCCGTCAGATCGTGACGGCGTGGTCGAAATCGCTAGACGCTGGATCTTTTCCGTTCGCTAGACGAAATCGCTAGGTTCGATCCCCTGTACGCGGAGCTGGAAACTGCTCGCTTCGATCGCTGGTTCGATACCCAGTTTCTTTTCCGTGTCTAAATACGTATGGATCAGAGAAAAGCTAAACTATCTTATATTTTGGAACGGAGGCCGGAGGGAGTATATCTTAAAATTATAATCCTGCTAAAATACAGTTATCTACCTGTAAGCTAGAATTATACACACAAAATTAACAGTGCATCATATATACCTTCAATCGGCCACAACAGCAAGCAACACTCCCGTTCGCCACAGGATCAAGAGCTAGCAACAACCTGAAACAAAATCCGGAGATTGGGCTTAGGGTTTATAGTGGATTAGGGCGCATGCGGCTGCTCCATTAGGCCTCGTTTTTAGGGGGTTAGTGGATTGGGTGAAACCCCTACCTTTACCCAACCCCCTCAAATCCCCTCCTAACCCTCTCTCACTAGGGGCTCGGGGTAATTGCCGTTTACCTTGTGAGTTGCGACGGCGGTGGAGATCAGAGCAGAAGATTCAGGCGGAGAGGCGATTCCAGGCGGTGGGGGGCGGTGAGCCACTCTAGGCGGCGGAGGAGGCAGCGCCGACACACTCCAGGTTGCGGCGGCGGCGGACCTGGGTCGCCCTCGATCCCTAGCTCCTGGTGTGGTCGAACAGAGAAGAGATGCGAGAGAGGGATATGGTTTAGTGGTCGTGGCCTCGTGGGCTAATATGATTTAGTGGTCGTGGCCTCGTGGGCTAGTGGTCGTGGCCTCGTGGGTTTTTTAAATCTGAACATTTCCGAAAATTTGAACATTTTTTTAATTTGAAAATATTCAGATTTAAATAAAAAGAAGTTCAGTTTTTTTACAGATTTCAAAAAGGTTCAGATTTTGAAAAAATATTCAAATTTTGAAAAAAGTTTAGATTTAAAAACGTTCGCATTAAAAAAATGTTCAGATTTCAAAAAGGTTCAGATTTTAAAAAAAATGTTCACATTTAAAAATGTCCAAATTTGAAAAAAAAAATCATGCATATGATGTGTTAGCATGCGTTTGTGTTGTGTAGTTAAACTAACAGCTAGAAAATAAAACCTTTTTGTGGCAGCCGTGAACTAAGTCCTAGTCTGGGAGGAGCATCCCCGCGAGAGCGCCCGATGCTTCCTCAACTGGAATTGAATCGGTGCAAACTCGAATCTGTTGGGCCAGGCCAGGCCATCAACTACTCCTGGGCCTCGGTCCAACGGCCTGTTTGTCTGTTTTCTTCTGGTTTTTTCATTTTCGAAAATCTGGTTTCAGTGAGCTGCCTCTGCGACGACCACGTGAACCGTACCGGAGCCGATTCAAACGCGCCGTCGTGCACAGCACCAGAGTTGGTCCAACTTCGGATGCGTCCAACGCACCGGTGCTAGTCCAGTGAGCATGTTCAAAATCAACTCTTGGAATCCAAAAACTGTCATGGTGAGAACTTCAGAAAGCCAATGAACAATATCTTACCACGAAATCACTGGTCAAAATCTTTAAGGAACTTTTTTTGCAGTCACCCATGCGGTGCTAATTATTGTACATGATGCACTTGCTGCATCTTGTGAAAGATGTCTTCATTCTATTACCACACCTACCATGTTAATTGAGATCAAGTTGTTAGAAATTGAGATCAAGTTGAATATATCACAGCAATAACAAAGACATAAATCTGCCACGCCAGAGTTTGGATCTTATCCAGACATCCAAGAAGATCACTGGAACAGGGGGATTCTGATGGTGGCAGAGGAAGGGGTGAGGACTCTTTCGCAATTGCTTGGGCTCGCTTGGTTTCATTGTACTTATTTGATTAGATGTTTGTTTTCAAAGAGACCGTGAAGAAGGCTTTTCTCGTTCAAGAAGATTATAAGATTCAACGAGACACTACAAAATGTGTCCCCTTAAACCGACAAGTCCGACAGGTCGGCGTCCACGCGGCGCGAGACCACATCCAGCACGTGATAACCCCCCAAGAGCAAGGAATCACTGTAGCACAATTTGACTCGGACTTCAGTTCAGCATAAAGGAGGCTTTGTGCGGCCATGCCGACGACTTATAAGCTAACCGGCAGGGGGCGGAGGGGGGCCCAGACTGATCCCTAACTAACGCCACTCCGTTGAATCGAATGGTCAGGACGATGACACACACGGCGAGGTCCGACTGCAGTCCAGGATCAGCTATGCTAGGAAATACGATGTGCTCGCCGCCATCGTTTGGTAAACTTCTATGCTAGGAAAGGTAGATGTAAGACCCGTAAATAAAAGTGAACTAGCCGATGTGCTCGCCGCCATCGTTTTCTCCCGTTTCATGCCACCATCTCGACTACTCCCCACATCTTACTAGTGCGCCGCTGGCCGCCACCCGCCCACATCGTGTCAACCTCTCCGACCCTGTGCGCTCACCCTTGTCCTCGCTGGCGTCGCAACTGGAGGCGACGTCGACCCCACCACTACCGCCAGTGGCGCCGGGTCCTTTACGTTGCTCTACTGCCTCGCAGCCAAGGAGACTTGGTAGACCAGAGTCTCCGGACATCAACTCTCCTGAATTGAAACATGGGATTGCTGCTGCAATATGGGTTTGTGCAGGAATAAGTATCACCCATCCATCACTCGTGAAACCCTCTTGATAGTACGGAGACATACGATTACATTTATGGCCGTTTTCGTGAAATATTGCCCACAATTTTGGGGTTCTGGTGCCATTCATCTTACAGGCTGCGATCCTTCGTTCGCTTATTTTAGGACGATAGGTAGTCACGTTCAGATGCTGCTTCTAACATCCTGCAGCTTGCACGGCGGCTTGCCGCTTCCGACGGTGGCCTCAATCTCTAAGTATGGAAGTTCGTGTTGCTCTTCTGCCGTAGATGCATCCGTGTTATGGGATTCCACCACATCATCGAAATCATCTTCGTCTGGCAGACCAGAGACTCACATAGCAGGTTAAGCAGGATGAAGGAGGAACCTTACGAACATCCAGACTTGGAGATGGAAGCCACCGTAGGAAGCGGATCATGCCGATTGAGGTAACCAGCCCTGCTAGCTTTTCTTGCAGGAGATTAGCGACGCGCGTGACACCGGCGACTCCAAGTCCCGTAGTGCAAAAAAGTTATGTCATACTCTCACACGATAGATTCTCACACAGATACAGGTTCAACGAGTTACAAACCCTAGCGTCTCGCCAGGAGGATGGAAGAGAGAGAGTTCAACCACTCGGTTGTTCTATTACACGAATCACAGATGATCTGATCTGCTCGACCGGCTCGGTCACTTGACAGGGCTTGGCTCCATCGCACTTGTGGCCGCCACTAGGCCGTGGGCCGTCTTGATCTGCGCTAGATGGGCCTCGCGTATCAGTTGGCGCTTGTCGGCCCGTCTCTTCACTGCCATCGCTTGGGGCAGATGGCGTAAACAATAACACATAATCATAAAACAGCGGGGTTACCACCCCGTACTCCTAGTGAGTTTTTACCTGCCGGGTACACGGGTAATGGACCCATTGCCATGCATCTTACATCTCAGTAAAACAACCATATAAACCAGTACTCTAATATTGATATTGCACGTAAATACAAAATAATATGCGAAGTGGCAAAGAGAATGTATGACTCAAAAGCATTTCCACTCCGACGGACATAGGTCTTTTCAAGGTGTACACCATTTGCCCTGAACACATGTGCCACTATATGGACTCTAACGTCATCCTTTGAGCAATTTATCTTCACCATTTGAAGGTCTTTGCAAGTAAATGATCTTCCCACTGGTTTGATACTTGTTTCCAATGCCTTCCTTGTGCTGAAGTTCTTTTGCACATCAAACAAAACTGTTATTAAGGATGTGCTAACATACAAAAATCTAAGAAAATAAAATCAAGAATCGACTAATGTTTGCATGTACATGAGAGATGACACCACATGTCATTTATCTTCTTCCTCTCTTCAACGACGTCCAGGGAGCTTCACCTTCCTCGTCGGACGTGGGTTCCCCCATCACCCAAATGCTGCTTCCAACATCCAAGACTTCAACGAATCCACGCCCCGACCAATGCCCCGACCAGACGAGGAAGAAACCTAGCATGGGAGGTGTTTTGTGGAAGTCGTGATAGAGACGCCGAAAGTCCGTCCTGCTCCCCAAAGAAGACCGCCGAGAAGGCTGAGAAAGCAGAGAAGGGGTCCGCCAAGTCGCCCAAGAATAAAAACGCCGCTGTCAAGACCCCCATGAAGGGTGTTGCCACCGCGGAGTAGCCTAGCCACAGTTGCAGCATAGGGAGGCAGGGGTGTGAACATCTCATGTTTCTGCTTTGTTCCAAGAAAGATGGGAAAATGTGTTTTTGTTAGCAGACAACATCTGGTTGTGTCTGGTCTTGAGTTCTTGCTAGTGGAATCTGAAAACTTTATCACTTTTTTTCACCTTGTCAATCTTTCTTTGAATTTCATGTATGCCAAATGGGTTATGTGGTGCTTGTTCAGTTTGATGTATGTTACTATTGCTCTGTAAATAAAAATGGATTGTTAGCATCCATATGGTTCAAGCTGTTTTTGTCTTTATGTAAAGGCAACATAGGCCATTATGGTAGTAACATAATAGGAAAGGCAACATAGGTCACTATGGAGGTAACATGAATGAAAGGCAACATAGGTCACCAACCGGGACTAAAGGTCCCATTCGAACCGGGACTGATGCCTACCGAGCCCCGGCCGGCTTCCTAGCCGCTCGAACCGGGACTGATGCTCACATTAGTCCCGGTTCGTAATGTGACCGGGACTATTGCTCCCATCCGGCTAGAACCAAAGCCCTGTTTTCTACTAGTGATAGGCCATTATGGTAGTAACATATTAGGAAAGGCAACACAGGTCACTATGGAGGTAACATGAATGAAGGCAACATAGGTCAACTCTTTGAGACACGGGAGCATTTAGCTCTCGAGGCGCGCGGAGGCCCGTCAGGGGCCTGGAGAAGTTGATGTCTGTTTACAAAGAGACCGAGAAGAAGGCTTTTCTCGTTCAAGAAGATTATAAGAAAACCCACGTGCGCCGGTCTCAACAGGACGTTTGTCCGCTCCATTAACCGTCTCCTCAGCCTCGCCGCTCGTGTCGTGTGCTAGCTCGATCAGCTCTTCGAGATACGGGAGCATTTAGCTCTCGAGGCGCGCGGAGGCCCGTGAGGGGCCTGGCTCGGCACGCGATAAACGGGTCGGGGTCGGTCCAGAACCTGGTCGATTCATCTAACCGACTCTGCTGATACGAATACAACTCCAGGAATATTGGCCCACACCAATCGTGGCGGCGCGAACCCAACCTCTGCGGCCTCCGCCGGCGGCTCTTCCTCGAACGCGAGTGTCGACCTCGCTGTCTTGCTCCTGCGTTGCCCGTGCCTCCACGTGCTCCGCTTGGACGTAAGTCCATTCCTCGACAACAACTTCGTCGTCAAAGAATATTGGCCCACACCAATCGTGACGACGTGAACCCACCCTCCGCAACCTCCGTCGGCGGCTCTTCCTCGAACGCGCAATCGTAACACGCGCGCCCGCGCACCTCGATCACGGGCATATAAACCCTCTGCAACCTCGGCCGGCGGCTCTTCCTCGAACGCGAGTGTCGACCTCGTCTTGTTCATGCTTTGCCCATGCCTCCGCGTGCTCGGGATTGAAAATCCTGTTTATTCTTTTCTGACGTCTGGATCGCTGACGTTGGGCCAGCGTGAGGGCCCCTCTTGTCATCTAAGTGGAGTTGGTTCCATGGGGTAAAGCTCATCTGCTCCTCCTTTTCTACCGCTGACGGGCACTGTTACGGGGTCAGCCGAGGTCAGAGCAAGGTTTTGGTTACCGCTCGAAATTTCGAGTTACCGCGCGGTTACCGAGTTTTTCGACCCCCCTCGGTAAATGGGTGTTTCGACCAAAAAAATTCGAACTATTTTGAAAATTTTGAATTTAAACGACCAATATATGGTCAAATAGCAGAAAACTGAGTAATATCACTTGTTGAAGGATAGCCTACTGGTTCAGGGTGCTCGGTCATTTTGCACATCGTCTTGTGTTCGAATCCCTCCTCTGCCAACTTTTTTATGCCCAATTCTATTGATATAAACGGAATTAAAAAAAAGGTTGGACGCCAAGGTTCGAACTCGAGACCACCACAACAACGAGGACGCAAGGCTACAAGCAAAAGCCACTGCGACACGAGCTAGTAATTGTGAAATAAGAGTGCCCTGTGTACATGACCCAATTCAGATATTTGAATTCGAATTTCATTTAAAAATTTCAAACGGTATTTGGTCGGTATTTCGTGGTAAACATGGTAACCGCGTTTTTCGCCCCCCCTCGGTATTTTTTTGGTATTTGGTAACCAAAACCTTGGGTCAGAGTGGCCCCGCGGGGTGGACTTCGGTCGACGGCCTTTTTCACCGTTGCTGGGTGACTGGCCGTTCGACGTGTCCGATCTTGGTCGGAAGCGGTGTTGCTGAGCTTGCATAGGCGGCGTCCAGGGAGCTTCACCTTCCTCGTCGGACATGGGTTCCCCCATCACCCAGATGCTGCTTCTAACATCCTGCAGCTTGCACAGCGGCTTGCCGCTTCCGACGGTGGCCTCGATCTCTAAGTATGGAAGTTCGTGTTGCTCTTCTGCCGTAGATGCATCCGTGTTATGGGATTCCACCACATCATCGAAATCATCTTCGTCTGGCAGACCAGAGACTCACATAGCAGGTTGAAGGTATAATGTTTGGACGCATGCTATTAAATACCCTTTCGACAAGGTACTATAAGTTACAAATGATAAGAACAGTAGTCATATAATGTTTACAAATGAATTTCTTGTATAAAATGATAAGAACAGTAGTCATGTAAAGAAGTTATCTTCTACACGCAATCATGAAAGTGAACATATAATGTTTGGGAACGAGCACGTAGTAGCGGAGCAGCCGCCGCCTCTCATCCGTCTTCGGCCAGCGGCACAAATCGCCCGCCGCCCACAGCTGGCTCGCCCACCGGTAAGCAGCAGCACGACCATGGCGAGTCGGCCGGCCCACGACCCCAGGCCCTTTTTCTCTGATTCATTCCCCATTTATTTCACCTAAATTTCACTTAGGTTATTGAAGCGACCTCGCCAGCGCCCTCAGCAAATCGTTACCTCGTGGCTAAGCGCAATGGCAGGGATGGGAATGAGCTGCTGCTGGGAGCGACGGGGCGCGCGGGGCGGACGATGTCTGCTTCGCCTGCTTGGATGGTGGCAGACTGCATATCTGCGATTACAGGTTCACCGTCGCCGCCGTCTTTCATCATTCTTTCCATCTTAGTGCCTCTTTGCTTCATAGGAACTAGTAGTGTGTCCCCCGCATTTGCCCGTCTAGATATATCATAGAGTGAGACGCCCCAACCTTGGGCCGGCCCGCGAAGGAGAGACTGTGAGCGTCAACGCCCTAACCAAACCAGTGACGCCCGGGCCCCCGAAACCAAGGGGCCCCCGGAGGCTAGGTGCTGCCTACATCCTATTGCTGGTTAGCCGTCGACGCACTGGCGTATACGTACGTATAGCCGTCGGCAGCGCAGTTTCTCGTACAGAAAGCGCTCGATTCTTTCTTTTCTAGTCCCCAAAATCTGTAATTAGGTCTTCCAATTCTTCTCCAATGCGCCCCAGCCGGCCAAAACGGCAATGGATGGATCAAAAGTCACACCCGCCAGACCTTTTCCCCAAGTTCTGCTCGGTGGATCCAAACCGAAATCGATCTAGGTTTGTTAAATATCAGCTGTTGTTCTTTCTTTCTTGACTACTTCGTTGCCATGTAATTGTTTCAATGGAAAATCTTTCTTGCAATGTACAGTACTAATTAGAAACAAGAAAAGCACCATATGAATTCATAGATTATTTCCCAATGAAGAACCGTCTTGTGTGCCCATTGACAATTTTGGATTTTATTAAACGGCTGGACATAAACCGAGATGCTTTGTTGATTTGTTCTTTCAGCAGATCAAAATTTTCTTGTATAAAGATTTAGGTGACTATGGATCAAGATACAAGTTCAGCCATACTACAAAAAGAAAAAGACATGATGCAACTGTTGAATGTCTTTCTTCACCAAAACCTTGAGTACTACTAAATCTTATTTTGCTGCAGAGTACTAAATCTGAATAGTTGCTTTGACATGTATTTTGTGAAAATTTACATATGTGCCAAACTTATGTTCATATTGTTAAGCAACCGACCATGTTCTAATTATCTGTCTCTCATTACCACCGTGCAGCAACATTGCCTGTGACGCTGCAGCACTCAGAAAAAACCACGCAATCTAGACAAGGTATGCATGTCTCTTACACTCTATCTGTAAAAACCCTATGTCATATCCAGCATGCGATTTTGCCATGAAGGTTGATAAAAAATTATACATGATGGTCAATATTAAAGGGCTCCGAGTCCTAGTTTCGCCCAGGCCCCCCGAAAACTCAGGACCGGCCCTGCATGGAGTTCGCCGGGGCCGGACGAGGCAGACACCGCCGCCCCTGTAGCAGCCGCCGCCGCGCCGGACGGGGACGTGGACCACCGGAAGCAGGTCATCGACCACGTTTCCCAGCAGGACGCCTCCGCCCGGATCTGCACCGCCACCGGCTCTCGGGCCTCGTCTACACCGGCAGCAACCAATTTCGACCAACAGTGACTGAGAGGTAGCAAATATTCTGCATTCTCTCCTTGCATTTCTTTTTCCCAATTATTTTTTGTTGTTGTGGGCAGCATCTTGTTGATGGGACGAGAGTGCGCTTACCCTGGTGAGCCGGCAACCGAGCAAGAGCATCCGTCCAGATGGAGAAGATAGACAAGAATCAAGAATGTAGCAGATCACCTTCTAGCTGCCGACGGAAAACCTGAGTGCAGCGTACGACGACAGCTCAGAGGACGAAGAAGGTGACGAGGATATGGACGACGACGATGCGCGAAAGCGCGCCAAGGCCAAGCCGCGCGAGACGGCGAGCGCGGGGAGGAAGAGAGTGGAGTAGGAGCGGCTCAACGAGGAGGAGGCCGCCGACTACCGCTGTGTGTGGGACTTAGGTTTGGCCTGCACCACTTCTCTTTCTCTTCTACTTTTTGATTGATTGGTTTGCCAGAAAAAGAAATCAGCGATGTAAGGAATGCGTCTAGGGGCTGAATCTGAACGCGGCGGAGCTCCCTGCCACTGTCCGCCGCCTCGCCTCCCCTCAGGGGGCGAGGGGTCTGGACGCTGAACATGAAGATCGTCGCTGCTGCCGGCCAGTCTCCTCCTCCAGCCTCTCTCTGGTACTTGAACAGAATGGCGGCTCGGCCGACGGGTTAGTGCTAGCTACTTGTAGGAGTACTCGCAGCTTGGACTTCAAATTGCCACGATGAGAATTAATCCTTGGGAAGCAACTAGCTCGTTTAATGCATTGTGTGTCCACGTAGAGGGGCTAACGTTAACCCTAAGCACAATCATGGCTCCATAAATTTGAACTAGTATTAATCTAGTATATCATGGGGAATTGAAGTAGGAGCCGCCGGGAGGTGGCAGGCGCACGTCTCCGTCGAGCCATTGGATGTGGACAGACTGTGGCCGCGGAGATGGAGGCCGGCATTGGAAATATGCCATTACAAAAACCGAAGTTAGAGATATGCCACTACAACTCTCTCATACCTCTACATATGCCATTATCTTTCCCTAGGAGAATAATGGTTCAAAAAAATACTTGTATCTCATAATGTATTTCAATACTGACCATACTACCCGTATGCCCAAATTTGGTCAGCACTTCTAAGTCTGCTAGACGCCAAAATAAGTTAAGAACTCAAATTTTGGACGAAAATTTAAACTTCCCAATTTTTTTCGAGAAAATCATATAAAATCAATCACACCAATACAAGACTACGAACCAGAGCAAAGCGAGCTCACTCACCTGCAGGCCTGCGCAGGACGAGCGGGGACGAGGGCCTTCTTCTCCTTGCCTCCGTTCGCCGCCATCCCTCCTCCGTTCTAACGCGACTAGGCGTAAACCCTGCATGGCGGACCAAATCCGAGGAGGCGGGCACCGAATCAGATCAGATCGGGGCGCGAAGCTGGCAGATCACGCACCCGAGGAAGAGAGGGTAATGTCAGGCGTCAGGTACTACAGAACAGCAACAATGTAGATCGACGCACCAGCACCGACGCGACCAACCATTTGCTTCAGCCGACGATGGGTACAACCGAGAGGGAACTGCAATATAGCATAGCAAAAATTAGTAGGGGAACACACGAACAAGAGCAAAGCTAGCTCACTCACCTGCAGGCCTGCGTGGGACGAGCGGGGGATGGGGGCCTTCTTCTCCTTGCCTTCGCTCGCCGCCATCCCTCCTCCGTTTCGAACGCGACTAGGCGTAAACCCTACATGGCGGACCAAATCCGAGGAGGCCGACACCGAATCAGATCTGATCGGGGTGCAAAGCTGGCGGATCACGCGCTCGAGAAAGAGCGGGAAAATTGGAATTCAAATGGACCATACCTTTTCCGCTTCCCTTTCGCTGTATGATGAAAGTGAACATATAATGTTTGGGAGCAAGGCCTCAAAGATACCCTCAGCAGCTCCCTGAACACCAAAGCATTTAGCTCTCGAGGCTGATCGAGCTAGCACACGACACGCGCGACAAGGTTGAGGAGACGGTGAACGGATCCGAGCCACGTCCTGTTGATACCGGCGCACGTGGGTTTTCTTATAATCTTCTTGAACGAGAAAAGCCTTCTTTCAGTCTCTTTGAAAACAGACATCAACTTCTCCTTTTGAGCAACCATCTTTTTCATTTCTTTTCTGGCCTCCTCGCGCGGCGCCGCGGTGGACACGGACTTCGTCAGGAACGCGTTCCGCGGCCCTGATTAACTCATCGCTGCGGAACGCGTTCCCGGCAAAGTCTGTGTCCACCGCGGCGCCGCGCGAGGAGGCCATGCCTCTCCCGGGCGCCGGCAAGGTGTGCAATGAACACCATCGGGAGGTCATGCTCCTTGCAAATCGCGTCGACATTGTGTTGCCTGCGCAGGAACGATGCGGTGGCGTCGGGACGCGCATCCCTGCCTCCAGCACACGCCCGTAAACGTAGATGGCCCCGCGTGGAGGCAACGCGTTAGCGCGCAAGGCGCCGGCAAGGTGTGCAGTGAACTCCTTGGGGACGTTGTGCTCCTTATAGATCGCGTCGACCTTGTGTTGCCTGCACAGGAACAAGACGAAGTCCTCGGGGGAGGCATGGCGTCCGCGCCTCGCCCGCAGCCTCGACGGCACAACTGCAGTGGAAGCGTCGAGGTCGACCGAGGAAGAGGAAGGCATCGCGTGCGACGGTGCTCCTTTAGTCAGGAATCTCTGAGATTATAAAAATATCAGTGGGTAGTAGCTATGAAAATGTTGCTATATTGTGGTTAAGTAATAAAAAAATTGTGCTGTTTATATGTTCACTTCTGTAGTTATATGTGGAAAGGAATGAGATATTTTTTTGGATGGCTGACATCGAGTGGTTTACAGATGGTTTGGAGAAGAGTGGCTCGGTTACTCAGGAGATGGACACCACTGTGCATTCCCCAGCTGAAACAGATACTAGAAGAATGGACTCTGGCGCTGGAGGTAAAAAACTTGACAAAATTATGCTATCTATTGCTCAAATTGCAAGAAGTTGACACTTTGGCTGCTCTTTGTTATGTCCGGTGTAGAGTTGATGTGCTTGTTTGGTTCACTTGTGTTCTGTTCTGATCTTTGGTATTGCTTGAACTATATCATGTATTTGCACTACTTGTCATTCAGTATCCACAAAATGGGTAGGAACTAACTTGAAAACTGGAGCTAATAACACTCTTCTGTCTCCTGAATCGCAGGGGTAGTTAATGGGATTCATGATTTTAACTGGTGTTATGTTGATATTGTGAACGCCTTACAAGATTCCCAGAAGGCTGTGAGGGCCGAAAAAGCACATTCAGCGTGGCCAGGACCTCTTATAATATTAACCATCTTCTTCAACAGCCACATGGATTATCCATGTAAGTTTGCTTACATGCATTTTAAAGCAAATAAGACAACTTCTTTAGATCTCTGTATCCTGCTTCTTACTTCTTAATTTATTGAAATTGCAGTAAGGGTGATAACTTCTTTAAATCAGATAAGATAACTTCTTTAGATCTCTGCATCCCGCTTCCCGGGCGCCGACAAGGTGTGCAGTGAACTCCTTGGGGATGTCGTGCTCCTTACAGATCACGTTGACCTTGTGTTGCCTACGCAGGAACGAGACGAAGTCCTCGGGGGAGGCGTGGTGTCCGCACCCCGCCCGCGGCCTCGACGGCACAACCGCGGTGGAAGAGTCGAGGTCGGCGGAGGAAGAGGAAGGCATCACGCGCGACGCTGCTCCTGGCCAGCGCCGTGTTTTTCTACCTCCTGTTGTCCTGTTCTGTCGTCCAGCGGAGAGATTGAATGTGCAGACAAAATGCAAAGCCACTTTTGTCTTGGTCCATAGGAATTTCGTCTTTACATTTAGGAATTTCTTGTCTACACGGGCATATAATGTTTACAAATGATAAGAACAGTAGTCATGTAAAGAATTTATCTTCATGGCAATGGGTATTAGCTACGAAAGAATTTGGTGACCGTGTATTCATTGCTAATTTTTTTTTTCCTGAGAGCAATATGAGAACAAAAACAACCGGCGAGTAATATGGTACTGCAGTACTGCTAAGTGCTAATCTGATGCGGGCATACAAATTGGAAAATCTAAGGGGAATGGGCCAGTAGGGGATCAGGAGAATAAGAGATAACCTGGCAATTGGCGTCCTAGGTCTTGGCCGTTGATGCCGCGCCGTCGCAGTCCCCTGCAGGCTGCCGGCCTGCCTCTCTCTGCTTCCCACCGGTCACCGCCGCCACTCGACTGCTCCGCCTATGCGCTGTGCGTCTGTTCGTTCGTGGCTTCCTGCAAGTATGCCTCTGTGCGAGACCGAGAGCGATGCCTTCCTACCTTCTGTGCGAGAGCGGCTGGGAGCGAAGAAGCCGGAGGAGCGAAGAGGCACCGCCGGAGCGTAGGGTAGGGGAAGGGAATACGAAATTGAAGGTTTGGAATTCGAAACACCTTAGCGGTAACACTGTGTCAAGAGCAACATAGTGCGTGACAGGAGCAACCGTAGTGCATATTCCCTTCCTCTAAATGGGCCAAACAACCCATACGGTTCCTATTCCTCTGGCCCGCATTTTTTCACGAGACCTCCCGGCAAAGCCGGGGAATAACAAATACATGATGCATGACATAAGGATCACGAGACCTCCCGGCAAAGCCGGGGACAATTTATTTTCTAATCACCCTCCTCACTTCTCCAGCGTGGAGCACTCATTCCAAATCGTCTAACTTCCTGGCCGGTCACCCATCCTCTCACTACTCCAGCCCCAGCATGTTTAGCTTCCCATTTCTATTTCCCCTAGTTTCCAAGTCTGCACTTGTTGTTTTCCTGACAATAGTAAGCTATCAATCCTATTAACACTTAGGTCTTGATGTCCATGATTTAATTTTTTGAATTCCAAAAAATTATTAAAATAAAATAAGTAATAATAATATTGAATTTCAATGAAAATAAAATAAGTAATAATATTATTTTATTCATTTTTTTGAAATTTATTCATTTAATATGGCATAATTAATATCTTTAAATATGTAAATAGAAATTCGACAAATAATATGTGCATTATTATCAGAAAAATGCGAAGAATGCAAATATGACATCATTTATTTTTTTAAATAAAATTAATTTTTAAAACTATTTCTCATATACTGAAATCAATTGCTTCTTGGTGATGTGATTAGGATGAGAACTAATGAGCTTTCTATGTTTGCCTAAGCACAATAATTGAGTTTGAAACTATTATTCTAAAAAACAATAATTATTTAGTAACACTAATATTTATTGAATAAGTAGTTTGACCATAGTTTGACCACAGTTTGACCAAAAATTCGAAAAAACTTAAATTTGAGGATAGCTTTTTTTCCTTTCGGAATTTGAGGATTCTAAAAATTTGCAAAACGGCCTACGGCGGTTGAAATCGGAACCGGCTTCTCGTGCTGAACATTTTGATATATTATACGTTTTTTTTCGACATCGTATGCAAAAGTTATAGCCGTTTTACTTTTTCATAACACTTTTTTGCAAAACATGTCGAAATTTATGTTTTTTAATTTTCCTAACTAGTAGATGTAGTAACATAACTACATCTCGAAGAGTCGAGGTCGGCGGAGGAAGAGGAAGGCATCACGTGCGACGCTGCTCCTGGCCGGCGCCGTGTTTTTCTACCTCCTACTGTCCTGTTCTGTCGTCCAGCGGAGAGATTGAATGTGCAGACAAAATGCAAAGCCACTTTTGTCTTGGTCCATAGGAATTTCATCTTTACATTGAGGAATTTCTTGTCTACACGGGCATATAATGTTTAAAAATGATAAGAACAGTAGTCATGTAAAGAATTTATCTT
This sequence comes from Elymus sibiricus, assembly GCA_039707655.1. Classification (NCBI taxonomy): domain Eukaryota; kingdom Viridiplantae; phylum Streptophyta; class Magnoliopsida; order Poales; family Poaceae; genus Elymus; species Elymus sibiricus. Next base: position 395,130,597 of record CM077668.1, on the reverse strand, counting down.
CATGGCAATGGGTATTAGCTACGAAAGAATTTGGTGACCGTGTATTCATTGCTAAATTTTTTTCCTAAGAGCAATATGAGAACAAAAACAATCGGCAAGTAATATGGTACTGCAGTACTGCTAAGTGCTAATCTGATGCGGGCATACAAATTGGAAAATCTGAGGGGAATGGGCCAGTAGGGGATCAGGAGAATAAGAGATAACTTGGCGATTGGCGTCCTAGGTCCTGTTCGTTGATGCCGCGCTGTCGCGGTCCCCTGCAGGCTGCCGGCCTGCCTCTCGCCCTTTCCCACCGGTCACCGCCGCCACTCGACTGCTCCGCCTGTGCGCTGTGCGTCTGTTCGTTCGTGGCTTCCTACAAGTAATCCTCTGTGCGAGACCGAGAGCGATGCCTTCCTACCTTCTGTGCGAGAGCGACTGGGAGCGAAGTACACCAAGAGCGCCGGAGGAGCGAAGAGGCACCGCCGGAGCGTAGGGTAGGGGAAGGGAATACGAAATAGAAGATCTGGAATTCGAAACACCTCAGCGGTAACACTGTGTCAAGAGCAACATAGTGCGTGACAGGAGCAACCGTAGTGCATATTCCCTTCCTCTAAATGGGCCAAACAGCCCATACGGTTCCTATTCCTCTGGCTCGCATTTTTTCACGAGACCTCCCGGCAGAGCCGGGGAATAACAAATACATGATGCAGGACTTAAGGATCACGAGACCTCCCGCCAAATCCGGGGACAATTTAATCTCTAATCACCCCTCCTCACTTCTCCAGTGTGGAGCACTCATTCCAAATCGTCTAACTTCCTAGCCGGTCACCCATCCTCTTACTACTCCAGCCCCAGCACGCTTAACTTCCCAGTTTTATTTCCCCTAGTTTCCAAGTCTGCACTTGTTGTTTTCCTGACAATGGTAAGCTATCAATCCTATTAACCCTTAGGTCTTGATGTCACATGATTTAATTTTTTGAATTCCAAACAATTATTAAAATAAAATAAATAATAATAATATTGAATTTCAATGAAAATAAAATAAGTAATAATATTATTTTATTCATTTTTTGCCATTTATTCATTTAATATGGCATAATTAATATCTTTAAATCTGTAAATAGAAATTCGACAAATAATATATGCATTATTATCAGAAAAATGCGAGGAATCCAAATATGACGTCATTTATTTTTTTTAAATAAAATTAATTTTTAAAATTATTTCTCATATGCTGGAATCAATTGCTTCTTGGTGATGTGATTAGGATGAGAACTAATGAGCTTTCTATGTTTGGCTAAGCACAATAATTGAGTTTGAAACTATTATTCTAAAAAACAATAATTATTTAGTAACACTAATATTTATTGAATAAGTAGTTTGACCATAGTTTGACCAGAGTTTGACCAAAAATTCGAAAAAACTTAAATTTGAGGATAGCTTTTTTTCCTTTCGGAATTTGAGGATTCTAAAAATTTGCAAAACGGCATACGGCGGTAGAAATCGGAACCGGCTTCCCGTGCTGAACATTTTGATATATTATACGTTTTTTTTCGACATCGTATGCAAAAGTTATAGCCGTTTTACTTTTTCATAACACTTTTTTGCAAAACATGTCGAAATTTATGTTTTTTAATTTTTCTAACTAGTAGATGTAGTAACATAACTACATCTCGAAGATTCGAGGTCGGTGGAGGAAGAGGAAGGCATCACGCGCGACGCTGCTCCTGGCCGGCGCCGTGTTTTTCTACCTCCTACTGTCCTGTTCTGTCGTCCAGCGGAGAGATTGAATGTGCACACAAAATGCAAAGCCACTTTTGTCTTGGTCCATAGGAATTTCGTCTTTACATTTAGGAATTTCATGTCTACACGGGCATATAATGTTTAAAAATGATAAGAACAGTAGTCATGTAAAGAATTTATCTTCATGGCAATGGGTATTAGCTACGAAAGAATTTGGTGACCGTGTATTCATTGCTAATTTTTTTTCCTAAGAGCAATATGAGAACAAAAACAACCGGCGAGTAATATGGTACTGCAGTACTGCTAAGTGCTAATCTGATGCGGGCATACAAATTGCAAAATCTGATGGGAATGGGCCAATAGGGGATCAGGGGAATAAGAGGTAACCTGGCGATTGGCGTCCTAGGTCCTGGCCGTTGATGCCGCGCCGTCGCGGTACCCTGCAGGCTGCCAGCTTGCCGCTCGCCGCATCCCGCCGGTCACCGGTGCCACTCGACTGCTCCGCCTGTGCGCTGTACGTGTGTTCGTTCGTGGCTTCCTGCAAGTATGCCTCTGTGCGAGACCGAGAGCGATGCCTTCCTACCTTCTGTGCGAGAGCGACTGGGAGCGAAAAACACCAAGAGCGCCGGCGGAGCGAAGAGGCACCGCCGGAGCGTAGGGTAGGGGAAGGGAATACGAAATTGAAGATCTGGAATTCGAAACACCTCAGCGGTAACACTGTGTCATGAGCAACATAGTGCATGACAGGAGCAACCGTAGTGCATATTCCCTTCCTCTAAATGGGCCAAACAGCCCATACGGTTCCTATTCCTCGGGCCCGCATTTTTTCATGAGACCTCCCGGCAAAGCCGGGGAATAACAAATACATGATGCAGGACTTAAGGATCACGAGACCTCCCGGAAAAGCCGGAGACAATTTATTCTCTAATCACCCCTCCTCACTGCTCCAGCGTGGAGCACTCATTCCCAATCGTCTAACTTCCCGGCCGGTCACCCATCCTCTCACTACTCCAGCCCCAACACGCTTAGCTTCCCAGTTCTATTTCCCCTACTTTCCAAGTCTGCACTTGTAGTTTTCCTGACAATAGTAAGCTATCAATCCTATTAACCCTTAGCTCTTGGTGTCACATGATTTAATTTTTTGAATTCCAAACAATTATTAAAATAAAATAAGTAATAATAATATTAAATTTCAATGAAAATAAAATAAGTAATAATATTATTTTATTCATTTTTTTGCCATTTATTCATTTAATATGGCATAATTAGTATCTTTAAATCTGTAAATAGAAATTTGACAAATAATATATGCGTTATTATCAGAAAAATGTGAGGAATTCAAATATGACATCATTTATTTATTTTTAAATAAAATTAATTTTTAAAATTATTTATCATATGCTGGAATCAATTGCTTCTTGGTGATGTGATTAGGATGAGAACTAATGAGCTTTCTATGTTTGGCTAAGCACAATAATTGAGTTTGAAACTATTATTCTAAAAAACAATAATTATTTAGTAACACTAATATTTATTGAATAAGTAGTTTGACCATAGTTTGACCACAGTTTGACAAGAGTTTGACCAAAAATTCGAAAAAACTTAAATTTGAGGATAGCTTTTTTTCCTTTTGGAATTTGAGGATTCTAAAAATTTGCAAAATAGCCTACGGCGGCTGAAATCGGAACCGGCTTCTCGTGCTGAACATTTTGATATATTATACGTTTTTTTTCGACATCGTATGCAAAAGTTATAGCCGTTTTACTTTTTCATAACATTTTTTTGCAAACATGTTGAAATTTATGTTTTTTAATTTTCCTAACTAGTAGATGTAGTAGCATAACTACATCTCGAAGAGTCGAGGTCGCCGAAGGAAGAGGAAGGCATCACGCGCGACGCTGTTCCTGGCCGGCGCCGTGTTTTTCTACCTCCTGCTGTCCTGTTCTGTCGTTCAGCGGAGAGATTGAATGTGCAGACAAAATGCAAAGCCACTTTTGTCCTGGTCCATAGGAATTTCGTCTTTACATTTAGGAATTTCTTGTCTACACGGGCATATAATGTTTAAAAATGATAAGAACAGTAGTCATGTAAAGAATTTATCTTCATGGCAATGGGTATTAGCTATGAAAGAATTTGGTGACCATGTATTCATTGCTAATTTTTTTTCCTGAGAGCAATATGAGAACAAATACAACCAGCGAGTAATATGGTACGGTAGTACTGCTAAGTGCTAATCTGATGCGGGCATACAAATTGCAAAATCTGAGGGGAATGGGCCAATAGGGGATCAGGGGAATAAGAGGTAACCTGGCGATTGGCGTCCTAGGTTCTCGCCGTTGATGCCGCGCCGTCGCGGTCCCCTGCAGGCTGCTGGCCTACTGCTCGCTGCTTCCCGCCGGTCACCGCCGCCACTTGACTACACCACCTGTGCGCTGTGCGTCTGTTCGTTCGTGGCTTCCTGCAAGTATGCCTCTGTGCGAGACCGAGAGCGATGCCTTCCTACCATCTCTACGAGAGCGACTGGGAGCGAAGAACACCAAGAGCGCCGGAGGAGCGAAGAGGCACCGCGGAGCGTATGGTAGGGGAAGGGAATACAAAATTGAAGATCTGGAATTCGAAACACCTCAGCGGTAACACTGTGTCAAGAGCAACATAGTGCGTGACAGAAGCAACCGTAGTGCATATTCCCTTCCTCTAAATGGGCCAAACAGCCCATACGGTTCCTATTCCTCTGGCCCGCATTTTTTCACGAGACCTCCCTGCAAAGCCGGGGAATAACAAATACATGATGGAGGACTTAAGGATCACGAGACCTCCCGGCAAAGCCGGGGACAATTAATTCTCTAATCACCCCTCCTCACTGCTCCAGCGTGAAGCACTCATTCCAAATCGTTTAACTTCCCAGCCAGTCACCCATCCTCTAACTACTTCAGCCCCAGCACGCTTAACTTCCCAGTTCTATTTCCCCTAGTTTCCAAGTCTGCACTTGTTGTTTTCCTGACAATAGTAAGCTATCAATCCTATTAACACTTAGGTCTTGATGTCACATGATTTAATTTTTTGAATCCAAACAATTATTAAAATAAAATAAGTAATAATAATATTGAATTTCAATGAAAATAAAATAAGTAATAATATTATTTTATTCATTTTTTTGCCATTTATTCATTTAATATGGCATAATTAATATCTATAAATCTGTAAATAGAAATTCAACAAATAATATATGCATTATTATCAGAAAAATGCGAGGAATCCAAATATGACATCATTTATTTTTTTTAAATAAAATTAATTTTTAAAATTATTTCTCATATGCTGGAGTCAATTGCTTCTTGGTGATGTGATTAGGATGAGAACTAATGAGCTTTCTATGTTTGGCTAAGCACAATAATTGAGTTTGAAACTATTATTCTAAAGAACAATAATTATTTACGAACACTAATATTTATTGAATAAGTAGTTTGACCATAGTTTGATCAAAAATACGAAAAAAATTAAATTTGAGGATAACTTTTTTTTGCTTTCGGAATTTGAGGATCCTAAAAATTTGCAAAACGGCCTATGGTGGTTGAAATCGCAACCGGCTTCTCGTGCTGAACATTTTGATATATTATACGCTTTTTTTCGACAACGTATGCAAAAGTTATAGCCGTTTTACTTTTTCATAACACTTTTTTGCAAAACATATCGAAATTTATGATTTTTAATTTTCCTAACCAGTAGATGTAGTAACATAACTGCATCTCAAAGAGTCGAGGTCGACAGAGGAAGAGGAAGGCATCACGCGCGACGCTGCTCCTGGCCGGCGCCATGTTTTTCTACCTCCTGCTGTCCTGTTCTGTCGTCCAGCGGAGACATTGAATGTGCAGACAAAATGCAAAGCCACTTTTGTCTTGGTCCATAGGAATTTCGTCTTTACATTTAGGAATTTCTTGTCTATACGGGCATATAATGTTTAAAAATGATAAGAACAGTAGTCATGTAAATAATTTATCTTCATGGCAATGGGTATTAGCTACGAAAGAATTTGGTGACCGTGTATTCATTGCTAATTTTTTTTCCTGAGAGCAATATGAGAACAAAAACAACCGGCGAGTAATATGGTACTGCAGTACTGCTAAGTTCTAATCTGATGCGGGCATAAAAATTGCAAATTCTGAGGGGAATGGGCCAATAGGGGATCAAGGGAATAAGAGGTAACCTGGCGATTGGCGTCCAAGGTCCTGGCCGTTGATGCCGCGCCGTCGCGGTCCCCTGCAGGCTGCCGGCCTACCGCTCGCCGCTTCCCTTCGGTCACCGCCGTCACTCGACTGCTCCGCCTGTGCGCTGTGCGTTTGTTCGTTCGTGGCTTCCTGGAAGTATGCCTCTGTGCGAGAGCGAGAGCGATGCCTTCCTACCTTCTGTGCGAGAGCGACTGGGAGCGAAGAACACCAAGAGCGCCGGAGGAGCGAAGAGGCACCACCGGAGCATAGGGTAGGGGAAGGGAATACGAAATTGTAGATCTGGAATTCGAAATACCTCAGCGGTAACACTGTGTCAAGAGTAACATAGTGCGTGACAGGAGCAACCGTAGTGCATATTCCCTTCCTCTAATTGGGCCAAACAGCCCATACAGTTACCTTTTCCTCAGGCCCGCATTTTTTCACGAGACCTCCTGGCAAAGCCGGGGAGTAACAAATACATGATGCAGGACTTAAGGATCACGAGACGTCCCGGCAAAGCTGGGGACAATTTAATCTCTAATCACCCCTCCTCACTGCTCCAGCGTGGAGCACTCATTCCAAATCATCTAACTTCCTGGCCGGTCACCCATCCTCTCACTACTCCTGCCCCAGCACGCTTAACTTCCCAGTTTTATTTCCCCTAGTTTCCAAGTCTACACTTGTTGTTTTCCTGACAATAGTAAGCTATCAATCCTATTATCCCTTAGGTCTTGATGTCACATGATTTAATTTTTTGAATTCCAAACAATTATTAAAATAAAATAAGTAATAATAATATTGAATTTCAATGAAAATAAAATAAGTAATAATATTATTTTATTCATTTTTGCCATTTATTCATTTAATGCGAGGAATCCAAATATGATATCATTTATTTTTTTAAATAAAATTAATTTTTAAAATTATTTCTCATATGCTGGAATCAATTGCTTCTTGGTGATGTGATTAGGATGAGAACTAATGAGCTTTCTATGTTTGGCTAAGCACAATAATTGAGTTTGAAACTATTATTCTAAAAAATAATAATTATTTAGTAACACTAATATTTATTGAATAAGTAGTTTGACCATAGTTTGACCACAGTTTGACCAAAAATTCGAAAAAGCTTAAATTTGAGGATAGCTTTTTTGCCTTTCGGAATTTGAGTATTCTAAAAATTTGCAAAATGGCCTACGACGGATGAAATCGGAACCGGCTTCTCATGATGAACATTTTGATATATTATACGTTTTTTTTCGACATCGTATGCAAAAGTTATAGCCGTTTTACTTTTTCATAACACTTTTTTGCAAAACATGTCGAAATTTATGTTTTTTAATTTTCCTAACTAGTAGATGTAGTAACATAACTACATCTCGAAGAGTCGAGGTCGGCGGAGGAAGAGGAAGGCATCACGCGCGACGCTACTTCTGGCCGGCGCCGTGTTTTTCTACCTCCTGCTGTCCTGTTCTGTCGTCCAGCGAAGAGATTGAATGTGCAGACAAAATGCAAAGCCACTTTTGTCTTGGTCCATAGGAATTTCGTCTTTACATGTAGGAATTTGTTTTCTACATGGGCATATAATTTTTAAAAATGATAAGAACAGTAGTCATGTAAAGAATTTATCTTCAAGGCAATGGGTATTAGCTACGAAAGAATTTGGTGACCGTGTATTCATTGCTAATTTTTTTCCTGAGAGCAATATGAGAACAAAAACAACTGGCTAGTAATATGGTACTGCAGTACTGCTAAGTACTAATCTGATGCGGGCATACAAATTGCAAAATCTGAGGGGAATGGGCCAATAGGGGATCAGGGGAATAAGAGGTAACCTGGTGATTGGCGTCCTAGGTCCTCGCCGTTAATGCCGCGCCGTCGCGGTCCCCTGCAGGCTGCCGGCATGCCGCTCGCCGCTTCCCACCGGTGACCGCCGCCACTCGACTGCTCTGCCTGTGCGTTGTGCGTCTGTTCGTTCGTGGCTTCCTGCAAGTATGCCTCTGTGCGAGACCGAGAGCGATGCCTTCGTACCTTCTGTGCGAGAGCGACTGGGAGAGAAGAACACCAAGAGCGCCGGAGGAGCGAAGAGGCACCGCCGAAGCATAGGGTAGGGGAAGGGAATACGAAATTGAAGATCTGGAATTCGAAACACCTCAGTGGTAACACTGTGTCAAGAGCAACATAGTGCATGACAGGTGCAACCGTAGTGCATATTCCCTTCCTCTAATTGGGCCAAACAGCCCATACGGTTCCTATTCCTCTGTGCTGCATTTTTTCACGAGACCTCCCGGGAAAGCCGGGGAATAACAAATACATGATGCAGGACTTAAGGATCACGAGACCTCCCGGCAAGGCCGGGGACAATTTAATCTCTAATCACCCCTCCTCACTGCTCCGGCGTGGAGCACTCATTCCAAATCGTCTAACTTCCTGGCCGGTCACCCATCCTCTCACTACTCCAGCCCCAGCACGCTTAACTTCCCAGTTCTATTTCCCCTAGTTTCCAAGTCTGCACTTGTTGTTTTCCTGACAATAGTAAGCTATCAATCCTATTAACCCTTAGGTCTTGATGTCACATGATTTAATTTTTTGAATTCCAAACAATTATTAAAATAAAATAAGTAATAATAATATTGAATTTCAATGAAAATAAAATAAGTAATAATATTATTTTATTCATTTTTTTGCCATTTATTCATTTAATATGGCATAATTAATATCTTTAAATCTGTAAATAGAAATTCGACAAATAATATATGCATTATTATCAGAAAAATGCGAGGAATCCAAATATGACATCATTTATTTTTCTAAAATAAAATTAATTTGTAAAATTATTTATCATATGCTGGAATCAATTGCTTCTTGGTGATGTGATTAGGATGAGAACTAATGAGCTTTCTATGTTTGGCTAAGCACAATAATTGAGTTTGAAACTATTATTCTAAAAAACAATAATTATTTAGTAACACTAATATTTATTGAATAAGTAGTTTCACCATAGTTTGACCACAGTTTGACGAAAAATTCGAAAAAACTTAAATTTGAGGATAGCTTTTTTTCCTTTCAGAATTTCAGGATTCTTAAAATTTGCAAAACGACCTACGGCGGTTGAAATCGGAACCGGCTTCTCGTGTTGAACATTTTGATATATTATACGTTTTTTTGACATCGTATGCAAAAGTTATAGCCGTTTTACTTTTTCATAACACTTTTTTGCAAAACATGTCGAACTTTATGTTTTTTTAATTTTCCTAACTAGTAGATGTAGTAACATAACTACATCTCGAAGAGTCGAGGTCGGCGGAGGAGGAGGAAGGCATCACGCGCGATGCTGCTCCTGGCCGGCGCCGTGTTTTTCTACCTCCTGCTGTCATGTTCTGTCGTCCAGCGGAGAGATTGAATGTGCAGACAAAATGCAAAGCCACTTTTGTCTTGGTCCATAGGAATTTTGTCTTTACATTTAGGAATTTCTTGTCTACACGGGCATATAATATTTACTAATGATAAGAACAGTAGTCATGTAAAGAATTTATCTTCATGGCAATGGGTATTAGCTACGAAAGAATTTGGTGACCGTGTATTCATTGCTATTTTTTTTCCTGAGAGCAATATGACAACAAAAACAACTGGCGAGTAATATGGTACTGCAGTACTGCTAAGTGCTAATCTGATGCGGGCATACAAATTGCAAAATCTGAGGGGAATGGGCCAATAGGGGAACAGGGGAATAAGAGGTAACCTGGCGATTGGCGTCCTAGGTCCTGGCCGTTGATGCCGCGCCATCGCGGTCCCCTGCAGGCTGCCGGCCTGCCGCTCGCCGCTTCCCGCCGGTCACCGCCGCCACTCGACTGCTCCGCCTGTGCGCTGTGCGTCTGTTCGTTCGTGGCTTCCTGGAAGTATGCCTCTGTGCGAGACCGAGAGCGATGCCTTCCTACCTTCTATGCGAGAGCGACTGGGAGCGAAGAACACCAAGAGCGCCGGAGGAGCGAAGAGGCACCGCCGGAGCGTATGGTAGGGGAAGGGAATACGAATTTGAAGATCTGGAATTCGAAACACCTAAGCGGTAACACTATGTCAAGAGCAACATAGTGCGTGACAGGAGCAACCGTAGTGCATATTCCCTTCCTCTAAATGGGCCAAACAGCCCATACGGTTCCTATTCCTCTGGCCCACATTTTTTCACGAGACCTCCCGGCAAAGCCGGGGAATAACAAATACATGATCCAGGACTTAATGATCACGAGACCTGCCGGCAAAGCCGGGGACAATTTAATCTCTAATCACCCCTCCTCACTGCTCCAGCGTGGAGCACTCATTCCAAATCGTCTAACTTCCCGGCCGGTCACCCATCCTCTCACTACTCCAGCCCCAGCACGCTTAACTTCCCAGTTCTATTTCCCCTAGTTTCCAAGTCTACACTTGTTGTTTTCCTGACAATAGTAAGCTATCAATCCTATTAACCCTTAGGTCTTGATGTCACATGATTTAATTTTTTGAATTCCAAACAATTATTAAAATAAAATAAGTAATAATAATATTGAATTTCAATGAAAATAAAATAAGTAATAATATTATTTTATTCATTTTTTGCCATTTATTCATTTAATATGCCATAATTAATGTATTTAAATCTGTAAATAGAAATTTGACAAATAATATATGCATTATTATCAGAAAAATGTGAGGAATCCAAATATGACATCATTTATTTTTTTAAATAAAATTAATTTGTGAAATTATTTCTCATATGCTGGAATCAATTGCTTCTTGGTGATGTGATTAGATTGAGAACTAATGGGATTTCTATGTTTGGCTAAACACAATAATTGAGTTTGAAACTATTATTCTAAAAAATAATAATTATTTAGTAACACTAACATTTATTGAATAAGTAGTTTGACCATAGTTTGACCACAGTTTGACCAGAGTTTGACCAAAAATTCGAAAAAACTTAAATTTGAGGATAGCTTTTTTTTCTTTCGGAAGTTGAGGATTCTAAAAATTTGCAAAACGGCCTATGGCGGTTGAAATCGGAACTGGCTTCTCGTGCTGAACATTTTGATATATTATACGTTTTTTTTCGACACCGTATGCAAAAGTTATAGCCGTTTTACTTTTTCATAACACTTTTTTGCAAAACATGTCAAAATTTATGTTTTTTAATTTTCCTAATTAGTAGAGGTAGTAACATAACAACATCTCAAAGGATTTTAATTTTTGAAGTTTTTATCATTTTCTTTTGTTTTTTTCAAAACTGAATTGGCGATACAGGGGGGGGGGCAGAGTTTGAAAATTTCAGAACCCCTTTAGTCCGGGTTGGTGTCTATCCAATCCTACCGTCGACTACATCTGCTACCACCGTCCCAGCCAGAGTCACAACTAAGGTTAACCAAGCCAGAGTCACGTTCCTGGGCTTAGTAACATGGGTGTGGGTTCCTACCTCCTGCTTCTACTCAACTACAAGATTCAATATACTACTGGAGGAAATTAAGTTGAAAAGGTGTCACTAAATGCAATAAAAACATAGGTATGAAAAGATGGTCAAAGTGAACTTGCCTTGTATAGTTAATGAAGATAATATCGCTCTCCAAAATAACTTGATAGAACTATTCGTCACTCTCCGATGAAATCTATATTAATCAAACATTGCATTCACATAAGCATTTACTCTAGCAAGCAATTCTAACAATCATGTTAACAACCAACAAATAAAAATCAATAAAGAAAACAATAAGAAAAACCAAATAGAAAGCAAAAGAAAACTTCAAGGAAATCCAAAGAAAAACTCCTAAGGAAACTACACACAAAAAAGAAAATAGTTTCTGTCCTAATTGAAACATAACAGCAAGGAAAATACTAAACTCATAAATAAACAGAAAGTATTTCACTAAATTAATAACTAGCAAAAAGAACTAATTAAAAACTATTATAAGAATCTAGTTATAATCATAAGAAATTATAAACAACTAACATAGCAATAAAGCAATATTAACTAATTACAAAAACTAAATTATTGTCAAACAACAGAAACTAAAGTTAATTATATTAAAGTGGCAAAAGAATTACTTTTTAATATAGCAAAACTAATTCTATCAACTATAATTAAAGGCTAAACAACTATTAATACAAAACAGTAGAAAAATTAATATTAATTAATTATAAAATTTTATCTACTGTTGTCTAACAGAAGCATACTACAACATGTTAAAATCTAGAGAAAGAACTAACTAAAAATAATTAAAAACAACAATTAAATGACTAAAATAACTATATAAGCAAAACAATACTGTTTTAATTAAAATCCTAATTTAAATTATTCTAAAAATAACCAAATAAATCTTACTGTGACAACAATCTAACATGTGACTAGGATAAAAAAGAATTAAATTAAAAACTATTTTGAAACTCAAGTTATTCACAATCTAGGGTTTGAAGCAAATTTGAACAAATTCAAATTTAAACCATTCAAATTTGAAAACTAATGGCACAAACAGAAACTAGATTTTTTTTGAATCTAATGCAAAAAGAATCACTCAAAAACATCAAATATCCTAAAAGATATAAGCAATTTAAAACAGAAACTAAAAACAGAAAAGAAACTTTCAAAACCCCTTTAGTCCGGGTTGGTATCTCCAACCGGGACTAAGGGTCCAACCTTTAGTCCCGGTTGGAGACACCAACCGGGACTAAAGCCTCAACCCCTTTAGTACCTATAGTCCCTGTTGGAGACACCAACCCGGACTAAAGGGGTTCGCACCAGCCGCAGCCCCTTTAGTCCGGGTTGGTATCTCCAACCGGGACTAATGGTTGCGTTTGACCCGGGACTAAAGCTAGCCGAGCCCCGTCCGGCATCCTAGCCGCTCGAACCGGGACTAATGCTCACATTAGTCCCGGTTCGTAACGCGACCGGGACTATTGATCCTTTCCGGCTAGAACGAAAGCCCTGTTTTCTACTAGTGTCTCCTTTCTCTGTTTTCTCCCTTCTCTCCTCTGTTCTCTTCCCCTTGCTCGAGCTCATCCTCCATTTTTGCCAAGATTTGTCAAGATTTGAGGCACCCCATCTATCCAAGTGTTCACAAAGGTTAGCAACTTTGTCCTTTCATCTCTCATTGCTAGATTAGCTCGTGCAATGCTCTATAAGTATAGTGATTTGTGGGTTTTAGTTTGGGAGTAATTATGTGGGAGCTTATTTGATTTATATGAAATTTGAGCTCAAATTAACTTCTTAGTTTGCATATGTGTAGGTGTGGTTTACTTAGTGCCTTCCCGTCCCCGTCCTAACCACCGTCGATCGCCCGCACTGTCCCGTCGCCGGCACCACCTTGGTGAGCCTCTTGTTCTTATCCTTTTTATAAAAAAAATCTTATTTGTATGATTTAGATAGTTACTTGTATAATTTTCTTACTTGTATGATTGTTTGTTATACATAGTGCCATGGTTTTGATATCCGTCCCCATCGGCCCTCGTCCGGTTTATGATTCGGATGTGGTATATTCTCTTTTATAACTATTTGTTGCATTTCGTGTTTATGACAATTATGCCCATCAAGTTGACATAGATATTTTTATCTAGGAGGTATGTGAACCGGAAATTGCAACCGACCCTCTTGTCGAGAAGTTAAATTTAGTTGAAAAAGAAAATGAGTATTTGAAAGAAAAATTGAAAAGAATTGAAGAAGAGAAGATGAAATTGGAGTTGTATGTTGTCGATGTCGTCCATGATCACAAGATCAAGATGGATGCAATGCGCTTGAAGATTAGAAAGATTAGAAAATATGCCGTTAATAAAGAGGCTTGGTATCATTATGCTGTTGGATCAATTATTACCTTAGTTGCGATTTTGATCGCATTTGTTGTTGCATTTAAATGCTTTAGTTAGATAGTTTTATGTTGTTTTATGAGAATAAGTGTGTTTGAACTTTATGTATGAACTTGTATTAATTTGGTCTTTTCGGTGTTGTGTAATGAAGATGAGTCGGCATTGGATGTACGATGACCGACGCTCTCCCCAGTTCATTAATATCGTGCATACTTTTCTGCGTGCGGCTGAGGCAAAAAAGCGGAATGGTTTTATGTGTTGTCCATGTGGTGTCTGTAGAATTACTCTAGCTCAAAAGTCATTCACGTCCACCTGTTTACGTCTGGTTTCATGTCCGGCTATAACTGTTGGACCAAGCACGGAGAAAGATGGGTTCTAATGGAAGAGAATGAAGAAGAAGAGGATGATGACAACTATCCTGGGTTCCCTGAATACGATGGTACTACAATGGGGGAAGAGAATGAAGAAGAAGAAGCAGAAGAAGAGGCATCAGATGAGCCCGCTGATGATCTTGGTCGGGCCATTGCTGATGCAAAGAGAAACTGCGAAAGTGAAAAGGAGAAGTTGAAGTTGCAGCGCATGTTAGAGGATCACAAAAAATTGTTGTACCCAAATTGCGAAGATGACAAGAAAAAGATGGGTACCACACTGGAATTGCTGCAATGGAAGGCAGAGAATGGTGTATCTGACAAGGGATTTGAAAAGTTGCTGAAAATGATAAAAAAGACGCTTCCAAAGGATAACAAATTGCCCGACAGTACGTATGAAGCAAAGAAGGTGTCTGCCCTCTAGGATTAGAGGTGTAGAAGATACATGCATGCCCTAATGACTGCATCCTCTACCGCGGTGAGGAGTACGAGAATTTGAATGAATGCCCGGTATGCGGTGCATTGCGCTATAAGATCAGCCGCGATGACCCTGGTGATGATGTTGAGGGCGAGCGCCCCAGGAAGAGGATTCCTACCAAGGTGATGTGGTATGCTCCTATAATACCACGGTTGAAACGTTTGTTCCAAAACAAAGAGCATGCCAAGTTGTTGCGATGGAACAAAGAAGACCGTAAGAAAGACGGGAAGTTGAGAGTACCCGCTGATGGGTCGCAGTGGAGAAAAATCGAGACAAAGTGGCCGGAGTTTTCAGGTGACGCAAGGAACTTATGGTTTGGTATAAGTGCAGATGGCATTAATCCTTTTGGGGAGCGGAGCAGCAATCATAGCACCTGGCCTGTGACTGTATGTATCTATAACCTTCCTCCTTGGTTGTGCATGAAGCGGAAGTTCATTATTATGCCAGTGCTCATCCAAGGCCCTAAGAAACCCGGCAACGACATTGATGTGTACCTAAGGCCATTAGTTGAAGAACTTTTACAGCTGTGGGACATAAAAGGTGTACGTGTGTGGGATGAGCACAAACAGCAGGAATTTGACCTACGAGCGTTGCTGTTTGTAACCATCAATGATTGGCCTGCTCTTAGTAATCTTTCAGGACAGACAAACAAGGGATACCACGCATGCACGCACTGTTTATATGAGACCGAAAGTATATATTTGGATAAATGTAAGAAGAATGTGTACCTGGGACATCGTCGATTTCTTCCGATCAAGCATCTCTTAAGAAAGAAAGGCAAGCATTTCAAAGGTGAGGCAGATCACCGGAAGAAGCCTGACCACCATACTGGTGATCATATACTTGATATGGTCAAGGATTTAAAAGTAATCTTTGGAAAGGGTCCTGGCGGACAATCTGTTCCGAATGACGCTGACGGACATGCACCCATGTGGAAGAAGAAATCTATATTTTGGGACCTACCCTATTGGAAAGTCCTAGAGGTCCGCTCTGCAATCGACGTGATGCACGTGACGAAGAATCTTTGCGTGAACCTGCTAGGCTTCTTGGGCGTGTATGGGAAGACAAAAGATACACTGGAGGCACGGGAGGACCAGCAATGTATGCACGAAAAAGACGGCATGCATCCAAAGCAGTATCAAGGTCCTGCCAGCTACGCTCTTACCAAAGAAGAGAAGGAAATCTTCTTTGAATGCCTGCTCAGTATGAAGGTCCCGTCTGGCTTCTCGTCGAATATAACGGGAATAATAAATATGGCAGAGAAAAAATTCCAATACCTAAAGTCTCATGACTGCCACGTGATTATGATGCAATTACTTCCGGTTGCATTGAGGGGGCTTCTACCGGAAAAGGTTCGATTAGCCATTGTGAAGCTATGTGCATTCCTCAATGCAATTTCCTAGAAGGTAATCGATCCAGAAATCCTATCAAGGTTACAGAGTGATTTGGTGCAATGTCTTGTCAGTTTTGAGTTGGTGTTCCCACCATCCTTCTTCAACATCATGACGCACGTCCTAGTTCACCTAGTCGAAGAGATTGCCATTCTGGGTCCTGTATTTCTACACAATATGTTCCACTTTGAGAGGTTCATGGGAGTCTTAAAGAAATATGTTCATAACCGTGCTAGGCCAGAAGGAAGCATCTCCAAGGGCCATGAAACAGAGGAGGTTATTGAGTTTTGTGTTGACTTTATTCCTGACCTTAAGCCGATTGGTGTTCCTGAATCGCGGCATGAGGGGAGACTGAGTGGAAAAGGCACGCTAGGAAAGGATTCAGTAATATGTAGGGACGGGCATTCTTGGGCCCAAGCACACTACACTGTTCTACAAAATTCCACCTTGGTGGCTCCGTATATCGAGGAACACATGGATATTGTACGCTCCAAGAACCCAGAGCAGTCTGACCCCTGGATTAAACGTACACACATGGCGACTTTCGGCGGTTGGTTGCAAACACATCTCATGAATGACGACAGTGTTGGAGATGAGCTGTACTTGTTGGCCAAGTCACCATCTTCAACTATATTGACTTTCAAAGGGTACGAGATTAATGGGAATACATTTTACATGATCGCCCAAGATAAAAAGTGCACCAACCAAAACAGTGGTGTCCGCTTTGATGCAACAAACACCAATAGGGAAAAGGACACATATTATGGTTACATAGAGGAGATATGGGAACTTTACTATGGCCGTGAGTTTAAGGTCTCTTTGTTTCGGTGCAAATGGGTCAATCTGACAGGAGGCGGGGTAAAGGTAGACCCGCAGTACGGAATGACAACAGTGGATCTCAACAATCTTGGGTACACAGACGAACCATTCGTCCTAGCCAATGATGTGGCGCAGGTTTTCTATGTGAAGGACATGTCTACCAAACCGAGAAAAAGGAAAGATACGGAAGCGAATACATCATACGGTGAGCCAAAGCACCACATAGTTCTTTCAGGGAAAAGGAACATCGTGGGAGTGAAGGACAAGACAGACATGTCAGAAGATTATGAAAAGTTTCATGAAATTCCTCCCTTCACAGTGAAGACTGACCCAAGCATCCTGTTAAATGATGAAGATTGTCCATGGTTACGGCGCAAAGGGACACACACGAAGAAAAAGTTTTATACCCCAAGATCCCACTCTGGGATGTGATCGGCTTCACCGTCATCACTTTCTTCTCTAGTGAGTAGCCGAGATAGGCCAGTTTGTACACGAAGTGCATCCAGTTTTTCCCGTAACCCTCTCAACTTTTTAGAACATGCTATGTGGGTGAAATGATGATACCATGCCAAGTTTCAACCTTTTCAGAGTTCATTTGTAGTGCTTTTCAATTTCAGGGTCATTTAGCTCAAAAAAATCATTAAATGCATGAAAAATAGCAAATGAAGTTAGAAAGGGTTGAAATTTGAGGATGTGGCTTTGAATGGTGCATATTGAATGCACGAAAAGTCTGGAGTTGAAATAATTTAAAAAAACTGAAATGCCTTTGTAACAGATGAGTTTTCGTCTGAAACTTTGATACTTCGAAGGAGATGGTCCTGTTTGTACACGAAGTGCATCCAGTTTTTGCCATAACCCTCTCAACTTTTTAGCACATGCTATGTGGGAGAAATGATGATACCATGGCAAGTTTCAACCTTTTCAGAGTTCATTTGTAGTGATTTTCAATTTCAGGGTCATTTAGCTCAAAAAAATCATTAAATGCATGAAAAATAGCAAATGAAGTTAGAAATAGTTGAAATTTGAGGATGTGGCTTTGAATGGTGCATATTGAATGCACAAAAAGTCTGGAGTTGAAATAAGTTTAAAAAAATGAAATGCCTTTGTAACAGATGAGTTTTCGTCCGAAACCTTGATACTTCGAAGGCGATGGTCCAGTTTGTACACGAAGAGCATCCAATTTTTGCCATAACCCTCTCAACTTTTTAGCACATGCTATGTGGGTGAAATGATGATACCATGCCAAGTTTCAACCTTTTCAGAGTTCATTTGTAGTGCTTTTCAATTTCAGGGTCATTTAGCTCAAAAAAAATCATTAAATGCATGCTAAATAGCAAATGAAGTTAGAAAGGGTTAAAATTTGAGGATGTGGCTTTGAATGGTGCATATTGAATGCACAAAAAGTCTGGAGTTGAAATAAGTTTAAAAAAATGAAATGTCTTTGTAACAGATGAGTTTTCGTCTGAAACCTTGATACTTCGAAAGAGATGGTCGAGTTTGTACACGAAGTGCATCCGGTTTTGGCCGTAACCCTCTCAACTTTTTAGCACATGCAATGTGGGTGAAATGATGATACCATGCCAAGTTTCAACCTTTTTCAGAGTTCATTTCTAGTGCTTTTCAATTTCGGGGTCATTTAGCTTAAAAAATCATTAAATGCATGAAAAATAACAAATGAAGTAAGTAAGGGTTGAAAATTAAAAATCCTCATGCTGACTAACAGAAATATAATATAATTTGGCAAAAGAATAACAAGAAAACATATAAACTAAAATATTTAAAACAAATGAAGGTATAAAACTAAAAGAGCTAAACAAAATCTGTTTTTGATTAAGGCACCTATTTAAAATAACCTAAATATTACCAAATTGAACATACTGATAAAACACACTAATATTAAACAGCAGGAAAAAGAATCACTCAAAAATCTATTTTTAAACTAAAGTTATTCACAAACGTGTGATTCACACAAATTTCTAAGAATTCAAATTTAAACTATTCAAATTTGAAAACTACTGGCACTAACAGAAAGTTTATAATTTTTGTGACCTAAAGCAAAAAGATTCACTCAAAAACTCTAAATATTTGGCTGTAAGTAGAAACAAAAGAAAATAAATAAAGCAAAAACAGAAAAAATGAAAAAAAACCTTTAGTCCCGGTTGGCACAACCAGCCGGGACTAAAGGTCCTCCTCCCGCGCTTAATTTGGGCCCCAAAAACAGACCTTTAGTCCCGGCCCATGGCTATAACCAGGACTAAAGGCCAACCTTTTAGTCCCGGTTGCAGCCACGAACCGGGACTAAAGGTACTTTAGTCCCGGGGCGTGGATTCAACCGGGACTAAAGGTCGATCCTATATAACTGTCACTTAGCGTTTTCCACCGCCCAGGAGACAGATCGAACACCACACGCCGCGAGGCCACTCGTCTTCAACCTTCGACGCCGGAGATCGCCGATGCCGTCCCGCTCGCTCCGGCCCCTCCCCAAGCCCGCAGCCCGCTGCATCTTCCTCGACCACGGGAACGAGCGAAGAGCCCCACAGCGCCCGCACCATCGTCTTCCTCCTCGCCGGTCGCCGCCACTGCCTCGACCTCGCCCTCGAGCACCAACACGTCCACAACCTCCCTGAGCCCTCCTCGAGCTCACGACGACCTTGCTATGAGCCCCCCTTTTCTTCCCCCGCTCTCCCCTGGCCCGCGCACGACCTCTAACTACCCCCCGCACACCCCGAGCTCGGCCGCCGCCATGGACAACCAATGATCGATGAGATTGAAAATGTCCTTGTATTTTTCAAGTCATGTTAATGTTAATTATTAGTGTGAGCAGATGGTTAATTTTGATAACGACATTGTGGATGAGACATGAGATTTTGGGAGTATGTAATTTTTGTGTGTAGATGAATGTTAATTAGATGGATTTATTATGTATTTTTGTGTGTAGATGAATGTTAGATGGATATGTAGATGGATAGATGTTATATTGATGTATGTTAGAATGATGGATGAATAGAAATGTTAGATAGATGGATGTTAAATGGATGAATAGAAATGTTGTTCAAGTGTGGGTTCTCTATAAAAAGAATGGTTGGATCAATGCTATAAAATGTTGTTCAAATTTGCCCATCTACTATAGTTGTAAAAGTTTATTAAATATGAGTAGCATAATAAAATGATAATTATTGCATAGGAATTTGTTTTCATAAGAATTTGTTCTCGACGTCGACGATGCCCGGCCCGCATCCTCGTCGTCGACTCGGCGGCGACAACCTGCTTGAGAGGCGCCATGTCTAAGACTGGGCTCCGCCGGGCTGGCACTGGGAGGTGCTACCTTCCGGGGCGTGCAGCTTGGTGAGGAATTGGGCTCCCGTCGTCGACCCGGAGCTTCTTTGGTGGCGGTCGTGTGGGCCACTATCGGTGCGGAGGCAGCCGGCCCCCGAGGAGGTGGTACGTCGCCGTGTCAGGGAGGAGGACGAGCATGTCCGTCGCTACATGGTTGCGTTGGATGTCAGGTTCTCCAATACCTGGCAGGTTCTTCAGGGATCTCACCCGAGCTATGATCCTGTGATGGTTCCTTCTCTTTGGGTGTCCACCGCCCGCGCCTCAGGAACCGCGAGTCAACTGGATTATTCGATAATATTCGAGCTGTATTAGTGATGTTATATGATAATATTCGAGATGTATTAGTGATAATATTCGATGATGCATTAACTGGATTATTCAAAATGTATTAGTTTTTGCTTATTGAATGCATTCTAATTTGAATACTAAATTGTTTTATCTTTCTTCTGGATTAGTTAAGCTATGGACTATAGCGGCAGAGACGACCATGATCAAGAGGATATCATGTTCGACATGATACGCTCCCAAAACCCAGAGATTGAACCAGATGACGTCTCACAATATCTGAACAAGTCCGGTGAGGGAATTGAGGAAGAACCAATAGACGAAGGGCACACAAACAATGATGGCGAAGGAAATGTTCTTCAATTAAGAAAGTCCGGCGAGGTATATATAAGGCCTCTGGTGATCATTACATGTATTAATTGATTTGTATATATATATATATATATATATATATATATATTAACGAATCTTTCTTCTTTTAGCCCTCCGGATCGAGCAAATCTTCTACATGGGTAGTACGAGGCCCGGCCAAAAAGTTGCCCGATGGCATAAAGTACAACATTGATGAAATAAAAGAAGATGGCGAACCGATTGCTCCTAAAAAGAATGCGGACAAATTTATACGTCAATGCGGAGTTATTGTTAGGGACCAAATCCCGATCATCGTTCAAGAATGAAATAAGCCAAAGGAAGATCGAGGAGTTAGTTTTGTCGACGAAAGAGAAAAAAATCTGCTTTGGGATACGCTCATGTCACATTTCACCCTATCAGAGGGTTTCACAGATCTCCAACGGGAGAAAGTCAAGAAGTGTGCTCTTAAGAAGATGGCCACACAATTCTAGACTTGGAAGAAAAGATTATGGGCCAAGTACGCCAACGTAGAAAAGAAGACTCTAGAATTCACTGGACCACTAGAGAAGGTAAAAGATCACTGGGACTTATTTGTGGAGTTCAAGGAATCGGAAGCAGCTAAGGAACGGTCGAGGAAAAACAAGATAAATGCTGAGAAAAAAAAGTTTCACCATGTTCTGGGGCCAGGTGGCTACAAGACTGGGTTGCCTAAGTGGGATGAATCTGAGGAAAAGATGATTGCTGCAGGGGTCACTCCACAAACAGTGGGTTGGCCCGACAGGTGCAGGACTTGGTTTTATGTGCATGGGGGAAAGTTGGACCCAAAGACAGGGGAGATTATTGAACAGGAAAGTCTTAAAGAAGCCTCGGACGCTTTACTAGAAGCAATAAAAGAGGCTCGAACGGGGGCGTTCCAGCCCGAGAGAGAGAACGACGAGCTTACACGCGCCCTCAAGAATCCTGAACACCCAGGACAAACACGAGGCAAAGGCGTTGTTCCGTGGGTTGAGGGGTTTGTGGAGTGGAATGCCACTTACAGAAGCCGTGCGAGAAAAAAGAAGCAGGATGCAGACCAGAGGAAGCAGGATGCAGACCGGCTTCAAAAGGTAGAATCAAAGAACGCGGAGTTGGAACACGCTTTCATGCGGCAGCAGGAGCAGATTGACACAATTAGCCAGCAAAGGGCGTCTCAGCGGCAGGAGCAACCAGATCCAGCATTGGATAGTACCATCCCATCTATGCCAAAAAGCAGCGTGGGTTCCACGGGGGTCCCGGCCGATGATGCACTGCTGGCTCGCTACCCCGTGGATGATATCCAAGAGACGACAACTTGTGAGCTACACATGAAAATGAAGAACATATCCATGAAGGTGGAGGACGACTTTGCTTTACCGAATGCACCTGAAGGAACCATCCACGACAATCCGATTCCACCTGGGTATGCTCGTGTTGGGGTGGATGAAGTTCTGTCAGGATATGACTCACTAGAGCTTGACTTTCCTGGAGGTCAAGGGGAGCAGACACTGGGAGAAGCCATACGTGGTCTCATTGTATGGAGAAAGGAATGCATTGTGTTTCCAAACTCGGTGCCAAGGCCACTGACTCCTCCTCCAAGTCCGCCGCATCAGCCGACTCCAACCCACCTCGAGACGGAGCGCAGCGCGAGTTTGCCATATCGATCTCCGCCGCGTCAGCCGAATCCACCCCACCTCGAGACGGAGCCCAGCGCGAGTACGCGATATCGATCTCCGCCGCGTGAGCCGACTCCAAAGCGGAAGAGAGCACCTAAGAAGAAACCCGAGCCTCCTGCCAAAAAGAAGTTAGATGACTGAGGAGGAAATCAAAGGGGTCGTGGATGCCCAAGTGAAGGCCCATTTTGCACCGAAACCGCCCCCGCCGCCGAAGGAGAAAATACCTGAGAAAGTCGTACAACACTTTGTGGATCTTGCTAAACCGGCTGTGGAGAAAAGGCGATCAGACTATGAACGCTCTATTAGCAAGTCATATTATCAACAAAAAAAACAACAGTCGAGCCTTACAGGTAGTAATAAAAGCGGGAAAACTGTTCCCCAGCTCGGAGAACAGGCAGTGCAATCGATCCCCCTGCTCAAGGTGAGTACCGATAAGGCGGTAACTGACGCTGATAGAGAGATGGCTAGAGAGATGGGTATCACTGTTGAAAAACTCCGAGGCATCGAGGAAGTCCCCACGATGGATCCAAAGGAACTAGCATGGAAATATGTCCCCGGGAACCCTCTGGTCAGGCCTGACGAGGAGAAGCTTCTATCAATGCAAATGCGCAGATTGCATGACTGGTACCTGAGAGAAATAAAGGCCGGGCGAGAGAGCCTCATGGTGAAAGTCAAGCCAGAGCATTACTTCCATCGAAAAGATGTGTGGATTGAATTTCCAGAAATTTTTCAGTTATTCAATCAAGACGCACTCGACGAATCTCTCGTCAGTTGCTATTGTTTGTAAGTGATTTCTTTCTGTAATTTAAGTCTCTAGCCCAGCTCGTTCATTGCCTGTAATTATCCTCACTATTTTCTTTTGTGTGGTATTATGCAGAATGAAGATTTTTGAATTGAAAAGAGATCGAGTTTATGGCATTGGGTTCATTAACCCAAATACCATTAATGAAAATATGTTAAATAACCACAAACAAGACGCAGAGAATAGCTTGCTAATGTTTTTGAAGGAACTAAATACCAGACCAGAAATACTTTTTCCTTACAACTTCAGGTGAGTGTTACTGTCTTGTACTACAAATTCTATTTTTGCTTACTCGATGTTAAGTGTAGTTGATGAGTTATGCATGCCCGCTTATACAAACGTGTGCACAGATTCCACTGGATCCTGCTAATCATTAGAGTTGACGAGGGAACTATTGAAGTACTGGACTCACTAGGTAAAGACTCTGAAGAATACATTAGCCTGGTTTTGATGCTCGACAGGTAATTTCAATCATTATCGCACTATGTCGGCCTCTTTAGTTCATTTCCTGATATCAAGTAATTAATAACTCCTTTATTCATTTTCTTTGCCGGGCAGGGTTTGGAAAAAGTTCATCAAAGAGGTTGTCGGTGAATGGAAACCACAGCTGAAATGGCGACGGTCCAAGGTAATTAAGTAGTACTAGCTACGTCCGCGCATCTCTTTAATTCTATTTTCAATACCATTATCATGCTTGATTATTATCTGATTGAATTCTATTCTCGTAAAGTGTATGAGGCAGGAAAAGGGGACTAATTTATGTGCATACTACGTTTGCGAGAACATTCGCTTTATGACCGAAAGGAGCCGAGATGCAAGACATCTTTGGGTACGTAAACACTATTCACAATTTTTTTATCATGATCTAATATATTTACACACAACTAATATATTCATATTGATCTCCTTCTTTAAAGATGGTGGAGATGCGGGATAGACTCCTACCAAACGACCGCATATGAGCACTTCAAGAGGAAATGGCAGGATTTTTGCTTGAGCAGGTCATATCTCCCGACGGAGAATACCATTTCACCTAATGCCTGCATGTAATGATCTGCAAATTGTAGGAGAAATTGTATATACCAAATTGTATATATATATGTGTATGCATGGTCGTACGAGAAATTCTATGATATATGATTGGTTCTACGAGAGATTCTATTATATATGCATAACGTGTACAGTATGTAGTAGCGTAAAATATGTTTGAAATTAATAAGAATAAATGGAAAACACAAAGTGAAAAGGAAAAATAAACAATAAACCCTAAACCCCTAAACCCCTAAACCTTTAGTCCCGGTTGGTGCCACGAACCGGGACTAAAGGCCCCCGGCGCGCGCTGCCGGCCACGTGGCAGGGATTTAGTCCCGGGTCGTGGCCAACCGGGACTAAAGAGTGGGGGCCTTTAGTCCCGATTTATTAGTCCCGGTTGGTGAACCGGGACTAAAGGCCCTTCCCAACCGGGACTAAAGGCCGTTTCTCCACTAGTGTCACTCGGACTAGCTGAACTCTCCAGGGCAAGTTGGGTCGACTAGATGCATGCTGGATAGCGGTCGATGAGTGGAGTAATAGTAGTAGATGCAGGCAGGAGTCAGTTTACTTGTCTCGGATGTGATGCCTATATACATGATCATTGCCATGAATCCGTCATAATTATTTGCTTTTCTATCAATTGCCCAACAGTAATTTGTTTACCCACCGTATGTTTCTGCGCTCAAGAGAGAAGCCTCTAGTGAAAACTATGGCCCCCGGGTCTATCTTTATCATATGAAAAATATAAAAATACCTTGATGCAATTTATTTACTTTTATTTAGTTTAGTAATTTACTTTATCAATTTATCTCTATCGGACTTAATCCTTGCAAGTAACCGCAAAGAGGATTGACAACCCTCTTATTCGCGTTGGGTGCAAGTGTTTGCTTTTGTGTGTGTAGGTGCTGTTCACTGGATCTTGCTTGGTTCTCCTACTGGATTGATAACCTTGATTCTTAACTAAGGGAAATACTTATCTCTACTATACTGCATCATGCTCTCCTCATCAGGGAAATACCAACGCAGTCTACAAGTAGCAGGAAGAATTTCTGGCGCCATTGCCGGGGAGACATCATCAAAATCTATAAAGTACCTTCGCACAAACTATCAATCACTTGCATTTATTTTAGTTGCCTTTTCATTTGCATTTGCCTCTCGTTTTCATCTCCCCCACTTCTAAACTATTTAAAAAAACACGAAAATATTTTTGTTTTCTTGTGTTGTCATGTGCTTCCTATTTGCTTGCATCGTTGTTTGCTAAAAAACTATTGATATAGATCCTCATCCACTTGCTAATCTTTTCAAAAAATCCAATTATGATGAACCAATTGCTAGTGAGTTGAGTGCACTATATTATCTTTATCAAGTTTGGCTTGAAAATCATGAATCTGAAAATTGTGATGAAGTGTTAGAAGAAGAAATTTATAAAGTGATTCATGATAGCTTCTTGATTGAAAAGCATGATTGCAATGATGTTATTATAAATTCTATTAATGTCAAAATAATATGCAAAACTACAAGCTTGGGGATGATGATTTTGTTATGTCCACTACTTATTGTAATGATCATGATTGGGGTGATGCTTCTTATGATCTTGAAAATTTATTTAAGCCTCATGATGAATATATTATTGATAATAATATTTACAATAATATTGAAAATGGGTTTGGAAGAGTGTCAACTTTTGGTAAAAATAATCCCACATATTTGGAGAGTGTTCAATCTTATGAAATTTTTGATAAAAGTGGGTTTGGAGAGGTCATGACTTTAGTTGATGTTAATCCCACTATCTTGGAAGATTATGACATTTTTTTGCATGTGGATCATGAAGAAAATATCTTATCTGATAGTTATATTGTTGAATTTGAATATGATCCTACATGCAATTATTATGAGAGAGGAAAATATGGTTGTACAAACTTTCATGTCACTAAATTATCTCTCTTTGTGTTGAAATTTTTAATGCTTCATTCTTTCTATTTGCATATGTTGGATATTGCTTGTGTTGATAATTTGTTTTCATATAAAATGCCTATGCATAGGAATTATGTTAGATTTAAAGGTGTTTGTAACATGTTTTATGATGCTCTCTTTGTGTTTCAATTATTATCTTTCATGCGAGCATCATTGAAATCTTATGCCTAGTTAGGGGCATAAAACAATAGCGCTCGTTGGGAGGCAACCCAATGAATAAAATAAATTTTTGCTTTTTCCTTCTGGTTTTGAGTGTTTGCATGATTATAGCTTCTGTTATTATTATGTTTTTATGTTTAAATTAGTGTTTGTGCCAAGTAATGCCTTTGGGATGATTTGGAAGATAGTATGATTGATGCTGTTTGAAAACAGAAACTTTTGCGTCCAGTGCTGAAATTTCTAATTTTCGCTGGAGTGTCAGAACCTTCTGAATTTTTTACACCATATTTACATATGAGTTGCCCACGTTTTCCTAATTTTTCAGAATTTTTGGAGTTACAGAAGTATGACCATAATTCAGATCTTTACAGACTGTTCTGTTTTAGACAGATTCTGTTTTTGTTGCATAGTTTGCTTATTTTGTTATATCTATGGATCTTATCGGGGGGGGGGGGGTGGGGTATGAGTCATGGAGAAGTTGGAGTACAGTAGCGTTATGCTAATATTAAATATGAATCAATTTATAACAGTACCTAAACTTTAAGATTTATTTGTTATACTAACGGATCTCACGAGGTTTCTGTTGAGTTTTATGTGCTGAAGTTTGCAAGTTTTGGGTGAGACTACGATGGATAAAGGAATAAGGAGCAGAAAGAGCCAAAGGTTGGGTATGCCCAAGGCACCCCAAGGTAATATTCAAGGAAGACTCAAGCGTCTAAGCTTGGGGATGCCCCGGATGGCATCCCCTCTTTCGTCTACAATCTATCGGTAACTCACTTGGAGCTATATTTTTATTCATCACATGATATGTGTTTTACTTGGAGCATCTTGTGATATAGTTTGTTTGCTTTTTAGTTTGTCACAATCATCTTTGCTGAACACACCTTTTTGAGAGGGACATACATTATTCATGATTTGTTAGAATACTCTATGTGCTTCACCTATATCTTTTGAGCTAGGCAGTTGTAACATCCCCATGTATTAAGCTACAGTGATCACCCTTTTGATAATGCCAAGTCACCATGATTAACAGTGCTTGATCATAATTTGGATCATATCTCATTTGAAATTCCAATTCAAATTGAGAATTCAAATTTAAAGTGAATTTAAAAGTTGTTCAAATCCAGGTACTAAATAGTTCATAATATTGCAAATATTCCCAAAGCAATTATAAAAATATAATCAACATTAATTGAATTATTTAAATGACTCTAACATCATGAAATAGTACCAAAATAGCATCATTTAATCCATTCTCATTTAAATAAAATTCAAATGAAAACATCTGGACTCCAAACCTTTTTATGGCAGTGCTAGATATTGCACTGTATTTGTGTGGCTAAGTCTCATATTTTACAAAATTGCAATGGTGGCAAAACATTTTGCAAAGAGAAAAGAAATAAAAACAGAAGAAAAGAAAAAGGAAAAAGGAGAAGAACCTACAGTGCCTATGGGCTCTAGTGCTACAGCGCCTGTGGCCCAGCCCACCACCTGTCCCCTCCTTCCTCCTGCTCACCGCGCATGCCCGTGCCCGAGCCGGCTCGCCGTCGCAGCCGCGCCCACTCGCCCACTCGCCCCCTCGTGTCGCTACAGGACGCCGGGGTGGATAAGAAGGCCACCGCGGCCACCCTGGCCCGCCCCCAGATCTTTCCCCCCTCCCCTTGCTCGCGCGCTTTCTCTCTCGACATGGCCGACGCGGCCGTCGCCGATGCGAGCTCCCCCGCGTAGCCACGGTCGCCGCCTCGCCTCATCACCATGCCAGATCGTCTCGCCGTCCTCGACTCCTTCCTCTGCAATGACCAGCACGAGCCGGGAGCCACCGCAACGCCAGATCGGACGCCGCCTTCTTCCTCGGCCCAGACGAACTCCGGCGACGTTTCCGGCCACCCCGAGCCTCCCCCGCGCCCGCTTAGCTCGCCTACCGGACCCCTGTGAGCCTCCCTCTCTTCCCCCTCACTCCGCACGCTCGTCTGCGAGCTCTGCCGCCCGATTCCACCATGGCCGAGCCCGCTACCGCGCGAGCTCATCGTCGGCGTAGCCCCAGTGACCTTTAGGTCCCGCACGCGTCACCGCTATGCTCGCCGCATCGCATAGGGCCTCCCTGGCCGTTTAGTTCGCCCGCATACGCGCCGCTGCCGCTAACCCGCGTCGTCCCGAACTCCGGCCGCCGCGCGCAAGCTCGCCGTCGTCGCTGTGGTTCGTCTCCGGCCAGTCCAGCACCACCGTTCGACGCGGGCGAGTCCCAGCTTTCGAACGCGATCGAAAACGCGGCGAACGGCCGCCCGTAGCGGATTTCCGGCCAAATCCGGCACAGATCCGCCACGGAGATGGTCGCCGGCGAAGGTCTGGCGACGCCGCTGACCTGTCTGCCAACGTGCCCTCCTCTGTGAGGCTGACAGTGGGTCCCGTGGCACGGTTGACCAAGTCAACCCGCTGACTGGGCTGGCTACTGTCGCTGACAGGTGGACCCCTCACTGTTTAAACATTTTTATAAATAAATAAAATGCTAATTATTCCATTAATAAAATCAGTTAACTAATCAATCACTGACTCATGGGGCCCACCCCCCTAATTAATATTTAGTTAGTTTAATTAATCTCTAATTAGTTCACTTTGTATGACTTGTGGGTCCCACTGGTCAGGTTTGACCCTGGCCAGCTCAGTTGACCCGCTGACGTCACACTGATGTCATGATGATGTCACATACCACTGTTTTGGATAATTCGGATTTAATAATTAAAACAATTCCAGAAATTTAATAAAATTTTGAAAAATCATATAAAATAAACCGTAACTCGGATGAAAATAATTTATATATGAAAAATGATCAGAAAAATATGACGAATCCGAATACACCGTCCACATACCTGCCACACCTCTCTAAAATGATGAACATGGAACTTTCCCCTCCGATTCGTTTGTCCGATAATCACCCGGAGCTGGGAGAACACTCCCGGAACATTTCCTGCCCCGACTAACTTGTGTAGCGCTGCATTAGAACACCCCTAACACTGCATGTTGACATGCCATGCATCCCTGTTGCATTGTTTGCCGTGTATTTATTGTTTCTTCCCCCTCCTCCTCTCCCGATAGACCCCGAGACTGCCGACGACACTGCTGAGTACGACTACGTCATCGATGACCAGACCCCTTCAGCCGAGCTTCCAGGCAAGCAAAACCCCCTTGATCATCTGATATCGCCCATTCTTTCTCTCTTATGCTTGCATTAGAATTGCTTTTGTTGTGGCTCCGATAGCTCCTATTCTGATGCATAGCCTGATTTCGTCGCCTGCTATTGATACCTTACCTGCTACCCTATGATGCTTAGTTAAGTATGCTATGTTTCATCTGCTGGCCCTTCACCCTTGTCCATTTGCCATGCTTGTTATCGGGCCGTGATCACTCTGGGTGATGATCAAGGAAATGTTTACATATTGCAATACTTTAAACTGTTAAAGTCGGGCCGGCTCCAAGAGTGCCCGCGAGAGAATAATATTGAAGACGGGTCGGCTCCAAGAGCACCCTCGAGTGATATTATGGCGGAATGACAGGGCAGGCGGAGACCACCTAGGAGAGAGGTGGGCCTGGTCCTTGGTCGTGGTTCGTGTGTTATCAAGTCGGAGCGACAGGGATCCTGTTCATCTCTGCGAGCTACTAAAACATGCCTAACGGATTTGGGTATTTGATCTGAGTTGGCCGCTGGCCATATACGCACTACCACCACGCGGGATAATGGTTATGGGACCCTCTACGTCGTATGTATCAGCCGAAAGCTCTTTAGATGTCACAGCTCAGAGATGCGGGCTGATTGCTGGGGTGGGCTGGTTATGTCACTTGTGTATACAGTGTCGCGCCTGGGCTCCAGCCAGTCTCGCAACGTGCAGGAGTGAGAAGGGCGATGGGCCCAAGACCCCTTCGCACTTAGGATTTAGACCGGCGTGCTGACCTCTCTGCTGAGCCTAGGTAGGACTACGCCGTGTTGATTACCCGAGGCCGGGCATTACCCAACAAGTGTGTCCGGCCAGATGTAATCGAGCGTGTTGGGTAACAGTAGTGCACCCCTGCAGGGAAGTTATCTACTCGAATAGCCATGTCCACGGTAACAGGCCGCTCGAAGTTGTATCCTGATCTGCTACAACTACAAATGGATACTGTTACAATGTTAAACTGTTACTACTGCTCTCGGGGTCACTTTTCTCACAGGGTAGTCGAGGAAGGATCCCAGGGCATTACTAACATATGATTGAATATATATTATCTTGTTCTGCTCTCTTCTGATGCTGCAAGATTGCTTGAAGATGCTAGTCTTCGATAGGCTAGGCCTTTCCCCCTCTGTTCCGGCAATTCTGTAGTTCAGTCCAAAGATATAGCCCCATTCCTTTGATACCGATGCATAATTAGTATAGTTCTGATGTATGTCTTGCGAGTACTTTGGATGAGTACTGACGGTTGCTTTGCTATCTCTTTTCCCATACCCGGTTGCTGCGATCAGACAACGGAGCCTAGGAGCAGGAGATCCCCGGAGGCACCTACTACTATGTTGAGCCCGCCGACCAGGAGTAGTTCGGAGGCCCTAGGCAGGAGGCCTTCGCCTTTTCGATCAGTGTCGCTATTTGTGCTAGCCTTCTTAAGGCAAACTTGACTAACTATGTCTGTACCCAGATATTATTTGTTTGTGTGACTTATGTATTCGGGTCCTCGTGGCCCCTGGTTTGTAATATGAAGATTTATGTTTAAATTTGAGTTTAGAGTTGTGTGTGATATTTTCCCGGGAGTCTCTAATCTCGAGCGTGCACGTTTGCGTGTATGATTAGTGCACGGTCGAGCAGGGGCGTCACAAGTTGGTATCAGAGCCGACTGCCTGTAGGAAGCCCCCTTATGATTCCTTGGTCGAAGTTGAGTCTAGTCTTGAAAAACTATATTTTACTAACAGTGCTATGTGGCTTACGGGCCCACATCGCAAATGGATGGGATTAGGATCTTTTATTCCTCTTCCTTACTCTGGAATTCTACTCTCTCTTCTATTCGGGTTAAAATTTTACTAACTTTGACTCTAGGTTCTCGTGATCACGTCCACCCGGAGCTTTGATTATCTGCAAATTACTTCCTTGAATGCACGATGCAAGAATTCACTCACTGTCATTTGAAAATCTTGAATTTCCTCTGTTTTAGATGGATTGCTTGTTTCCGTCGTGCCTTGCGACGCAGCTTGTACTTCAGACTTGGGCTCGTGATGCGACCGGTTTTCCAGCTATCCTGATCGCCCTCCTGACCAGATTGGGCTACCACTGGTACCCCGAGTACATGGTTTATGAGGATTTCCGCAAGTTCAACCAGGAGCAGTACCAAGCCGATGTTCGTATCTTTGATCAGCGGGACGACTCCGTCACTGAGTTGCACACTTTTCACGGTATCGGCGTGACGATTGATATGGAAGTCCATGACGCTGCCCATTCTGCTGTCGCACGTCTTCGTGGCGAGCATAGTCGCTTGGATGACTCAGAGTTCAGATACATCCCATATGCCCCTGCGGGAGATGAGACTGGATACTACACAGCTGTCTGTGCCCCTTACGAGCGACGTCGATACGACCCGTGGGTTTTAATTCAGTGCACTCAGGCTCTGGATCGCACTGCCCCGGCTCTTGCCATCGAGTTGTTTGCCACTCGCGCACGTCTCTACGATGCTATGACACAGTTGCTGCTAGCTGTCCAGGCAGGGATACACCCAGAGTACATCCTTTACCCGCGCAGGACTCAGATGCCTGCAGGTATCGATTGGCCTGCCGTTGGGGGTCACACACCCGCACGTGGACCTCTTCTCCCAGTTTGAGATCGGGTTCTGCATCAGAGTACTCACGGAGCGCAGGACCTTTCTGCCGTGAGCACTCATCATCCGTGCCTGCAGTTACCTGGTTTCAGTGGTTTTCCCCAACGTTTCTGTAGCCTTTGCTATGTCCCGTTGTTGTATTCCTCACCGCGTGCCGGCGCGCCGCCTAGTATGTCTAGCTGTTTAATTTTCCGAACTTATGTTGTCCGCATGTAACCGACTCTGTGTATGGATCTGTATGTCTTAATTGACTACTGTTATGTATCTATTGCACTACTTATTCATTGTCGTGTTACATTATGTTTGTCTCTAAACACTTGCAGTTGTTTTTACTAAACTACCCCCTGTTAAATCTTTAGCAGGATGGTTAGACCAGGTGG
This sequence comes from Elymus sibiricus, assembly GCA_039707655.1. Lineage (NCBI taxonomy): Eukaryota > Viridiplantae > Streptophyta > Magnoliopsida > Poales > Poaceae > Elymus > Elymus sibiricus. Next base: position 395,097,954 of record CM077668.1, on the reverse strand, counting down.
TCGTGGTCGTGGCCGTGCTCCCGAACGGCAACCACCGCCAGACTATATGGCAGGTATGATGCAGCAATTCGAGCTGAACCACCAGTTCATGGTTGGAATCATGGCTCAGTTTCCAAACCAGAACCAGAATGCTCAGAATCAGCAACCTGCCCCAATAACTTTGCAGGAGTTTGTGCGTCTCAGCCCTACTATTTTCCGCAACTCTGAACAGCCACTGGATGCTGATGACTGGCTTCGCGACATCGCCTTCGAGATGGAATCTGCCAATGTCGCCCCTACCAACCTTGTCACCTTCGCGTCCTACTCCTTGAAGGGTCCCGCTGCTCAATGGTGGGACACCCACAGGCGTTCACTACCTGCTGGGACAGTCGTTACCTGGATCGAGTTTCAGACTGCTTTCCGTGCCCATTACATTCCTCAGGGAATCATGGACCGGAAGAAAAGAGAGTTTCGCAACCTCACTCAGGGCAGTAAGACTGTCGAAGCTTATCAGCGGGAATTCCTTAACCTATCCCGCTATGCTGAAGAAGATGTTGCCACTGATGCTCGCAGGCAGGAGAAATTCCGTGATGGACTCCACCCAGAACTCAAGCTTGCACTTGCTGTTCATGGCTTCACCGACTTTGCCACCCTAGTGAACAAAGCTATCCAGGTTGAGACCACTCAGATGGAACATAGGGAATCACTCAAGCGCAATCGTGACGTTGGCTCATCTTCGAGCTTAGGACACAGGCGTAAAATCTAGATCCCCCACAACATGTACCGTCCAACTGCCCCTGCGCTAAGGCCTTCCTATGCTGCACCTCGTCTGCCTCCTCCACCACCGAGACAGCCAAGAGCTCAAGCTGCTCCACCAAATGCTACTGCTCTTCGTCCTGAAGATGGTCTGTGTTTCAAGTGTCGCCGCCCAGGTCACCGTGCCAAAGACTGCCGCCAGAGTCAGAATCAGTTGGCACTCCCTCCTACTGGTCGTGGCAATGGCCGTGGTAACAAGCAGACCTGCAACTATAATACTGGGTCTTCTGCTTATGGTCATGGACAAGCTTACCACGTTGATATTGAAGAAGTTCAGGATCAACCTGATACTGTGATGGGTACCCTTCTCGTTAACTCAGTACCCACTTCTGTTTTATTTGATTCAGGAGCATCGCATTCATTCATTTCTGGAGCATTTGCATTCATGCATGGCATACAATATGAAAAGATGCATACTCCATTAGTCATTAAAACTCCCGGGGCCCATTGTCATGCTGACATGATCGCACATAACGTCACCGTCGAAATTGAAGGATTAGAGTTCCTTGCCTCCCCCACCAATCTGAAGTCTTCCACCATAGACCTCATTCTAGGAATGGATTGGTTGAAAGCTCACATTGCTTCGATCAATTGTGCCAGCAAAGTCATCCAACTCCTTCACCCCTCCGACGAGATAGTGAACTACACCGCCCGAGTTATCCGGAATGCCGAAGCTCAGATATATGCTCTGAATTCTTTGAACACTTCACCTCTTGAGGGAATTGAGAACGTTCCAGTCGTTCGCGATTTTCCGGACGTCTTTCCAGAAGAACTTCCAGGAATACCCCCGGTTAGAGCTGTCGAGTTCGTCATCGACTTGAAACCAGGCACCACTCCTATTGCTAAGCGTCCCTATAAGATGCCGCCGCATGAACTCCTTGAACTTAAGGAGGAGATCAACAAATCGCTTCGTAAAGGCTTCATTCGTCCAAGTTCCTCTGCTTGGGGAGCACCTTCTCTCTTTGTTAAGAAGAAGGATGGAACTAACCGATTGGTCCAGGACTATCGGCCTATTAACCAAGCAACAATCCAGAACAAATATCCACTTCCCCGGATCAACGATCTTTATGATCAGCTGGCTGGATCCTATGTATTCTCTAAACTCGACTTAAGGTTGGGTTACCATCAAATCCGAGTTCGTAAAGAGGATATTCCGAAGACCGCCTTCGTTACCCGTTATGGATCATACGAGTACACCGTCATGTCCTTCGGATTAACAAATGCTTCAGCAACCTTCTCTCGATTGATGAACTATATCTTCATGGACTACCTCGACAAATTCGTCGTGGTTTATTTGGATGATATCCTTATATATTCCAAGAATGAAGAAGAACACGCCGAACATCTTCGGCTTGTATTGGAGAAACTCAGAGAACACCAGCTATATGCCAAATTTTCCAAATGTGAATTCTGGTTATCTGAGGTGACTTATCTTGGTCATGTGATTTCCAAAGATGGCATTGCTGTTAACCCAGAACGAGTTCAGGCTATTCTTGACTGGACTCCTCCGCAGACTGTTAAGCAAGTCAGAAGTTTTCTCGGTCTCACCAGCTATTGCCGCCGTTTCGTCGAGAACTTCTCCAAAATTGCTAAGCCACTGACTGATTTGCTCCACAAAGGCAAGAAGTTTGAGTGTACGGAAAAGTGCCAAGAAAGTTTTCAGACACTTAAAGATAAGTTGACATCTGCCCCAGTGCTAGCTCCCCCTGATTCCCGCAAGGACTTTGTGATATATTGCGACACATCCCATCAAGGATTAGGCTGTGTCCTAATGCAAGAGCGCAAATTGATTGCTTATGGCTCTCATGAAGATAAGTATCCAACACATGATCTCGAGTTAGCAGCAGTTATTTATGCTCTGAAGTTGTGGCGACATTACCTTCTCGGTAATCGTTGCGAGATATACACGGACCATCAAAGTCTGACGTATTTATATACTCAACCAGATTTGAACCTCCGTTAACAAAGATGGCTTGAGACAATAGCTGACTATGACATGGATATTTCCTATACCCCTGGCAAGGCTAATGTAATGGCCGATGCTTTGAGTCGCAAGTCTTATTGCAACAACCTCATGGTTCAGCAAGCACAACCCCTCCTTTATGAAGAACTTCGCAAGTTGAACCTCCATATTGTTCCTCAAGGTTATCTCTATACCCTGGTAGTTGAACCAGATCTCGAGGGCCTCATCAAGCATATACAGAAAGCTGACTCTGAGGTCGAGAAGATTAAGCGCTATCTCGCAGAAGGAAGGCGCTCATTCTTCACTATTGATGATGATGGCACCTTGTTCTACAAAAATCGCTTAGCGGTTCCTAGAAAGGACAACCTGGATGTGACCCCGCACATCATGAAAGAAGCTCATGATACACCTCTTTCAATTCACCCTGGTAGTACCAAGATGTACCAAGACATTCGACAGAGATATTGGTGGCCTGATATGAAGCGGGACATTGCTCGTTATGTTGCTGAGTGTGACATTTGTCGTCGCATCAAAGCAGAACATCAAAGGCCTGCTGGAACTCTGCAACCACTTGCTATTCCTGAATGGAAATGGGACAAAGTCGAAATGGATTTCATTACTGGTTTTCCCAGATCGCAGAAGGGTCATGATGCTATTTTTGTCGTCATTGACCGATTCTCTAAGGTTGTTCACATTCTGCCAGTCAAGGAGACAATCACTGCTAGTCAGTTAGCAGACTTGTATGTTTCCAGAATTGTGTCACTCCATGGTGTTCCGTTGGTGATTAGTTCAGACCGTGGCAGCCTCTTTACCTCAAGATTTTGGAACAGTTTCCAAGAAGCTATGGGAACTCATCTGTCCTTCAGCACCGCTTTTCACCCCCAGTCCCAGGGACAAGTTGAACGAGTCAACCAAGTGCTTGAGGATATTCTTCGAGCTTGTGTCATCTCATTCGGTAAGAAATGGGAGGACTCTCTCCCGTATGCAGAATTCTCTTACAACAATAGCTATCAGGCTAGTTTGAAGATGGCACCCTTTGAAGTTTTATATGGACGTAAGTGTCGAACCCCTCTGAATTGGTCAGAAACTGGGGAACGGTCACTCATCGGTCCGGATATTATTCAACAAGCTGAAGAACAAGTCCTCATTGTCCGTGAACATTTGAAAACTGCTCAGTCTCGTCAGAAGAGCAATTATGACCGAAAACACCAGGTAATGGTCTATCAACCAGGCGAACAAGCTTACCTCCGTGTAACCCCAATGAAGGGCACTCATCGATTTGGAATCAAGGGCAAGTTAGCTCCTCGCTACATTGGCCCATTCCGTATCCTCGCCAGACGTGGAGAAGTGGCATATCAATTGGAATTGCCGCCGAACCTTTTTCAAGTTCATGACGTTTTCCATGTGTCCCAACTCTGTCGCTGCTTCAAGGATCCTATCCGAGCAGTGGATCATGAAACGCTTGAGCTGCGAGAGGATCTATCTTATCAAGAGTATCCGATCCACATTCTTGATCAAGCTGAACGTCGAACCCGTCAGAAGGCAATCAAGTTCCTTAAATTTCAGTGGTCGAATCATTCTGAAGATGAAGCCACTTGGGAACACGAAGATCGTCTTCGTGAAGAATACCCCGCTTTCTTTCAGCCTACCTCTTAATTCTTGGGACGAGAATTTACTTTAGAGGAGGAGAATTGTAACATCCCCATGTATTAAGCTACAGCGACCACCCTTTTGATAATGCCAAGAGACCATGATTAACAGTGCTTCATCATCATTTGGATCATATCTCATTTCAAATTCCAATTCAAATTGAGAATTCAAATTTAAAGTGAATTTAAAAGTTGTTCAACTCCATGAACTAAATAGTTCATAATATTGCAAATATTCCCAAAGGAATTATAAAAATATAATCAATATTAATTGAATTATTTAAATGACTCTAACATCATGAAACAGTACCAAAACAGCACCATTTAATCCATTCTCATTTAAATAAAATTCAAATGAAAACATCTGGACTCCAAACCTTTTTATGGCAGTGCTAGATATTGCACTGTATTTGTGTGGCTAAGTCTCATATTTCACAAAATTGCAATGGTGGCAAAACATTTTGCATAGAGAAAAGAAATAAAAATAGAAGAAAAGAAAAAGGAAAAAGGAGAAGAACCTACTATGCCTATGGGCTCTAGTGCTACAGCGCCTGCGGCCCAGCCCACCACCTGTCCCCTCCTTCCTCCTGCTCACAGCGCACGCCCGCGCCCGAGTCAGCTCGCCGTCGCAGCCGCACCCACTCGCCCCCTCGCATCGCTACAGGAAGCCAGGGTGGATAAGAAGGCCACCGAGGCCACCCTGGCCCGTCCCCAGATCTTTCCCCCCTCCCCTCGCTCGCGCGCTTCCTCTCTCGCCATGGCCAACGTGGCCGTCGCCGATGCGAGCTCTCCCGCGTAGCCACTGTCGCCGTCTCGCCTCGTCACCGTGCCATATCGTCTCGCCGTCCTCGACTCCTTCCTCTGCAACGACCATCGCGAGTCGGGAGCCACTGCAAGCCGGATCGGATGCCGCTTCTTCCTCGGCCCCGACGAACTCCGGCGACGTTTCCGGCCACCCCGAGCCTCCCCCGCGCCCGCTTAGCTCGCCTACGGGATCCCTGTGAGCCTCCCTCTCTTCCCCCTCACTCCGCGCGCTCGTCTGCGAGCTCTGCCGCTCGATTCCACCGTGGCCGAGCCCGCCACCACGCGAGCTCGTCGCCGGCGTAGCCCCGGTGACCTTTAGGTCCCGCGCGCGTCACCGCTGTGCTCGCCGCATCGCAGAGGGCCTCCTTGGCCGTTTAGTTTGCCCGCATACGCGCCGCTGCCACTAACCCGTGTCGTCCCGAACTCCGCCACCGCGCGCGAGCTCACCGTCGTCGCTGTGGTTCATCTCCGGCCACTCCAGCACCACCGTTCGACGCAGGCGAGTCCCAGCTTTCGAACGCGATCGATAATGCGGTGAACGACCGCCCGTAGCGGATTTCCGGCCAACTCCGGTGCGGATCCGCCGCGGAGATGGTCGCTGACAAAGTTCCGGCGACACCACTGACCCGTCCACCGACGTGGCCTCCTTTGTGAGGCTGAAAGTGGGTCCCGTGGCCCGGTTGACCAAGTCAACCCGCTGACTGTGCTGGCTACTGTCGCTGACAGGTGGACCCCTCATTGTTTAAACATTTTTATAAATAAATAAAATGCTAATTATTCCATGTCAGATGCTTGGGAATTAGGAGGGTTGGGAGTTGATCGTAGGTTGTAGCTATGCTCTACGGGAGGACGAGGCTTGAAGCCTCGTCGCCCCATGGCAGGAAGGGTGAGAGGCGCACAAGGCGCAGGGTACAAAGTTGTGTTTTTCTTGCTTGATTCGTTCCTCCTCTAGGGGCAATATAAATAGTCAAATTACATGACAACTCCTACTAGAAATAGAAACAGACTCCTACTTGGTTTAGAAACAGTAGGGAAAACCTTCTTTGGGACAAAAAGCCCTTCCTTTTCCAAACCTGATACTAATTTGGACACCCCCTGTCCTCTGGCCTCTTCTCTCTGGTTGTTCGTCTCCTATACGTACGCCCCCACATGACATCTCCCCCTCCATTGTGAAATAGCTCATCCTCGAGCTGGATGCTTGGATAGCATTCTTTGAAGGCTGGAACATCCTCCCATGAAGCATCAGACGCCGGTTGGTCCTCCCAATGGATGAGAACCTGCTGCATACCCCTGAGCAGTCGTGCACGCAGCGCCCTTGAAGGTGTTGGCTGAACACGGCCTTGGAAGATGGCTGGTAGCACGGGTGGAGCATCTGGAGGAGGGCCCTGGTATTTCTTCAGAACACCCACATGGAAAACATCATGGATGCGGGCACGGGGCGGAAGCTCCAAACGGTAGGCAACAGAATCAATTTTGGTGAGGACTTTGTAGGGACCAAAGTATTTAGGTGCGAGCTTTCCCTTTGTAGCAGATCCAAGGAACGTTGCTGGACGGTGCTGCAAACGCAACCAAGCCCATTCGCCTACCTCAAACGGAAGTTCCCGATGCTTGCCATCATAGTAATGCTTGTAGTGTTGCACAGCCTGAAGAAGACGGTCACGAACATCAAGAAGGAACTGGTCGCGGTCTGCGATGTTGCGCTCCACTGCCTGATTGCGCAGCTCACCCAGAGAGTATGCACGGAGGGAAGGCGGATCACGACCATACACCACACGAAGCGGCGTATCCTTGAGAGCTGTGTGGTATGATGTGTTGTAGCAGTACTCCGCCCATGGCAGCCACTGAAGCCACTGTCGGGGCCGGTCGCCAGTGAGGCAACGTAATTACATAGCAATTACCCGATTAATGGCCTCCGATTGGCCATCAGATTGCGGGTGAAAAGCTGAGCTCATGTGTAGGCGAGAACCGGAACCAGCAAAGAGAGCCTTTCAAAAGCAGGTGAAAACAATATCTCGATCAGAAACAATGGAGGCTGGTACGCCATGCAGACGTACAATGTCAACAAAGAAGGCCTTGGCCACCGTTTCAGCTGTGTACGGATGCGCTAACAGAATGAAATGTGCATATTTGGAAAAACGATCCACAACGGTAAGAATGACACACTTGCCACCCACTTTTGGTAATCCCTCGATGAAGTCCATGGCAATGTCCTCCCAAATCCAAGATGGTACTGCCAAGGGCTGAAGCAAGCCTGTTGGATGAAGCTGCTCAGTCTTGTTACGTTGACAAACTAAGCAGTTGTGGATGTAGTCCTGAATAGCTATCCGGGCCTATGGTAAACGGAAGTCAGGACGAAGACGGTGTAGCGATTTCTGAATACCCTCATGGCCGGTATCATGGGATGCTACCAGTATATCTGCCACAAGTGGTGAGGAAGGTGGCACATAGGCACGACGCTCAAAGGTGACAATGCCATCAATGAGTGCCCACGGAGGTCCCAGCTCGCCGTTCTCTAGTTGTTCGCGGAATGCCATGAGAGCTGGGTCAGTGTTTGTAGCCCGACGAAGTTCTTCAAATAGATCAAAGGCAGGACCGCTTATTGTGCACACATGGGCATCAGAAGTGTCGCGCCGCGACAGTGCGTCAGCCACAATATTCTGCCGGCCAGGCTTGTACTCGACGGTAAAATCAAAGCCTAGGAGCTTGCCGACCCAATGATGTTGTGGGATAGTCGTGAGACGTTGGTCGAGAAGGAACTTGAGGCTGTAGTGATCGGTTTTGACTACGAAGGAACGACCCCAGAGATATGGCCGCCAATGCCGCACAGCTTGTACGAGACCAATGAGCTCGCGCTCGTATGCAGCAAGGCAGGCATGACGAATAGCAATAGGCTGACTGAAGTAAGCAACGGGTCCCGTGACTTGGTGTAACACTGTGCCGAATCCCGAACCAGAGGCATCACATTCCACAATGAATGGCACGGTGAAATCCGGAAGTTGAAGCACCGGTGCTATAGTCAGGGCAGTCTTCAACTTTGTGAATGCATGTGTGGCCTCCTCAGACCAAAGAAATCCATCCTTTTTGAGCAACGCTGTGAGGGGTGCTGCAATAATGCTGAAATCGCGGATGAACTTCCGGTAGTAGCTGGCCAACCCCAAAAAACCGCGGACCGCATGAACTGTGCATGGCACCGGCCAGTCAAGAACAGCCATAACCTTTTGACTGTCCATGGCGACACCATCGATGGAGATGATGTGACTGAGGTACGTAACCGACTCCTCCCCAAAAGAGCACTTGGAGCGCTTGAGAAATAACTTGTGCTGGCGCATGAGCTCCAAAACGACTCACACATGTCGAACATGCTCCGACCATGAAGAGCTTTACACCAAAATATCATCAAAAAATACTAACACAAATTGGTGTAAGTGGGGTCGAAGTACATCGTTCATCAAAGCCTGAAAGGTTGCCGGCGCATTTGTGAGTCCAAAGGGCATGACGAGGAACTCGAACAGGCCCTCGTGTGTTTGGAACACCGTTTTGTGGATGTCCTCGATATGCATGCCCACCTGGTGATAACCAAAGCGCAAGTCCAGCTTTGTGAAGAAGCGGGCACCCTTTAGCTCGTCCAGTAGCTCGTCTACTACAGGAATAGGGAACTTGTCGTTGATGATGTTGGCGTTGACGCCACGAAAATCAATGTAGAATCGCCAAGAGTTGTCGTGCTTCTTCACCAGGAGAGCAGGTGAAGAGAACTCAGAAGTGCTGTGGCGGATAAGGCCGCGCTCCAACATGTCCACGCACTGTCTCTCGAGCTCGTCTTTTTGGATAGCCGGGTAGCGATATGGCCGAACAGCCACCGGTGCGGTACCAGGCACCAAGCAGATGCGATGGTCATGAGTGCGAGGCGGCGGTAGGCCCCGAGGCTCTGCGAAGATGTCAACGTAGTTAGCGAGGAGGCTGTCAAGAAGCTCCCTCCCGGAGCAAGCGTGAATGGGGTGGGGTTGGGTTGACGCCGCGATACCGTACCACTCCACGCGATGGTCGGACCGCCAGAAGGACATCCAGAGACGCGTGAAGTCCCGAAGTATGGGTCCGAGTGTCTTGAGCCAGTGTGTCCCGAGAACTATGTCAAACCCACCCAAGGGGATGGCGTAAAGATCGACGAGGAAGTCTTCTTGTCCTATGGTGATGGCAGCCTATCGAACAAGACCGCCACATGTGACGTGATCTCCATTGGCTACTGTTACGCGGAGGTAGCGCCCTGTGGAGATGTGGCTGCCCACTTGTGTAGCAAGCTCCTCGTTTTTGAAATTGTGAGTGCTAGCAGAGTCGAGGAGAGCGACCAATTCATGCTCGCCTACGCGCACCACTAGCTGCATTGTGTCGCTGGTACGTACGCCGGTGATCGCGAGCAGCGAGATCTGTAGGTTGTCGCCGTCGTCTTCGTCGTCGTCGTCGGGGGATTCGATGTAGAAGAGGCGCTTGCAGCGATGTCCCCGGACATACTTCTCGTTGCAGTTGAAGCATAGTCCTTTGCTGCGTCTGTCCTCCATCTCGGCGGCGTTAAGCTTTTTGAATACAGGCCCGCCCCCGGAAGAGGGGTCTCCTGTGGAAGCACCTGTGGCTGCTGGGACAAGGCGTGGAGGATGGCTCGGGCGCGTCGGAGTGGCAGCAATAACCGTGGTCACCGCGGCGAGGTGCTCATAGGAGATGGCCTTGTCCATAGCATCCTCGAGAGTAGCTGGACGCAGCAGCTCGACCTGCGTTTTTAGTGGCTCGCCCAGATTATTGGTGAAGATGTTGCGCTCCTCGTCATTCGGGATGGGGTTGATGCAGGACAAGAGTTGAAGGAACTGTTTGGTGTACTCCGCCACCGAGCCCGTACGAGAGAGGGAGATGAGCTCGCCGAAGGGATTGGCACGTGTGGGAGGGCCAAAGTGCTGGTTGACCCACGCAACAAAGTCTGACCAAGTTGGCCGGCCGATCTTCTCCTCGAGATGGCCATACCAAAGGGCAGCCACATCTGTTAGATGGTATGAGGCCATCCAGGTCTTGTCCGTGTCGGGCGTGCGCTGGCCAAGGAAAAACAAATTGCATCTAGTCAACCATGGTTGAGGGTCTCCTTCACCGTTGTAGGTAGGGAAGTCGAGCTTGTAAAGGCGGGGTGGACGCTCGTTGGCCGGACCCAGTGGAGCCTGCAACCTGAGTTGACTTCCGGCGCGGGCAGCCGCTAAGTGGGTGTCAGCGGCGCCGAGGGAAGGCTCGCCACGGCTGGCACGCTCCAACCTGGTGATGGCCACATTTTGTGCGCGCTGCTGTTGTGATAGATCGCTGTATTCTGTTCTGAATGCCGTCAGGGCGTCGGTGACGTCCTATAGGGCCTTGGTCATGTCGCTGCGGACGATTTCGACGCCCTCGGCAAGATCGCCTAGATTTTGCTGGACGTCCTCGAAATCGGCGTGTTCCTTGGCAGCGAGGTCTTCGAGGGTTTGAGGAAAATCAGGCTTCTTGGGAGAGGACGACATGGTTGCAGGTGCAACGGAGATTGATGAATCTGATACCAAATTGTCAGATGCATGGGAATTAGGAGGGTTGGGAGTTGATCGTAGGTTGTAGCTGTGCTCTACGGGAGGACGAGGCTTGAAGCCTCGTCGCCCCGTGGCAGGAAGGATGAGAGGCGCACAAGGCGCAGGGTAACAAAGTTGTGTTTTTGTTGCTTGATTCGTTCCTCCACTGGGGGGCAATATAAATAGTCAAATTACATGACAACTCCTACTAGAAATAGAAACAGATTCCTACTAGAAATAGAAACAGACTCCTACCTGGTTTAGAAACAGTAGGGAAAACCTTCTTTGGGACAAAAAACCCTTCCTTTTCCAAACCTGATACTAATTTGGACACCCCCTGTCCGCTGGCCTCTTCCCTCTGGCTGTTCGTCTCCTATACGTACGCCCCCACATGACATTCCGTTAATTAAATCAGTTAACTAATCAGTCACTGACAAATGGGGCCCACCCCCCTAATTAATATTTAGTTAGTTTAATTAATCTCTAATTAGTTCACTATGTATGACATGTGGGTCCCACTGGTCAGGTTTGACCCTGGCTAGCTCAGTTGACCCACTGACGTCACACTGACGTCATGTTGACGTCACATACCACTGTTTTGGATAATTCAGATTTAATAATTAAAACAATTCCAGAAATTTTATAAAACTTTGAAAAATCATATAAAATAAACCGTAACTCGCATGAAAATAATTTATATATGAAAAATGATCAAAAAAATATGAAGAATCCGAATACGCTGCCCACATACCTGCCACACCCCTCTAACATGATGAACATGGAACTTTCCCCTCCGATTCGTTTGTCCGATAATCACCCGGAGCTGGGAGAACACTCTCGGATAATTTCCCGCTCTGACTAACTTGCGTAGCGCTGCATTAGAACACCCCTAACACTGCATGTTGACATGTCATGCATCCCTGTTGCATTGTTTGCCGTGTATTTATTGTTTCTTCCCCCTCCTCCTCTCCCGATAGACCCTGAGACTGCCGACGACACTGCTGAGTACGACTACGTCGTCGACGACCAGACCCCTTCAGCCAAGCTTCCAGGCAAGCAAAACCCCCTTGATCATCTGATATCGCCCATTATTTCTCTCTTATGCTTGCATTAGAATTGCTTCTGTTGTTGCTCCGATAGGTCCTATTCTGATGCAGAGCTTGATTTCTTCGCCTGCTATTGATACCTTACCTGCTACCCTACGATGCTTAGTTAAGTATGCTATGCTTCATCTGCTGGCCCTTCACCCTTGTCCGTTTGCCATGCTTGTTATCGGGCCGTGATCACTCTGGGTGATGATCATGGAAATGTTTACATATTGCAATACTTTAAATTGTTAAAGTCGGGCCGGCTCCAAGAGTGCCCGCGAGAGAATAATATTGAAGACGGGTCGGCACCAAGAGCACCCGCGAGTGATATTATGGCGGAACGACAGGGCAGGCGGAGACCACCTTGGAGAGAGGTGGGCCTGGTCCTTGGTCGTGGTTCGTGTGTTATCAAGTCGAAGCGACAGGGATCTTGTTCGTCTCTGTGAGCTACTAAAACACGCCTAACGGATTTGGGTATTTGATCCTATACGCACTACCACCACGCGGGATAATGGTTATGGGACCCTCTACGTCGTATGTATCAGCCGAAAGCTCTTTAGATGTCATAGCTCAGAGATGTGGGCTGATTGCTGGGGTGGACTGGTTATGTCACTTGTGCATACAGTGTCGCGCCTGGGCCTCGGCCAGACTCGCAATGTGCAGGAGTGCAAAGGGCGATGGGCCCAAGACCCCTTCGCACTTAGGATTTAGACCAGCGTGCTGACTTCTCTGCTGAGCCTAGGTAGGACTACGCCGTGTTGATTACCCGAGGCCGGGCATTACCCAGCAACTGTGTCTGGCCAGATGTAATCGAGCGTGTTGGGTAACAATAGTGCACCCCTGCAGGGAAGTTATCTATTCGAATGGCCGTGTCCACGGTAACAGGACGCTCAGAGTTGTATCTTGATCTGGTACAACTACAAATGGATATTGTTACAATGTTAAACTGTTACTACTGCTTTCGGGATCACTTTTCTCACAGGGTAGTCGAGGAAGGATCCCAGGGCATTACTAAAATATGATTGAATATATATTATCTTGTTCTACTCTCTTCTGATCCTGTAAGATTGCTTCAAGATGCTAGTCTTCGATAGGCTAGGCCTTTCCCCCTCTGTTCCGGCAATTCTGCAGTTCAGTCCAAAGATATAGCCCCATTCCTTTGATACCGATGCATAATTAGTATAGTTCTGATGTAAGTCTTGCGAGTACTTTGGATGAGTACTCACCGTTGCTTTGCTATCTGTTTTCCCATACCCGGTTGCTGTGATTAGACGACGGAGCCCAGGAGCAGGAGATCCCCGGAGGCACCTACTACTACGTTGAGCCCACCGACTAGGAGTAGTTCGTAGGCCCTAGGCAGGAGGCCTTCGCCTTTTCGATTAGTGTCGCTGTTTGTGCTAGCCTTCTTAAGGCAAACTTGACTAACTATGTCTGTACCCAGATATTATTTGTTTTTGTGACTTATGTATTCGGGTCCACGTGACCCCTGGTTTGTAATATGAAGATTGATGTTTAAATTTGAGTTTAGAGTTGTGTTGTGATATCTTCCCATGAGTCTCTGATCTCGAGCGTGCACGTTTGCGTGTATGATTAGTGCACGGTCGAGCAGGTGCGTCACAACAGTTGCTCTAGTGCTTCACTTATATCTTTTAGAGCACGGCGATGGTTATATTTTAAAGAAATAGTTGCACTCTCATGCTTCACTTATATCTTTTTGAGAGTCTCATGATAGCAATGGTAATATGCACGGGTTATTAATTTGGTCCTGATATGATAGGTATTCAAGAGGGATATAATAAAAACTTTTATGTAGATCACTAAATATGATAAATTTGATTCCTTGCAATAGTTTTACGATATTAAGATGGTAATATAGGGGAGGTACTAGTAGATGATTGTGGTTTAGTAAGAATAATTGTGTTAAGGTTTGTGATTCCTGAAGCATGCATGTATGATCTCACGTTATGCTAAGAAGTTGAAGCATGATTTATTGTTGATTGTCTACCTTATGAGTGGCGGTCGGGGACGAGCGATGGACCTTGTCCTACTAATCTATCCCTCTAGGGGCATGCGTAGTAGTACTTTGCTTCGAGGGCTAATAAACTTTTGCAATAAGTATGTGAATTCTTTATGACTAATGTGAGTCCATGGATTATATGCACTCTCACCTTTCCGCAATTTGTTAGCCTCTTCGGTATCGTGCATTGCCCTTTCTCACATCGAGAGTTGGTGCAAACTTCACCGGTGCATCCAAACCCCGTGATATGATACGCTCTACCACACATAAGCCTCTTTATATCTTCCTCAAAACAGCCACGATACCTACCTATCATGGCATTTCCATAGCCATTCCGAGATATATTGCCATGCAACTTCCACCGTTCCATTTTTTATATGACACACATCATCATTGTCATATTGCTTTGCATGATCATAGAGCTGACATAGTATTTGTTGCTTAGCCATCGTTCATCATTTTTATACATGTTACGCTAGCATCATTGCACATCCTGGTACACTGCCAGAGGCATTCATATAGAGTCATATTTTTGTTCTAGTATCGAGTTGTAATATTGAGTTGTAAGTAAATAGAGGTGTGATGATCATCATTATTAGAGCATTGTCTCACTGATGAAAGGATGATGGAGACCATGATTCCCCCACAAGTCGAGATGAGACTCCGGACGAAAAAAAGAAAAGAGAAAAAAAGAGGCGCAAAAGAGCCATGAAAAAAAATGAGAGAAAAAGAGAGAAGGGGCAATGTTACTATCCTTTTCCACACTTGTGCTTCAGAGCAGCACCATGTTTTTCATATAGAGAGTCTCCTATTTTGTCACTTTCATATACTAGTGGGAATTTTTCATTATAGAACTTGGCTTGTATATTCTGATGACGGGCTTCCTCAAATGCCCGAGGTCTTCATGAGCAAGCAAGTTGGATGCACACCCACTTAGGCTCTGTTAGGTATGGAGGAAGAGAAAACGAAGGAAAAAACAACTTCACAGGAACAAGGTTTGGTGAACAGTAAAAACATATGGAATCTGAAAACGTAGGAACCATTAAAACCGGCTTGTTCGGTTTGTAGGAAAAAGCACACTTGCAGCAGCATTGTTTGGCCCTTTCCAGCGTAACGAGGGGATGGGCGTCAGTGGGGCGTCAGTGATGATTAGCAGTTTTTATATTTTTTATTCAGCTGGACGCCCTTGCTCTTGTGGTATGTGTAGTGGATAAAGCCAGCACTAGCCTCGGAGACTCTGCGAGAACATGAGGTTCTACCGGATTTTAGATTTCCTGTGAAAAGTACAGGCTCGCGCAACTTTCCAACGAAACGGACCACTGAGATTCCTTTGAACTGAATGCCCAGTGGGTAGGAATTCCTATGGAAACCGAGCCTTCAAATGTTCCTTTGAATTTCCTGTATACCGAACGCAGCCTTAGTTTTCATGTTGAGCTTTCATACACTTATAGCTCTTAGTGCATCCGTTGCATGGCAATCCCTACTCCTTGCATTGACATCAATTGATGGGCATCTCCATAGCCCGTTGATTAGCCTCGTCGATGTTAGACTATCTTCTTATTTTTTTGACTTCTCCTATTTACCTCTACCACCACACTCTATTCCACCCATAGTGCTATATCCATGGCTTGTGCTCATGTATTGAGTGGGAGTTGAAAAAGCTGAAGTGCGTTAAAAAGTATGAACCAAATGCTTGGCTTGTCATCTGGTTAGTGCATGATAAATACTTTGTGTGAAGAAGATGGAGCATGACAGGATTATATGATTTTGTAGGGATAACTTTCTTTAGCATTGTTATTTTGAAAGGCATGATTGTTTGTTAGTATGCCTGAGTATTGATGTCTTTATATCAAATTATAGACTATTGCTTTGAATCATTTGGATCTTATTATTCATACCGTAAAAGAGATTACATGATGAAACATGTTAGGTAGCATTCCACATCTAAAATTCTGTTTTTATCATTTACCTACTCGAGGACGAGCAGGAATTAAGCTTGGGGATGCTTGATACATCTCCAAAGTATCTATAATTTTTTATTGTTCCCTACTATTATAGTATCAATCTTGGATGTTTTTATATGCAATTATATATCATTTTTTGGGAATAACCTATTAACCTAGTGCCCAGTGCCAGTTGTTGTTTTTTGCTTGTTTTTGCCTTTTCAAAGAATCAGTACCAAACGAAGTCCAAATGCCACGAAACTTTTTGGAGATTTTTTCTGGAAAAAAGAGACCCTGGAGACTTGGAGAGGAGGCCAGAAGGGGGCCGCGCCCTGATGCCTTGTGGGGCCCTCGTGGGTCCGTTTGACCTAATTCCACTCCTATAAATTCATAAATATTCGGAAACCATCAAAGAGCCAGAAGAGAAAACCTTTCCGCCGCGGCAAGCCTCTGTTCTTCCACGATCCCATCTAGAGGCCTTTTCCAGTACTGTACCGGAGGGGGAATCGATCACGGAGGGCTTCTACATCAACCTTGCGGCCCTTCCGATGACGTGTGAGTAGTTTACCATAGACCTACGGGTCCATAGCTAGTAGCTAGATGGCTTCTTCTCTCTCTCTTTGATCTTCAATACCATGTTCTCCTTGATGTTCTTGGAGTTCTATCCGATGTAATCTTATTTTGAGGTGTGTTTTTTGGAATCCTGATAACCCACAAGTATAGGGGATCGCAACAGTTTTCGCGGATAGTATTTCACCCAAATTTATCTATTCGACACAAGGGGAGCCAAAGAATATTTGCAAGTATTAGCAGTTGAGTTGTCAATTCAACCACACCTGGAGATAAAATATCTGCAGCTGAATATTTAGTAGCACAGTAATATGATGGTTTTGGTAGCAGTAGCAACAGTAACAATAGTAACGGCAACAGTAATAGTAGCAGTTTTGTAGCAAGTGTAAAGCAGTAGCAACAAAGTAACTTAGCAGAAACCAATACGAGAAAGTTGTAGGCATTGGATCAGTGATGATAATTATGTTGGATGATATTCATCATATAACAGTCACAACCTAAGGCGATACACAATAGCTCCAATTCATCAATGTAATGTAGGCATGTATTCCGTATATAGTCATACGTGCTTATAATAAGAACTTGCATGACATCTTTTGTCCAACCCTCCCGTGGCAGCGGGGTCCTTAAGGAAACTAAGTGATATTAAGGCCTCCTTTTAATAGAGAACCGGAACAAAGCATTAGGACTTAGTGAATACATGAACTCCTCAAACTACGGCAATCACCGGAAAGAATCCCAATTATTGTCACCTTGGGGTATGCGGATCATAACACGTAATAGGTGCATATAACTTGCAAGATAGGATCAAGACAACGAATATATTCATGAAAACATAAAGGGTTCAGATCTGAAATCATGGCACTCGGGCCCTAGTGACAAGCATTAAGCATAGGAAAGTCATAGCAACATCAATCTCAGAACATAGTGGATACTAGGGATCAAAGCCCTAACAAATTGACTCGATTACATGATAAATCTCATCCAACCCATCACTGTCCAGCAACCCTATGAAGGAATTACTCACGCCCGGTGGTGAGCATCATGAAATTGGTGATGGAGGATGGTTGATGATGACGACGGCGTCGAATCCCCCTCTCCGGAGCCCCAAACGGACTCCAGATCAGCCCTCCCAATGAAGAACAGGAGGTGGCGGCGGCTCCGTATCGTAAAATGTGATGAAACTTCTTCTGTTTTTTTTCTCGGGGAAAGTGAATTTATAGCGTTGGAATTAGGTCAGACGGCCTCCTATGGGCCCCACATGGCATCAGGGCGTGCCCTAGGGGGGGGGGTCGCGCCCTGTTGCCTTGTGGGCAACAGGTGGCCCCTCTTCTGTTGATTCTTGCGCCAATAATTTTTATATATTCCATAAAAATTCTCCAAAAAGTTCCGTCCAATTCCGAGAACTTTGATTTCTTCACAAAAACAACACCATGGTAGTTCTGCTAAAAACAGCATCAGTCCGGGTTAGCTTCATTCAAATCATGCAAATTAGAGTCCAAAACAAGAGCAAAAGTGTTTGGAAAAGTAGATACGATGAAGACGTATCAACTCCCCCCAAGCTTAACTCATTGCTTGTCCTCAAGCAATTCAGTTGACAAACTGAAAGTGATTAAGAAAAACTTTTACGAACTCTTTTGTTCTTGTATCCGTATATAAGCTTAAAAAGTACCCAGGTTTTCAGCAAAGATCATGAACTAACCATGCTCATAATAACACTTAGGAATTATATTTACTCATATCAATGGCATAATCAACTAGCGAGCAATAATAACATATCTCAAATGCCAACAATTTGTCAAAACAATCATGATATAATATGATAACATGGTATCTCGCTAACCCTTTCTGAGACCACAAAACATAAATGCAGAGCACCTCCAAAGTTCAAGCAGCGACTAAACATTGTAATTCAGGGTAGAAGAGATCCAGTCATGATGCATACAACATTAACTACACCCAATGCATAAGGATGACAATAGTGCTCTCAGAATTGGCGTTCAGTGCAAGAAGGTGAGACTCAACAATAAAAGTAAAATAACATAAAGTAATTAACATAAAAGTAAATAGATAGGCCCTTCATAGAGGGAAGCAGGGATTTGCAGCTTTTCCTGTCAATGTCACGACCGAGAGTTTTCAATATCTTCCATGCTAAACACATTATAGGCGGTTCACCAGCGGAAAGGTAAAGTTTATTCCCCCTCCACCATACCAACACAAGCCATGGCTAGCCGAATCCTCGGGTGCCCTCCATACCAACAACTTTCTAGGGGAGTTTGTTTGCATTATATATTTTTGATTTTGAGCATAGGACTGGGCATCCCAAACACAAGCCTCTCTCGTGCAATGACAAGTGAATAAACACTCATCTCGAGAGTAACCCACTTAGCATGGAAGATACTGACCGCCCCCTGTCGCTCCATGAGCGGTACGGGCACACAAAACGGATGTTTATTTGAATAATTAGAGGTGGCACATGCAAATTTACTTGGAGCAGCAGAGTAATACCGCATATAGGTAGATATAGTGGACTCATCTAGAACAAATTTGGTTTAAGGATTGTGGATGCACAAGCAGAATTCCCACTTAGTACAAGTGAAGGCTAGCAAATAGGTTGAGAAGCGACCAACTAGAGAGCGAAAATGGTCATGATCATGCATTGAGAATAATTAACATTGAATACTAGCATGAGTAGGATATAGTCACCCTAAACATAAATATCGTGGAGGCTATGTTGGTTTTGAATCAACTACATACATGAACATGTGCCAAGTCAAGCCACTTGAAACATCCAGAGGAGGATACCATATTAACATACTACATCATAACCATTTTAATGCATGTTGACATCCAAGATAAATCATTATCCACTCCTAGTTACTTAAGCATGGCATGAGCAACTATAATCTCTAATTGTCATCACAAACATGTTTACTCATAATATGCTGAATCATGGATACCGAGTTAAACATATTTACAAAAACAAAAACAAGAAGAGTTCATACCGGCTTTTCCTTGCCACAGTCACTTCATCAAATTATCGTCATTATTGCCTTTCACTTGCACGACTGAATGATGTGAAAATAATAATAGTGCAAGTGTGCCATGGACTAAGCTGGGATCTGCAAACATTTTATTCAAGGGAGAAGACAAGGTAATACTGGCTCTTCGTTAGATCAACAATAAAGCATATGAGAACCACTCATCATTTTCATTGTGGTCTTCTCCCTATCACAACTCAATGAAAACAAAAGAAATTCAGAGAAACACACTAAAATATTTTTGGAGTTTTTAGTTTTTCTGAAGGAAGCAAATTAAGGATGAAAAACGAAGAGCGGGAAAAACTATTTACACGGGAGAACTCCCAACAAGCAAAAGAAGAAACGAGAAATCTTTTTGGGTTTTCTTTTAATACTACAAACTAGCAAACAAGAAAGAAAAACCGAAAAGAAGCAAGAAATATTTTTGGGTTTTTGAAGTTTTTCAAACACACAAGAAGAAAGCGAGAATAAAATTAACATGGATATACAATGAAAGAGTATGAACACGGACAACTGGAATGAATGTGTGAACATGAATGTATTGTCGGTGAGAGATACGTACTCCCCCAAGCTTGGGCTTTTGGCCAAGCTTGGTTTACTGCCATGGCTGTCCCGGATAATAATCGAAGTGGTAGCTCGTTGAGGCGTTCTGAGCCGCCTCCTCAGCCAGACGGGCAACCTCAACTCCCGCATTGTACTCATGAAGAAACTATCTCTGTTTATTCTGAAAATCAAAGAGGATAGGAGCAGGCAAAACGACAAACACAGAACGATATTTATCGAATATCAAGTTATAATCATAACTGCGAGTGTTGCGCTTAATGAACTCATGGTTCTGCATTGCCTCAAAGTTCAAATATTTATCAGGTAAAAGAGGATCATTAGGCCTGGGCGAGACCCCTAGCCTTGCAGCTACCCGTGAGGCATAAATTCCTCCATATAAATCACCATTACCCGAGTTGCGGTGTAACCTACGTGCAACAATGGCCCCAAGATTATAATGTCTGCTACCCGTTAAAGTAGCATGAATAAGGCTCAGGTCAGGGGCACAAAGTGCACTATAGTCTTGTTTACCAACAATGCATTTGCCATTAAAAAGTGCGAAGTAGCGAATAGCGGGAAAGTGAATGCTCTTTATCCTAGCCTGCGTAACTCCCCTATCCTCACCATTGCAAAGACTATTAAGAAATAGTTCATAATCAGATTGTCGCGGTTCGCTAAGTGAACCCCAAAATGGAATTTTGCATGCATCATAAAACTCTTCTAGAGACATAGCATAAGATCTGTCATAGAGATGAAATAAAACACTAGAAGTGCGCGGATGATATTCAAAGTTTTGGGTGAATGAATGAGTGAGGTTGTAGTGTTGCGGTGGCTTATCTACGATGAAGGAAGAGAGCTCGGTGTTGTGAATATACTGGTCAAATTCTTCCTTAATGCCTGCACTTAGCATGAACTCAGTGCACGGCCATCGACACGATTTTGCTTCAGCACCTCGCACCGAACTTGCCCTTGGTTCAACATATGATTGGCTTGCTGGGCTTTCACTCGATGATGCCTCGGCGGACCTCCTCCTTGAGGAACTCCTTCTGAAAATGTTCATGTTCCTATGAACAAATTTCTGAAAAATTTTGGACCACAAAAAGATGTTAACAAAACTTCACAAGATTAATAGTAACTACTCATACGAGTGCCTAGAGGCTATATCAAGCATTCAAACTACTTAGAACTCAAGGAATTTAACATGCAAGCTCATTTTCAGTAGCACCAATAGTAGCAATTTATGCAAAATATAATCCACTAAAGCAAAAACTAATTGGAGCAATGGGAGAGTCACATACCAAGGAGCAATCCCTCAAAACAGTTTCAGAAATGGAGCTCCGAGCAAAGAGATCGAAAATCTCAGGTTTGGGAGCAAGAACACAGGAGAGAGAGAGAGAGAGCTACAAAGATTTTTTTTCTGGAGGTAGGAGATGAAGTGGGCTGAATGGATAAGTGAGTGGGTCCCTGTGGGACCCACAAGGCACTTTGGCGCGCCCTGGGGGGGTGGCCACGCCCTGCTGCCTTGTGGGCAACAGGTGCACCCCCCTGGGTTGTTTTCAGTGCCAAAAATTCTTATATATTCCAGAAAAAATCATGTCAAAATTTTATTGTATTCTGAGCACTTTTATTTTTGGGCCATTTTTTATTGCACGGATAATTCAGAAAACAGGATAATCATGGCATTTTATTTTATTAAACTAAGAATAACAGAGAGCAAGCTAAGATTACAGAAAGTTGTGCTTACTAAATTCATCAACCACATGCCCTTCAAAAGGAATCCATTAATAAGGTTGATCAAGTCTTATTAACAAACTATTTCCGAGTGACATGAAATCGAAGAATTTTCGTAAAACACTAAGTTACCTCAACGGGGATATGCATCTCCCCAACAATAAGAAATTCATATTTCTTTTTGACAGTAGGAAGAGGAAATTTGAAATCCCCAATAGTGATTGTCGAAACCTTTTCAATACAGTTGATACCATCCACTGAAGTTTGTTTCTTCTAGAAATAAACTGTATGCTCATTACCATTGACATGAAAAGTGACCTTGCTTTTGTTGCAGTCAATAACAGCCCATGCGGTATTCAAAAAGGGTCTTCCAAGGATAATAGACATATTGTCGTCCTCGCACATATCAACTATAACAAAGTCTGTTAAAATAGTAACATTTGCAACAACAACAGGCACATCCTCGCAAATTCCAATAGGTATAGCAGTAGATTTATCAGCCATTTGCAAAGATATTTCAGTAGGTGTGAGTTTATTCAAATCAAGTCTTCTATATAAAGAGAAAGGCATGACACTAACACCGGCTCCCAAATCACATAAGGCCGTTTTAACATAACTTCTTTTAATGGAGCATGGTATAGTAGGTATTCCCGGATCTCCTAACTTTTTAGGTACTCCACTCTTAAAAAAATAATTTTCAAGCATGGTAGAAATTTCAGCTTCAGGTATCTTTCTTTTATTAGTGACAATATCTTTCATGTACTTAGCATAAGGAGACATTTTCAACATATCAATCAAGCGAGTGCACAAAAAGACAGGTCTAAGCATTTCAACAAAGCGCTCAAAGTCTTCATCATCCTTATTTTTAGATGGTTTAGTAGGAAAAGGCATAGGTTTTTGAACCCATGGTTCTCTTTCCTTTTCATGTTTTCTAGCAACAAAGTCTCTTTTATCATATCTTCTATTCTTAGGAGGTGGGTTATTAAGATCAACAGCGGGTTCTATTTCTACATAATTATCTGATTGAGCATCAGCATGAACAGCATCATTTTTATTATCATTATCATTATCCCTAGGTGCATGTTCATTACCAGATTGTGTCTCAGCATCAGAAATAGAAACATCATTATGATTCTATGGAGGCTTTTCCCCCTCAGGTTCACTAGAAGCATGCAAAGTCCTATCATTTTTCTTTTTCTTTTTCTTCTTAGATGGACTAGGTACATCAATATTATTTCTTTGAGAATCTTGTTCAATTCTTTTAGGATGACCTTTAGGATACAAGGGTTCCTGAGTCATTCTACCTCCTCTAGTAACAACTCTAACAGCATGATCATTCTTTTTATTATTCATCTCATCAAGCAAATCATTTTGTGACTTAGCAATTTGTTCTAACTGGGTCTGAACCATAGAAGCATGTTTACTCAAGCATTTAACATCATTAGCAGTTCTAAACATCAAATCACTCAGGCGTTCAATCATGATGGCATTTTGTTTTAGTTGATTGCTAACATACATATTAACGTGTTCCTGTTTAATGATGTAATTATCAAATTCATAAAGGCATTGACTAGCAGATTTATTATACGGAATATCACCTGCATCAAATCTAGTGAGAGAATTTACCTCCACTACCTGTGTCAGGATGTCGAGCCCATGTATTTCTTCAATAGGTGGTAAATTCTTAACATCTTCAGCTTTAATACCTTTTTTCTTCATAGATTTCTTAGCTTCTTTCATATCATCTGGACTGAGGAATAGAATACCTCTCTTCTTCAGAGTTGGCTTAGGTGGAGGTTCAGGAAGGGTCCACTCATTATCATTCTTCAATATATTATTCAATAGTTCTTCAGCCTGCCCAATAGTTCATTCCCTGAAAACACAACCAGCACAGCTATCTAGGTAGTCCCTAGAAGCATCGGTTAGTCCATTATAAAAGATATCAAGTATTTCATTTTTCTTAAGAGAATGATCAGGCAAAGCATTAAGTAGTTGGAGAAGCCTCCCCCAAGCTTAAGGGAGATTCTCTTCTTCAATTTGCACAAAGTCAAATATTTCCTGTAAAGCAGCTTGTTTCTTATGAGCAGGAAAATATTTTTTAGAGAAGTAATATATCATATCCTGGGGACTATGCACACAACCAGGAGCAAGAGTATTAAACCATTTCTTAGCATCACCCTTTAATGAGAAAGGAAACAACTTAAGAATATAGTAATAGCGAATTTTTTCCTCATGAGCAAATAGCGTGGCAATATCATTCAACTTAGTAAGGTGTGCCACAACAGTTTCAGTTTCATAACCATGAAAAGGATCAGATTCAACCAAAGTAATTAACTCAGGATCGACAGAGAATTCATAATCCTTATCAGTAACGAATATGGGATAGGTGGCAAACTTAGGATCATATTTCATTCTCTCCCTCATAGATTTTTCTTTCATTTCAGCAAGCAATTTTATAACCTCATCTCTATCATTACAAGCAAGAATGGCTCTAGCCGTCTCCCTATCAAAGACATGTTCATCAGGTGATTCAACTCTAGTAGGAGAGCTAGGCATAATAGGTGAATCATAGTTTTCAAGAGTTTCAACATTTTTAGCATTCTCAATTTCTTTAGCTTTAGCAAGTTGTTCATCAGGAAAATCACCAAGTGGCACAGTATTATCAAGCATAGTACTAGCATCATCATAAGTATCATTCATAGCAGAAGTAGTATCATCAATAACTTGCGACATATCAGAATGAATAGCAGGTGGTGGTGTCACAGGTCCACTCAAAACAGAAGGTGAATCAAGTGCGGAGCTAGATGGCAGTTCCTTACCTCCCCTCATCTTAGAGGGAACGATCTTGGTCTTAGTGTCTTTCAGATTCTTCATAGTGATCAACAGATATAAATCCCAAGTGACTCAGCAAATAGAGCTATGCTCCCCGGCAATGGTGCCAGAAAAAGGCCTTGATAACCCACAAGTATAGGGGATCGCAACAGTTTTTGCGGGTAGTATTTCTCCCTGATTTATTGATTCGACACAAGGGGAGCCAAAGAATATTTGCAAGTATTAGCAGTTGAGTTGTCAATTCAACCACACCTGGAGATAAAATATCTGCAGCAAAGTATTTAGTAGCACAGTAATATGATAGTTTTGATAACAGTAGCAACAGTAACACTAGTAACGGTAACAGTAACAGTTGCAGTTTTGTAGCAAGTGTAAAGCAGTAGCAACAAAGTAACATAGCAGAAACCAATATGAGAAAGTCGTAGGCATTGGATCGGTGATGATAATTATGTTGGATGATATTCATCATATAACAGTCACAACCTAGGGCGATACACAATAGCTCCAATTCATCAATGTAATGTAGGCATGTATTCCGTATATAGTCATACGTGCTTATAATAAAACTTGCATGACATCTTTTGTCCTACCCTCCCGTGGCAGCGGGGTCCTTAAGGAAACTAAGCGATATTAAGTCCTCCTTTTAATAGAGAACCGGAACAAAGCATTAGCACTTAGTGAATACATGAACTCCTCAAACTACGGCAATCACCGGAAAGAATCCCAATTATTGTCACCTTGGGGTATGCTGATCATGACACGTAATAGGTGCATATAACTTGCAAGATAGGATCAAGAACACAAATATATTCATGAAAACATGAAGGGTTCAGATCTGAAATCATGGCACTCGGGCCCTAGTGACAAGCATTAAGCATAGCAAAGTCATAGCAACATCAATCTCAGAACATAGTGAATACTAGGGATCAAAGCCCTAACAAATTGACTCGATTACATGATAAATCTCATCCAACACATCACCGTCCAGCAAGCCTACGAAGGAATTACTCATGAAATTGGTGATGGAGGATGGTTGATGATGACGACGGCGTCGAATCACCTTCTCCGGAGCCTCGAACGGACTCCAGATCAGCCCTCCCGATGAAGAACAGGAGGTGGCGGCGGCTCCATATCGTAAAAAGCGATGAAACTTCTTATCTTTTTTTTTCTCGGGGAAAGAGAATGTATAGCGTTGAAATTAGGTCAGACGGCCGCCTGTGGGCCCCACAAGGCACCACGGCGCGCCCTAGGGTGGGGTCGCGCCCTACTGCCTTGTGGACAGCAGGTGGCCCCCCTTCTGTTGATTCTTGCGCCAATAATTTTTATATATTCCATAAAAATTCTCCAAAAAGTTTCGTCCAAATCAGAGAAATTTGATTTCTGCACAAAAACAACACCATGGCAATTCTGCTGAAAACAGCGTCAGTCCGGGTTAGTTTCATTCAAATCATGCAAATTAAAGTCCAAAATAAGAGCAAAAGTGTTTGGAAAGGTAGATACGACGGAGACGTGTCAACGGGCAATTCAAATCTAAATCCCACATGAATATGTTTCAATGATTTTTTTCAAAAGCAACTTTGATGCTAGATGAGCCAACTTTAGTGCTAAACGGAAGCAACTTCACGCCATTAAAAGTAACTAATTAGCAACAATAAGAAACTAACTAGTGATAGAGAACAACTTTGAAACAGAGGTGATAACATCACATCACCTTCATAAGCAACTTTCCTTCTACTAGAGGCAACTTTATAGTGCTAAAAATAGGCAACTTCACTACATTTTGTGTCCTAGTTAATTTTGTCTAACATTCTCCTAACTTTCTCACTGGTACTTCTAAGTTGCTTATTGTTCATGCTCGTATGTCGTTGTTTCTAAATAGCCTATAACACTATAAAGTCGTCTACCATTGATGCTCTTCTGTCTGCTATTGCTAGTTATGGTAGACAACTTGGTGGTGAATCTAGGCAATTTCATAGTGTTTGTAGGCAACTTAGAAAAACAATGATAAATAACTTCACAATATTGTAGGCAACTATTTTGCAAAGTTAGGCAACTGAGCAGCAATGGTAGGCAACTAATTACCAATAGCAGGCAATTGGGCATCAATGGTAGTCAATTTATAGTATTTATAGGCAACTAAACATCAACAATAGACAACTGACTATCAACAATAGGCAACTGAGCAGCCATGATAAACAAGTTAGGATAATGTTAGCAAAATTCACGGGTACACATACTGCAGTGAACTTGTTTTGTATGCAGCACTAAAGGTGCCTTATGTTTTGTGTCATTTTTCTCGTTTTACACAAACCAACCTAATGGTAGTCTTACTAGGCCAAAAAGAAGAAGTTGCTTCCCTATAGCACTATAATTGCCTCCATCGCACCCAAAGTTGCCCTCGAAAAAAGTTTGACGAAACCTACCCAAATGAGATCTAGTTTTAAAGAACTCGTTGTGAGAAACCCAACTGTGAAAACGGAATTGGATTTGGACGCTTGAATCAAAAGTTACGACTTTTAAGAATTTTTGAACCGCCAAATAAATGCATGTAGGGAAAAGATCTAGGCTCGTAGCAGGATCACGTGGGCACGGAGAAATATGGTGGCAAGGGACCAGGTTGTTTCCTTTTTTTGGAAGTGTGTGTGGAGGGACCGGTTGCGTTTTCCATATACATTAGGGGCGCTGCATCTCGCGAACGGGCGCATGAGCGCTCGCTAGCCACGTCCTTTTTTTCAATGCTTGTAAAACAAGTTATGGTGATTGGGTGCACCATTATTTCTCGTGTGGGGCATTTGATGGAGCAAGTAGTGGGCAGCAAAGGCAACTCCTCTCTCTAGCAACTCGCCACTGGACACCCTTCATGTAGGCTCCTGTCATGCAAGTAGGTGAAGTTGCCAAGCGCTGGTAGCGCACAAATGCCCTCAGGAATGTGTTTGGCGAGCTTGTTGTGCGCGACATTGAGCTTGCTCTAGCGCACACATCCTGCCAATGGAATCCGGCGACGTGCCTTGCAATAGTTAATTGCAAATGCTCACCAAAATTGCACTGTCATTATAAAAAATAACCATCTTTTTTTCAAAAACCAACCGGCATTCCCTATTCTTTTGGCGAAAAATATTGATCACACGAATAAGCACCGATAGACACTGAATCTGACATGTAGGTCTCGACTACAGGATGACGTGGCACCAAAATTCGACGACGTTTTAACAGGACCTTCAAAAATAATGTAGGGCCCACACATTAACACGCTCAAACATGATCACCGAGTACCTTGATGTGCTCGTAGGGCTCTCCTACACCTCGTGGTGGCATCCTTGGTCAGCGAAGACATCAGACGACGAGGCCATGGTCGTCGGCTGACCAGGCCACCTTGACGTCGGTGTTGATGACAGTTTTAACCAACATGGTGAGCTCCCAGAGCCTCCCGATCTCCGATGAGAGGACGGAATGGATGGAAGGGTTGAGGATGATGAGTTAGTTGACCATGCCAGCCATGCGCCCCAAGCTTGGTGGGAAACAACCACGCAGACACATGTGTCCCAGTCTCTACATTCATGGTAGTTACCTAGAGGAGAGCAGAAGCTCATCATGGGGCTAGAGGGAAATTTGGAACTTTTAGGCTTCCGACCCTGTTTAGTTCAACCAAGTGAACTAAAGTTTCAAAAATGGAGTGAATTCTGACAACTTAGTTCATTTAGTTGACCTAAAGAGGGTCGGAGGGTACCCTCAAGGTTCCAAATTTCTCACAAGGACAAGTCTGCAGCTCAGTGGCAAGGGCGCTCGACCCTTCTCACAAGGACAAGTCGGTTGTGAGAAGAGTGATAAAGTAGTTCCATTTTCTCAACCAGGGGATCAGACAAGTTGGAGTGAACAAGGTGGCTAGGACTAGTAATATGTTAGCTCATAATCATGCCCAGTTTGGGCGTAGGGAGTTGTGTGGTGGGGTTATGCAAGGCACAACGCGGACCTGCGTGTTGAGCCTGGCCTCACACGATTGTAATGACTAGGTTCCTATTTCCTAATTAATACAATTTAATCATTAAAAAATCTATGGCCCATTTTGCATTTTACGTGAAGTGAGTGCTAGATCATACAAATTACAGTTACTAGTGACTGTGCAGATTAATGATGTACTTCACATCAATCAACTGAAAAAACATCTCGGTTCAATGGTTGTCCCTGCTCTTGGACTTTCTTAGTCGATGCAAATGGCAAAGTGAAAGGTGCCCCAGTGTTTGTATTCGACACTCGAGCTCTCCCATGCCAGCCACATCTGGTCACACAGTGGTTGGTTTAGTGGCTCAATATGTGTCCGTAAGAAGCAACTTGGAAGATGCTAATTTCATCAAGTACACATTCCCCAACGTCATAGCGTCTTTCAGATTCTTCACAGTGATCAACAGATATAAATCCCAAGTGACTCAACAAATAGAGCTATGCTCCCCGGCAACGGCGCCAGAAAAATGTCTTGATAACCCACAAGTATAGGGGATCGCAACAGTTTTCGCGGGTAGTATTTCACCCAAATTTATTGATTCGACACAAGGGGAGCCAAAGAATATTTGCAAGTATTAGCAGTTGAGTTGTCAATTCAACCACAACTGGAGATAAAATATATGCAGCAGAATATTTAGTAGCACAGCAATATGATAGTTTTGATAGCAGTAGCAACAGTAACAATAGTAACAGCAACAGTAACAGTAGCAGTTTTGTAGCAAGTGTAAAGAAGTAGCAACAAAGTAACTTAGCAGAAACCAATATGAGAAAGTCGTAGGCATTGGATCGGTGATGATAATTATGTTGGATGATATTCATCATATAACAGTCACAACCTAAGGCGATACACAATAGCTCCAATCCATCAATGTAATGCAGTCATGTATTCCGTATATAGTCATACGTGCTTATAATAAGAACTTGCATGACATCTTTTGTCCTACCCTCCCGTGGCAGCGGGGTCCTTAAGGAAACTAAGGGATATTAAGGCCTCCTTTTAATAGAGAACTGGAACAAAGCATTAGCACTTAGTGAATACATGAACTCCTCAAACTACGGCAATCACCGGAAAGAATCCCAATTATTATCACCTTGGGGTATGCGGATCATAACACGTAATAGGTGCATATAACTTGCAAGATAGGATCAAGAACACGAATATATTCATGAAAACATAAAGGGTTCAGATCTGAAATCATGGCACCCGGGCCCTAGTGACAAATATTAAGCATAGCAAAGTCATAGCAACATCAATCTCAAAACATAGTGATACTAGGGGTCAAAGCCCTAACAAATTGACTCGATTACATGAAAAATCCCATCCAACCCATCACCGTCCAGCAAGCCTATGAAGGAATTACTCACGCCCCATGGTGAGCAGCATGAAATTGGTGATGGAGGATGGTTGATGATGACGACGGTGTCGAATCCCCCACTCCGGAGCCCCAAACGGACTCCAGATCAGCCCTCCCGATGAAGAGAGGTGGCGGCGGCTGCTACTTGTGATCTGCGTTGGTTTTTCCCTGAAGAGGAAGGGATGATGCAGTACAGTAGAGATAAGTATTTCCCTCAGTTATGAAACCAAGGTTATCAATCCAGTAGGAGAATCACGCAACACCTCATTAACAGCACCTGCACACAAACAACAAATCCTTGCACCCAACGCTTACAAGGGATTGTCAATCCCTTGGCGGTTAATTGCAAGATTAAATTGTATGGTGATAGATAAATAGATTGAAAAAAAATACAAAATAAATAAAATAAAGAAAAAGTGCAGCAAGGTATTTTTAAGATTTTTAATATATGATAGAAGTAGACCCGGGGGCCATAGTTTTCACTAGAGGCTTCTCTCATGAAAATAGCATACGGTGGGTGAACAAATTACTGTTGGGCAATTGATAGAAAAGCAAATAATGATGACGATATCCAAGGCAATGATCATGTATATAGGCATCACGTCCGAGACAAGTAGACCGACTCCTGCCTGCATCTACTACTATTACTCCACACATCGACCGCTATCCAGCATGCATCTAGTGTATTAAGTCCATAAAGAACGGAGTAACGCCTTAAGCAAGATGACATGATGTAGACAAAGTAAACTCATGCATGAATAAACCCCATCTTTTTACCCTTAATAGCAGCGATACATACGTGTTATGTCCCTTTCTGTCACTGGGATTGAGCACCGCAAGATCGAACCCATTACAAAGCACCTTTCCCATTGCAAGATAAATCAATCTAGTTGGCCAAACCAAATCAATAGATCGGAGAGAAATACGAAGGTATAATAATCATGCATAAAAGAGATCAGAGAAAACTCAAATAATATTCATGGATAATCTGATCATAAACTCACAATTCATCGGATCCCAACAAACACACCGCAAGAAGTGATTACATCAGATAGAACTCCAAGAACATCGAGGAGAACATTGTATTGAAGATCAAAAAGAGAGAAGAAGCCATCTAGCTACTAACTATGGATTCGAAGGTCTGTGGTAAACTACTCACGTATCATCGGAAGGGCAGCAAGGTTGATGTAGAGCCCTCCGTGATCGATTTCCCCTCCGGTGGAGTACCGAAAAAGGCCTCCAGATGGGATCTCTTGAGAATAGAAACTTGCAGCGGCGGAAAAAGTATTTCGTGGACTCCTCCGTTGGTTTCTCGATTTTAGAGAATTTATAGTTGAGGAATTAGGTCAAACTGAGTTGTGTGGGCCCCATGAGCCACCAGGGCGCGCCTCCCCTAGGGCGCGCCGTGGTGCCTCGTGGGCCACTGCGTCATCTTCTGGCCCTCTCCCAAAGCTTCCAGTACTTGTTATGTCCAGAAATAAATCTCCAAAAAGTTTCGTGGCATTTGGACTTCGTTAGCTACTGATATTCTGGAAAACCAAAAACAAGCAAAAAACAGCAACTGGCACTGGGCACTAAGTTAATAGGTTAGTCCCAAAAAATGATATATAATTGCTGTAAATGTATATAAAAACATCCAAGATTGATAATATAATAGCATGGAACAATCAAAAATTATCGATACGTTGGAGACGTATCAGCATCCCCAAGCTTAGTTCCTGCTCGTCCTCGAGTAGGTAAATGATAAAAACAGAATTTTTGATGTGGAATGCTACCTATCAAATTGATCATATATTCTTTTCTTTATAGCATGGACATTTGGACTTGAATGATTCAAAGCAATAGTCTATAGTTTGACATGAAGATATAAATACTCAAGCATACTAACAAGCAATCATGTCTTTCAAAATATCAACGCTAAATAAAGTTATCCCTAGCCCATTATGCTCAATAATTGATCCATTCATGAAACACACTCAATATTAGCTACACACAATGCACAAATATGACAATAGTGCTCTCTAGTTGCTGCTTTGTAAGAGAAGATGGAGACTCAAATAAAAATTGCATAAAAGTAAATAGATAGGCCCTTCGCAGAGGGAAGCAAAGATTTGCAAATGTGCCAGAGCTCAAAGCTTAAATTAGAGAGATAAAACTATTTTGAGAGGCATGCTTTTCCTGTCAACGAAAACGACCGAGAATTCCCAATATTTTCCATGCTAGACACATCATTGGCGGTTCCCAAACAGAAAGTAAAGTTTATTTCCTTTCCACCATTCTTTCACAATCCATGGCTAGCCGTATCCACGGGTGCCCTCCATACCAACACTTTCCAAGGAATTTTGTTGTTATTAATTTTTGATTCATTGTGGGACTGGGCATCCCTATTACCAGCCACTCTCTCGTGCAATGACAAGTGAATAAACACTCATCGTGAGAATAACACACCTAGCATGGAAAATAATAGCCACCCCCTGCCGCTTCATGAGCGGTACGGGCACACAAAACGGAAAATTATTTTGAAAAATTAGAATTGGCACATGCAAATTTACTTGGAACAACATTGAAATACCGCATATAGGTAGATATGGTGGACTCATTTGGCACAACTTGGGTTTAAGGATTTTGGATGCACAAGCAGTATTCCCGCTTAGTACAAATGAAGGCTAGCAAATAGATTGAGAAGCAACCAACCAAAAAGCGAAAACGGTCATAAACATGCATTGAACATAACTAACACCGAATAATGCACCATAAGTAGGATATAATTTCGTTGCATAATTATTGACTTAATGTGCATGCATAGGGAATCACAAACCTTCACACTAATATTCTTACTAAATCACAATTACTCACTAACATGACTCACATATCATCATCTCCATATCGCAAAACTATTGCAAGGAATCACGCTTATCATATCCAATGATCTATATGATTTTTTTTATTATATCCCTCTTGAATATTCATCACTTTGGGACCAAATTCATATCTTGTGCAAATTACCATTACTATTATCAACTCTCAAAAAGATATAAGTGAAGCATGAGAGTGCACATATTTCTTGAAAATTTTATCAACTCTCAAAATGATATAAGTGAAGCATGAGAGTTCAAATATTTCTTCAAAATTTCAATCTTATCAACTCTCAAAATAATATAAGTGAAGCATGCGAGTTTAAATATTTCTTCAAAATTTAGCCACCGCCGTCCTCAAAAAGATTTAAGTGAAGCACTAGAGCAACTGCCTAGCTCAAAAAATTTAAGTGAAGCACACAGAGTATTCTAGCAAATCATGATGATCGTGTGGCTCTCTCAAATAGGTGTGTCCAGCAAAGATGATTGTGACAAACTAAAAAATACACGACGCTCCAAGCAAAACACATATCATGTGACGAATAAAAATATACCTCCAAGTAAATTTACCGATGGTTGGTAGAAGAAAGATGGGATGCCTTCCGGGGCATCCCCAAGCTTAGATGTTTGAGTCTTCCTTGAATATTACCTTGGGGTGCCTCAGGCATCCCCAAGTTTAGGCTCTTGCCACTCCTTATTCCTTCATCCATCGTGATCTCACCCAAAACTTGAAAACTTCAATCACACAAAACTACACAAAACCTTCGTGAGATCCGTTAATATAACAAAATAAATCACTACTTTAAGTACTATTGAAAACCCATTCATATTTTATTTTTGCATTATACCTACTGTATTCTAACTTCTCCATGGCTTATGCCCCCCGATACAATCCATAGTTTCATCAAAACAAGCAAGTAGTGCATCAAAAACAGAATCTGTCAAAAACAGAACAGTCTGTAGAGATCTATTTAAAAGCTATTCTTCTGTAACTCCAAAAATTCTGAAAAATTAGGAAAACATGGGAAACTCATATACCAATACTGTGTAAAACTTTCAGATTTTTCTGACGTTCCAGTACAGAACTAACATTCCAGCACTGGACACAAAACTTTCTGTTTTCCAAACAACATCAATTATACTATCTTCCAAATCATCCCAAAGGATTTACTTGGCACAAACACTAATTAAAACATAAAAACTCAATCATAACAGTAGCATAAATGTGAAAACACGCAAGAACAGAAACAAAAAGTAAAAAAATATATATTTTATTCATTGGGTTGCCTCCCAACAAGCGCTATTGTTTTATGCCCCTAGCTAGGCATAATGCATAGTTTCAAGTATTGTCATCTTTCAAGTTGATTCCATAAGTGGACCTCTTAATAGATTCACATGGGGCTTTAATTTTCTTCCTAGGGAAATGTTCCATACCCTTTTTTAATGGAAACTGAAATTTTATATTCCCTTCTTTCATGTCAATAATGGCACCTATGGTTCGTAAGAACGGTCTACCAAGTATTATGGGGCAAGAAGGATTGCATTCAATGTCAAGTACAATAAAATCAACGGGCACATAGTTCCTATTAGCAAGAATAAGAGCATCATTAATTCTACCCAAAGGCTTTTTAACAGTGGAATCCGCAAGATGCAAATTATGAGAACATTCATCTATATTGGTAAAACCTAGTACATCACATATAGATTTTGGAATTGTGGAAACGCTAGCACCCAAATCACATAAAGCATTGCACTCATAATTTTTAATTTTAACTTTAATGCTGGGTTCCCACTCATCATATAATTTTCTAGGAATTGAAATTTCTAGTTCTAGCTTTTCTTCTAACGCTTTCATCATTGCTTCTACGATGTGTTTAGTGAAAGCCTTATTTTGCTCATAAGCGTTGGGTGAATTTAACATGGATTGTAACAAAGAAATACATTCAATCAAGGAACAATTATCATAATCAAAATCTTTGTAATCCAAGAGAGTGGGCACATCGCTAGTTAAAGTTTTTACCTCTCCAGACCTACTTTTATCAATTTTTTCATTAAGATTTTCACCCTCCGAATTATGGGGACGCCTCCTAGCTAAAGTTGACTCTTCTTTAGTCCCCTTTTCATCAAGTTTTATATTTCTAAACAGGGAATCAATAGATGAAACACCAATCATTTTAATATCCTCATCATTACTACGATAGAAACCGGGAGGAATCGCTTTTTCTAAAAATTCTCATTTAGCTTTTAGCATAGCGGTTCTTTTCTTACTCTCATCCATGAAGACATATAAAGCTTTAATTTATTCATTAATATCAATTTTGGGTGGCATAATTTTAGTCTTAAGATTTTCTACATCATGAATAATTCTATCAATGCTCCTAGACATATCATCAAGTTTACTTAATTTTTCTTCTATCGTAGTGTTGAATTTTTTTTGAGCATTAATAAATTCTTTAATATTACTTTCAAGATCAGAGGGCATCCTATTATTGTGATTATAAGAATTGCCATAGGGATTGCCATAACTATTAGAGGAATTTCCAGGAAACGGCCTAGGATTAAAATTACCTCTATAAGCATTATTATTAAAATTGTTTTGTGAGACAAAATTCACATCTACAGGATCACTATTTTGCTCAATCAAGGTGGACAAAGGCACATCATTAGGATCAATAGGAGTATTTTTGCTAGCAACAAATTTCATAAGCGCATCAACTTTATCACTCAAAGTACTAATTTCTTCAACAGAATTCACCTTTTTACTAGTAGGAACTCTTTCAGTATGCCAATGTGAATAATTTGCCATAATATTATCAAGAAATTTAGTAGGTTTTCCCAAAGTAATTTCCATAAAAGTACCACCCGTGGCGGAACAAAAAGATTTCTAGAAACGAAATTTAATCCTGCATAAATTTTTTGTATGATCATCCATAAATTTAAACCATGAGTAGGGCAATTTCTTATCATTAATTTCATCCTTTCCCAAGATTGGGCAACATGTTCATGATCAAGTTGCTTGAAATTCATAATTTGATTTCTAAGAGAAATAATTTTCGCGGGAGGAAAATACTTGGTAATAAAAGCATCTTTACACCTATCCCAAGATTCGATACTATTTCATGGTAAAGATGAAGACCAAATTTTTGCACGATCCCGCAATGAGAACGAGAATAATTTTAATTTCACAATATCATTATCCACATCCTTTTTCTTTTGCATATCACATAATTCTATGAAAGTGTTAAGATGGGATGCGGTATCTTCATTAGGACTACCAGAATATTGTTCTTTCATAACAAGATTTAGCAAAGCGGCATTAATATCACAAGTCTCCGCACTAGCGGTGGGAGGAGAAATTGGAGTACTAATAAAATCATTATTATTAGTATTGGAAAAATCACACAATTTTGTATTTTCTTGAGACATCGTGGCTACGTAAACAAGATAACAAGCAAGCAAACAAGCAAACAAGAAAAAGGCAAACGGAAAATATTTTTGTATTTTTGTAAAAACTTTTTAGAAGTGGGGGAGATGAAAACGAGAGGCAAAGCCAAATAAAATAAATGCAAGGAGATGTAAGTTTATGCGTACGTACTTGATAGATATTGATGATGTCTCCCCGGCAACGGCGCTAGAAATTCTTCCTGCTACTTGTGATCTGCGTTGGTTTTTTCCTGAAGAGGAAGGGATGATGCAGTACAGTAGAGATAAGTATTTCCCTCAGTTATGAAACCAAGGTTATCAATCCAGTAGGAGAATCACGTAACACCTCGTTAATAGCACCTGCACACAAACAACAAATCCTTGCACCCAACGCTTACAAGGGATTGTCAATCCCTTGGCGGTTAATTGCAAGATTAAATTGTATGGTGATAGATAAATAGATTGAACAAAAATACAAAATAAGTAAATAAAGAAAAAGTGCAGAAAGGTATTTTTAAGATTTTTAATATATGATAGAAGTAGACACGGGGGCCATAGTTTTCACTAGAGGCTTCTCTCATGAAAATAGCATACGGTGGGTGAACAAATTACTGTTGGGCAATTGATAGAAAAGCAAATAATCATGACGATATCCAAGGCAATGATCATATATAGGCATCACGTCCGAGACAAGTAGACCAACTCCTGCCTGCATCTACTACTATTACTCCACACATCGACCGCTATCCAGCATGCATCTAGTGTATTAAGTCCATAAAGAATGGAGTAACGCCTTAAGCAAGATGACATGATGTAGACAAAGTAAACTCATGCATGAATTAACCCCATCTTTTTACCCTTAATAGCAACGATACATACGTGTCATATCCCTTTCTGTCACTGGGATTGAGCACCACAAGATCGAACCCATTACAAAGCACCTCTCCCATTGCAAGATAAATCAATCTAGTTGGCCAAACCAAATCAATAGATTGGAGAGAAATACGAAGCTATAATAATCATGCATAAAAGAGTTCAGAGAAAACTCAAATAATATTCATGGATAATCTGATCATAAACTCACAATTCATCGGATCCCAACAAACACACCGCAAGAAGTGATTACATCAGATAGAACTCCAAGAACATCGAGGAGAACATTGTATTGAAGATCAAAAAGAGAGAAGAAGCCATCTAGCTACTAACTATGGACCCAAAGGTCTATGGTAAACTACTCACGCATCATCGGAAGGGCAGCAAGGTTGATGTAGAGCCCCTCCGTGATCGATTCCCCCTCCGGCGGAGTATCGGAAAAGGCCTCCAGATGGGATCTCTTGAGAACAAAAACTTGCGGCAGCGGAAAAAGTATTTCATGGACTCCTCCGTTGGTTTCACGATTTTAGAGAATTTATAGTGGAGGAATTAGGTCAAACGAAGCTATGTGGGCCCCATGAGCCACCAGGGCGCGCCGTGGTGCCTCGTGGGCCACTGCTTCATCTTCTGGCCCTGTCCTGAAGCTTCCAGTACTTGTTATGTCTAGAAAAAAATCTCCAAAAAGTTTCGTGGTATTTGGACTTCGTTTAGTATTGATATTCTAGAAAACCAAAAACAGGCAAAAAACAGCAACTGGCACTGGGCACTAAGTTAATAGGTTAGTCCCAAAAAATAATATATAATTGCTGTAAATGTATATAAAAACATCCCAGATTGATAATATAATAGCATGGAACAATCAAAAATTATAGATACGTTGGAGACGTATCAGCGGCTCCGTATCGTAAAACGCGATGAAACTTCTTCTGGGTTTTTTTCTCGAGGAAAGTGAATTTATAGCATTGGAATTAGGTCAGATGGCCGCCCGTAGGCCCCCCAAGGCATCAGGGTGCACCCTAGGGGGGGTCGCACCCTGTTGCCTTGTGGGCAACAGGTGGCCCCTCTTCTGTTGATTCTTGCGCCAATAATTTTTACATATTCCATAAAAATTCTCCAAAAAGTTTCGTCCAATTCTGAGAACTTTGATTTCTGCACGAAACCAACACCATGGTAGTTCTACTAAAAACAGCGTCAGTCTGGGTTAGGTTCATTCAAATCATGCAAATTAGAGTCCAAAACAAGAGCAAAAGTGTTTGGAAAAGCTTTGATCTATATGTTGTCATCAATTACCAAAAAGGGGGAGATTGAAAGCACATTGGCTCCCTTGGTGGTTTTGGTAATTCATAACAACATATATCTCATTGAACTAATGTCCATTCAAGATTAAGATTTCAGGATGTTCAATGATTGGCATGGCATGGACTAGAGATGTGGACCCCTTAAAATGCTAAGGACAAGGATTGGCAAAGGATAAAGACTCTACATTTTTGGTTTAGTGATCCAAGATCACATTGAGTCCATAGGAAATCCAATACTATTAAAAGGGGATGAGGTGTTGCTTAATGGTCCTTTTGCTCAAGTGCTTAGTGACAGTATTCCTAAACCCTCAACCACTCTCTCTACCCAAATATGTCCTAAACCTCAAGTCCAACTCGGCCCCACCAAAATTTCCAATCCGGCCCCACCAAGTTCATCCAAGACTTAGCCACTGCCAAACCCTAACAAATTGGATCCACCGAAATGGATCTCGGTCCCACCGAGATGGCCTTGCCAACTCTCTGTAATCGGTTGCATTCACCTCGGTCTCACCGAGTTATGCATATCGGTCTCACCGAGATGGCTTGCCAACTCTCTGTTGCCTTATTGCTTCACTTCGGTCCAACCGAGTTGATGCAATCGGTGCCACCGAGATGAGGATTGCCCTAGCCATTGCACTTCGGTCCATCCGAGTTGTCCGTATCGGTCCCACCGAGATTCCTAAAGTTCATATCTTTTACACAGTTCGGTGCTACCGAGATGATCGTTTCGGTGCCACCGAGTTGGGTCAAAAGTGTGTAACGGTTGGATTTTGTGTGGAGGCTATATATACCCCTCCACCCCCTCCTCAGTAAGGAGAGCCATCAGAACGTGCCTACACTTCCACCATTCATTTTCTGAGAGAGAACCACCTACTCATGTGTTGAGATCAAGATATTCCATTCCTACCATTTGAACCTCGATCTCTAGCCTCTCCCAAGTTGCTTTCCACTCAAATCCTTCATCCACCATTGCCAAATCTGTGAGGAGTGTTTGAGTGCTGGGAAGACTATCATTTGAAGCACAAGAGCAAGGAGTTCATCAACAACACACCGTCTATTACCTTTTGGAGAGCGGTGTCTCCTAGATTGGTTAGGTGTCGCTTGGGAGCCTTCAACCAGATGTGGAGTTGAACCAAGAAGTTTGTAAGGGCAAGGAGATCGCCTACTTCGTGAAGATCTACCCCGAGTGAGGCTAGTCCTTCGTGGACGTAAGCCATGGTGGAATAGACATGGTTGCTTCTTCGTGGACCCTTCGTGGGTGGAGCCATCCGTGGACTCGCGCAGCCGTTACCCTTCGTGGGTTGAAGTCTCCATCAACGTGGACGTACGATAGCACCACCTATCGGAAGCACGCCAAAAACCACCGTGTCTTCATTGCGTTTGAAATCTCCAATCCCTCCTTTACATACATATGCAATTGCTTACATTCCGCTTCTATACTCTTAGAATTGCATGTGTAGGGTGATGCTTGACATGTACAATTGCTAAAATCTGCCTACAACTAAAATCTGGGAAAAGGTTAGGTTTAATTTGGTCAAGTAGTCTAATCACCCCCCCTCTAGACATACTTTCGATCCTACAAGTGGTATCAGAGCTTTGGTCTCCGTAAGCCTTGATTTCCATAGCTTTGGTGATCATAGCCTTGGTTTCACAACCTAGGAGAGTATGGCGTCTAGTGACGGTAACTATCACCGTAGAGGTCCATATTTTGATGGTACAAACTTTGCCAGTTGGAAACATAAGATGAAAATGCATATTCTTGGTCATAACTCTGCCGTTTGGGCTGTTGTTCGTGTTGGCTTGCAAGGTCACTTCTTTGAGGATGGCAAGGAACCGGATCGTGAAGCAACCCCGGAAGAATTGAAGATGTTGCAATACAATGCTCAAGCTTGTGACATTCTATTCAACGGTCTATGTCCCGAAGAATTCAACAAAATCAGCCACCTTGAGCATGCAAAGGAAATATAGGATACTTTGGTTGATATGCATGAGGGTACCAAATCCGTCAAGGAATTTAAGTTGGATGTGCTCCAAAGTCAACTTGATAAGTTCAAGATGAAGGATGGTGAAGGAGTCGCAGAGATGTACTCTAGGCTTGCTCTCATCACAAATGAGATTGCTGGCTTAGGAAGTGAAGAGATGACCGACAAATTAATTATCAAAAAGATACTTAGAGCTTTAGATGGAAAATACGATACCGTCTGCACATTGATCCAAATGATGCCAAATTACAAAGATCTGAAGCCCACGGAAGTCATTGGAAGGATTGTCGCTCATGAAATGTCACTCAAGGACAAAGAGGAGCTGCACAACAAGTCAAGTGGTGCTTACAAACCCTCAACCGATGCTCCAACAACTTCACGTGACCAGCTAGTATCTAATGAAGAGATTAGCCTAATGGTGAAAAGGTTCAACAAGTTCTACAAGAACAAAGGAAAAGAAAGAAACTCTAGCTCAAGACACTATGAGAGAAGATCATCAAGTCATGACCGTAATTGCTATAGTTGTGGAAAGCCCGGACACTACTCAAATGAGTGTACGGCTCCCTACAAGAAAAGAGACGAATCACCAAGAGGAAGACATAGAAGAGATGAATCACCTCGTAAGGAGAGAAGGAGTCGAGATGATTATTATGAACGAGGACACTCTCGAAGAAGTAAGGATTCGGAGAGGAAGGACAAGTCATCAAGGAGCTACACAAGAAGAACACATCAAGCTCATGTTGGTGAATGGGTTGCCGGCTCCGACTCCGACAACCAATCCGAGAGAAGTTATCACTCCAAGTCCGACTATAGTCAAGATGAAGGTGTTGCCGGACTTGCACTTGTGTCATCCAACTACTACAATCTATTTGACTCACCAAATGAAGGAATTGGAAGATGCTTCATGGCAAAAGGTCTCAAGGTATCACACCCCGAGTATCTTGATTTTAATAGTGATGAAGATGATTTGCTTGGTGATGATGATTTACTTGTTGATAGGGCTAGTAATGTGAGGTATGATGAAAATGCTAGTAATCATGATAGTCAAGAGGAAATGAGTGACAATGCTATGAAGGAGATTGAGCGCCTAACTAAAGAACTAAATGCTCTTAAGTTAGCTCATGAAACAACTCAAGAGGATCATACAGAACTTCCAAGAACTCATGAGAAGCTACGCTCCGAGAAGCTAAATTTAGAGCAAGAGCATGAGTTTCTTAAAGCTATCAATGACGATCTTCGAAA
Source organism: Elymus sibiricus (assembly GCA_039707655.1). Taxonomy (NCBI): domain Eukaryota; kingdom Viridiplantae; phylum Streptophyta; class Magnoliopsida; order Poales; family Poaceae; genus Elymus; species Elymus sibiricus. Next base: position 395,056,384 of record CM077668.1, on the reverse strand, counting down.
GAAGAGTTCTTCATATCTTGCCAAACGTTACTCTTGTCTACCTTTATGCCACAAGTTAAACCTAAGCAAACTAGCAACAAGGGTAAAAATGGTTCTACCTCTAGTAGTAACAATAACAATGCTAAATCCAATGTTGTTGCTTCTAGTAGTTCTATTGATTCCACTAATGATTCTCTTAGCCAAGTTACACTTGAGCAAGAAAATATGCTATTGAAAGGAATTATAGAAAAAGGTGTCTACAAGAGTCTTGCCGGGAGTAAACAATTTGAGGAAATTGTACGCAAGCAAGGAAGACACCGGAAGAACCAAGGTGTTGGTTTTGAACGACAGTTCAATGCCGATGGAGTTGAGTGGGAAGAAGGTCAATACCCCAAGATGAAGTTTGTTCCGCAACAAGAAAAGTATGATCCTACTTCCTTCAAGGGAACACAATCTCAAGAAGACCTTCCCCCACAAGACCACAAGCTAAAAGGCAAGGACAAGCTTCAAGAAGAAATTGATTCATTTGAAGAAGCTCCTCAAGCCATGGTCAAGTGGGTTCCCAAGACTTCATCAAGTTCTACTTCATCAAGTGCTACTACAACTCCAAGGATTCCCATCAAGTTGATGTGGATCCAAAAGAAGAAGAACTAGAGAGTTCTTGAGGGTGACTCCTCCAACAAACTTCACTCATATTCTTTATGGCAAGGACTTGTGCAACCAACTTCCACATTTTGCACTAGTTCATGGAGTCACAAACCCTCTTGTTCGTAAGGCAAGGGACAAGGTAATCAATGCATTCATGGACATCATCATATGTGTATTTCACTCTATGTCTATGGATATCCTTGTATGTTTCTTGTGTGGGACTAACCCATGTAGGTATTGAAAGCACAAAACTCCAAAGGATTGCTCCCAACTTTTGATGGTCTACATCAACATTGAGCATCCACATCTTCAACATCTACATGAAGTCATCATCGACAAAACCCAAGGTTAGTTCAACCCTCTTAGGAGGGATATCACATCTAGGGGGAGCTTTGCTCTAAAAATTGAGCTAAAGCAACTCTAATGGTGTGAACACATTAATGCTTTATGTAAAAGTGGTAACCCCACTTGTGCTTAAACGATGAGTATGACCTATGATCAAATGTTCTCATTTGGCTCCTAAGTCAATATACTCATATATAGATAACCTAGTCATCGCCATTGCTTGATAGATGCTAGAATTGGTTGTGCATGTTTGACCCATATTTCTTTTGCTATCTTATTGTGTGAGCATGTTGATGTGCATGTTTTCATCGTTCGAGGACATCCATTTGTTGTTTTGATTGTCTTGGTTTTTCTGGCCAAGTGGATGAAAAAGAATGCCTAAGAACCTTCTCTAGCTATCTATGCTTTCTTGTCTCAAATTCTATTCTTGCTGCATCACAAAAATTGAACAAGTCATTTTCGGACCCTCCGGGTGAGGAGCACTCGGAGCCACCGATCTGAAAGGGCTGAACCTCCAAAACATTCTAATTGATTTCGGCCGAACCAACTCACTCAAACTCGGTCGAACCGAAATCACTTAGACTGATCTAGGTTTTCATCTCGGTGCTACCGATTAGACCAACTCGGTTGGACCGAGTTGCTGTAACTGCAAGCAGTTGCACGTCTCGGTGCTACCAATTTGTTCCAATCGGTGCCACCGACAGCACATGGGTATATATTCCCAGCGAACCGTGCGGTTGAAAATTTCTTCAACCGTCACGGGCCCGCGCCCCATTGTTGTCGCCCCTTTGGTCTTCGGATCGTCACCGTCGTCTCCAGCGCACCCTCACCGCAGGATTCCGTCGCCGTCAACGGCAATCTCCACCGCCGTTGCCGCCGTAGAGAAACTCCACCGAGTTAGGGTGAGTTTCGACCCCTTTCGTGCTTCCCTTTTCCAATTCAATGCACGATTGGATTGCCTGTAATCTTGCCACGAATGCAATCCTCTTTCCACCAGATTAGTTCGTTTGAACGAAATTCGAGCAAAAATTTTAGGGTTAGGTTTCTGCCGAATGCATCTCGGACCGACCGATTCTACATTTTCGGTCCTACCGATTTGGCCTCTGGCCATAGCACTAGTACATCTCGGTGCCACCGAGTTGTGCAAATCGGTGAGACCGAAAGTAACGTCTCAGTGAAACCCTAGCATCTCGGAGCCACCGAAACCCATATCGGTCTGACCGAAATGGCGTGCCATGTCTCTATAGTGTGCTTCGGTGTCACCGAGATTATCAACTCGGTCCATCCGAACTGCATTCTGTGAAAACCTAGAACTAAAGTTTGAACTCAACTTTTTGAAAAACTATCTGCTTTTTGTGATGACTCATCTACTCTACGTATACCCATCTATTCACAGGGTCAGCTCAGCAAGATGTCTGATGTCAGTGACAGTCAAAACAGGTCAGAGCAGCATGAAGAACAAAGTGAAGGATCAAGCCATAATGAAAGTTTCTATGAGGGAGAGAGAAGCTCTCCAGATCTTCCTAAAGCTGCAGCCAGAACACGGAAGAAGAAAACCTCAGACAGTGAGGATGAGGACTTTGTTGCAAGTGAAGCTGCAACCAAGAAAAAGCGAGTAGTGCTTGCTAAGGAGTACAGCTCAAAGCCTACCTCTGTCAAAGAAAGAACTGCTATGAGGAAAGTCCCTCAGCAGACAATGCAGAAGCCCAGTGATACAGAGACAGCTGCGGGAACTAAGAAGAAGAGAGTAAGGAAATATTTTGCCCGTGTGATTGGCAGACCTACTATGATGATTGAAGAGGAAGAAGAGGAGGAGGATGAGCCAGCTGCTGCACCCCCTGCAAAAGCATAGAAGCTCATGTCTGATGCAATCAAGACTGCTGCACCTCCCAAGTCAAAGCCTAAGGCACCAGCACCCAAGAGATCAACTAGAAACATATCAGCTGCAGAGAAGAACAAGGCCCCAGTGCCTGAGTCCAATGTTGATGAAGAGCCTCTAGTGCTCAGAAAGTTGAAGCCAAAGATACCAGACCATGACAACGCACACCCAGTAGCAGAAAACATGATGTTGAGAAAGGACAAAGGACTGCGTCAATGGAGATTGTCAGATCCTTATGCTATCAGAAGAAGGACTGCTTGTGATTATCGTTTTCACACCCGTGAACAACAGGACTTTTATGAGACAGTTTTGCTTGACAAGAAGCCCATAGTCAGTGACATGAAGTGGGTGGACTGGGAATACATCGATGAGAATGAGAATTACTTTCCCAATGTCCATGAAAGCTTCAGAATTGCAGGTGTTGATGAATTTGTTGGAAAGAAGTTGACCAAGTGGAATGATGAGATGATCATGCAATTCTACTCTACTGCTCATTTCTATCCGGATGGCAGAATAGTGTGGATGACTGAGGGTATAAGATACCAGTCTACCATCTCTGTGTCGGCAAATCTTCTTGGTGCACCCAAGGAAGAGGAGGACGACATTGACATATATGCCAAGCTCAAGATGGCTCACAACTCTATGGCCACACATGTACACTGCAATTCCTCAGAAGGATCTTGAAACACACAAGCTTGGATCAGTGAAGCATTTGCTACCAGGTCTGGCCACCTCAAACACAATCTTGCGGTACACCTTGTTACCCAAGTCAGCCGATGATAAGATGATTCGTGGCCACTCCATCAACTTGTTGCACTTATTTGATACTCCTCAGAAATTCAAGGTGATGAGCCTGATAGTAGAGACTATCAAGAGGACAGCAGTAGATCAGAAGAGATCGTGTGGTTATGATCCACATATTCAGTTGTTGATAAATTCCAAGGTTGGAACCAGCACGTATCTTCTTTATCGAGAGCATTTGCCACTCCGTCCAGAAATTGAGGACAACGTCATAGTGATGGATTCTTCGCATCCCACTTCTACACAAGCTCAAGAGTTAATCCGCAAAGCCCAAGAAGCTAAAGCAGCTCAGGAAGCAGCAGCTCCCAATGCTCCAATTGCGAATCTCAAGACACCAAAGGATCAAATGCAACATCTGCTTGAAGCCACTCTGAGGATTGTGCGAAGTCTGGCCAACCTCACCCAGACCCAGGCTAGTTTTGAGCAGATCATTGAGACCAAATTTCATGATTTGGATGTCAAAGTGACAGAGATTCAGACCACGGTGGAACAGCTGCAAGGTGATGTTGATGCTGTCAAGCAAGCCAGATCAGATGACAGTGAAGATGAGAGACCGACCACAGAGCAGTTTCAGCAAGTGCATAGGGCTGCCAGGTCAGCTGCGATACCAGTTGTGGATCCACGGACCACAGTATCTGCACCAGCCACTACAGCCACAGTGCCACAGCAGGTCTCCACTCCTCCAGTCCAGCAGTCATCAGCAGAAGCATTCGCGGACGCTGTCATCTCAACGCCGTCTACGCACACCGGAGCAGCCAGCAGGAGGTCGCCTTCAGGAGCTTCGGAGGACCGTGCCTAGAGAGCCGACTAGTGCTATACGATTCGAACTTTTTGGTACTTGCTGCCAAAGGGGAGAATTTGTATAGATCATAGGCTTCGAGAGAGAGTGTTTCGTTGGTTTTTCTCTCGAGTTGTTTTGCTACTTGTTTGCTTGTTCGTTGATACTCTGTTTTGTGTGTGCTTGCTATAGTATTCTATCGTTTATGCTTGTGATACTATGTTGATTGATCATATTATGCTTATTGTGATGTTCCATGTTTATCTTTTTCATTATCTTGTATGATCAATTACTTATGTTGGTGATGCATGCTTATTATTCCAATCTTATCATTTTGCGCTCTCCACGAAGATGTATGTGACATGGGAGAGTAACCCATGAGCCTAATCAATTGTGCATTTGCATTCAAACGCAATTTTTTTAATAATGCACAAATTTAGGGGGAGCTCTCGCTTATCACATACTTCTCAAAGCGACGATGTTTTTCATTCATTTAATCATCGGTCGAAGCTTTGATCTATATGTTGTCATCAATTACCAAAAAGGGGGAGATTGAAAGCACATTTGCTCCCTTGGTGGTTTTGGTAATTCATAACAACATATATCTCATTGAACTAATGTCCATTCAAAATTAAGATTTCAGGATGTTCAATGATTGGCATGGCATGGACTAGAGATGTGGACCCCTCAAAATGCTAAGAACAAGGATTGGCAAAGGATCAAGACTCTACATTTTTGGTTTAGTGATCCAAGATCACATTGAGTCCATAGGAAAGCCAATACTATTAAAAGGGGATGAGGTGTTGCTTAATGGTCCTTTTGCTCAAGTGCTTAGTGACAGTATTCCTAAACCCTCAACCCTTCTCTCTACCCAAATATGTCCTAAACCTAAAGTCCAACTCGGCCCCACCGAAATTTCCAATCCGGCCCCACCGAGTTCATCCAAGACTTAGCCACTGCCAAACCCTAACAAATCAGATCCACCGAAATGGATCTCGGTCCCACCGAGATGGCCTTGCCAACTCTCTGTAATCGGTTGCATTCACTTCGGTCTCACCGAGTTATGCATATCGGTCTCACCGAGATGGCTTGCCAACTCTCTGTTGCCTTATTGCTTCACTTCGGTCCTACCGAGTTGATGCAATCGGTGCCACCGAGATGAGGATTGCCCTAGCCATTGCACTTCGGTCCATCCGAGTTGTCCGTATCGGTCCCACCGAGATTCCTAAAGTTCATATCTTTTACACAGTTCGGTGCTACCGAGATGATCGTTTCGGTGCCACCGAGTTGGGTCAAAAGTGTGTAACGGTTGGATTTTGTGTGGAGGCTATATATACCCCTCCACCCCCTCATTCTCAGTAAGGAGAGCCATCAGAACGTGCCTACACTTCCACCATTCATTTTCTGAGAGAGAACCACCTACTCATGTGTTGAGATCAAGATATTCCATTCCTACCATTTGAACCTCGATCTCTAGCCTCTCCCAAGTTGCTTTCCACTCAAATCCTTCATCCACCATAGCCAAATCTGTGAGGAGTGTTTGAGTGCTGGGAAGACTATCATTTGAAGCACAAGAGCAAGGAGTTCATCAACAACACACCGTCTATTACATTTTGGAGAGTGGTGTCTCCTAGATTGGTTAGGTGTCGCTTGGGAGCCTCCAACCAGATGTGGAGTTGAACAAAGAAGTTTGTAAGGGCAAGGAGATCGCCTACTTCGTGAAGATCTACCCCGAGTGAGGCTAGTCCTTCGTGGACGTAAGCCATGGTGGAATAGACAAGGTTGCTTCTTCGTGGACCCTTCGTGGGTGGAGCCCTCCGTGGACTCACGCAGCCGTTACCCTTCGTGGGTTGAAGTCTCCATCAACGTGGACGTACGATAGCACCACCTATCAGAACCACGCCAAAAACCACTGTGTCTTCATTGCGTTTGAAATCTCCAATCCCTCCTTTACATACATATGCAATTGCTTACATTCCGCTGCTATACTCTTAGAATTGCATGTGTAGGGTCATGCTTGACATGTACTATTGCTAAAATCTGCCTACAACTAAAATCTGGGAAAAGGTTAGGTTTTATTTGGTCAAGTAGTCTAATCACCCCCCGTCTAGACATACTTTCGATCCTACAAGTGGTATCAGAGCTTTGGTCTCCGTTAGCCTTGATTTCCATAGCTTTGGTGATCATAGCCTTGGTTTCACAACTTAGGAGAGTATGGCGTCTAGTCAGGGTAATTATCACCGTAGAGGTCCATATTTTGATGGTACAAACTTTGCCAGTTGGAAACATAAGATGAAAATGCATATTCTTGGTCATAACCCTGCCGTTTGGGCTGTTGTTCGTGTTGGCTTGCAAGGTGACTTCTTTGAGGATGGCAAGGAACCGGATCGTGAAGCAACCCCGGAAGAATTGAAGATGTTGCAATACAATGCTCAAGCTTGTGACATTCTATTCGACGGTCTATGTCCCGAAGAATTCAACAAAATCAGCCGCCTTGAGAATGCAAAGGAAATTTGGGATACTTTGGTTGATATGCATGAGGGTACCGAATCCGTCAAGGAATCTAAGTTGGATGTGCTCCAAAGTCAACTTGATAAGTTCAAGATGAAGGATGGTGAAGGAGTCGCAGAGATGTACTCTAGGCTTGCTCTCATCACAAATGAGATTGCGACTTAGGAAGTGAAGAGATGACCGACAAATTCATTATCAAAAAGATACTTAGAGCTTTAGATGGAAAATATGATACTGTCTGCACATTGATCCAAATGATGCCAAATTACAAAGATCTCAAGCCCACGGAAGTCATTGGAAGGATTTTCGCTCATGAAATGTCACTCAAGGACAAAGAGGAGCTGCATAACAAGTCAAGTGGTGCTTACAAAGCCTCAACCGATGCTCCAACAACTTCAAGTGACCAGCTAGTATCCAATGAAGAGACTAGCCTAATGGTGAAAAGGTTCCACAAGTTCTACAAGAACAAAGGAAAAGAAAGAAACTCTAGCTCAAGACACTATGAGAGAAGATCATCAAGTCGTGACCGTAATTGCTATAGTTGTGGAAAGCCCGGACACTACTCAAATGAGTGTACGGCTCCCTACAAGAAAAGAGACGAATCACCAAGAGGAAGACATAGAAGAGATGAATCACCTCGTAAGGAGAGAAGGAGTAGAGATGATTATTATGAACGAAGACACTCTCGAAGAAGTAAGGATTCGGAGAGGAAGGACAAGTCATCAAGGAGCTACATAAGAAGAAGACATCAAGCTCATGTTGGTGAATGGGTTTCCGGCTCCGACTCCGACAACCAATCCGAGAGAAGTTATCACTCCAACTCCGACTATAGTCAAGATGAAGGTGTTGCCGGACTTGCACTTGTGTCATCCAACTCCTACGATCTATTTGACTCACCAAATGAAGGAATTGGAAGATGCTTCATGACCAAAGGACCTAAGGTATCACACCCCGAGTATCTTCATTTTAATAGTGATGAAGATGATTTGCTTGGTGATGATGATTTACTTGTTGATAGGGCTAGTAATGTGAGGTATGATGAAAATGCTAGTAATCATGATAGTCAAGAGGAAACGAGTGACAATGCTATGAAGGAGATTGAGCGCCTAACTAAAGAACTAAATGCTCTTAAGTTAGCTAATGAAACAACTCAAGAGGATCATAGAGAACTTCTAAGAACTCATGAGAAGCTACGCTTCGAGAAGCTAAATTTAGAGCAAGAGCATGAGTTTCTTAAAGCTATCAATGACGATCTTCGAAAGAAGAGTTGTTCATAAATTGCCAAACGTTTACTCTTGTATACCTTTATGCCACAAGTTAAACCTAAGCAAACTAGCAACAAGGGTAAAAATGGTTCTACCTCTAGTAGTAACAATAACAATGCTAAATCCAATGTTGTTGCTTCTAGTAGTTCTATTGATTCCACTAATGATTCTCTTAGCCAAGTTACACTTGAGCAAGAAAATATGCTATTGAAAGGAATTATAGAAAAAGGTGTCTACAAGAGTCTTGCCGGGAGTAAACAATTTGAGGAAATTGTACGCAAGCAAGGAAGGCACCGGAAGAACCAAGGTGTTGGTTTTGAACAACAGTTCAATGCCGATGGAGTTGAGTGGGAAGAAGGTCAATACCCCAAGACGAAGTTTGTTCCGCAACAAGAGAAGTATGATCCTACTTCCTTCAAGGGAACACAAGCTCAAGAAGACCTTCCCCCACAAGACCACAAGCTAAAAGGCAAGGACAAGCTTCAAGAAGAAATTGATTCATTTGAAGAAGCTCCTCAAGCCATGGTCAAGTGGGTTCCCAAGACTTCATCAAGTTCTACTTCATCAAGTGCTACTACAACTCCAAGGATTCCCATCAAGTTGATGTGGATCCAAAAGAAGAAGAACTAGAGAGTTCTTGAGGGTGACTCCTCCAACAAACTTCACTCATATTCTTTATGGCAAGGACTTGTGCAACCAACTTCCACATTTTGCACTAGTTCATGGAGTCACAAACCCTCTTGTTGGTAAGGCAAGGGACAAGGTAATCAATGCATTCATGGACATCATCATATGTGTATTTCACTCTATGTCTATGGATATCCTTGTATGTTCCTTGTGTGGGACTAACCCATGTAGGTATTGAAAGCACAAAACTCCAAAGGATTGCTCCCAACTTTTGATGGTCTACATCAACATTGAGCATCCACATCTTCAACATCTACATGAAGTCATCATCGACAAAACCCAAGGTTAGTTCAACCCTCTTAGGGGGGATATCGCATCTAGGGGGAGCTTTGCTCTAAAAATTGAGCTAAAGCAACTGTAATGGTGTGAACACATTAATGCTTTATGTAAAAGTTGTTGGAAATATGCCCTAGAGGCAATAATAAATTGGTTATTATTATATTTCCTTGTTCATGATAATCGTTTATTATCCATGCTATAATTGTATTGATTGGAAACTAAAATACATGTGTGGGTACATAGACAAACACTGTGTCCCTAGTAAGCCTCTAGTTGACTAGCTCGTTGATCAAAAGATGGTGAAGGTTTCCTAGCCATGGACATGAGATGTCATTTGATAACGGGATCACATCATTAGGAGAATGATGTGATGGACAAGACACAAACTGTAAACGTAGCATATGATCGTGTCAGTTTATTGCTATTGTTTTCTGCATGTCAAGTATCTGTTCCTTTGACCATGAGATCATGCAACTCACTGACACCGGAGGAATACCTTGTGTGTATCAAACGTTGCAACGTAACTGGGTGACTATAAAGATGCTCTACAGGTATCTCCGAGGGTGTCTGTTGAATTGGCATGGATCAAGACTGGGATTTGTTACTCCGTGTGACGGAGAGGTATCTCAGGGCCCACTCGGTAATACAACATCACAATGAGCCTTGCAAGCAATGTGACTAAAGTGTTAGCCACGAGATCTTGTATTACGGAACGAGTAAAGAGACTTGCCGGTAACGAGATTGAACTAGGTATAGAGATACCGATGATCGAATCTCGGGCAAGTAACATACCGAAGAACAAAGGGAACAGCATACGGGATTAACTGAATCCTTGACATAGAGGTTCGACCGATAAAGATCTTCGTAGAATATGTAGGAGCCAATATGGGCATCCAGGTCCCGCTATTGGTTATTGACCGTAGAGGTGTCTCGGTCATGTCTACATAGTTCTCGAACCCGCAGGGTCTACACACTTAACGTTTGGTGACGATATAAGTATAGTTGAGTTGTTATGTTGGTGACCGAAAGTTGTTCGGAGTCCTGGATGAGATCCCGGACATGACGAGGAGCTCTGGAATAGTCCAGAGGTAAAGATTGATATATGGGATAATAGTGTTTGGTCTCCGGAAGGGTTCCGGAATTCACCGGAAGGAGTTTCGGATGTTTCCCGAAATTTTCGGGTACGAGAACACTTTATTTGGGCCAAGGGGTAAAGCCCACGAGGATTTAGGAAGGTGCAAAAGGAAGTTTTGCGGAGGCCAGGGGCCAGACGCCAGGGACCCTGGCGTCTGGGGCCAGACACCGAGGACCCTGGCGTCTGGTCCTGGAGTCCGAGCAGGACTCTTGCCTTGCGGGCCAAACCGACTTTGAGGAGGCTCTTTCTCCAAGTTTCGACACCAGGGCTTAACATATAAATAGAGGGGCAGGGCTAGCACCCGGAACACATCAAGATTTCCCCAAGCCATGTGCGGCAACCCTAACCCTCTAGTTCCTATGTCATAATCTCCGTAGCACTTGGCGAAGCCCTGCAGAGATTGTTCCTCACCACCATCACCACGCCGTCGTGCTGCCGGAACTCATCTACTACTTCACCATCGCTCGCTGGATCGAGGAGGTGAAGGCGTCATCAAGCCGTACGTGTGTTGAACGCGGAGGTGCCGTCCGTTCGGCACTAGTTCGTGATCGGTTCGAGGGACGACTTGCGATTTGGATCGCGGAGACGTTCGACTACATCAACCGCGTTTCTTAACGCTTCCGCTTAGCGATCTACAAGGGTATGTAGATTCACTCTCCCTCTCCTAGATGCTCATCACCATGGATAGATCTTGTGTGTGCGTAGGAAAATTTTTGTTTCCCATGCAACATTCCCTAACAGTGGTATCAGAGCTAGGTCTATGCGTAGATGAAATCTCGAGTAGAACACAAACGAGTTGTGGGCGTGGGTGTATACATATTGCTTGCCGTTACTAGTTGAAACTTGATTCGGCGGTATTGTGAGATGAAGCGGCCCGGACCGACATTACGCGTACGCTTACGCGAGACAGGTTCCTTCAACTGACATGTAACTTCGTTGCATAAAGATGGCTAGCGGGTGTCTGTCTCTCTCACTTTAGTTGAATCAATTTCAATGAAGAGGGTTCTTTTAGAAGATCAAAAAGCAATCACTACACCACGTTGTGGTTTTGCGTAGGTAAGAACGGTTCTTGCAAACTCGTAGCAGCCACGTAAAATTTGCAACAACAATTAGAGGACGTCTAACTTGTTTTTGCAGGGTATGTTGTGATGTGATATGGCCAATTACATGATGAGATATATGTGATGTATGAGATGATCATGTGTTGTATAGAATATCACGACTTGCATGTCGATGAGTACGGCAACTGGCAGGAGCCATAGAGTTGTCTTTAATTATTTTCGCCGTTTTGCTTTACTTTATCGCTATGAGTTAGCAATAGTCGTGGAAGCAACAGTCGGCGCGACAACCTCATGGCGACACGTTGATGGAGATCAAGATGATGGAGATCATGGTGTCATGCCGGTGACGATGGAGATCATGCCGGTGCTTTGGAGATGGAGATCAAAAGCACGAGTTCATGGCCATATCATGTCACTTATGATTTGCATGTGATGTTAATCCTTTTATGCATCTTATTTTGCTTAGGACGACGGTAGCATTATAAGGTGATCCCTCACTTAAATTTCAAGATAAATTGTGTTCTCCCCGAGTGTGCACCGTTGTGAAAGTTCGTCGTTTCGAGACACGCCGTGATGATCGGGTGTGATAGACTCTATGTTCACATACAACGGGTGTAAACCATGTTGCACGTGCGGAACACTCGGGTTAAACTTGACGAGCCTAGCATGTACAGACATGGCCTCGGAACACAAGAGACCGAAAGGTCGAACATGAGTCATATAGTAGATATGATCAACATGAAGATGTTCACCATTGAAACCACCTCAACTCACGTGATGATAGGACTTGAGTTGGTGGATTTGGATCATGTTACGCTCGAATGACCGGAGGGATGTCAATTTGAGTGGGAGTTTTTAAGTAATATGATTAACTAAACTCATTATCATGAACATAGTCAAAATGTCTTTGCAAATTATGTTGTAGATTACTAGCTCGCGCTGTAGCTCCCTTGAATTTTTATATGTTCCTAGAGAAATAGATTTGAAAGATGATGGTAGCAATAATGCGGACTGGGTCCGTGATCTGAGGATTGTCCTCAATGCTGCACAGAAGGCTTATGTCCTTAATGCACCGCTCGGTGCGCAACCCCCTCAATTGTCTTCTGTAGATGTTGTGAACATCTGACAGGCACGTTCTGATAACTACTTGATAGTTCAGTGCGTCATGCATTACGGCTTAGAATTGAGGCTCCAAAACGTTTTAAACGTCACGGAACATATGAGATGTTCTAAGAGCTGAAATTGGGATCTCAGGCTCGTGCCCGTGTTGAGAGGTATGAGACCTCCAACAAGATTCTTTGCCTGCAAGATGATGGAGAATAGCTCAATCGTTGAGCATGTGCTCAGATTGTTTGGGTACTACAATTGCTTGAATCGAGTGGAAGTTGATCTTCCAGATAAGATAGTGATTGGTATAGTTCTCCAAGTCACTGTCACTAAGCTACTAGAGCTTCGTGATGAACTATAAAAGGCCAGAGATGGAAATAATGATCCCTGAGCTATTCGCGATGTTTGACCCCGCGAAGGTAGAAATCAAGAAGGAGCATCAAGTGTTGATGGTTAGTAAAACCACTAGTTTCAAGAAGGGCAAGGGCAAGGAGGGATACTTCATGGATGGCAAGCCAATTGCTGCTCCAGTAAAGAAACCCAAGGTTGAACCCAAACCTGAGACTGAGTGCTTCTATTATGAGGAGAACGGTTGCTGAAGTGGAACAACCCTAGATGCTTGGTAGATAAGAAGGTTGGCAACGTCGACAGAAGTATATTTGATATACGTGTTATTGATGTGTACCTTACTAGTACTCCTAGTAGCACCTGGGTATTAGATACCGGTTCGGTTGCTAAGTGTTGGTAACTCGAAATAAAAGCTACGGAATAAACGGAGGCTAAGGGTGAGGTGAGGATGACTGTTGGAAGTGTTTCCAAGGTTGATGTGATCACCATCGCGCGCTCTCTCTACCTTTGGGATTAGTGATGAACCTAAATAAATGTTATTTGGTGTTTGCGTTAAGCATGAACGTGATTAGATCAAGTTTATTGCAATACGGTTATTCATTGCAGTTAGAGAATAATGGTTATTCTATTTACATGAATAATACCTTCAATGGTCATGCACCCAATAAGAGTGGTTTATTGAATCTTGATCGTAGTGATACACATGTTCATAATATTGATGCCAAAAGATACAAAGTTAATAATGATAGTACCACATACTTGTGGCACTGCCGCTAAATGTCATATTGGTGTAAAACGCATGAAGAAACTCCATGCTGATGGATCTTTGGACTCATTCGATTTCGAATCGGTTGAGACATGCGGACCATGCCTCATGGGCAAGATGACTAAAACCCCGTTTTCCGGTATGATGGAGCGGGCAATTGACTTATTGGAAATGATACATGTTGATGTATGCGGTCCAGTGAGTTTTGTAGTGGGTGGTGGATATCGTTATTTTCTTACCTTCACTGATGATTTGAGTAGATATAGTGTATATTTACTTAATGAAACACAAGTCTGAATCGTTTGAAAAGTTCAGAGTGAAGTTTGAGATCATCGTGACAAGAAGATAAAATGTCTACGATATGATCGTGGAGGTAAATATCTGAGTTACAAGTTTGGTATATAACTTAAGACAATGTGGAAGTTGTTTCACAACTCACGCCACCTGGAACACCATAGTGTGATGGTGTGTCCGAACGTCGTAGTTGTGCTCTATTAGATATGGTGCGAACTATGATGTCTCTTATCAATTTACCACTATCGTTTTAGGGTTATGCATTAGAGACAACCACATTCACTTTAAAAGGGGCACCATAAGTCCGTTGAGATGACACCGTATGAATTTTGGTTTGGCGGAAACCTAAGCTATCATTTTTTAATGTTTGGGGCTGCGACGCTTATGTGAAAAAGGGTTTTCACCTAATGAGCTCGAACCCAAAGCGGACAAATGCATCTTCATAGAATACCCTAACGTAACAGTTGGGTGAACCTTCTATCTCAGATCCAAGCACAAAGTGTTTGTTGCTAAAACGGGTCCTTTCTCGAGAAAAAGTTTCTTTCGAAAGATTGAGTGGGAGGAAGATAGAACTTGATGAGGTTGTTGAACCTTTGTTTCAACCAAAGAGTAGCGCAGCGCAGAAAGTTGTTTCTGTGGAGCCTACGTTAGTTGAAGAGGAAGTTAATGATGATGATCATGAAACTTCGGATCAAGTTACTATCGAACCTCGTGGGTCGACAAGGACGCGTACTGCTCCTGAGTGGTACGGCAACCCTGTCTTAGAGGTCATGTTGTTGAACAACGATGAACCTACGAGCTATGGAGAAGCGATGATGGGCCCGGATTCCGAGAAATGGTTAGAGGCCATGAAATCCGAGATGGGATCCATGTAAGAAAACAAAGTATGGGCTTTGGAAGTATTACCTGAAGGGCGTAAGGCCATTCAGAACAAATGGATTTTTTAAGAGGAAGACAGACGTGGACGGTAATGTCACCGTCTATAAAGCTCGACTTGTGGCAAAGGATTTTTCACAAGTTCAAGGAGTTGACTACGATGAGACTTTCTCACCCGTAGCGATGCTAAAGTCTGTTGGAATCATGTTAGCAGTTGCTGCATTTTTCAATTATGAAATCTGGCAGATGGATGTCAAAACATCGTTTCCTTAACGGTATCCGTAAGGAAAGGTTGTATGTGATACAACCGGAAGGTTTTGTCAGTCCTAAGGATGCTAAAATGTATGCAAACTCCAGCGATCCTTCTATGGACTGGAGCAAGCATCTCGGAGTTGGAATATACACTTTGATGAGGTGATCAAAGTTTTTATGTCTATACAAAGTTTATGAGAAACTTGTATTTACAATAGAGTGAGTGGGAGCACTATAGAATTTCTGATAAGTATATGTGGTTGACATATTGTTGATCGGAAATGATGTAGAATTTCTGGAAAGCATAAAGGGTCGTTTGAAAGGAGCTTTTCAAAGGAAGACCTGGAATGAAGCTACTTAAATATTGGGCATCAAGATCTATAGAGATAGATCAAGACGTCTGATAAGACTTTCAATGAGTACATACCTTGACAAGATTTTGAAAGAGTTCAAAATGGATCACTCAAAGAAAGAGTTCTTGCCTGATTTGTAAGGTGTGGAGTTGAGTGAGACTCAAAGCTCGACCACGGCAGAAGAAAGAGAAAGGACTAAGGTCATCCCCTATGCCTTATCCATAGGCTCTGTATAGTATGCCATGCTGTGTACCGCACCTGATGTGTGCCTTGCCATGATTCTGTCAAGGGGTACAAGACTGATCCAGGAGTGGATCACTGGACAGCGGTCAAGATTATCCTTAGTAACTAGAGGACTAAGGAAATATTTCTCAATTATGGAGGTGATGAAGAGTTCATCGTAAAGGGTTACGTCGATGCAAGCTTTGACACCTATCCGGACGACTCTGAGTAGCAGTCAGGATACATATAGTGGAGCAGCCATTTGGAATAGCTCCAAGTGGAGTGTGGTAGAAGTGTCTACAGTATGACATAGAGATTTGCAAAGTACCGTTGACTAAAGACCTCTCTCACATGCAAAGCATGATCGAACCCCAGAACTCATTGGGTGTTAGAACAATGTAAATCACATGGTGATGCGAACTAGATTATTGACTCTAGTGCAAGTGGGAGACTGTTGGAAATATGCCCTAGAGGCAATAATAAATTGGTTATTATTATATTTCCTTGTTCATGATAATCGTTTATTATCCATGCTATAATTGTATTGATTGGAAACTAAAATACATGTGTGGGTACATAGACAAACACTATGTCCCTAGTAAGCCTCTAGTTGACTAGCTCGTTGATCAAAAGATGGTGAAGGTTTCCTAGCCATGGACATGAGATGTCATTTGATAACGGGATCACATCATTAGGAGAATGATGTGATGGACAAGACCCAAACTGTAAATGTAGCATATGATCGTGTCAGTTTATTGCTATTGTTTTCTGCATGTCAAGTATCTGTTCCTTTGACCATGAGATCATGCAACTCACTGACACCGGAGGAATACCTTGTGTGTATCAAACGTCGCAACGTAACTGGGTGACTATAAAGATGCTCTACAGGTATCTCCGAGGGTGTCTGTTGAATTGGCATGGATCAAGACTGGGATTTGTTACTCCGTGTGACGGAGAGGTATCTCAGGGCCCACTCGGTAATACAACATCACAATGAGCCTTGCAAGCAATGTGACTAAAGTGTTAGCCACGAGATCTTCTATTACGGAATGAGTAAAGAGACTTGCCGGTAACGAGATTGAACTAGGTATAGAGATACCGACGATCGAATCTCGGGCAAGTAACATACCAAAGAACAAAGGGAACAGCATACGGGATTAACTGAATCCTTGACATAGAGGTTCGACCGATAAAGATCTTCGTAGAATATGTAGGAGCCAATATGAGCATCCAGGTCCCGCTATTGGTTATTGACCATAGAGGTGTCTCGGTCATGTCTACATAGTTCTCGAACCCGCAGGGTCTACACACTTAACGTTTGGTGACGATATAAGTATAGTTGAGTTGTTATGTTGGTGACCGAAAGTTGTTCGGAGTCCCGGATGAGATCCCGGACATGATGAGGAGCTCTGGAATAGTCCAGAGGTAAAGATTGATATATGGGATAATAGTGTTTGGTCTCCGGAAGGGTTCCGGAATTCACCGGAAGGAGTTTCGGATGTTTCCCGAAATGTTCGGGTACGAGAACACTTTATTTGGGCCAAGGGGTAAAGCCCACAAGGCTTTAGGAAGGTGCAAAAGGAAGTTTTGCGGAGGCCAGGGGCCAGACGCCAGGGACCCTGGCGTCTGGGGCCAGACGCCGAGGACCCTGGCGTCTGGTCCTGGAGTCCGAGCAGGACTCTTGCCTTGCGGGCCAAACCGACTTTGAGGAGGCTCTTTCTCCAAGTTTCGACCCCAGGGCTTAACATATAAATAGAGGGGCAGGGCTAGCACCCGGAACACATCAAGATTTCCCCAAGCCGTGTGCGGCAACCCTAACCCTCTAGTTCCTACGTCATAATCTCCATAGCGCTTGGCGAAGCCCTGCAGAGATTGTTCCTCACCACCATCACCACGCCGTCGTGCTGCCGGAACTCATCTACTACTTCACCATCGCTCGCTGGATCGAGGAGGTGAAGGCGTCATCAAGCCATACGTGTGTTGAACGCGGAGGTGCCGTCCGTTCGGCACTAGTTCGTGATCGGTTCGAGGGACGACTTGCGATTTGGATCGCGGAGACGTTCGACTACATCAACCGCGTTTCTTAACGCTTCCGCTTAGCGTTCTACAAGGGTATGTAGATTCACTCTCCCTCTCGTAGATGGTCATCACCATGGATAGATCTTGTGTGTGCGTAGGAAATTTTTTGTTTCCCATGCAACATTCCCTAACAAAAGTGGTAACCCCACTTGTGCTTAAACGATGAGTATGACCTATGATCAAATGTTCTCATTTGGCTCCTAAGTCAATATACTCATATATAGATGACCTAGTCATCGCCATTGCTTGATAGATGCTAGAATTGGTTGTGCATGTTTGACACATATTTCTTTTGCTATCTTATTGTGTGAGCATGTTGATGTGCAAGTTTTCATCGTTCGAGGACATCCATTTGTTGTTTTGATTGTCTTGGTTTTTCTGGCCAAGTGGATGAACAAGAATGCCTAAGAACCTTCTCTAGCTATCTATGCTTTCTTGTATCAAATTCTATTCTTGCTGCATCACAAAAATTGAACAAGTCATTTTCGGACCCTCCGGGTGAGGAGCACTCGGAGCCACCGATCTGAAAGGGCTGAACCTCCAAAACCTTCTAATTGATTTCGGCCGAACCAACTCACTCAAACTCGGTCGAACCGAAATCACTTTGACTGATCTAGGTTTTCATCTCGGTGCTACCGATTAGACCAACTCGGTTGGACCGAGTTGCTGTAACTGCAAGCAGTTGCACGTCTCGGTGCTACCGATTTGTTCCACTCGGTGCCACCGACAACACATGGGTATATATTCCCAGCGAACCGTGCGGTTGAAAATTTCTTCAAACATCACGTGCCCGCGCCCCATTGCTGCTGCCCCTTTGGTCTTCGGATCATCGCCGTCGTCTCCAGAGCGCCCTCGCCGCAGGATTCCGTCGCCGTCAACGGCAATCTCCACCGCCGTTGCCGCCGTAGAGAAACTCCACCGAGTTAGGGTGAGTTTCGATCCCTTTTGTGCTTCCCTTTTCCGATTCAATGCATGATTGGATTGCCTATAATCTTGCCACTAATGCAATCCTCTTTCCACCAGATTAGTTCGTTTGAACGAAATTCGAGCAAAAATTTTAGGGTTAGGTTTCTGCCGAATGCATCTCGGACCGACCGATTCTACATTTTCGGTCCTATCGATTTGGCCTCTGGCCATAGCACTAGTACATCTCGGTGCCACCGAGTTGTGCGAATCGGTGAGACCGAAAGTAATGTCTGAGTGAAACCCTAGCATCTCGGAGCCACCGAAACCCATATCGGTCTGACCGAAATGGCGTGCCATGTCTCTGTAGTGTGTTTCGGTGTCACCGAGATTATCAACTCGGTCCATCCAAACTGCATTCTGTGAAAACCTAGAACTAAAGTTTGAACTCAACTTTTTGAAAAACTATCTGCATTTTGTGATGACTCATCTACTCTACGTATACCCATCTATTCACAGGGTCAGCTCAGCAAGATGTCTGATGTCAGTGACAGTCAAAACACGTCAGAGCAGCATGAAGAACAAAGTGAAGGATCAAGCCATAATGAAATTTTCTACGAGGGAGAGAGAAGCTCTCCAGATCTTCCTAAAGCTGCAACCAGAACACGGAAGAAGAAAACCTCAGACAGTGAGGATGAGGACTTTGTTGCAACTGAAGCTGCAACCAAGAAAAAGCGAGTAGTGCTTCTTAAGGAGTACAGCTCAAAGCCTACCTCTGTCAAAGAAAGAACTGTTGTGAGGAAAGTGCCTCAGCAGACAATGCAGAAGCCCAGTGATACAGAGACAGCTGCAGGAACTAAGAAGAAGAGAGTAAGGAAATCTTTTGCCCGTGTGATTGGCAGACCTACTATGATGATTGAAGAGGAAGAAGAGGAGGAAGATGAGCCAGCTGCTGCACCCCCTGCAAAAGCACAGAAGCTCATGTCTGATGCAATCAAGACTGCTACACCTCCCAAGGCAAAGCCTAAGGCACCAGCACCCAAGAGATCAACCAGAAACATATCAGCTGCAGAGAAGAACAAGGCCCCAGTGCCTGAGTCCAATGTTGATGAAGAGCCTCTAGTGCTCAGAAAGTTGAAGCCAAAGATACCAGACCATGACAACGCACACCCAGTAGCAGAAAACATGATGTTGAGAAAGGACAAAGGACTGCGTCAATGGAGATTGTCAGATCCTTATGCTATCAGAAGAAGGACTGCTTGTGATTATCGTTTTCACACCCGTGAACAACATGACTTTTATGAGACAGTTTTGCTTGACAAGAAGCCCATAGTCAGTGACATGAAGTGGGTGGACTGGGAATACATCGATGAGAATGAGGATTACTTTCCCCATGTCCAGGAAAGCTTCAGAATTGTAGGTGTTGACGAATTTGTTGGAAAGAAGTTGACCAAGTGGAATGATGAGATGATCATGCAATTCTACTCTACTGCTCATTTCTATCCGGATGGCAGAATAGTGTGGATGACTGAGGGTATATGATACCAGTCTACCATCTCTGAGTGGGCAAATCTTCTTGGTGCACCCAAGGAAGAGGAGGACGACATTGACATATATGCAAGCTCAAGATGGATCACAACTCTATGGCCAACATGTACACTGCAATTCCTCAGAAGGATCTTGAAACACACAAGCTTGGATCAGTGAAGCATTTGCTACCAGGTCTGGCCACATCAAACACAATCTTGCGGTACACCTTGTTACCCAAGTCAGGCGATCATAAGATGATTCGTGGCCACTCCATCAACTTGCTGCATTTATTTGATACTCCTCAGAAATTCAACGTGATGAGCCTGATAGTAGAGACTATCAAGAGGACAGCAGCAGATCAGAAGAGATCGTGTGGTTATGCTCCACATATTCAGTTGTTGATAAATTCCAAGGTTGGAACCAGCACGTATCTTCTTGATTGAGAGCATTTGCCACTCCGTCCAGAGTTTGAGGACAACGTCATAGTGATGGATTCTTCACATCCCACTTCTGCACAAGCTCAAGAGGAAATCCGCAAAGCCCAAGAAGCTAAAGCAGCTCAGGAAGCAGCAGCTCCCAATGCTCCAATTGCGAATCTTAAGACACCAAAGGATCAAATGCAATATCTGCTTGAAGCCACTCTGAGGATTGAGCGAAGTCTGGCCAACCTCACCCAGACCCAGGCTAGTTTTGAGCGGATCATTGAGACCAAATTTCATGATTTGGATGTCAAAGTGACAGAGATTCAGACCACAGTGGAACAGCTGCAAGGTGATGTTGATGCTATCAAGCAAGCCAGATCAGATGACAGTGAAGATGAGAGACCAACCACAGAGCAGTTTCAGCAAGTGCCTAGGGCTGCCAGGTCAGCTATGATACCAGTTGTGGATCCACGGACCACAGTATCTGCACCAGCCGCTACAGCCACAGTGCCACAGCAGGTCTCCACTCCTCCAGTCCAGCAGTCATCAGCAGAAGCATTCGCGGACGCTCTCATCTCAACGCCGTCTACGCACACCGGAGCAGCCAGCAGGAGGTCGCCTTTAGGAGCTTCGGAGGACCGTGCCTAGAGAGCCGACTAGTGCTATACGAATCGAACTTTTTGGTACTTGCTGCCAAAGGGGGAGAATTTGTATAGATCATAGGCTTCGAGAGAGAGTGTTTCGTTGGTTTTTCTCTCGAGTTGTTTTGCTACTTGTTTGCTTGTTCATTGATACTCTGTTTTGTGTGTGCTTGCTACAGTATTCTGTCGTTTATGCTTGTGATACTATGTTGATTGATCATATTATGCTTATTGTGATGTTCCATGTTTATCTTTTTCATTATCTTGTATGATCAATTACTTATGTTGGTGATGCATGCTTATTATTCCAATCTTATCATTTTGTGCTCTCCACCAAGATGTATGTGAAATGGGAGAGTAACACATGAGCCTAATCAATTGTGCATTGGCATTCAAACGCAAATTTTTTAATAATGCACAAATTTAGGGGGAGCTCTCACTTATCACATACTTCTCAAAGCGACGATGTTTTTCATTCACTTAATCATCTGTCGAAGCTTTGATCTATATGTTGTCATCAATTACCAAAAAGGGGGGATTGAAAGCACATTTGCCCCCTTGGTGGTTTTGGTAATTCATAACAACATATATCTCATTGAACTAATGTCCATTCAAGATTAAGATTTTAGGATGTTCAATGATTGGCATGGCATGGACTAGAGATGTGGACCCCTCAAAATGCTAAGGACAAGGATTGGCAAAGGATCAAGACTCTACATTTTTGGTTTAGTGATCCAAGATCACATTGAGTCCATAGGAAAGCCAATACTATTAAAAGGGGATGAGGTGTTGCTTAATGGTCCTTTTGCTCAAGTGCTTAGTGACAGTATTCCTAAACCCTCAACCACTCTCTCTACCCAAATATGTCCTAAACCTAAAGTCCAACTCGGCCCCACCAAAATTTCCAATCCGGCCCCACCGAGTTCATCCAAGACTTAGCCACTGCCAAACCCTAACAAATCGGATCCACCGAAATGGATCTCGGTCCCACCGAGATGGCCTTGCCAACTCTCTGTAATCGGTTGCATTCACTTCGGTCTCACCGAGTTATGCATATCGGTCTCACCGAGATGGCTTGCCAACTCTCTATTGCCTTATTGCTTCACTTCGGTCCTACCGAGTTGATGCAAACGGTGCCACCGAGATGAGGATTGCCCTAGCCATTGCACTTCGGTCCATCCGAGTTGTCCGTATCAGTCCCACCGAGATTCCTAAAGTTCATATGTTTTACACAGTTCGGTGCTACCGAGATGATCGTTTCGGTGCCACCGAGTTGGGTCAAAAGTGTGTAACGGAGAGCCATCAGAACGTGCCTACACTTCCACCATTCATTTTCTGAGAGAGAACCACCTACTCATGTGTTGAGATCAAGATATTCCATTCCTACGATTTGAACCTTGATCTCTAGCCTCTCCCAAGTTGCTTTCCACTCAAATCCTTCATCCACCATAGCCAAATCTGTGAGGAGTGTTTGAGTGCTGGGAAGACTATCATTTGAAGCACAAGAGCAAGGAGTTCATCAACAACACACCGTCTATTACCTTTTGGAGAGTGGTGTCTCCTAGATTGGTTAGGTGTCGCTTGGGAGCCTCCAACAAGATGTGGAGTTGAACCAAGAAGTTTGTAAGGGCAAGGAGATCGCCTACTTCGTGAAGATCTACCACGAGTGAGGCTAGTCCTTCGTGGACGTAAGCCATGGTGGAGTAGACAAGGTTGCTTCTTCGTGGACCCTTCATGGGTGGAGCCCTCCGTGGACTCGCGCAGCCGTTACCCTTCGTGGGTTGAAGTCTCCATCAACGTGGACGTACGATAGCACCACCTATCGGAACCACGCCAAAAACCACCGTGTCTTCATTGCGTTTGAAATCTCCAATCCCTCCTTTACATACATATGCAATTGCTTACATTCCGCTGCTATACTCTTAGAATTGCATGTGTAGGGTGATGCTTGACATGTATTATTGCTAAAATCTGCCTACAACTAAAATCTGGGAAAAGGTTAGGTTTTATTTGGTCAAGTAGTCTAATCACCCCCCCTCTAGAGATACTTTCGATCCTACAAGTCTACAAGTAGCAACATTCATCATGTAACAGTCACAACCTAGGGCGATACACAATAGCTCCAATTCATCAATGTAATGTAGGCATGTATTCCGTATATAGTCATACGTGCTTATAATACGAACTTGCATGACATCTTTTGTCCTACCCTCCCGTGGCAGCGGGGTCCTTAAGGAAACTAAGGGATATTAAGTCCTCCTTTTAATAGAGAACCGGAACAAAGCATTAACACTTAGTGAATACATGAACTCCTCAAACTATGGCAATCACCGGAAAGAATCCCAATCATTGTCACCTTGGGGTATGTGGATCATAACACATAATAGGTGCATATAACTTGCAAGATAGGATCAAGAACATGAATATATTCATGAAGACATAAAGGGTTCAGATCTGAAATCATGGCACTCGGGCCCTAGTGACAAGCATTAAGCATAGCAAAGTCATAGCAACATCAATCTCAGAACATAGTGGATACTAGGGATCAAAGCCCTAACAAATTGACTCGATTACATGATAAATCTCATCCAACCCATCACCGTTCAGCAAGCCTACGAAGGAATTACTCATGCCCGGTGGTGAGCATCATGAAATTGGTGATGGAGGATGGTTGATGATGACGACGGCGCCGAATCCCCCTCTCCGGAGCCCCAAAAGGACTCCAGATCAGCCCTCCCGATGAAGAACAGGAGGTGGCGGCGGCTTCGTATCGTAAAATGTGATGAAACTTCTTCTGGGTTTTTTTCTCGGGGAAAGTGAATTTATAGCATTGTAATTAGGTCAGACGGCTGCCTGTGGGCCCCACAAGGCATCAGGGCGCACCCTAGGGGGGTCGTGCCCTGTTGCCTGGTGGGCAACAGGTGGCCCCTCATCTGTTGATTCTTGCGCCAATAATTTTTATATATTCCATAAAAATTCTCCAAAAAGTTTCATCCAATTCCGAGAACTTTGATTTCTGCACAAAAACAACACCATGGCAGTTCTGCTGAAAACAGCGTCAGTCCAGGTTAGCTTCATTCAAATCATGCAAATTAGAGTCCAAAACAAGAGCAAAAGTGTTTGGAAAAGTAGATACGATGGAGACATATCGGATCCGATGAATTGTGAGTTTATGATCAGATTATTCATGAGAAATATTTGAGTCTTCTCTGAACACTTTTATGCATGATTAAATATAGCATTGTATTTCTCTCCGATCTATCGATTTGGTTTGGCCAACTGGATTGGTTTATGTTGCAATGGGAGAGGTGCTTTGTGATGGGTTCAATCTTGCGGTGCTCAATCCCAGTGACAGAAAGGGACATGACATGTATTTGTATTGTTGCCATTAAGAATAAAAAGATGGGGTTTATTCATATTGCTTGAATTTTGTTCTCTACATCATGCCATCTTGCTTAAGGCGTTACTCTGTTTTTATTAAGTTAATACTCTAGATGCATGCTGGATAGCGGTTGATGAGTGGAGTAATAGTAATAGATGCATGCATGAGTCGGTGTACTTGTCTCGGATGTGATGCCTATATACATGATCATTGCCATGAATCCGTCATAATTAATTGCTTTTCTATCAATTTCCCAACAGTAATTTGATTACCCACCGTAGGTTTCTGCGCTCAAGAGAGAAGCCTCTAGTGAAAACTATGGCCCCCGGGTCTATCTTTATCATATAAAAAACATAAAAATATCTTGCTGTAATTTATTTACTTTTATTTAGTTTAGTAATTTACTTTATCAATTTATCTCTATCAGATTTAATCCTTGCAAGTAACCGCTAAGAGGATTGACAACCCTCTTATTCGTGTTGGGTGCAAGTGTTTGATTTTGTTTGTGTAGGTGCTGTTCACTGGATCTTGCTTGGTTCTCCTACTGGATTGATAACCTTGGTTCTTAAATGAGGGAAATACTTATCTCTACTATAATGCATCATCCTCTCCTCTTCGGGGAAATACCAACGTAGTCTACAAGTAGCAACATTCATCATGTAATAGTCGCAACCTAGGGCGATACACAATAGCTCCAATTCATCAATGTAATGTAGGCATGTATTCCGTATATAGTCATACGTGCTTATAATAAGAACTTGCATGACAACTTTTGTCCTACCCTCCCGTGGCAGCGGGGTCCATAAGGAAATCTAAGGGATATTAAGGCATCCCTGTAATAGAGAACCAAAACAAAGCATTAACACATAGTGAATACATGAACTCCTCAAACTACGGTAATCACGGGAAAGAATCCCAATTATTGTCACCTTGGGGTATGCGGATCATAACACGTAATAGGTGCATATAACTTGCAAGATAGGATCAAGAACATGAATATATTCATGAAAACATAAATGGTTCAGATCAGAAATCATGGCACTCGGGCCCTAGTGACAAGCATTAAGCATAGCAAAGTCATAGCAACATCAATCTCAGAACATAGTGGATACTAGGGATCAAAGCCCTAACAAATTGACTCGATTACATGATAAATCTCATCCAAACCATCACTGTTCAGCAAGCCTATGAAGGAATTACTCACGCCCGGTGGTGAGCATCATGAAATTGGTGATGGAGGATGGTTGACGATGACGACGGCGTCGAATCACCCTCTCCGGAGCCCCAAACGGACTCCAAATCAACCCTCACGATGAAGAACAGGAGGTGGCATTGGCTTCGTATCGTAAAACGCGATGAAACTTCTTCTTGGTTTTTTTCTCGGGGAAAGTGAATTTATAGCATTGGAATTAGGTCAGACGGCCGCCTGTGGGCCCCACAAGGCATCAGGGCGCACCCTAGGGGGGTCGCGTCCTGTTGCCTTGTGGGCAACAGGTGGCCCCTATTCTGTTGATTCTTGCGCCAATAATTTTTATATATTCCATAAAAATTCTTCAAAGAGTTTCGTCCAATTCCGAGAACTTTGATTTCTGCACAAAAACAACACCATGGCAGTTCTGCTGAAAACAGCGTCAGTCGGCGTCCAGCAAGCCTATGAAGAAACTACTCACACACGGCGGTGAGCATCATGAAATTGGTGATGGAGGATGGTTGATGATGACGATGGCGTCGAATCCCCCTCTCCGGAGCCCCGAACGGACTCCAGATCAGCCCTCCCGATGAAGAACAAGAGGTGGCGCTGGCTCTGTATCGTAAAACACGATGATTCTTTCTCTCTGATTTTTTTTCTCCATGAATAGGTGCTTATAGTGTTGGAATGAGGGTAAACGGAGCTGCCAGGGCCCCACAAGCCTGGGGGCGCGCCCTGGGGGGTGGGCGTGCCCCCTGAGCTTGTGGCTCTTGGGTGGCCCCCCTCCAGTAGATATTTTTGCCAGTATTTTTTATATATTCTGAATTATTCTCCGTAAATTTTCAGGTACATCCGAGAACTATTATTTCTGCACAAAAATAACACCATGGCAATTCTGCTAAAAACTGCGTCAGTCCGGGTTAGTTCCATTCAAATCATACAAATTAGAGTCCAAAACCAGAGCAAAAGTGTTTGGAAAAGTAGATACGTTTGGGACATATCAACTTCCCCAAGCTTAACTCATTCCTTGTCCTCAAGCAATTCAGTTGACAAACTGAAAATGACAAAGAAAAACTTTTGCAAACTCTTTTATTCTTGTTGTCTGTATATATACTTAACTAGCATCCAAGTTTTCAGCAAAGATTATGAACTAACCATATCAATGTCGGAGCCTGGACTCCGGGGGTCTAGAGGTTCGAACACTGGGGGCAGCTAGCTCTCTCCGACCAAAGGTGACCACGGCAAGGCTACGGTTGACGGTGTCCTGGACTAGGGGGTACACACCACGTCGTCTCCCAACCAGGTGGATCGGGCCGAGGACCCCCTTGGTGGTTCACTCATGGGCCACTTCGGGCAGTCCATGAGGAATACAAGGAAGACTCCACAAGACTTGGCGCCCAAGCCGAAGACTCTCCTAAACCCTACGCCTCCGGTGCATATATAAACCGAGGCCAGGCTAGTCGATAGAACAACTAATATTCATTTGAACAATCTCGTGGTAGATACATGTACTCTGTACTACATCTCATATGAATACAATCAAAAGCAGGACGTAGGGTATTATCTCTTCGAGAGAGCCCAAACCTGGGTAAAATCCTGTGTCCATGTTACCATCGCTCCAAGATGCCTAGCTTAGGACCCCTACTATGAGATATGCCGGATTTATTACCGACATTGGTGCTTTCATTGAGAGCCTGCTGGGTAGTCGCCACGGTGTGATGGGAATTCAGATCGGCTCCACCGCGATCTACGCATCGGAACCGAACTACATCGTCAACGTCGGCATCTTCGTCGCCGGCTCGATTGGTCACCTCGGCCAGGCCGAGGACTAGGCTTCTCTTCGGATCGTCAAGATCGGACGGATGTCTTCATCATCATCAACTCCGATCTCATCCGGGATCATGGAAAAATCGTCCATGGTGCTCGGGGTCTCAACGTCAACATTGCCCACGCGCGATCATGCAGTTTTTTCTAGACGGCGGATTCGTGTTTGCCGTCCCCGTCACCTCAAGCATCACTTTGATGGTTTCTTCGGTGGAATTGTGCGGAATTGAGTCTATAACAACCATGTAAAATTTCATCGCGTTCCGATGGAGGAATCTCCGGCAATCTCCGATATACCGGAGCCCTGTCGAGTCTGAGCGGGAATCTGGATGAGTTTGGGGCGAGGAGTCCAGGAGTTAGCTCGAACATCCTTTGGACGATCCCACCGTTCATCGGCTTCGGAATTCCTATATCAATCACCCCTCAAAATTTCAGCTCGATCCGACGGTTCAAACTCCGGGACGACTCCGAGGAGTGCATAAATTTTTGGATCTGTTTACTGCGCGAAAACGAATCCGACCTGAATTCATCGTTCTTCATGAACAGATTATCGGACATCCTTTTTGAAGGGAATTTTTATAGGGTATTGTGTTTTGTTTTAAAGTACGTGCCTGCAAATTTTAAGCCTTTTCTGAGGTGATCTTCGTCGTCGCGCCGGTGTCAAACCAGCCCGGCCACGTTGCTCCATGGCTGCCGACCTGCGCCAGCATCGACTACGCCGTTGCTTCATCGAGCCGACGACAACCACCACGAATCATCACCTTTGCGAGCCGACCAAGAGTTCGGCACCGCTCTTCCTAATGATTGTCAAGATAACATCGCCACCTTACGGATTGCACGGGTCGGGCGCGGCAGCATTGCCGCGCGGTCACTTCTCAAGCCGGCATTGACCGCAGTATAAAGTTTCCACCTGCGGCGGCATCGCCGCGCCGTTGCTTTTTCGAGCCAATGTCCACCTCGCCGACCTGCTTCGACACCTCGGCTGGCATGGGGGTTGCAACGTCACCTTACCGACTTGCTCCGACACCTCGGCTAGACCGGGGGCTTCCCCATCTCTTCATCAACCTACTCCGGGGACTTCGGCGTCACCAGCCGATCAGCTTCATCACCTCGGCTGGACAAGGGGCTTCGCCTCACCACGTCGACCGCGCTACATCGCCACTTCATCAAGCCGAGCTCTTTGCTCAGGCACCTCAGGACCAGCTTGGGGGCTGGGACCTCGACCCGCCGCAAGCTCGGCCCGCGTCATCAACACCGAGCACATTAACTAGCTAAGTCGCTTTCATGCTCAACTTTTTTAAATGTTCAATTTTTATTCGGTTCGACCAAGCATTATATTTATGTTAAAATCTGTTTGTTAAAAACGAGGTTTGTTAAAAACCGCTTCTTTTTCCCATGTTAACTGGGGGCTCTTAAATTTATATGAGCCATTTTATAATAAGTGTTTTCTTCTAAGTCGTTGCAAAGTCTTTTTCTACTACTCCTTTTTCCAACGCGAGTGTGTGGTCAATAGCCGAATAGCCTAGTTTCTCTCTAAAGCCGCTTGAGTTTAGTTCGCTAAACTGGCCTAAGAAACACTCCACCTTCGGGCTGGGAGGTTGAAGCCAAAGGCTGACCCGCTTGAAGTCTGGAGATCGGGCGTATCATGTTAAAGCACGACAGAAGCACAAAATTAATTTTAAGACCAATTATTGGATTGGCACCAAAAAACTTGATTTAGTTCGGACGTCAAGTTTTTACATAAGTTTTTTGGCTTTTCGAGCTTATGGCACTTTTAAGCTATTTGTATGTTTTTCTTTCAGGAGGCGGGACATCCTCATGACCGAGGTGCCCTACGTAATAATTCAGCTCGGGAGATCTTTTCTGATCCGCAGCTCAGCATCTCTCCTGCCGACCTACAACTTGGCGTTGGCAAAACGCACATGACATCTGGACTAGTTCCCGAGGAGATTCGATCCTTAGGTTGGTCGGCCGCACCCAACCTAAGTCTCGGGGGATACTGCGTGTCTCCAGCATAAACTCTCGCAGTACAACGTCGGATGCCTTTAAAGCATCGGCAATATCAAAAAGGGCTGCGACTAGAGCCGAACCCACCAAAAGCCAAGGTACTTTGAGGAGTCCTCGGCAAAACGTTCTCGGATATTGCTTTATATGCATCAGTTTCGAATTGTGTCTTCGGTCAATAGTTGGGTTGCCCGGCTCCTGTGCTTGCCTCCAACGTTCTGCTTTGTTCGGCTAGGTGTGCAAAGGGAGAACCACTGCGATTGTACTTCCAATTTAACTGGTCAAGAACCTCAGTGGAGAAAGCTGAAAACTGACTATCACAATGAGCGCAAACTGGTCAGCGATCCGATGACTATATCAACCTATAGATCGATAGAGATTACCCCTTGGGCCTTTCATAAAATTGGCCGAAGTATTAATGGCTTGACCTCGGCTGACGCCGAACACTAACCGGGGGCTAGTAACTGGCCTCCCAACTTTAAGCTCCTATGACTAAATGATAGTTATAAAGTCTAGATTTCTGATTGCCTCGTTTCCGCTAACACAACCGCCTCCGGGCACCGAGATGTCGGCTAAGGGTTGTCTTGTAACTGCGGAAACACCCTGCGTAGCATCTACAAAGGGGTAGAAGCCGACGATGGGCCACTCTCAAATGATAAACGGTCACAAAGGAGTCAAAATAGCATATAGCATAAAAGTGTTTGTATTCAATATACGAGCGCTGCCTTCCGTAATTATCGTTATAAAGCCATAAATATGCATCAATTTGACTTAAGATTTTGGCCAAGCTGGGTTGCCTGGCTCCCCTGCTTACCCCTTACGTTTCTGATTGTTCGGCTAGGGGGTAAAGGGAGCACCTCTGTGATTGTTACTTCCGGGTCATCCGGGCTAGTACCTCAGACTGGATGAAGCCGAAAGCTAGCATCTTAAGAATATAATTGGTCGGCAATGACGGAAGTGAAAATTTTGGTTCATTAAAGAGCACAGAGTTCGGGAACTTTTCCCAAACTAAATCCTCAATATTTTCCTCCCACATTGATCGGAGTTGGGGTTTCACGATCATGGTCAACATGATAGCCTGGGAAAAGGAACTTATAAAGGAACTATTTTTCCCAGAAGATGTTTCTTACGTTAAATAGTAATATAACATATCTCTCTGTGTACCTTTGTTTATAAAACCATATGGCCGGATTGCCTTGTTTGTCGTAAATCTTTGCCCTTGTAAAGGCTTTATAAAGTAGGACAAACACTCCTCGGTACTGGCTGAGGAGGTTGAGGCCGATGGTCGGTCAACAAAGTTTTGTACAATGCGGATCCGAGCATTAATGATGTAAAGTACTTGATACATAGAATCATTACACATAAATTATGACTAAAGTCAATTTACTCCGGATATTGATCCTTAATTCGGCCACCCTTGGCCAAATTAAGGCTCGGGGGATACTGGGCTTCACGCTTCTCACGTAAAAGCTATTAACGGGTTACATCGATCCCCTGATATGGTGTTGCCACCCGACCAGTGTCTTGGTGTTGCCACCCGACCAGTGTCTTGGGGGCTAATGCAGTCAATTTAAAAACTCCCGAATAGTTTCTGAGGAGATTATGATCCTCAGGTTGGTCGGCCGCACCCAGCCTGAGTCTCGGGAACTATGCACACCGCGTTTCTGTTTTTAAGTATGCTGCCGAGCTAGGAATTGATCCTCAGGCCGATTTGGCAAATCGACCTGAGTCTCAGGGGCTACGGGGACCAGCGGTTTTATTTTATCCTTCAGGTGCATTCCGGATTTTATGTCGGCACACACCTTGAGGGCTACCGGTTATACATCTCGGTAGAGAATAAATTGCACCAATCGGAAACAATTCTATAAAACATCAGCCCACGGCTGAGGTGGTGCACCACCTCGGAAGCAGTCCGGTATAAAGCTCGGCTGCGAGTGGCTGGCTCCATAGAGAACTTTTTCAGCGTTAAGCTCGGATAACCTCCTTCAAACTTTTTCAAAGACGAGGTACTCTATGCCTCCTCGGATGCAGTCCGGCGCTGGAGCTCGCATATAGATTGGCATTGGAGTGCGGCTGCTAAAATGTACCTCGGATGCAGTCCGGCGTTGGAGTTCGGCTGCTAAAATATACCTCGGATGGAGACCGGCATTGGAGCTTTGCTGCAAAAAGACACCTCGGACGTAGTCTGGCGTTCGATCTCGGTTGCAAAAAGACACCTCGGATGTAGTCCAGCGTTCGAGCTTGGATGCAAGAGGACACCGCCGCATGGGAAAAACTTCAAACCCGAGGTATGGCGTAAAAAAGAACAAGGCATTGATAAAGTCCAAGAACCTAAAGGGACTCCTCGGATGCCCGACGTGTCAACTCTTCGGTTACACCTCGGCGATCCTCGAGATCGGAGATGTGAATATTTGTTGAACCAGTTTTCAAGACCAACGACCGAAGACGAAGAATAGCTCGGAAGAACTGAGGAGCGTCCCCAACTTGAAGACCGGTTCAGGGGGTTACTGACGGTGTCCTGGACTAGGGGGTACACACCACGTCGTCTCCCGACCAAGTGGATCGGGCCGAGGACCCCCTTGGCGGTTCACTCATGGGCCACTTCGGGCAGTCCATGAGGAATACAAGGAAGACTCCACAAGACTTGGCGCCCAAGCCGAAGACTCTCCTAAACCCTAGGCCTCCGGTGCATATATAAACCGAGGCCAGGCTAGTCAATAGAACAACTAATAGTCATTAGAACAATCTCATGGTAGATACATGTACTCTGTACTACATCCCATATGAATAAAATCAAAAGCAGGACGTAGGGTATTATCTCTTCGAGAGAGCCCGAACCTGGGTAAAATCCTGTGTCCATGTTACCATCGCTCCAAGACGCCTAGCTTAGGACCCCTACTATGAGATATGCTGGATTTAGAACCGACAATGGTGAGAGCGCTACGCGGGAGCACAACAGGGGACTCGACGATTACCGAGGTTTGGGCCACCATGTGGTGTAAAACCCTACTCTTGCTTGTTGTTGGGATTGCTGTGGGCAAGAGGATGCTCTCGCGTACAAGGTAGGAGACGAGGGAATCGATCCCCTGTACAATGGCAGCTCTGCCCCTTTTATAGCCGCCCTGGTCCTCTTCCCCCAAAAACTTATGCGGGAAGGGTTGCCACACTTGGCGGGTTTTGAAAGGGGACAGGCGCTCAGTCTATCCTGACTAAAGGAGGTCTTCGCCTGCAAAAGCATGATCCATGATGCGCCGGTGGGCTCGGTGATGACCTCCGCCCTGCGCGCCTTGCTGTCTCGGTCTTCTATCACCAAACGGGCAGTCCTTGGGACTCGCTTTGGGGGTGGGCAGCTGGGGCTGCCCCCTTAGCACCAAAGAGGAAAGCTTCACTATCCGCGCCCGCTGGCGCCGCCTCTGCCGCCCTTCGTCCCTACGCGCGTCACCCATGTGGTGGGCGCAGGACTGCGCAGTCGATGTCAGGCGGGATGGCCTCGGGCGCCCGGCTCGGGAGGGCGCCTTGGGAGGCAGCTCATGAGAAGGTCTCGCGAGGCTCCTTCTGCTGCCACAGCAAAGTCTTGGTGGGTTGTGTCTAGAGGAGGGGCCCTCAGGAGGCCGCAGCCTCAGGAGATATCTTCTCTTCGCGGCGCCCTCGAATGGGCCGCGTCTTGGGCCTTCGCCATGCGTCGTTCCCTGGGCCCCAGGCAGACGGGACGGGGTACCCTGGTTCCCAATGGCCCGACAGTAGCCCCCGGGCCCGTGGCGCGCACGTTCCCGCCCGTTGGGAGCGAAACGCCGTGGGCCCTGACAGACTATGAGGCCCAGGCTCGACGCGTGGCGCACGACGGGACGTGGGACGCCCCCACTTCCCCACTACACCTCGGTAACCGCCTGCGCCTGCCATAAAGCCTGCCCGCGCGGGGCACAGGCCATCATTGCTCCCTTTCTGCTGCTACCTCGATTCCCGACATCAAAGAAGGCAAAGTGACAGGGAGAGCGCCCCATCGAGTATAAAGAGGGACGGGAGGCAAGGACCCTTCTCCTATCTCCTTCCTCTGTTCCTTCCCTTCTCGTTCTCTTGCCCTTTCGGAACCACCTTCGCAATGGCAAGGGGCATAGGGCAAGCTCGTGCGTCCGCCGCCGCCACGAGGGTTCCGCCCCGGGGCCGTGGGCGCCCCTCGGCGGCCGCCGAACCGGTCCAAGCGCTCGTGGAAGGTCCGGTGATACGTCTCCAACGTATCTATAATTTTTGATTGTTCCATGCTGTTATAGTATCAATATTGGATGTTTTATATACATTTACAAGCAATTATATATCATTTTTTGGGACTAACCTATTAACTTAGTGCCTAGTGCCAGTTGCTGTTTTCTGCTTGTTTTTGGATTTTTCAGAGAAACAGTACCAAATGTAGTCCAAATGCCACAAAACTTTTTGGAGATTTTTTTCTGGACAAAAGAAACCTGGGAACCTTCAGGAGGAGGCCAGAAGCCCCACAGGGGCTTCACAAGGCACTACTGCGCGCCCCAGGGGAGGGGTGCCGTACTGCCTTGTGGGGCCCATGTGAGTCCTTTTGACCTAATTCCAATTCTATAAATTCACAAATATTCGAAAACCCCCAGAGAGCCACAAGAGAAAACCTTTCCGCCGCCGCAAGCCTCTGTTCTTCCACGATCCCATCCGGAGGCATTTTCCGGTACTCTGCCGGAGGGGGAATCGATCACGGAGGGCTTCTACATCAACCTTGCTGCCCTTCCGATGATGTGTGAGTAGTTTACCATAGACCTATGGGTCCATAGCTAGTAGCTAGATGGCTTCTTCTCTCTCTTTGATCTTCAATACAATGTTCTCCTAGATGTTCTTGGAGTTCTATCCGATGTAATCTTCTTTTGCGGTGTGTTTGTTGGGATCCGATGAATTGTGAGTTTATGATCAGATTGTTCATGAGAAATATTTGAGTCTTCTCTGAACTCTTTTATGCATGATCGTTATAGCTTTGTATTTCTCTCCGATCTATCGGTTTAGTTTGGCCCACTAGATTGATATATTCTTGCAATGGGAGAGGTGCTTTGTGACGGGTTCAATCTTGCGGTGTTCAATCCCAGTGACAGAAAGGGACATGACACGTATTTGTATTTTTGCCATTAAGGATAAAAAGATGGGGTTTATTCATATTGCTTGAATTTGCTTCTCTACATCATGTCATCTTGCTTAAGGCGTTACTCTGTTTCATACTTAATACCCTAGATGCATGCTGGATAGCGGTCGATGGGTGGAGTAATAGTAGTAGATGCAGGCAGGAGTCGGTCTACTTGTCTCGGACATGATGCCTATATACATGATCATTGCCATGAATCCGTCATAATTATTTGCTTTTCTATCAATTGCCCAACAGTAATTTGTTTAACCACCGTATTCTTATGTGCTCAAGAGAGAAGCCTCTAGTGAAAACTATGGCCCCGGGTCTATCTTTATCATATAAAAACCCTAAAAATACCTTGCTCAAATTTATTTACTTTTATTTTAATTAGTAGTTTAGTTTATCTATTTACCTCGATAAGATTTAATCCTTGCAAATAACCGCTAAGAGGATTGACAACCCTCTTATTCGCGTTGGTTGCAAGTGTTTGCTCTTGTGTGTGCAGGTGCGCTTTAACGGTATTTTGCTTGGTTCTCCTACTGGATTGATAACCTTGGTTCTTAAATGAGGGAAATACTTTTCTCTACTGTACTGCATCTCCCTTCCTCTTCAGGGAATTACCAATGCAGCTCACAAGTAGCAGGAAGAATTTCTAGCGCCGTTGCCGGGGAGACATCATCAAAATTACCAATTACCTTCACACAAATTATCATTCACTTGCATTTACTTTATTTTCCTTTTTATTTTGTATTTTCCTCTCGTTTTCATCTCCCCCACTACTAAAATATTTTACAAAAATACAAAAATATCTTCCATTTGCCCATTTTGCTTGATTTGCTCACCTTGTCATCATGACTAGCGTAACTATCCCTCCTTTGTCACTGGATTTTGAAGTGCTTTACTTCAAACAGAAACAAGGAGAAAATCTTAAGGATGCTTGGTATAGGCTAATGGAATCCTACCATGTTTGCTCTATAAAAGGGGATTTAAAACTTTTGCTTCGCAATTTCTATATAGGTTTAACCATGCATCATAGACAACTTTTGGACTTTGCCGCAAAAGGGAATTTTATTGAGAGTGAGGCCAATACTGCTTATGAAATAATAGAGGGTATATTGGGCATTCTACCACCACAAAAGGGTTTTGCTTTTACTCAAGAGGGGGCTCAAATATTAGACAAATTGGGTGACATGCAGAAAAATTTGGTTGAGTTGCAAAAGTCTAATGAACCTCTTAAAAATATTAGTGGGAACCTCAATCGCATGAAAACTTTGATTACTCTATGCAATAAGCGATTGGATATTCTAGACCTTAAAATTGCCTCATTTCCTGAGAATAATGGGAAGCATAAGGAGCCTCCCGGGTTTGAGAAAACCCCTATAAAGGTTACTAAAACCAAGGATGACAATACTTGAAACTATGCATTATGCCTAGCTAGGGGCATAAAACAATAGCGCTTGTTGGGAGGCAACCCAATGAATAAAATAAATTTTTGCTTTTACCTACTGTTTTTGAATGTTTGCATGATTATAGCTTCTGCTATGAATGTGTTTTTATGTTTTAATTAGTGTTTGTGCCAAGTAATGCCTTTGGGATGATTTGGAAGATAGTATAATTGACGTTGTTTGGCAAACAGAAAGTTTTGCGTCCAGTACTGGAATTTTAATTCTGTACTGGAGTGGAAGAAAAATCTGATATTTTTACACAGTATTGGTATATGAATTTCCCACGTTTTCCTAATTTTTCCGAATTTTTAGAGTTACAGAAGTATGGATTTTAAATAGATCTTTACAGACTGTTCTGTTTTAGACAGATTCTGTTTTTGTTGCATAGTTTGCTTATTTTGATGAATCTATGGATCGTATCGGGGGGTATGAATCATGGAGAAGTTGTAGTACAGTAGCATTATGCCAATATTAAATATGAATCAATTTACAACAGTACCTAAAGTTTAAGATGTGTTTGTTATACTAACGGATCTCACGAAGGTTTTGTTGAGTTTTGTGTGATTGAAGTTTTCAAGTTTTGTGTGAGAATGCGATGGACAAAGGAATAAGGAGTGGCAAGATACTAAGCTTGGGGATGCCCAAGGCACCCCAAGGTAATGTTCAAGGAAGACTCAAGCGTCTAAGCTTGGGGATGCCCCGAAAGGCATCCCCTCTTTCGTCTACCATCTATCGGTAACTCACTTGGAGCTTTATTTTTATTCATCACATGATATGTGTTTTGCTTGGAGCGTCGTGTATTATATGAGTCTTTGTTTTGTTTGCTTTTTAGTTTGTCACAATCATCTTTGCTGGACACACCTTTTTGAGAGGGACACATATTATTCGTGATTTGTCAGAATACTCTATGTGCTTCACTTATACCTTTTGAGCTAGGCAGTTGCTCTAGTGCTTCACTCAAATCTTTTTGAGCACGGAAGTGGCTATATTTTGAAGAAATACTTGAACTCTCATGCTTCACTAGCTTATGTTATTTTGAGAGATGATAAGATTAAAATTTTGGGGAAATATTTGCACTCTCATGCTTCACTTATATCTTTTTGAGAGTTGATAATAGTAATGGTAATTTGCACAAGATATGAATTTGGTCCCAAAGTGACGAATATTCAAGAGGGATATAATAAAAAAATTCATGAATGATCATTGGATATGATAAGTTTGATTCCTTGCAATTGTTTTGCGATATGGAGATAATAATATGTGAGTCATGTTAGTGAGTAATTATGATTTAGTAAGAATATTGGTGTTAAGGTTTGTGATTCCCTATGCATGCACATAAAGTTAATAGTTATGCAACGAAGTTATATCCTACTTATTGTGCATTATTTGGTGTTAGTTATGTTCAATGCATGTTTATTACCGTTTTCGCTTTTTGGTTGGTTGCTTCTCAATCTTGTTGCTAGCCTTCATTTGTACTAAGCGGGAATACTGCTTGTGCATCAAAACTCCTTAAACCCAAGTTGTGCCAAATGAGTCCACCATATCTACCTATATGCGGTATTTCAATGCCGTTACAAGTAAATTTGCATGTGCCAACTCTAAATTTTCAAAATAATTTTCCGTTTTGTGTGCCTGTACCGCTCATGAAGCGGCAGGGGGTGGCCAATATTTTCCATGCTAGGTGTGTTATTCTCACGATGAGAGTTTATTCACTTGTCATTGCACGAGAGAGTGGCTGGTAATAGGGATGCCCCGTCCCACAATGAATCAAAAATAATAATAACAAATTAGTTAGAAAGTGTTGGTATGGAGGGCACCCGTGGATACGGCTAGCCTTGGATTGTGAAAGAATGGTGGAAAGGAAATAAACTTTATTTTCTATTTGGGAACCGCCTATGATGTGTCTAGTATGGAAAATATTGAGAATTCTCGGTCGTTTTCGTTGACAGGAAAAGCATGCCTCTCAAAAATAATTTTTTCTCTCTAATTTTAGCCTTGAGCTCTGGCACATCTGCAAATCTCTGCTTCCCTCTACGAAGGGCCTATCTATTTACTTTTATGCAATTTTTATTTTTATTTTGAGTCTCCATCTTCTCTTATAAAAGCACCAACTACAGAGCACTATTGTCATACTTCTGCATTGTGTGTAGCTAATATTGAGTGTGTTTCATGAATGGATCAATGATTGAGCATAATGGGCTAGGGACAACTTTCTTTAGCATTGATATTTTGAAAGACATGGTTGCTTGTTAGTATGCTTGAGTATTTATGACTTCATGTTAAACTATAGACTATTGCTTTGAATCATTCAAGTCCAAATGTCCATGCTACAAAGAAAATAATATATGATGAATATGATAGGCAGCATTCCACATCAAAAATTCAGTTTTTATCATTTACCTATTCGAGGACGAGCAGGAATTAAGCTTGGCGATGCTTGATACGTCTCCAACGTATCTATAATTTTTGATTGTTCCATGGTGTTATAGTATCAATCTTGGATGTTTTATATACATTTACAAGCAATTATATATCATTTTTTGGGACTAACCTATTAACTTAGTGCCTAGTGCCAGTTGCTGTTTTCTGCTTGTTTCTGGCTTTTCAGAGAAACAGCACCAAATGAAGTCCAAATGCCATGAAACCTTTAGGAGATTTTTTCTAGACAAAAGAAACTTGGGAAGCTTCGGGAGGAGGCCAGAAGCCCCACAGGGGCTTCACAAGGCACTAGGGCGCGCCCCAGGGGGGACGCGCCATACTGCCTTCTGGGGCCCATGTGACTCCTTTTGACCTAATTCCGCTTCTATAAATTCACAAACATTCAGAAACCCCCAGAGAGCCAGAAGAGAAAACCTTTACGCCGCCGCAAGCCTCTGTTCTTCCACGATCCCATCTGGAGGCCTTTTCCGGTACTCTGCCGGAGGGGGAATCGAGCACGGAGGGCTTCTACATCAACCTTGATGCCCTTCCGATGATGTGTGAGTAGTTTACCACAGACCTACGGGTCCATAGCTAGTAGCTAGATGGCTTCTTCTCTCTCTTTGATATTCAATACAATGTTCTCCTCGATGTTCTTGGAGTTCTATCCGATGTAATCTTCTTTTGCCGTGTGTTTGTTGGGATCCGATGAATTGTGAGTTTATGATCATATTATTCATGAGAAATATTTGAGTCTTCTCTGAACTCTCTTATGCATGATCGTTATGGCTTTGTATTTCTCTCCGATCTATCGATTTAGTTTGGCCCACTAGATTGATTTATCTTGCAATGGGAGAGGTGCTTTGTGATGGGTTCAATCTTGCGGTGTTCAATCCCAGTGACAGAACGGGACATGACACGTATTTGTATTGTTGCCATTAAGGATAAAAAGATGGGGTTTATTCATAT
Organism: Elymus sibiricus; assembly: GCA_039707655.1. Taxonomy (NCBI): domain Eukaryota; kingdom Viridiplantae; phylum Streptophyta; class Magnoliopsida; order Poales; family Poaceae; genus Elymus; species Elymus sibiricus. The sequence continues at coordinate 395,016,858 of CM077668.1, read as the reverse complement.
TGCTTGAATTTGCTTCTCTACATCATGTCATCTTGCTTAAGGCGTTACTCTGTTTCATGCTTAATACCCTAGATGCATGCTGGATAGCGGTCGATGGGTGGAGTAATTGTAGTAGATGCAGGCAGGAGTCAGTCTACTTGTCTCAGACGTGATGCCTATATACATGATCATTGCCATGAATCCATCATAATTATTTGCTTTTCTATTAATTGCCCAACAGTAACATAATTAACCACCGTATGCTTAATTATGTGCTTAAGAGAGAAGCCTCTAGTGAAAACTATGGTCCCCGGGTCTATCTTTATCATATAAAAACCCTAAAAATACCTTGCTGCAATTTATTTACTTTTATTTTAATTAGTAGTTTAGTTTATCTATTTACCTCGATAAGATTTAATCCTTGCAAATAACCGCTAAGAGGATTGACAACCCTCTTATTCGCGTTGGATGCAAGTGTTTGCTCTTGTGTGTGCAGGTGCGCTTCTGTACTGGATTGATAAACTTGGTTCTTAACTGAGGGAAATACTTATCTCTACTGTACTGCATCTCCCTTCCTCTTCAGGGAATTACCAACGCAGGTCACAAGTAGCAACAGGCGCCCATGGCTGAGGCGGGCACAGCGGGGCGGCCGCCCGTCCTCCCCAGGCGGGGTTTCATTCGGGATAGGCGTCGTATGAGTTCATCGTGGGGATGCACCGCCGGCCTTACAGCTGGCTCCGGCTCCCGACTCCTTCGCGAGAGCGATGGAGGGCAAGGAGCCCTAGGGGCTGTTGGTGCAAGCGAATGGCTGCTGCAACGGGCCCTCCTGGGTGGCGACGGAGTTCACCCTCGCCAGCTTCATGTTCTTGAAGCAGGGGTGGAAGTCCTTTGACATCGCCCCGTGGCCTGAAGCGGGGGCATCTCCTCCAATTCAAGTACGATGGAGCTGCCACCCTCTTCGTGAAGATCTTCGGGGCCTCGGGTGCCCGCCTCGGGTGCTCCGCGGAGAGCGAGGACGACAGCGGCTCCGACTCCTCTGACGGGAGCGACAGCGGTAGCGGCGGAGACTCCAGCAGCAGGGGCGAGAGCTGTGAAGGCTCTCCACGCATCAAGAGCGAAGACGTAGACTCCGACTAGGCGCAGGCGGCGCCCGTGTCGGATCTTGGCGGCGCGCCCTGTCCCCCCTTTGGCCCTCTTTCTTTTGTTCCTGTAATAGGTTGATGCAGCCCCTGATGTTGTGAAAAATGGTGTCCTTTACCTTAAGCATTTATGATTAGTCGTGATGCATGTTTTCCTCGTGAGGCTCTCTCGTGAGGCCTGTTTCCCTTTCCTTGTTTGCCTTTGTGCTCTACGTCGTCAGGACCCAGCCCCCGAGCGGGCTACAGCCATCGCTGATATGTCAGGTCGCGTTGCCTGGACAAGGCCAGGAGGTGTAGGGTACTGAGAGGTAGTAAGGACTCCTGAGGCGTGGTGCTCAGGCAGTCCCCCTTTGACATGCAAGCGGCTTGCGCGAAGGAGAGGACGTCAGCACTCAGCGAGGTCGCAGGGAGAGGAAACTTGGGAGGTGCCGAGAGCGGCTCGTGACGTATTTTTGTACTTAGCTCTTGCGATTGTCGATTGCCATGTCGTGGCTACGTGGCGCGCCTCGCGAGGCTCCTGCTCGTGAGGCCTCCCGCTAGCACTTGGCGGAGATGGTCGCCGTAGGCTGGCTCTTGTGGCTCCCTGGGGGTTTACGACGGCGTCTTGTCATGAGTCGCTTCACGAGGCAGCGCTCGCGAGGCCTTTTAGTGCCTTGTTCCTGTGATAACTTCGCATTGATTTCTTAAAACGAGGGGAGCGGTGCGCACTTGCTAGCTTGCTCGTGGGTATCACGCAAGGAGACAAGACACCAAGGACCTTGGTGAGGTGGCGTGCACAGGAGCAGGCCCGCGAGCCAGAGCTCGATCACTTGGGTTTTTGCAGCGCTGCTGGGACTGACCCAAGCACAGGCACCATGTCCAGCCCCCGCTCGCGAGATGCACAGGAGGAAGGCCGCGAGCGCGCACAGCTCCTGAGGAAAGCAACTTCGCAATACATAAGATATCTTTAGGAAATAGAGCTTTACTGAAACATAGTAATAAGTTCATTACACAACTAAAAGAGAGATATGATTGCCATGTTCGGCACGGATCAGCGTGAGGTTGGTGCAGCCCGTGGGGCACCCTCAAGTGATTGTTCCACCAGCGCGGAGCATGGGGCTTCCACTAGGCGTGGGCATGATCGTGGTTCGATCGTTCCGCCAGCGCAGAGCATGGGGCTTCCACTGAGACGTGGGCGGGAGCTCTCGTGGGCCCATCAGGCGAACGCAATGAGAGGCTCTGGGGCGTGTACAGCCCCACTTCGTTCGTACGCGTGAGGGTCAAGGGTAGAACTTGTGGAGGTGTTGGATGTTCCAGGCATTAGGCACAGGAACTCCGTCCTCCGTCTCCAGCCGGGAGGCGCTGGGCCTGGAGACATGAGCAACCCTGAAAGGGCCTTCCCACATGGGTGAGAGCTTGTGGAGTCCCTCTCTGGAGATGATCCTTCTTAGGACGAGATCGCCGACTTCGAGGGTGCGCGGGCATATGTTGCGGCTATGATAGCAACGCAAAGCCTGCTGGTATCTGGCGGCGCGGAGCGCGGCCTGGCGATGGGCTTCCTCGAGGAGCAGCAAGTCGGCCTCTCACGAGGCGTCCTGACGAGCCTCGTCGAAGGCAAGGACTCGCGGAGAGCCGTGCCGGAGCTCAGATGGGAGGACTGCTTCGGCTCCGTAGACGAGGAAGAAGGGAGTCTCGCCGGTAGGTTTGGTTGCCGTTGTGCAGATGGACCACAACACAGACTGTAGCTCGTCGAGCCAGCCTTTGCCACAGGCTTCGAGCTTTTTCTTGAAGCTTCTTGTCTTGAGGCCCTTGAGGATCTCGGCGTTGGCACGCTCGGCCTGGCCGTTGCTTCAAGGGTGTGCCACAGAGGCATAGCAGATCTGCATGCTGAGGCTGGCGCAGTATGACTTGAAGAGGCCGCTTGTGAACTGGGAGCCGTTGTCAGTGATGATGCGGTTGGGACGCTGAAGCGGCTCATGAGGCCCTTGATGAACTTGACGGCAGAGCCTGCCAGGATGGTGCGCACGGGCTTGACCTCCGCCCATTTGGTGAACTTGTCGACGGCGACGTAGAGGTAGCGGTAGCAGCCAGCTGCGCGAGGGAAGGGTCCCAAGATATCCAGCCCCCAGACCGCGAAGGGCCATGAGAGGGGAATCATCTGGACGCCTTGCGCCGGCTGGTGGATTTGCTTGGCGTGGAATTGACAAGCTTCGCAGGATTGGACCAGCTCGGTGGTGTCGTGGAGCATGGTGGGCCAGTAGAAGCCACTGCGGAACACCTTGCCGGCAAGGGTGCGGGACGAGGAGTGGTGGCCGCAGTCTCCTCCATGGATGTCGGCGAGCAGCTCGCGTCCTTGTTCTTCAGAGATGCACCACAGCGAGACGCCATTGGGGCGCCCGCGGTACAGCTCGCCGTCTTGCAAGCAGTAAGCGGTGGCCTGCCGGGCCACACGCTTTGCTTGTGAGTCCTTCTCTGGGAGGGTGCCGTGAAGCAAGTAGGCCTTGAACTCCGTGGCCCAGCTGTCTGCTTGAGGCTCCAGTGCTAGCAGCAGGCGGGCTCCTGAGGCTGGGCCACAGTCTGGCGCGCCCGTGGGCGGTGCGGGTGGGAGTTCTTTGTGAAGCAGTGCGGCGCCCACAGCAGGTGGTGCAGCTGATGGCTTGAGGAACCTTTCCTTGAAGATACCGGAGCTCTGAGGATCGCGGTGGGATGCTCGCTTGGCGATGTCATCGGCCTCCTTATTGCCGCCGCGAGGAACGTGCTGCAGCTCCAGGCCAAGGAAACGCTTTTCAAGTTTACGTACCTCTTCTAAGTAGGCGGGCATGTGCTCGTCCTTGGGCTTGTAGCTTTTGTTGGAGAAGTTGACGAGGAGCTGTGAATCACCCTTGATGGTGAAACACTTGATGCCCAGGGCAGAGGCGGCCTTGAGGCCGACGATGAGGCCCTCATACTCTGCGATGTTGTTGGAGACCTTATCGTCGCGCCTGAAGCAGAGTTGGACGGCGTAGTAGAGCTTGTCTCCCATTGGCGAGGTGAGCACGACGCTAGCCCCCGCGCCCTGTCGGGAGAAGGCGCCATCAAAGTGCATGGACCATCCGCTAGGAGCTTCGTCCCCAGGCAAGAGGGATTCAGCCTCGCGAGGCTCCTCCTGGGGTTGGTCCGTCCATTCTGCTACGAAGTCGGCCAGGGCTGCGCCCTTGATCACCCTTGTGGTGCAGAACTCCAGCTCGAACGCCTACAGCTCGATGTTCCACTCGGCGACGCGGCCGGCAGCGTTGGGGCTGCATAGGACCTGCTCCAGGGGGTAGGACGAGATCACCTTAATGGGATGGCCCTGGAAGTAGTGGCGCAGCTTCCTGGAGGTGACGAGGAGTGCAAAGAGGAGCTTCTGCTGCATGGGGTAACGCTCGCGCGCATCTCGCAGCACCGTGCTGATTAAGTACACGGGGTGCTCGACGAGGTGGGTAGTTGTTGCAGCAGCTTGGTCTTCGGGGGGCCCGAGGGGCTCATTAGGCTCAGGAAGCTCGGGAGGCGGCTCGCGAGGTGGCTCACTGGAGGCCTCCTGAGGCAAGGCCTCGGCAGGCGACGGCGCGGCCTCGGGAGGCGACGCACCAAGGGCCTCTTGAGGCGGGATCTCAGTAAGCGATGTTGTGACCTCGCGAGGCGCCGGCATGGCGAGCTTCTTCTGTGCACAAACACGCTCTTCTTGAACTGCCACCAGGGCCGCTCTGGCCGTCTGGGGAGTAGCCGCCAAGTACAGGAGCAAGGGCTCGCGAGAGAGCGGCGCGACCATGATGGGCGGGCTCGTGAGGTATCTCTTGAGGTCTTCGAAGGCAGCGTCGGCCTCGGGAGTCCACTTGAAGGGGCCGGAACTCTTCATGAGCTTGAAGAATGGCAGGGCTCGCTCGCCGAACTTGGAGATGAATCGCCCAAGGGAGGCCATGCATCCCGCCAGGTGCTGCATCTCCTTGAGGCTCTGGGGAGGGCGCATCTTCTCGATGTCCTTGATCTTCTTGGGGTTGGCCTCGATGCCACGGTGGGAGACCAGGAAGCCAAAAAGTTGCCGGAGGGGACTCCGAAGATGCACTTGTCTGGGTTGAGCTTGAGGTTGACTTTGCGCAGGTTGTCGAATGTCTCCTGGAGGTCCGCGATGAGGGACCGGGCCTCACGGGTCGTGACGCCGATGTCATCGACATAGGCCTCACGACGATGTCATCGACATAGGCCTCGGTGTTTCTTCCCATCTGGGGCCCCAAGGCGATGCGCATCAGCCTCTGGATGGTGGCTCCGGCGCTCCGGAGGCCGAACGACATGCAGATGTAGCAGAATATGCCACAGGGGGTGATGAAGGCCGTTTTCTCCACGTCTTCGGCCGCCATCTTGATCTGGTGGTAGCCTGAGAAGGCATCTAGGAAGCATAGCAACTCACACCCGGCGGTGGAGTCCATGATCTGGTCGATGCGGGGAAGTGGAAAAGGATCTTGGGGGCAGAACTTGTTGAGGCTCGTGAAGTCGACGCACCTGCGCTCCTTGCCGCACTTCTTGGGTGCCATGACGAGGTTGGCGAGGCATTCAGGGTGGCGCACCTCGCGGATGACTCCAGCCTCTTGGAGCTTTTAAACTTCCTTGACGACGAATCTTGCTTTTCTAGCGCCTGGCATCGTGCCTTCTGTTTCACGGGGCGAGCATTGGGGCACACCGCTAAGTGGTGCTCGATCACCTCCCTCGGCACACCGAACAAATCAGATGCCGTCCAGGCGACCACATCCAAATTTGCCTGAAGGAAGGTGACGAGCGCGTCTTCCTATGTGGAAGAGAGGCCAGTGCCGATGGTGAAGGCAGGGCCTGAGCCGCTGCCATCCACTAACACCTTCTTTGTCTCGGTGCAGTCCTGAGAGAACAGCTGCTTCTTCTTCACGGGTGCGGCCTCATGAGGCTCGGCGGCATCCTCATCGGCAGGGTAGGCGGTGGCGGAGGCCTTGTAGGCGTTCTTGAGGGAACAGACCGCGTCCTTCTCGTCGCAGCAGACGGTGATGATGCCGCTGCAGCCCGGCATCTTGAGGACGTTGTAGGCGTGGTGAGTTGCCGCCATGAACTTGGCGAGAGCTGGGTAGCCCAAGATGGCGTTGTACGGCAGGCCGATGTGCACCATGTCGAAGTCGATGAGCTCAGTCTGGTAGTTCTTGCGGGTGTCGAAGGTGACAGGGAGACACACTTAGCCCAGAGGAATGGTGGAGCCATCGGTCACTCCGGAGAAGGGCCTGGTTGGCATCAACTGGTCATAAGGCACTTGGAGCTGCTCGAAGGTCTCGATGGAGATCACATTGAGGCTGGCACCTCTGTCGATGAGTGTCTTGGTGACGGCGACATTGCTGATGGTGGGGGTGCACAGCATGGGGACCGTGCCAGCAGCGCTTGAAGACTTGGAGTGATCGTCGGAGTCGAAGGTGATTGGGTACTGCGATCACTTGAGAGGGCGAGAAGCTTCAGGCCTCAGGAGGGCAGCGTTGACCTCCCGAGAGAACAGCTTGAAGTGGCGGTTGGATGCGGGAGCCTGAGCTCCGCCTAGGATGTAGGCCACTCCTCGAGGCTCTTGGTATCCCCCGGCGTCTTGGTCGGGCTGGTTACCATCGTTCCGTCGTGGTGGCGGCGGTAGTGGTGGAAGGGCAGCATTGGCCTGAGGGTTAGCCTCACGATGCTGGTCGGGCCAGGCGGCCTCGTGAGGCTGGTCACGCCAGCCCTGGCGGTAGTTGTCGTTTCCGTTGCGGTCTCCCCAGCGGCCACCGTTACGGCCACCTCCACGGCCGGTGTCGCGGTCGTTGCGGTCGCTGCGGCGGCCAAGGCGCTTGTCGCGAAGCAGCTTGAGCTCGTGGTAGTCCTCAGTGCTGTGGGAGTGCGAGTTGTGGTAGGTGCAGAGAGGGCGGTTGTCTCTCTTGGGCTCATCACGCTCACGGCCGTGCTTCTGTTCAGGTTCCGCCGCAAGGACGGTAGGGCCCTTGCGCTTGACGTCCTTGCTCTTGGCCTTGGCGGCGTCCGGCACCGCGTCGGGGTCGTTCTGGACGAAGAGGCGGCCTTCCTCGGCCTTGGCGCACTTGTCGGCGAGGTCGAACAGCTCAAGCACGGAGTTGAGCTCGTCGTTGATGGCAAGCTTCTCGCGCATCTGGACGTCTGTGACGCCGTTGGAGAACGCAGAGATGATGGCGGCCTCGGAGGCGCGCGGGATCTTGTTGCGCACTTGGCTAAAGCACTGGATGTACTTCCGAAGAGTCTCGTCGGGGCGCTGGCGCACAGCGCGCAGGTCGTTGAGCGTGAGGGAGCGCTCGTGCGTGCCCTTGAAGTTGGCGACGAATTGCAGGCAGAGCTCGCCCCACGAAGAGATGGACGCTTCGGGGAGGTTCATGACCCAGTAGCGCGGGCCATCCTAGAGGGCCATGGGAAACCAGTTCACCATGACCTTGTCGTCGCCGTTTGCTACCGTGATGCTCAGGGCATAGAGCTGCAGGAACTCAGCGGGGTTGGGGGTGCCGTCGTAGCGCTGACGCAAGTCCGGCTTGAACTTGGTGGGCCACACCACGCGACGCAGCTCGCGGGTGAAGGCACGGCAGCCCACGCAGCTGGAGGGGACGCCGCCAGTGAGGGCGGCGTGGTTCTGACAGCCGGCGGCCGCGAGTTCTTGGACGGTCCTGTCTTGGCGCTGCCGCTACTGCTCAAGGAGGACGCGCGCGTCAGGTGGTGCGCGCCGGACGATCTGGCAGCTAGGCTCGCCATGGTCCGGCGAAGATGCGCCGCGAGAGTGCTCGCGTGACCGCATGTCATGGTGGCGCCGGGCGCCCTCGCCGTGCCGGGGAGGCGTGTCATGCACCATGTCGCCGGCACGAGACGGAAGGGGACAAAGCGAGTGAGAGGGCACCGGGGCGTCGCCCGCGGCATTGACGAGCTCGCTCATGCGGCCGAGCCAGGCGTCGTAGCCCGTGTCGGTGGGGCGGTAGCATGATACGTCTCCGTCGTATCTATAATTTTTGATTGTCCCATGCCAATATTCTACAAATTTCATATACTTTTGGCAACATTTTATATTATTTTTGGGACTAACATATTGATCCAGTGCCCAGTGCCAGTTCCTGTTTGTTGCATGTTTTTTGTTTTGCAGAATATCCATATCAAACGAAGTCCAAACGCAATAAAAATTTACGGAGATTTATTTTGGAATATATGTGATTTTTTGGAAGAAGAATCAACGCAAGACGGTGCTCGTGGGCCCCACGAGGCACCAGGGCAGGCCTAGGGGGGTAGGGCGCACCGTGGTGCCTCATGAGCCCCTCGTAAGTCGGTTGACCCCCTTCTTTCGCTGCAAGAAAGATAATATCCAGAAAAAATCGTGTTAAAATTTCAGCCCAATCGGAGTTACGGATCTCCGGGAATTTAAGAAACGGTGAAAGGCCAGAAAACAGGAGCGCGAAACAGAAGAGAACAGAGAGAGAGATCCAATCTCGGAGGGGCTCCCGCCCCTCCGGGTGCCATGGAGGCCAAGGACCAGAGGGGGAAACCTCCTCCCATCTAGGAGGGAGGCCAAGCAAAAATAAGGAGGAGGGGGGCTCTCTCCCCCTCTCTCCCGGTGGCGCCGGAACGCCGCCGGGGCAATCATCGTGACGGCGATCTACACCAACAACTTTGCCGCCGTCACCACCAACTCTCTCCCCCTCTATGCAGCGATGTAACACCTCTTCTCCCCGCTGTAATCTCTACTTAAACATGGTGCTTAATGCTACATATTATTATCCAATGATGTAAGGCAATCCTATGATGTTTGAGTAGATTTCTTTTGTCCTATGGGTTGATTGATGATCGTGATTGGTTTGAGTTGTATGTTTTATTTTGGTGCTGTCCTATGGTCCCCTCCGTGTCGTGCAAGCGTGAGGGATTCCCGCTGTAGGGTTTGCAATGCATTCATAATTCTCTTATAGTGGGCGGCTAGAGTGACAGAAGCTTACACCCGATTAAGGGGGTTGTTGCGTATGGGAGTAAAGGGGACTTGATACTTAATGCTATGGTTGGGTTTCACCTTAATGATATTTGGTAGTTGCGGATGCTTTCTAGAGTTCCAATCATGAGTGCATATGATCCAAGTATGGGAAGTATGTTAGCTCATGCCTCTCCCTCATATAAAATTGCAATAATGATTACCGGTCTAAGTTATCGATTGCCTATGGACAAATCTTTCTCTTGTATTACAAAAAGCTTTCTACTAAACAACTAACTTTTATTATCTTGCAAATTACTCCTAGTTTTATTCTCATTAAAGTACTTCTAGTCTTATCCTTTCACCCGCAAAATAGTTTCATACTTGTTCTAGGTAAAGCGAACGTTAAGTGCGCGTAGAGTTGTATCGGTGGTCGATAGAACTTGAAGGGAATATTAATTCTACCTTTAGCTCCTCGTTGGGTTCGACACTCTTATTTATCGAAAAAGCTACAATTGATCCCCTATACTTGTGGGTTATCAAGACCTTTTGCTGGCGCCGTTGCCGGGGAGCAATAGCGTGGGGTTGATATTCTCGTGTGTGCTTGTTTGCTTTATCACTAAGTAGTTTTTATTTTGTGCTCTTGTTTTCTATCTTTAGTTATGGGTAGGAAACGTAAAATACCAAAAAAATAGTTGTACTTGCTAAACCAATGGTTGAAGCACTACCCAAAATCTATCATACTGCTGAAGGTTTCTACTTGGATCATCTTCGATCCCTTTGTACTCGTGCTGAAAACCCAACTAGCTTAGTTGAGGGAAAATCATTAGATGAGCATGCTTATTTTGTGCGACACCGCTTGTCTCAAAAAGGGAAACTCTTATGGTATCATATTAATACTTTGAATTGCTAAGCATGGAATTTATGTGAAATACATGATTTTACTTGATGTTCTGAAAACCCTAAAAAACACCTTCAATATCAATGTGAGTTTAAGGATAATGGAATCTTATCTTCTTATGCGGGTGGTGTTTATAGTTACTATAATATTGAACAAATAGAAGAATTTGTTGCTTTTAAGGGTGCATATGAAATTGCTTCTTTGATTGAAAAGTGTGATGCTACTCTTTACAAATATGAAAATTTTGCTATACTTAAATATTTCTATGAAAACTATGCTTCTAATGCTTATGTTAAATAATATATTGAGGACACCTCTGTTGTCCAAGAAGAGACTAATATTTTGCAGGAACCTATGGAAGAAGAAATTGCTGAAATTATGAGCTCATTAGATGAAAAAGATGAGGTGGAGAGCGAAGAACAAAAGGAGGAACAACGGATTAGCTACCCATGCCCACCTTCTAATGAGAGTAACTCTTCAACTCATACAATGTTTAAATTCCCTTCGTGCTTACCGAAGGATGAATGCTATGATAATTGCTATGATCCCTTTGATTCGTTTAAATATCCCTTTTTGATGAAATTGATGCTTGCTATGCTTGTGGCCATGATGCCAATTTGAAATATGCTTATGGATATGAACTAGCTATAGTTCCTTATGTTAAACATGAAATTGTTACTATTGCACCTACACAAGATAGTCCTATTATCTTTTTGAAATCTCCAAACTACACTATATTGGAGAAGTTTGCGCTTATTAAGGATTACATTGAAGGGTTGCATTTTACCGTTGCACATGATGATTTTGATGGATATAATATGCATGTGCTTGCTGCTCCTAATTGCAATTATTATGAGAGAGGAACTACATCTCCACCTCTCTATGTTTCCAATGCGATAAAATTGCCAGAAACTGTTTATACTATGCATTGGCCTTTACTTGATGTGCATGAATTGTTCTTTTATAACATGCCGATGCATAGGAAGAGAGTTAGCCTTCATCATTGCATGATATATGTTGCTTTGTGCTCACTACTAAATTAAAAATCACTGTTAATTAAAATTGGCTTTGATATACCTTGGGATCCGGGTGGATCGATTACTTGAGCACTTTATGCCAATCTTAATGGCTTTAAGGAAAGTGCTGCCAAGGAGACAACCCGGAAGTTTTAGAGAGTCATTTATTTCTCTTGTGTGCTTTTAAAAAGTTTAAAAACAAAAAATATAGAGGGGAACTTAAAAACTTTACAAAAAGAAAAGTGAAAGTAAGAAAGACGAGCACGGTGGAAGCGGGAGCATGCCTTGAACTTTGTTCATGCCCATGGAAACTTTGTGAATCTTGAATTACAGAAACTTTTCAACAAAAATAATTATCCCCTTGTACAAATCAATTGTATTATAAAAATAATGTGCCAAGATTTACCGTTAGGATGTTTAAATTGCTTGTTTGGTATGTGCAGTGCAAAAACAGAAACTTTTGCTGTGGTGCATGAATTTACATTTTTTACTGGAACATGCAAAAAATCTGAAATTTTTCATGGTACTGCTATGCAAATTATTTATTTTTTCTTAATTTTTCAGAATTTTTTGAGTTACAGAAGTATACGTACCATCTGCATCTTGACAGACTGTCCTGTTTTCACAGATTGCTGTTATAGTTTCGTTATTTTCGTATGTTTGAAATCTTATTGAGCCCCGTTGACTTGGGAGCCATAGAATTGTGATAGCATATAGTGGGTAATGTTTGACTATAATTATACAATAATGTTACGGCAGGACATGATGGGATTTGATGTTATATGTACTAACCCCTCTAATAAAAAGTTCGGTTAAGCTTTGTGTGGATGAAGTGTTCGAAGAACGAGGAGGTATTGATATGAGGAGAATAAGGAGAGGCAAGAGTTCAAGCTTGGGGATGCCCAAGGCACCCCAAGTAAATATTCAAGGAGACTCAAGCGTCTAAGCTTGGGGATGCCCCGGAAGGCATCCTATCTTTCTTCAACAATTATCGGTATGTCTTGGTTTTAGTTTTGTTCACATGATATGCGTAAATTCTTTGAGCGTTGTGTGCTTTTTCTTTTTATTTTCATAAATGCACCATGCTGGTATGAGATAGTCCTTGGTTGATTTATAGAATGCTTCATGCACTTCACTTATATCTTTTGAGTATAGCTTTATAGAATGCTTCATGTGCTTCACTTATATCATTTGAAGTTTGGATGCCTGTTTCTCTACTTATATAAAACCATTATTTGAAGAATGCTCTTTCTCTTCACTTATATTTATTAGAGCATGGTCTTTTGTAGAAAGAATTAAACTCTCTTGCTTCACTTATATCTATTTACAGAGTCAACAGGAATTGGTCATTCACATGGTTAGTCATAAAATCCCACATAAAACTTGTATATCACTGAATATGATATGTTTGATTCCTTGCAATAGTTTTGCGACATAGACATGATAATGTGCGGGAGGTACTAGTGAATGATTGTGGTTTAGTAAGAATATTGGTGTTAAGGTTTGTGATTCCCGAAGCATGCACGTATAGTCTCTCATTATGCTAAGAAGTTGGAGCATGATTTATTATTGATTGTCTTCCTTATCAGTGGCGGTCGGGGACGAGCGATGGACCTTGTCCTACCAATCTATCCCTCTAGGGGCATGCGTAGTAGTACTTTGCTTCGAGGGCTAATAAACTTTCGCAATAAGTATGTGAGTTCTTTATGACTAATGTGAGTCCATGGATTATACGCACTCCCACCTTTCCACAACTTGCTAGCCTCTTCGGTACCGTGCATTGCCCTTTCTCACCTCGAGAGTGGGTGCAAACTTCACCGGTGCATCCAAACCCCGTGATATGATACGCTCTATAACACATAAGCCTCCTTATATCTTCCTCAAAACAGCCACCATACCTACCTATTATGGCATTTCCATAGCCATTCCGAGATATATTGCCATGCAACTTCCACCGTTCCGTTTTTATGACACACATCATCATTGTCATATTGCTTTGCATGATCATATAGATAACATAGTATTTGTGGCTCAGACACCATTCATCATTTTTTTACATGTTACGCTAGATCATTGCACATCTTGGTACACCGCCAGAGGCATTCATATAGAATCATTCTTTGTTCTAGTATCGAGTTGTAATTTTTCTTGAGTTGTAAGTAAATAGAAGTGTGATGACCATCATTATTCATTATTAGAGCATTTTCCCAGTGAGGAAAGGATGATAGAGACTATGATTCCCCCACAAGTCAGGATGAGACTTCGGACAAAAAAAAAGAGGCCGAAAAGAGCCCAAGAAAAAAAAAGAGAAAAAAAATGAAAATGAGAGAAAAAGAGAGAAGGGGCAATGTTACTATCCTTTCCACACTTGTGCTTCAAAGTAGCACCATGTTTTTCATATAGAGAGTTTCCTATGTTGTCACTTTCATATACTAGTGGGAATTTTTCATTATAGAACTTGGCTTGTATATTCCGATGATGGGCTTCCTCAAATGCCCGAGGTCTTCGAGCAAGCAAGTTGGATGCACGCCCACTTAGTTTCATGTTTAGCTTTCATACACTTATAGCTCTTAGTGCATCCGTTGCATGGCAATCCCTACTCCTCGCATTGATATCAATTGATGGGCATCTCCATAGCCCGTTGATTAGCCGCGTCGATGTGAGACTTTCTTCCTTTTTGTCTTCTCCATATTAATCTCTACAACCGTATTCTATTCCACCCATAGTGCTATATCCATGGCTTGCGCTCATGTATTGCGTGGGGGTTGAAAAAGCTAAAGCGTGTTAAAAAGTATGAAACAATTGCTCGGCTTGTCATCGGGGTTGTGTATGATAAATACTTTGTGTTAAGAAGATGGAGCATGACAAGGCTATATGATTTTGTAGGGATAACGTTCTTTAGCATTTTTATTCTGAAAGGCATGATTGTTTGTTGGTATGCCTGAGTATTGATGCCTTTCTATCAAATTATAGACTATTGCTTTGAATCACTCGTGTCTTAATATTCACGCAATGATTAGATTATATGATCAAGATTATGCTAGGTAGCATTCCACATCAAAAAATCTTTTTATCATTTACCTACTCGAGGACGAGCAGGAATTAAGCTTGGGGATGTTGATACGTCTCCATCGTATCTATAATTTCTGATTATTCCATGCCAATATACTACAAATTTCATATACTTTTGGCAACATTTTATATTATTTTTGGGACTAACATATTGATCTAGTGCCCAGTGCCAGTTCCTGTTTGTTGCATGTTTTTTGTTTTGCAAAATATCCATATCAAACAAAGTCCAAATGCGATAAAAATTTACAGAGATTTATTTTGGAATATATATGATTCTTGGAAAGAAGAACCAACGCAAGAAGGTGCTCGTGGGCCCCACGAGGCACCAGGGCATGCCCAGTGGGGTAGGGCGCGCCGTGGTGCCTCGTGAGCCCCTCGTAAGTCGGTTGACCCCCTTCTTTCGCCACAAGAAAGATAATATCCGGAAAAAAATCGTGTTAAAATTTCAGCCTAATCGGAGTTACGAATCTCCGGGAATTTAAGAAACGGTGAAAGGCTAGATAACAGAGAGAGAGATCCAATCTCGGAGGGGCTGCCGCCCCTCCGGGTTCCATGGAGGCCAAGGACCAGAGGGGAAAACCTCCTCCCATCTAGGGGGGAGGCCAAGCAAGATGAAGAAGGAGGGGGGCTCTCTCCCCCTCTCTCCCGGTGGCGCCGGAACGCCGCCGGGGCAATCATCTATAACACCCCAAAAATTTAACCATATTTTTATTAAGTAAAATTTGGCCAGAAATAAATTTTGATTTATACTAGGTCTTTTATTGATTTCAGAGTATTTTTTGTTTTCTATTTTCCAAAATTCTTCCCTCCATATAGAAATTTTGGGGAAAATATTATGGGCTTTGGTAGTTTTCTCAAATCATTTCATTATATTTTGATAATAGTAGGAAATGTTTTCATAATAAAATTTGCCCCAAAACAATTCTTTTTATAGCATTTTCAATATTTGAAATGCTTCTGTTGCACTACATCTATTTTAAATAATTCTTTAAAAATTCCACAAAAATTATAAGGGGTCATGTGATGCCATAGATCACTTTTGTGCAAAAACCCAACTTGGTCTTTTGATTATTTTGAGCATAACTTCCTCTTTCCAATTATGTCCCGTTCCTAGGTTACAACTACAACCTCAATTTTTCTTGCTCCAAAAATTCTGAAATTATTCCACCGTATAGTACTTCCAACCAAACTCTTAAGTCCAGAAGATCAGCTCCATTTGAGTCATTTTAGTTCACCAAATATATCCTCCAAGTTTCTGTCCAGAACAAAATTCTAACAAAACTTGCACTAGCAAGTTTTTCCTTTTATCAAACCAACCACACCATCCTCACTATCATCTAAGGAGACACCAACCTGCCAAGTCTCACATCCAAAAATGTTCCCTAGCTAGCTCTAGCATTTTATCAAACACATTGTGTGCATGGCAGAAACTTGCAACCTCACGTGCTTGCATTGGGAACTTGCTCTTCTAGCCAAACCAGCATGTCCAGTACCCTGACCATCCCTGTAAGTGTCACTCTAACAAAAATCAGCTCGAATAGATCACCCTAGCTCACCCTGGCATTTGTTCGAGCACGTGGTGCGTGTGTCCAGAGCGTAGCCAGAGCACGCGTATTGCAGCCTCTGGCATCGAGCTGTTGCCGTGCCCTACTGCCTCTTCTGCTCGCCTAGCCCTCCCCTGGATCATCTGATCCTCCCCAACGCCGCCGACACTCTCGCTTGGCCTCTAGCGCCGCCCACCACTGTCCACGCCGTCCACAGCCGCCGCCCGACGAGTCCCCCTCCGCCACGTCTCTGCCCGGGCGCTCCCTCTTAATTGCCAACCACCCGAGTTCATCCGCAGCTCGCCAACTCCTCACCAACCCCGCTGACCACGGCCACCGGCCTCGCTACCGCCCTCATCGCCATCAATGGCCGCCTCCGAGACGGTTGGTACAGCAGCTCACAGAACCGCCTCTCCGACGCTATAAAAGGAACCCCCGAGCTCGCTACGCTCTCCACCACCTCCCCTCACTCCTCTGGAAGATCCCCCGAGTAGCAAAGCGACCGGAAATGGTCCTCTTCTTCATCACCGATAGCCACTGCCGCCGTCGCTTCCTTGCTCATTCCGTCGGACCCACGGCCTCCCCACCAAAAACTCCTCCACCACTAGCCCCCTGGAGCTCCCACGAACCCAATCCTTCTCTCAATTTTTCTCGGGAGCCACCGTAGACGGAGATCCCAATTCATCTCCGTCGGAGTTTCTCGGGAGTCCTCACCGCCGGCGAGATAGGGCTTCCCGGCGACCATGCCGTACCTCGTCGGGATCGCTAGGCTCCCCTGGAACCGCGGGTGCCCTCATCTCACCGTGGGGCGCCATCGTTCGCCGGTGAGGGCCTCCGGAGTTCTCCTCTGTTCTGCCAGAGAGAGAGGCGCGCGTGAGGTGACCTGGTCAAACCTGACCAGTGGTCCAGGCGGGCCCACTGTCAGTGACCCAACCCGCGTGGATAAGTGGAGACGGATTCCATCAAAGTTGTCTTCCCGCGGGAAAAACGTATTCCTAGGAATACGCCTTCGACGTCGCAGTCCTCCCGCGTCGCCGAGCGGCTGGGCTTGGCCCAGTAGCGCCAGACGGCTAAACCACGCTCAGGGCGCACTTCTGCTTTTTTTATTTTCTTTTTTCCAGTAGATTTCAAATAATTCCACAGCCATCTTTTCAAATCCAAATCTGATGATTCAAATTTCTACATACTCTTAAAATCATGCTCTATTAATCCAGCTAGGGTGAACATTTTTCCTAAGCCTTGTCTCTGTTGGAGTTATTAAATAGTCCATTCCATTATTTATTTTCAGCTTAGAAATTCCCTAGGAAAATCATATGAACTCCAAATAACTTGATTCTTTTTCTGAAATTCCTCATTTTTATCTAGTTTATTTTAGTATTTATTTCAGAATTTTCCAAACAACTTTTTAGCACTGTTTTGGCTTTATGTGGTAATTGCAATATTTTTGAAAATAGGAAATGGAGGGAAGATAAAAAATTTAAAGTTCACCGAACACTTCTGCATGCTCAAGGCAAGCATCTTGAACACTTGATATGGTGAATGTTTGGTAGTTTCTAGATAGAATATTTGAATCATGGTTATGATAATTTTTAATGGAATTTGCATATTGCTAGTTTTGCATGCATGATCCATGGCTATTTTGTTATCTTCTTTTAAATATGGAATATGAGAAGTATGGTTATATTCACCTATCACATATGCCTATGTTGGTCCGGACTAATCTGCAGTAAAGAATCAGTCACGAGAAAAGTGATCGTGAGACTGACATCTCGTTGCAACGAGAATGATCAGTGAGGGTATGTTGGGACATACCAGATGGTGACCCTGTTGGGTATTACCAAGGAAATATATTGTGCTAACCACTGCAGGAAAACTTAAACCTCCTGAGTCGACCGTAGATCGAGTCTTGTCACCGGTAACCCCCATACTTGATTCGCGCTACCACTTGTCCCTGCCACAGGTAGGGTACGGTTCAGTAAGTTGTTAACCCCTTTCCCTGCACACACCATACAGAGAGGCCGCGATGAAGGTTTCCAGGTACCGGTTATAATGCCAGTCATCGGGTCAGGGGGCATGGGTGTATTCGGCTGGGCCAAAAGGGGGGCACCCCTTGTAATCCGCGCGTATTAATAGTGATCCCATGCTATTCGATACGATGGTCTCCCCGTCTTAGAGTTTTTCTTGAACGATGCTTTGGGTGATTCCTGGCATCCGAAAAGTTAATTTGGTGTGTGCTGGTTAGGTGTGTTTTCAACCCAAAGGCCGTAATGGGAATTAGGCAGCGTCTCGGTGTTGGCTAAAGAAATCCTTTACTCGTGGGTAAAGAGTACACCCTTTGCAGAGTTTGAAAACCTATTCGAATAGCCGTGTCCGCGGTTAAGGACTACAGTCTGGGTTGGTCAAGTGTCGGTCTCCGGAGGGAAATAATTAAAATTGAGCATGATTCATTTTTGTAGGATATTTATTGTCATTACTGATGCTGTCATGAATATTATTCTTAACATGAATATTTGTGTGGACTAACCTTTTCCTCTTATGTGCAACCTTGAGTATCTCTTGGGATGGCTAGACTACCTGAGATACTCATCTTTATTTTTCTAAATATCTCTTGGGATAGCCAGACTACCTGAGATATTCATTTTTATTTTTATGAGTGTCTCTTGGGATGGCAAGACTACCTGAGATACTCATCTTTATTTTTCTGGGTATCACTTGGGATGGCTAGTCCACCTGGATACTCATTTATATTTTTCTGGGTATCACTTGGGATGGCTAGTCCACCTGGATAACCAGTTTTATTTTCTTTTCTGAGTATCACTTGGGATGGCTAGTCCACCTGGATACTCATTTCGTTTCAAGACCTCTCTAGGCGTCGCATTTAGACTCCCGTTTGGCATTTCTTTTCAAGACCTCTCGAGGCGTCGCATTTAGACACCCGTTTGGCATTTCTTTGCAAGACCTCTCGAGGCGTCGCATTTAGACACCCGTTTGGCATTTCTTTTCAAGACCTCTCGAGGCGTCGCATTCAGACACCCGTTTGGCATTTATCTTGGAATTTCCTCGAGCGGTCCAGCGCCCGATGTTCCGTTTTATTTTCTAGGTTTATTAATGAAGTAATATATTTATTCATCCGCACCATATTAATATTTATCATGCCATGCTTTAATTTTTAGTCAGCATATGCATATAATTAAAACCATCATGAGCATATGCATTCGGTATATCTTTTGTTCATAATGTTTGTGAGTACATTCAAACGTACTCACTAGCTTGTCCCAGGCTATTTAATTGGTCAGGTCAGGATTTCAACAAGGAGTATTACCACGATGTCCATGTGGAGCCTAGGATAGCAGCCACGCGGGATAGGAATTATCCGGGTCAGCTGTTCCTGTGGGAATGGAGCCCCATCGACGTTGGAGAACCACAAGTCGCTTCCGTCACCCGTCACTAGAAATCATTGTTGTATCATTAGACCTTAATGGTCTCGTATCCAATTCTTGTAATTGCGTGGTAATCTGTAACAAGGATGTGTCCACTAGTAACAGTAATCCTGGGGCTGGTGGCGACACGAGGGGTCATTTGCTGGGATATTGTGTCCCGAAAATCCAGCCCCGATAGCCTTGGTATCAGAGCCAGGTTGACCATTGGCTAATCCTATCTTAACCTGGTCATTATCCTTAGGTTTCCACACCGTCCAAATCTTTTCCTGTCCGTAGCCAAGCTCACTTCATTAGGTAAACGTACACAGTGGCCAGCTGACATCTTTTGACAGTCGGTGCCCAACCTACCTGCCTATCCATAGGCCGTGTGCCTGTGGCCGACACCTGAGTTGTCCCATCCACAAGGGTGCGATGGAAGACTCCACTGGCCTATAAAGGGAGCCTTGCCCCAACTCAGCACATCACAACCCTCACTCCCAGTTCAATATCCAACCACCAAGATGCTTGGCCCCATCGTTCACAATGAGACCACCGCAGCCGAGCTTGGAGGCTTTGTAGCCATCTGCGCCAATCTCACCCGTCGTGCTTTTGGCACAGAAGAGCCCCCGGAGTATGTTGTATACCAGGAGCGCACGAGTGATGCCATCCACCACTTCTGGGCCACGGTGCACAACCTCGGGAGGGGCATCACCTCCAACGAGCCCCAAGCCATCCAACTTGTAGCCCGAGAGGCTGTAGTTCAACTCCGGCATTTGTCGCCGAGGGTTAACATCCGCCCTTTCTACTACTACCCTAGTCGTGAAGGCTATGGTAGCCCGACCCAAGTCGCCAACGGGGACCATGAGACTGATCCTGCCCTGGTGCATCTGGTGTGCTATCAGAAAGCGCAAGAGACACTATTCGATCAGGTCACCCTTGATCTGATCGCGACCCGCAGGACGCTCGCTCTCGTAACCCCGGTGAGAAGTGAAGCTGCACCCGCCACCGACACCCCGATAGTGCTGCTTGGGAGGCCAGTTGAGCCCCAAGGATCTGCCCCTGTTATCTACCCGGGCAATGCGTTTGCTTTCCCAGGGTAACTCCGTCGCCTCTTGGAGACCTACTCCAACGGGACGGTGACCTCGACACCCCGCGAAGGGCATCACTGCTACCCCAGCCATTTAGCTCCCCACCCGACCCCGGCCAGCTCCGACACCGAAGCTCACGGGGAAGCCTCGACATCCACAAGACACGCCCGGCTAGATGTCAACGAGGTGGACTGAGTCCACCAGTATTGTTATAGAGCCTTAGTGGCCCGGTTTCTCTGTCTTTTCATAGTAGCAGTTGTATGGCGTAGTGAGTTTGTAAATTACTTGTGTGCCGTTGTCTTAACAGTAGTATGCGTGATCTAGCATAAATTGTTGGCATGTGGTGACAGAGTAAATTTTAGATGTGACTACCGAACCCCCTAACCAACACGCACAGTAATACGTCACTTTTTTTAAAGATGGAGGTCTGAGACTCAGACAACCCTACGCCGGGGCCGATACACAAGTCGTACTAGGCGTTTTATAAACGGCCACTTCCATATCCAACACCAGCAACCATTAACCTTGAGCACTGCGTTTTCCCGTTCATCCCTCCATGTCTCACCCCGAAGCCTATCTAAGAACCCAAGAGGCAAGCCCTGGTAGTTTTGTTAAGGTTTTGTGGGATTTCACCCGCAATAATCTTGGTACCAGCTACCCACCCCAGTATGAGTTGTTCAAATCGAGGATCACCCCTGGTTTCTCAAAATACTGGGCAGTTGTGCACATCTCTACCCCCTTAAGAAAATCTCGTCCTCGAGATTTCTCAAGGTGGTCATTAAAATTAAACCCACCTTTTCGAGGAGAATTTTCTGAGCTATTTATTTAAATAACCTAATTAGGCACAGTTGAAGTGGGGCTACTGATAATTGGTGCAACTATAGTGAGTGCTGGTGCTGTGTTTCTACTCGTATGACAAATTTGGAAAAAGTATAATTTCTAATTCCAATTTTTGCTTGCCGTACTCTAGTGTACAGTGCTCTCTCTGGCTGACAGGTGGGCCCAGGGCCCACTGTCAGTATCTTCTTCTTCCTCCGACTCTCCTTCCTCCTTTCTCTCTCGCGTGCTCTCCCGCGCTTTCTCCTCCTGTGGAGTCTAGCGCGTAGGGCATCTAGGGCCGTACTGCGGTAGTGCGAGGCGTGCTTGTCGCCGGCGGCGTGCACCCACCACGCGGGCCAGTACCCTATCGGCACTGCTCGTGGATTCGCCTCCGAACACCGGCGATCGAGCGATGAGCAGCGCTGGTGGACTTGGCTCACCATGCATCGAGCTCGAGCTATAAAAACGACTGCGGTTTTCTTCTTCCTCTACCTCGCACCTCACCTCACTTCTTCTTCTGGTTGTAGGTACTCGATACGAGGCGTCAATGGAGTACGTGGGCTCAGAGCTGATCATGATCCTCCTAGTCGGTCTGCTGGCGGCGTTGGTCGGCTCCTCGCTGCAACTGTGTGCGATGATCCTCGATGATCGCCGTGATGCCGCGGCTTGGGTGGTGGCTCTTCGAGGCGGTGATGATCGTAGGGACTAGGCATCGGTGTCGGGTACGAGTGAGTGTTAGTGTGTTCTGCAGCAGGCTCCGTAGAAATAAAAACCCATGAGTTTTTCTTCGGGAAAACTGTGGTGTGGTGCGAGTGATCTGGTGTGTGAGGCGGTTAATTAGTTGCTAAGTGTGTGTGTGTGTGTGGTTTCTGTGTTTAGCGTATGTAGTAGAGCGGGTGTGGCTGTGATGTGCTGAGGTGGGGCAAGGCTTCCTTTATAAGCCATTGGAGTCTTCCATCGCACGCTTGTGGATGGTACAACTCAGGTGTCGGCCACAGACACACGGCCTATGGACAGGCTGGTAGGTTGGGCACCGACTGTCAGAAGATGTTGGCTGGCCACTGTGTAATCTTATCAATGAGATGGGCTTAGCTATGGATAGGAAAAGATTTGGACGGTGTGGAAACCTAAGGATAATGACCAGGCTAAGATAGGGTTAGCCAGTGGTCAGCCTGGCTCTGATACCAAGGCTGTCGAGGCCGGATTTCCAGGACACAATATCCTAGAAATTAACCCCTCGTGTCGTCACTAGCCCCAGCATTTCTGGTACTGGTGGACACGTCCTTGATATAGATTACCAAGCAATTACAAGAATTGGATACAAGACCATAAAGGTCTAATGATACAACAATGATTTCCGGTGACGGGTGACGGAAGCGACTCGTGGTTCTCCATCGCCGATGGGGTTCCATTCCCACAGGAACAGCTGACCCGGATAATTCCTATCCCGTGTGGCTGCTATCCTAGGCTCCGCACGGACGTCATTGTGGTACTCCTCATTGAAATCCTTACCTGGCCAATTAAATAGCCAGGGACAAGCCAGTGAGTACGTTTGAATGTACTCACAAGCAGTATGAACAAAAGATATACCGAATGCATATCCTCATGATGGACTAAATTATATGCATATGCTGACCGAAATTAAAGCATGGTATGAAAAAATATTAATACGGTGCGGAAGAATAAAAAAATCATGTTAGTAGCAAATCAAGGAAATAAAATGGAACATCGGGCGTTGGACCGCCCGAGAAATTCCAAGAAAAATGCCAAACGGGTGTCTGAATGCGACGCCTCGAGAGGCCTTGAAAAGAAATGCCAAACGGGTGTCTAAATGCGACGCCTCGAGATGTCTTGAAAAGAAATGCCAAACGGGTGTCTAAATGCGACGCCTCGAGAGGTCTTGAAAAGAAATGCCAAACGGGTGTCTAAAAGCGACACCTCGAGAGGTCTTGAAAAGAAATGAGTATCTCAGGTAGTCTAGCCATCCCAAGAGATATTCAGAAAGAAAATAAAACTGAGTATCCGGGTAGTCTAGCCATCCCATGAGGTACTCAGAAAAGAAAGATGAATATCTCGGGTAGTCTAGCCATCACAAGAGATATTCAGATAAGAAAATAAAACTGAGTATCCGGGTAGTCTAGCCATCCCATGAGGTACTCAGAAATGCACATAAAAGAAAAGGTTAGTCCATAATAATACTCATGTTAACAATAATATTCATTATAGCAATAATTTTCATGATAGCCTCAGTAATGGCAATAATTATCCTGCAAAAATGAATCATGATCAATTTAATTATTCCTCCGGAGACTGACACTAAGACCGACACTTGACCAACCCAAACTGTAGTCCTTAACCGCGGACACGGCTATTCGAATAGGTATAACTCTGCAGAGGGTGTACTCTTTACCCACAAGTAAAGGATTTCTTTAGCCAGCACCGAGACGCTGACTAATTCCCATTACGATCTTTGGGTTGAAAACACACCTGACCAGCACACACCAGATTAACTTTCCTGATGCCAGGAATCACCCAAGGCATCGTTCCAGATAAACTCTAAGACGGGGAGACTACAATCTCGAATAGCATGGGATCACAATCTTATATATAACGTGCGCAAAGATCAGGGGCGCTACCCCTCTCAGCCTCAACCGAATACACCCATGCCCCCTGACCAAGTGACATGCCTACTAGTGATCAATGGTATCTTTCACTATGGCCTCTCTGTACGGTGTGTGCGGGAAAGGGGTTAACAACTTACTGAACCATACCCTACCTGCGGTAGGGACATGTTGTAGCACGGATCAAGTTTGGGGGTTACCAGAACAAGACTCGATCTACGGTCGACTCAGGAGGCTTATGTATTTCATGCAGTGGTTAGCACAATAAAGTGTTCTTTCAACAGTAACACCAAAACAGGGTCACAACCCTTGCATGTCCCAACATGCATAACCAACAAGGCATGATCACGCTCCGACGTGATCATCTTTCTATCGGTAACGGTATTTCTCTTATACCTGCTCCTGCAAGTTAGTCATGACAAGCACACGTTGCACGGTACAAGAAAACATGCCAACACTACATGCATGCAAATTTTATTTGAATTCAACATATGCATGATTCAATTATTCTTGCAAACATTTCACCATGCAATCACCATATCAAGTGTTCAAGATGCTTGCCTTGAGTATGCAGAAGTGTTGGGTGCATTCCAAAAGTTTTAAAAAGTCTCTTCCCTCCATTTTTCCTATTTTCAAAATATTGAAATTACCACATAATTTGCAAACAGTACAAAAAAGTTGTTTGGAAATTTTTGAAATAAATACTAAAATAAACTAGATGAAAAATTAGGAATTTCAAAAAAAGAATCAAATTATTTGGAGTTTATATGATTTTCCTAGGAATTTCCTAAGCTGAAATAAATGACTAAATGGACTATTTAATAGGTCCAACAAAAACTAAGCTTAGGAAAAATGTTCACCCTAGCTGGATTAATAGAGCACGATTTTAGGAGTTTGTAGAAATTTGAATCATCAAATTTGGTTTAGAAATGAATTCTGTAGGATTATTTGAACCTGCTAGAAAAGGAAAAAGAGAAAGGGCAGCAGCACGCCCTGGGCGGGATTTAGCCGTCTGGCGCCACTGGGCCAGGCCCAGCCGTTCGGCTGCACGGGAGGCGGTCGACGTCGAAGGTGCACTTCCTGGAATACGTCTTCCAGTAGCGAAAGCGTATTCTTAAAACTGCGCTTCCACTTACAAACGGCTCGTCGTGGCTAGAGTCGCTGACAGACGGGCCCACGGGCCAACCAGTCAGGTTTAACTGGTCACCCGCGCCCTCTCTTTCCCGTGGTAGAGCAGAGGCGCGGCTCCGGCGTCCAGCGCCGGCGAACGGCGGCACCTCTCGCCAGGCTGAGGACACGGGCGTGACCAGTGTACCGAGGCGAGCTTCCCGGTGTGCGGCATGACACGTAGGGAGCCCTATCTCGCCGGCGGCAAGCTCACCCGAAGAGCTCCGGCGGAGACAGGAGAGGGCTTTCGCCTACGGTGCTGCTCTGGCAAAATTAAGACGCGGGGTGGATGTGCGGTTGCTCCAAGACCCTAGTGGTGAAGGAAATTATGGTGGGGAGGCCATGGTTGCGACGGAATGATCGGAGAGGTTGCGGCGGCCGTGGGTGTCGGAGACGGGGAGGATGACCCCTTCCGGTGATTCCGCTACTTGGGGAAGCTCCCAGAGAGGTGAGGAGGGATTGCCCGGAGCTGGGCGAGCTCAGGGGCCCTTTTATAGGGAGGGGGAGGCGGTGCCGTGGCTTACAGAGAACGGCACGGCTGCGGGCGGCCATTGATGGTGGAGCTTGGCCGGTGGGAAGGTTGGTAGTAGACGGCGGGGTCGGTGAGGACGGTGGCGTCCCGCAGTTAAGATGGGGCATGCTGGTTGCCTTGGGAAGGAGCTAAGTAGCCTGGGCGGTGCCGCGCCCCAGCGGCGGACGACCGTGGCCGGTGCAGGTCGGTGGGGGGGTGGCACTAGGGGACGAGAGAGGTGTCGGCAAGGCGTGAATCTTGCTAGCGAAGCCGGTGGAGGTAGTGCTCAGCTGGGAGAGGCAACAGGGCCGCGGCGTGCGGGTGATGCCGAACGAGCCAAACGGGTGCTCTGCTCGCACTCTGCGCATGCACATAAGTCATTCGATGAAATGCCAAGGGAGTCCAGAAAGACTTGCTGAGTTGGAAACTTGCTAGGATGGTAGTGAATGGTCTGGTGAGGACAATGGACATGCTGGTTTGGCCATATGACATAGTGTGCAATGTAAGTTAGAAAGATGCAAAGTTTCTGCCATCCCCACAAGCTGTTTGATAAAATATTAGGGCTGTCTAGAGGATTTTGTTAGCTATGAAAATCACCAGGATGATGCTTCATTGGATGGAAAGAAGTGTGGTAGGGTTTGTTTGGCAAAATTCAAAACCTGCTAGTGCAAGTTTTGTTGGAATTCAGTTCTGGACCAAATATTGGGGAAATTAATTGGTGAACCTAAATGATGCAATTAGAGGTGAGCTCCTGGACTTAAGGGTTTCTTAAGAAGGACTATAAGTGGGAAGAATTTCAGAATTGCTTGAGCAGCTGAAAATTGGGTTGTAGTTATAACCTAGGAATGGGACAGAATTGAAAAGAGGATATTTTGCTCAAAATTTTCAAAAGACCAAGTTAGGTTTTTGCATAAAAGTGGTCTGTAAGCATCACATGATCCCTCATAATTTTTGTGGAATTTTTAAAGAATTATTTAAAATGGTTATAGTGCAACAGAAGCATTTCAAGAATTGAAAATGCTATTAAAATGATTATCTTGGGTAAAATTTTATTATGAAAATATTTCTTACTGTTGTTAAAATATGAATAAAGTGTTTTAAGAAAACTACCAAAGCCCATAATATTTTTTTCAAAAATTTCTATATGGAGGGAAGAATTTTGGAAAACAGAACAGAAAATACTCTAAAATCAATAAAAGACCCAATATAATTCAAAAATTTGTTTCTGGCCAAATTTTACTTAATAAAAATATGGTTAAATTTTTGGGGTGTTACAACATCCCACCAGATCCATGCCAACCTCAAGCATGGCAATTGAGGCTACTTCTTATGAAGCAGTTACCCGTCTTCGATTCGCGGTACCCGCTGCCAGCGAAAGGAAATACTGCTATTTTCTGAGCCGCGCAACTTTTGGAGCAGAAGCCACGTTCCGCTGTGGACGTATCGAAAGAGATCCAGCTCTGGCCAATCTCATTCAATATGTGATGGCCCAGGAGCATTTCACCCAGCAACTAATGGAGTATCTCCACTATCTTACTGTCCTGAATCCCCAGATCGCCATTGGCGGACCACCTCTGCCAACTCAGGAAGGACATGTTCTTCGTCTGCTTCCTCCACTTCCTCCGGAAGAAGAAGAAGAATGTGCTAGTCCACCTGGATACTCATCTTTATTTTTCTGGGTATCACTTGGGATGGCTAGTCCACCTGGATATTCATTTATATTTTTCTGGGTATCACTTGGGATGGCTAGTCCACCTGGACACCTAGTTTTATTTTCTTTTCTGAGTATCACTTGGGATGGCTAGTACACCTGGATGCTCATTTTGTTTCAAGACCTCTCGAGGCATCGCATTTAGACACCCGTTTGGCATTTCTTTTCAAGACCTCTCGAGTTATCGCATTTAGACACCCGTTTGGCATTTCTTTTCAAGACCTATCGAGGCGTCGCATTCAGACACCCGTTTGGCATTTTTCTTGGAATTTCCTCGGGTGGTCCAGCGCCCGATGTTCCGTTTTATTTTCTTGGTTTATTACTGAAGTAATATATTTATTCATCCACACCGAATTAATATTTATCATGCCATGCTTTAATTTTTAGTCAGCATATGCATATAATTAAAACCATCATGAGCATATGCATTCGGTATATCTTTTGTTCATAATGTTTGTGAGTACATTCAAACGTACTCACTGGCTTGTCCCTGGCTATTTAATTGGCCAGGCCAGGACTTCAACAAGGAGTATTACCACAACGTCCATGCGGGGCCTAGAATAGCAGCCACGCAGGATAGGAATTATCCGGGTCAGCTGTTCCTGTGGGAATGGAGCCCCATCGACGTTGGAGAACCACAAGTCGCTTCAGTCACCCGTCACTAGAAATCATTGTTGTATCATTAGACCTTTATGGTCTCGTATCCAATTCTTGTAATTGCTTGGTAATCTATAACAAGGACGTGTCCAACAGTAACAGTAATCCTGGGGCTGGTGACGACATGAGGGGTCATTTGTTGGGATATTGTGTCCCAGAAATCCGGCCCCGACAACCTTGGTATCAGAGCCAGGTTGACCATTGGCTAATCCTATCTTAGCCTTGTCATTATCCTTAGGTTTCCACACCGTCCAAATCTTTTCCTGTCCGTACCCAAGCTCACTTCATCAGGTAAACCTACACAGTGGCCAGCCGACATCTTTTGACAGTTGGTGCCCAACCTACCAGCCTATCCATAGGCCATGTGCCTGTGGCCGACACCTGAGTTGTCCCATCCACAAGCGTGCGATGGAAGACTCCACTGGCCTATAAAGGGAGCCTTGCCCCAACTCATCACATCACAACCCTCACTCCCAGTTCAATATCCAACCACCAAGATGCCTGGCCCCATCGTTCGCAACGAGACCACCGCAGCCGAGCTTGGAGGCTTTGTAGCCATCCGCGCCAATCTCACCCATCGTGCTTTTGGCACAGAAGAGCCCCCGGAGTATGTTGTATACCAGGAGCGCACGAGTGATGCCATCCACCACTTCTGGGCCACGGTGCACATCTACGGGAGGGGCATCACCTCCGAACGCCCCTACAGGTTCACCGGGAGGACGACCTCCGACGAGCCCCAAGCCATCCAACTTGCAGCCCGAGAGGCTGTAGTTCAACTCCGGCATTTGTCACCGAGGGTTAACATCCGCCCTTTCTACTACTACCCTAGTCGTGAAGGCTATGGTAGCCCGACCCAAGTCGCCAGCGGGGACCATGAGATGGATCCTGCCTTCGTGCATCTGGTGCGCTATCTGAAAGCGCAAGAGGCACTATTCGATCAGGTCACCCTTGATCTGATCGCGACCCGCAAGACGCTCGCTCTCCTGACCCCGGTGAGAAGTGAAGCTGCACCCGCCACCGACACCCCGATAGTGCCGCTTGGGAGGCCAATTGAGCCCCCAGGATCTGCCCCTGTTATCTACCCTGGCAATGCGTTCGCTTCCCCAGGGGAACTCCGTCGCCTCTTGGAGACCTACTCCAATGGGACGGTGACCTCGACACCTCGCGAAGGGCATCACTGCTACCCAGCCCTGTAGCTCCCCACCCGACCCCGACCAGCTCCGACACCGAAGCTCACGGGGAAGCCTCGACATTAACAAGACATGCCCGGCTAGATGTCAACGAGGTGGACTGAGTCCACCAGTATTTTTGTAGAGTCTTAGTGGCCCGGTTTCTCTGTATTTTCGTAGTAGCAGTTGTATGGCGTAGTGAGTTTGTAAATTACTTGTGTGCTGTTATCTTAACAGTAGTATGCGTGATCTAGCATAAATTGTTGGCATGTGGTGACAGAGTAAATTTTAGATGTGACTACCGAACCACCTAACCGACACGCACAGTAATATGTCACTTTCTTTTTAAAGATGGAGGTCCGAGACTCAGACAACCCTACGCCGGGGCCGATACACAAGTCATACTGGACAAATATTTCTCTTGTATTACAAAAAGCTTTCTACTAAACAACTAACTATTATTATCTCGAAAATTACACCTAGTTTTATTCTCATTAAAGTACTTCTGGTCTTATCCTTACACCCACAAAATAGTTTCATACTTGTTCTAGGTAAAGCGAACGTTAAGTGTACGTAGAGTTGTATCGGTGGTCGATAGAACTTGAAGGGAATATTAATTCTACCTTTTGCTCCTCGTTGGGTTCGACACTCTTATTTATTGAAAAAGCTACAATTGATCCCCTATACTTGTGGGTTATCATAGCGCAGGAGCTCGCGCGCTATGAGCAGCGTGGCCTGCGGGGCCGGTGCGTCGCGGCAAGCGAGCGACGAGGCCGTGGTGGTGTGGCCATCCGCCTACACGGATGGGTGGAGGGAGGATGCCTGGTGCTCCCTCGCAGCGGGGTTGGTAGCGGCACCGACGGCGTGGCGTCGACGGTCATCGCGGGCGACGGGCTCCGTCTGGGCCACCCTGGCAGCTCGGCGCGCGTAGCGCTCACGGCGAGCGTCGACCATGGCAGCGAGGAGGTGGAGAGAACTTAGGCAGCCCCCCCTACCTGGCGTGCCAAATGTCGGAGCCTGGACTCCGGGGATCTAGAGGTTCGAACACTGGGGGGCAGCTATCTCTGTCCGACCAAAGATGACCACGGCGAGCCTATGGCGAGAGCGCTACGCGGGAGCACGGTAGGGGACTCGACAGTTACCCAGGTTCGGGCCACCTTGTGGTGTAAAACCCTACTCCTGCTTGTGGTTGGGATTGCTGTGGGCAAGAGGATGCTCTCGCGTACAAGGTAGGAGACGAGGGAATCGATCCCGTCTACAATGGCAGCTCTGCCCCTTTTATAGCCGCCCTGGTCCTCTTCCCCCAAAAACTTAGGCGGGATGGGTTGCCACACTTGTGGGTTTTGAAAGGGGATAGGCGCTCAGTCTATCCTGACTAAAGGCGGTCTTCGCCTGCAAAAGCATGATCCATGACGCGCCGGTGGGCTCGGTGATGACCTCCGCCCTGCGCACCTTGTTGTCTCGGTCTTCTATCACCAAACGGGCAGTCCTTGGGACTCGCTTTGGGGGTGGGCAGCTGGGGCTGCCCCCTTAGCACCAAAGAGGAAAGCTTCACTATCCGCGCCTGCTGGCGCGGCCTCTGCCACCCTTCGTCGCTACGCGCGTCACCCATGTGGTGGGCGCATGACCGCGCAGTCGACGTCAGGTGGGATGGCCTCGGGCGCCCGGCTCGGGAGGGCTCCTCGGGAGGCAGCCTCGTGAGAAGGTCTCGGGAGGCAGCCTCGTGAGAAGGTCTCGCGAGGCTCCTTCCGCTGCCGTGGCTAAGTCCTGGCGGGTCGTGTCTCGAGGAGGGGCCCTCAGGAGGCCGCAGCCTCAGGAGATATCTTCGCTTCGCGGCGTCCTCGGATGGGCCACGTCTGATAATCCTCAAGTATAGGGGATCAATTGTAGCTTTTTCGATAAATAAAAGTGTCGAACCCAACGAGGAGCTAAAGGTAGAATTAATATTTCCTTCAAGTTCTATCGACCACCGATACAACTCTACGCACACTTAACGTTCGCTTTACTAGAAGTACTTTGTAGGTGTGATGCTAGAACTACTTTGCAAGAATAAAACTAGGAGTACTTTGCAAGATAATAAAAGTTAGTTTGTTTTAGTACAGAACTTTTTGTAACACAAGAGAAAAAGATTTGTCCATAGGCCATCGATAACTAGACCGGTAATCATTACTGCAATTTTATATGAGGGAGAGGCATGAGCTAACATACTTTCCGTACTTGGAT
Source organism: Elymus sibiricus (assembly GCA_039707655.1). Taxonomy (NCBI): domain Eukaryota; kingdom Viridiplantae; phylum Streptophyta; class Magnoliopsida; order Poales; family Poaceae; genus Elymus; species Elymus sibiricus. The sequence goes on along the minus strand of CM077668.1, from coordinate 394,985,886 downwards.
CATATGCACTTATGATTGGAACTCTAGCAGGCATCCGCAACTACCAAAGATCATTAAGGTAAAACCCAACCATAGCATTAAGTATCAAGTCCTCTTTACTCCCATACGCAACAACCCCCTTACTCAGGTGTAAGCTTCTGTCACTCTAGCCGCCCACTATAAGAGAATTATGAACGTATTGCAAACCCTACAGCGGGAATCCCTCATGCTTGCGCGACACGGAGGGCACCATAGGTCAGCACCAAAATAAAACATACAACTCAAACAAATCACGATCATCAATCAACCCATTGGACAAAACGAATCTACTCAAACATCATAGGATGGCCACAAATCATTGGATAATAATATGTAGCATTAAGCACCATGTTTAAGTAGAGATTACAGCGGGGAGAAGAGGTGTTACACCGCTGCATAGAGGGGGAGAGAGCTGGTGGTGACGGTGGTGAAGTTTATGGTGTAGATCGCCATCACGATGGTTCCCCCGTTGGCGCTCCGGCGCCACCGGAAGAGAGGGGGAGAGAGACCCCCTCCTTCTTCTTCTTCCTTGGCCTCCCCCTAGATGGGAGGAGAGTTTCCCCTCTGGTCCATGGCTGCCATGGCGGTGGAGGAGCAAGACCCCTCCGAGATTGGATCTCTCTCTCTCTGTTCTCTTCTGTTTTGCGTTCCTGTTTTCTGGCCTTTCACCGTTTCTTAAATTCCCGGAGATCCGTAACTCCGATTGCGCTGAAATTTTAACACAATTTTTTTCTGGATATTACCTTCCTTGCAGCCGAAGAAGAGCCCCAACTGACTTACGCTGTGCCCATGAGGTACCACCGCGTGCCAGGGGGGCCCGTGCCCATGTGGCTTGTCGAGGCTGTGGGCCTCCGTTTGCGTTGATTCCACCTCCCAAAAATCACATATATTCCAAAATAATCCTTCGTAAAATTTTATTGCATTTGGACTTTGTTTGATATGGATTTTTTGTGAAACAAAAAACAAGTAGAAAACAGGAACTGGCACTGGGCACTGGATCAATATGTTAGTCCCAAAAATAATATAAAATGTTGCCAAAAGTATATGAAATTTGTAGAATATTGGCATGGAACAATCAAAAATTATAGATACGACGGAGACGTATCAGCATTCCCAAGCTTAATTCCTGCTCGTCCTCGAGTAGGTAAATGATAAAAAAGATAATTTTTGATGTGGAATGCTACCTAGCATAATCTTGATCATATAATCTAATCATGGCATGAATATTAAGACACGAGTGATTCAAAGAAATAGTCTATAATTTCACATAAAGACATCAATACTCAGGCATACCAACAAACAATCATGTCTTTCAAAATAAAAATGCTAAAGAACGCTATCCCAAGCCCGTTATGCTCAATCATTGATCCAGTCATGATACACACTCAATATTAGCTACATCCAATGCACAAGTATGACAATAGTGCTCTCTAGTTGGTGCTTTATAAAATAAGATGGAGACTCAAAATAAAAAATAAAAATTGCATAAAAGTAAAATAGATAGGCCCTTCACAGAGGGAAGTAGAGATTTGCAGAGGTGCCAGAGCTCAAAGCTTAAATTAGAGATATAAAATTATTTTGATAGGCATGCTTTTCCTGTCAATGCTACGACCGAAAGTTCCCAATATCTTCCATGCTAGACACATTATAGGCGGTTCCCAAACAGAAAATAAAATTCATTTCCTTTCCACCATTCTTTCACAATCCATGGCTAGCCGTATCCACGGGTGCCTTCCATACCAACACATTCCAAGGAATTTTGTTATTATTATTTTTGATTCATTGTGGGACTGGGCATCCCTATTACCTTCCACTCTCTCGTGCAATGACAAGTGAATAAACACTCATCCTGAGAATAACCCACCTAGCATGAAAGATATTGGCCACCCCTGCCACCACATGAGTGGTACAGGCACACAAAACAGAAATTTATTTTGAATAATTAGAGTTGGCACATGCAAATTTACTTGGAACGGCATGGAAATACCGCATATAGGTAGGTATGGTGGACTCATTTGGCACAACTTTAGGTTTAAGGAGTTGGATGCACAAGCAGCATTCCCGATTATTACAAGTGAAGGCTAGCAAATAGATTGAGAAGCGACCAACCAAAAAACGAAAACCGTCATAAACATGCATTGAACATAACTAACACTGAATAATGCACCATAAGTAGGATGTAACTTCGTTGCATAACTATAGACTATATGTGCATGCTTCGGGAATCACAAACCTTAACACCAATATTCTTACTAAACCACAATCATTCACTAGTACCTCCCACATATTACCATCTCTATGTCGCAAAACTATTGCAAGGAATCAAACATATCATATTCAGTGATCTACAAGTTTTATGTAGGATTTTATGACTAACCATGTGAATGGCCAATTCCTGTTGACTCTCTATATAGATATAAGTGAAGCATGAGAGTTTAATTCTTTCTAAAAAAGATCACACTCTAATAAATATAAGTGAAGCAAAAGAGCATTCTACAAATAACAGTTTTCTAAATGTAGAGAAACAGGCATCCAAACTTCAAATGATATAAGTGAAACACATGAAGCATTATATAAAGCCATACTCAAGAGATATAAGTGAAGTGCAAAGAGCATTCTATAAATCAACCAAGGACTATCTCATACAAGCATGGTGCATAAAAGAAAAGGGAAAAATAAACACAAAAGACGCTCCAAGAATTTACGCATATCATGTGAACAAAACAAAAACCGAGACATACCGATAATTGTCGAATAAAGATGGGATGCCTTCCGGGGCATCCCCAAGCTTAGACGCTTGAGTCTCCTTGAATATTTACTTGGGGTGCCTTGGGCATCCCCAAGATTGATCTCTTGCCTTTCCTCATTCTTCTCATATCAATACCTCCTCGATCTTCGAACACTTCATCCACACAAAACTTAACCGAACTTTTTATTAGAAGGGTTAGTACATATAACATCAAATCCCATCATGTCCTGCTCTAACATTATTGTATAATTATAATCAAACATTACCCACTGTATGCTATCACAATTCTATGGTTCCCAAGTCAATGGGGCTCAACAAGATTTCAAATATAAGCAAATAACGAAACTATAACAGCAATCTGTGAAAATAGGACAGTCTGTAAAGATGCAGATGGTACATATACTTATATAACTCAAAAAATTCTAACAAATTAGGAAAAAATAATTAATTTGCATAGCAGTACTGTGTAAAAATTTCAGAATTTTTTCATGTCCAGTAAAAAATGTAAATTCACGCACTACAGCAAAAGTTTCTGTTTTTGCACTGCACAAACCAAACAAGCAATTTAAACATCCTAACGGTAAATCTTGGCACATTATTTTTATAATACAATGGATTTGTACAAGCGGATAATTATTTTTGTTGAAAATTTTCTGTAATCAAGGTTCACAAAGTTTCCATGGGCATGAACAAAGTTCAAGGCTAGCCCCCACTTCCACATTGCTCATCTGTCTCACTTTCACTTTTCTTTTTGTAAGGTTTCTGGTTCCCCTCTATATTTTTTTGTTTTTAAACTTTATAAAAGTACTCAACAGAATAAATGACTCTCTAAAACTTTTGGTTTGTCTCCTTAGCAGCGCTTTCTTTAAAGCCATTAAGCTAGGCATAAAGTGCTCAAGTAATCGATCCACCCGGATCCCAAGGTATATCAAAGCCAATTTTAATTAACAATGATTTGTAATTTAGTAGTGAGCACCAAGCAACATATATCATGCAATGATGAAGTCTAACTCTCTTCCTATGCATCGGCATGTCATAAAAGAACAATTCATGCACATCAAGTAAAGGCCAATGCATAGTATAAGCAGTTTCTTGCAATTTTATCGTATTGGAAACATAGAGAGGTGGAGGTGTAGTTCCTCTCTCATAATAATTGCAAGTAGGAGCAGCAAGCACATGCATATTATATCCATCAAAATCATCATGTGCAATAGTAAAACACAACCCATCAATATAATCCTTAATAAGAGCAAACTTTTCCGATATAGTGTAGTTGGGAGAATTCAAAAATATAATAGGACTATCATGTGTGGGTGCAATAGCAACAATTTCATTCTTAACATAAGGAACTATAGCAAGTTCATCTCCATAAGCATCATTCAAATTGGCATCATGGCCACAAGCATAGCAATCATCAATTTCATCAAAAAGGGATATTTCAAACGAATCAACGGGATCATAGCAATTATCATAGCATTCATCCTTCGGTAAGCACGAAGGGAAAATTAACAATGTATGAGTTGAATAGTTACTCTCATTAGAAGGTGGGTACGGGTAGCTAATCCGCTCTTCCTCCCTTTGTTCTTCGCTCTCCTCGTCATCTTTTTCATCTAATGAGCTCACAGTGTCATCATTTTCTTCTTCCATAGAAGCCTACAAAATACTAGTCTCTTCTTGGACAGCGGAGACTTTATCAATAAACTCATTAATATCGGCATTGTATTTATAATTCTCATAGCAATATTTAAGTATAGCAAAATTTTCAGATCAGTAGACAGCATCATCACAATCTTCATACTTTTCAAACAAAGATTCAATTTCATAAGCACCCTTATAAGCAACAAATTCTTCTATTCGTTCCACATCATAGTAATCATATATACCATTAGCATAAGATGCCAAGGTTTCATTATCATTAAATTTACATGAAAAGGGAAGGTGTGGAGCCTTCATCCTAGAACAACAAGTATAATCATATCTCAAGCATAAATTCCAAGCACACCATTGCAAATAATCAATTTGATCCCATAAGAGTTTCCCTTTTTGAGACAAGCGATAATCCCTAAAGTATTCACGTTGATCCAACGTGTCTCCCATTATCAAGTTGAATGGGGTTTTCTCGGGATTATCAAAGTAGTGTTTAATGTTTTCCACATAACAAGCATCGAGGGTTCTAGGAGGTTTCCCATCTCCATGAGTAGCAAGTACAACTAATTTTTTTGGTATTTCGTGTTCCATATCCATAACTAAAGATAGAGAACAACTTAGAACAGAAAATAAAATCTACTTAGTGATAAAGCAAACAAGCACACACGAGAATATCAACCCCACGCTATTGCTCCCCGGCAACGACACCAGAAAAAGGTCTTGATAACCCAAAAGTATATGGGATCAATTGTAGCTTTTTCGATAAATAAGAGTGTCAAACCCAACGAGGAGCTAAAGTTAGAATTAATATTCCGTTCAAGTTCTATCGACCACCGATACAACTCTACGCACACTTAACGTTCGCTTTACCTAGAACAAATATGAAACTAGAAGTACTTTGTAGGTACTGATGCTAGAACTACTTTGCAAGAATAAAACTAGGAGTACTTTGTGAGATAATAAAAGTTAGTTTGTTTAAGTAGAGAACTTTTTGTAACATAAGAGAAAAATATTTGTCCATAGGCAATCGATAACTAGACCGGTAATCATTATTGCAATTTTATATGAGGGAGAGGCATGAGCTAACATACTTTCCGTACTTGGATCATATGCACTTATGATTGGAACTCTAGGAAGCATCCGCAACTACCAAAGATCATTAAGGTAAAACCCAACCATAGCATTAAGTATCAAGTCCTCTTTACTCCCATACGCAACAACCCCCTTACTCGGGTGTAAGCTTCTGTCACTCTAGCCGCCCACTATAAGAGAATTATGAACGTATTGCAAACCCTACAGCGGGAATCCCTCATGCTTGCGCGACACGGAGGGCACCATAGGACAGCACCAAAATAAAACATACAACTCAAACCAATCACGATCATCAATCAACCCATAGGATAAAACGAATCTACTCAAACATCATAGGATGGCCACAAATCATTGGATAATAATATGTAGCATTAAGCACCATGTTTAAGTAGAGATTACAGCAGGGAGAAGAGGTGTTACACCGCTGCATAGAGGGGGAGAGAGTTGGTGGTGACGGCGGCGAAGTTGTTGGTGTAGATCGCCATCACGATGGTTCCCCCAGCGGCGCTCCGGCGCCACCGGAAGAGAGGGGGAGAAAGCCCCCCTCCTTCTTCTTCTTCCTTGGCCTCCACCCTAGATGGGAGGAGAGTTTCCCCTCTGTTCCATGGCTGCCATGGTGGTGGAGGAGCAAGAGCCCCTCCGAGATTGGATCTCTCTCTCTGTTCTCTTCTGTTTCGCGTTCCTGTTTTTCTGGCCTTTCACCGTTTCTTAAATTCCTGGAGATCCATAACTCCGATTGCGCTGAAATTTTAACACGATTTTTTTCTGGATATTAGCTTCCTTGCGGCCGAAGAAGAGCCCCAACCAACTTACGGTGTGCCCACGAGGCACCACCGCGCGCCAGGGGGGGCCCGCGCCCATGTATCTTGTGGAGGCTGTGGGCCTCCGTTTGCATTGATTCCACCTCCAAAAAATCACATATATTCCAAAATAATTCTATGTAAAATTTTATTGCATTTGGACTTCGTTTGATATGGATTTTCTGTGAAACAAAAAACAAGCAGAAAACAGGAACTGGCACTGGGCACTGGATCAATATGTTAGTCCCAAAAATAATATAAAATGTTGCCAAAAGTATATGAAATTTGTAGAATATTGGCATGGAGCAATCAAAAATTATAGATACAATGGAGACGTATCAGCGTCTTGGGCCTTCGCCAGGCGTCGTTCCCTGGGCCGCAGGCAGACGTGCCGGGGTACCCTGGTTCCCAATGGCCCGACAATGAATGACAACACACTTAGGTCTCACATTTACTCATATCAATAACATAACCAACTAGCGAGCAATAATAAGATGTCTCGGATGCCAACACTTTGTCAAAACAATCATGATATAATATGATAACATGGTATCTCACTAGCCCTTTCTGAGACCGCAAAACATAAATGCAGAGCACCTCTGAGATTCGAGCAACGACTAAACATTGTAAATCAGGGTAGAGGATATCCAGTCATGGTCACACCCAACATTAACTATACTCAATGCATGAAAATGACAATAGTGCTCTCCAACTGGTGCTTAAATGAGAGGGTGATGACTCAACAATAAAAGTAAAATGACATAAAAGTAAATGGATAGGCCCTTCACAGAGGGAAGCATGGATTTGCAGTGGTGCCAGAGCTCGAAGCTTCAAATAGAGATGAAAATAATTTTCAGAGGTATACTTTTCCTGTCAACGTCACGACCGAGAATTTTCAATATCTTCCATGCTAAACACATTATAGGCGGTTCCCAAGCGGAAAGGTAAAGTTTACTCCCCCTCCACCATACCAACACAAGCCATGGCTAGCCAAATCCTCGGGTGCCCTCCATACCAACAACTTTTCGGGGGAGTTTGTTTGCATTATACAATTTCGATTTGAGCATGGGACTGGGCATCCTGATTACCAGCCTCTCTCGTGCAATGACAAGTGAATAAACACTCATCTGAGAATAACCCGCTTAGCATGGAAGATACTGACCGCCCCCTATCGCTCCATGAGCGGTACAAGCACACAGAACAGATGTTTGTTTGAACGTTTAGAGGTGGCACATACAAATTTACTTGGAACCGAAAGTAATACCGCATATAGGTAGATATAGTGGACTCATCTGGTACAACTTTGGTTTAAGGATTTGGATGCACAAGCAGTATTCCCGCTTAGTACAGGCGAAGGCTAGCAAATAGATTGAGAAGCGACCAGCTAGAGAGCGAAAACAGTCATAGACATGCATTGTGAATAATTAACATTCAATACGAGCATGAGTAGGATATCAACACCCTGAACATAAATATCATGGAGGCTATGTTGGTTTTGATTCAACTACATGTATGAACATGCGCCAAGTCAAGCCACTCAAATTACTCAAAGAAGGATACCATGCTAACATACTACATCACAACCATTTTAATGCATGTTGACGCTCAAGATAAATCATTATCCACTCCTAGCTATTTAAGCATGGCATGAGCAACTATAATCTCTAATTGTCATCACAAACATGTTTACTCATAATAATGCTGAATCATGAATACTGAGCTAAACATATTTACAAAGACAAAAACAAGAAGAGTTCATACCAGCTTTTCTTCACCGCAATCACTTCATCAAATATCGTCATTGTTGCCTTTCACTTGCACGACTGAATGATGTGATAATAATAATAATGGTGCAAGGGTGCCGTGGACTAAGCTGGAATCTGTAAACATTTATTCAAAGGAGAAGACAAAGTAATAGTGGCTCTTTGTTAGTTCAACAATAAAGCATATGAGAGCCACTCAACATTTTCATCGTGGTCTTTCTCCTTACTACGAATCAACGAAAAGATAAGAAATTCAGAGAAACACACTGAAATATTTTTGGAGCTTTTGGTTTTTTTTCTGAAGAAAGCAAATTAATGAAGGAAAACAAAAAACGCGCAAAACTATTTACACGGGAAAGCTCCCAACAAGCAAAAGCAGAAATGAGAAATCTTTTTGGTTTTTCTTTTAATATTATGAATTAACTAAACAAGAAGGAAACTACAACTAATTTTTTTTGGATTTTTGAAAGTTTTTTCAAACACACAAGAAGAAAGTGAAAATAAAACTAACATGGATAATACAATGAAAAAGGATGAACACCGACAACAGGAATGAATGTGTGGTACATGAATGTAATGTCGGTGAGAAATACATACTCCCCCAAGCTTAGGCTTTTGGCCTAAGTTGGTCTATGGCTACTCCTGGCCTGGATAATGCCCGTGATGGTAGTCTGGGTTATACCGAAGTGCAGCTGCCACAGCTTGGCGAGCTGTCTCATTGAGGTGCTCGGTTTCTACCGCCCTCTCGTACTCCTCAGCCTCCTCCTCAAGTATGAAATGTCTATGTTTTCAGGAACAGGCAAAACAATATGGAAAACACGACGCCTGTTAAAGATTAACCTGTATCTGAAAGAGGGTTCACCCCTCTCAAGGAACTGGTGGCGTTCCATAGCATCATAATCAAGAAAACTCGGTGGCAACAGGGTATCATTACGTTTTATGGGCACACCAAGATAAGCGGCTAAGTGAGTAGCATAAATTCCACCAAAGAAATCACCAACTAAGGCATTATTACGTAAACGACGTGAAACAATAGCCTCCATGTTAAATTTTCTATCTCTCAGCACCTCACTCTTAAGAATACTCAGGTCAAGGGCGCAAAGATGACTATGGTCATGTTTACCATTAATACATCTACCAATGAATAGAACAAAATAATGTATAGCAGGAAAATGAATGCTCCCCATAGTAGCTTGTGTAATGCCTCTAGTTTCACCCCTAGTAATGTTCATGAGAAATTCATTGCAATCAGATTTACGAGGTTCAATGCAAGTACCCCAAAATGGAATTTTACAAACACTACTAAATTCTTCAACGGACATGCGAAAAGGCTTTTCATATAAGTTGAAAATAACATCATGTGCAGTGCGCTGATATACATACTTGAACCTCCGCACAAAGGAATCAGTGAGATCATAGTATTGCGGGCACTTATCTGTTAAGAACTCCGTGAGATCGGCATTGCGCACGTACATGTCAAACTCTTCCTTGATGCCGGCTCGAATCATGAAGGCATCTGACGGCCACTCGCATGGCAAAACCAAAGCCTCCCACGGCGGTTAGGTATCCGGCTCGCGTATCGCGGGCCTAGGAGCACTCTTGCTTGAGGAACCACCATGGAACATCTTCCTGGACATTTTCTTTCTCAGAAAAATTTCTGAAATTTTTAGTGACTCACAATAAAAGTGAACGAAACTCAACAAAATTGATAGCAACTACTCTTACAAGTATCTAAAGGCTATATCATGCATGAAAACTACTTTGGACATGCAAGCTCATAAACATGGTCACCACAGCAGCAAAAATTTGCAAAGTACAAAGCACTAGAACAAAAACTAATTGGAGCATTGGAGGAGTCACATGCCAAGGAGTAATTCATCAAAATAGTTTTGGAAACGGAGTTCCGAGCAAGGAGATCGAAAATCACAGCAAAATGAGCAAGAACACGGGCTTGGGAGCAAGTTTGATTTTTTCTGGAAGAAGAAGAAGGAGATGGGTAGCTGGCATAAGTGAGTGGGTCCTTGTGGGACCCACAAGCCTGCTGGGCGCGCCCTGTGAGCTTGTGGCTCACAAGTGCACCCCCTGGGGTGTGTTCAGTGCCAAAAATTCTTAAATATTCTGGAAAAAATCATACTAAATTTTCATGGCATTCTGAGAACTTTTATTTTTGGGCCATTTTTTATTGCACGGAAAATTCAGAAAACAGGATAATCATGGCATTTTATTTTATTCCACTACAAATAACAGAGACCAAAAGGTGGGTACAGAAAGTTATGCTTACTAAATTCATCAACCACATGCCCCTCAAAAAGAATTCATTAATAAGGTTGATCAAGTCTTATTAACAAACTATTTCCAAATGGCATGAAACCAAAGAATCTTCGTATAACACTAAGTTACCTCAATGGGGATATGCATCTCCCCAACAATAAGAATTTCATATTTCTTTTTGACCGTAGGAAGAGGAAATTTGAATCCTCCAATAGTGATCGTGGAAACCTTTTCAATACAATTGATACCATTCACTGAAGTTTGTTTCTTCGGGAAATATAATGTATGCTCATTACCATTGACATGAAAAGTAACCTTGCTTTTGTTGCAATCAATAACAGCCCCTGCAGTATTCAAAAAGGGTCTACCAAGGATAATCGACATGTTGTCGTCCTCGGGCATATCAAGTATAACAAAGGTTGTCAACATAGTAACATTTGCGACAACAACAGGCACATCCTCGCAAATTCCAATAGGTATAGCAGTTGATTTATCAGCCATTTGCAAAGATATTTCAGTAGGTGTGAGCTTACTCAAATCAAGTCTTCTATATAAAGAGAAAGGCATAACACTTACACCGGCTCCTAAATCACATAAAGCAGTTTTAACATATATAACTTCTTTTAATGGAGCATGGTATTGTAGGTATTCCCGTATCTCCTAACTTCTTAGGTACTCCACCCTTAAAAGAATAATTAGCAAGCATGGTGGAAATTTCAGCTTCAGGTATCTTTCTTTTATTAGTGACAATATCTTTCATGTATTTAGAATTGGGAGATATTTTCAACATATCAATCAAGCGAGTGTGCAAAAAGACAGGTCTAAGCATTTCAACAAAGCGCTCAAAGTCTTCCTCATCTTTGTTTTTAGATGGTTTAGTAGGGAAAGGCATAGGTTTTTGAACCCATGGTTCTCTTTCCTTTCCATGTTTTCTAGCAACAAAGTCTCTTTTATCATATCTTTTATTCTTAGGAGGTGGGTTATCAAGATCAACAGCAGGTTCTATTTCTACATCATTATATGGTTGAGCATCAACATGAACATCATCATTATCATTATCATTATTGTTATCATTATCACTAGGTGTATGTTCATTACCAGATTGTGTCTCAGCATCAGAAATAGAAACGTCATTTTGATTCTTAAGAGGTTTTTCTAACTCAGGTTCACTAGGAGCATGCAAAGTCCTATCATTTTTCTTTTTCTTTTTCTTTTTCTTTTTTCTTAGATGGACTAGGTGCATCAATATTATTTCTTTGAGAGTCTTTTTCAATTCTTGTAGGATGACCTTCAGGATATAGAGGATCCTGAGTCATTCTACCCCCTCTAGTAACAACTCTAACAGCATGATCATTCATTTTATTATTCATTTCATCAAGCAAATCATTTTATGACTTAGCTATTTGTTCTAACTGAGTCTGGACCATAGAAGCATGTTTACTCAAGCATTTAACATCATTAGCAGTTCTAAACATCGAATCACTCAAACGTTCAATCATGATGGCATTCCGTTTTAGTTGATTGCTAACATATAAATTGAAGTGTTCTTGCTTAATGATGTAATTGTCAAATTCATACAAGCATTGGCTAGAAGATTTATTACAGGGAATATTTCATTGAATCTACGAAGAGAATTTACCTCTACTACCTGTGTCGGGATATCAAGTCCATGTATTTCTTAAATAGGTGGTAAATTCTTAACATCTTCAGCTTTAATACCTTTTTCCTTCATAGATTTCTTAGCTTCTTCCATATTGATACATCTCCAACATATCTATAATTTTTGATTTTTCCATGCTATTATAGTATCAATCTTGGATGTTTTTATATGCAATTATATATCATTTTTTAGGACTAACCTATTAACCTAGTGCCCAGTGTCAGTTGTTGTTTTCTGCTTGTTTTTGGCTTTTCAGAGAATCAATACCAAACGAAGTCCAAATGCCACGAAACTTTTTGGAGATTTTTTTCTGGACAAAAGAGACCCTGGAGACTTGGAGAGGAGGCCAGAAGGTTCACGAAGCCTCCACAAGGTAACAGGGCGCGGCCCACGGGAGGGGGGCGCGCCCTGATGCCTTGTGGGGCCCTCGTGGCTCCGTTTGACCTAATTCCACTCCTATAAATTCACAAATATTCGGAAACGATCAGAGAGCCAGAAGAGAAAACCTTTCCGCCGCCGCAAGCCTCTGTTCTTCCGCGATCCCATCTGGAGGCCTTTTCCGGTACTCAATCAGAGGGGGAATCAATCACGGAGGGCTTCTACATCAACCTTGCTGCCCTTCCGATGTTGTGTGCGTAGTTTACCACAAACCTACGGGTCCATAGCTAGTAGCTAGATGGCTTCTTCTCTCTCTTTGATCTTCAATACCATGTTCTCCTTGATGTTCTCGGAGTTCTATCCAATGTAATCTTCTTTTGCGGTGTGTTTGTTGGGATCCGATGAATTGTGAGCTTATGATCAGATTATTCATGAGAAATATTTTAGTCTTCTCTGAACTCTTTTATGCATGATTAAATATAGCTTTGTATTTCTCTCCGATCTATCGATTGGTTTGGCCAACAAGATTGGTTTATCTTGCAATGGGAGAGGTGCTTTGTGATGGGTTCAATCTTGCTGTGCTCAATCCCAGTGACAGAAAGGAACATGACACGTATTTGTATTGTTTCCATTAAGGATAAAAAGATGGGTTTTATTCATATTGCTTGAATTTGCTTCTCTACATCATGTCATCTTGCTTAAGGCGTTACTCTGTTTTTATTAACTTAATACTCTAGATGCATGCTGGATAGCGGTCGATGAGTGGAGTAATAGTAGTAGATGCAGGCAGGAGTCGGTCTACTTGTCTCAGACGTGATGCCTATATACATGATCATTGCCATGAATCTGTCATAATTATTTGCTTTTCTATCAATTGCCCAACAGTAATTTATTTACCCACCGTATGTTTCTGCGCTCAAGAGAGAAGCCCCCGGGTCTATCTTTATCATATAAAAAACATAAAAATACCTTGCTGCAATTTATTTACTTTTATTTTTATTAGTAATTTAATTTATCAATTTATCTCTATCAGACTTAATCCTTGCAAGTAACCGCTAAGAGGATTGACAACCCTCTTATTCGCGTTGGGTGCAAGCGTTTGCTTTTGTGTGTGTAGGTGTTGTTTGTTGGATCTTGCTTGGTTCTCCTACCGGATTGATAACCTTGGTTCTTAACTGAGGGAAATACTTATCTCTACTATACTGCATCATCCTCTCCTCTTCGGGGAAATACCAACGTAGTCTACAAGTAGCAGGAAGAATTTCTGGCGCCGTTGCCGGGGAGACATCATCAAAATCTATCAAGTACCTTCGCACAAATTATCATTCACTTGCATTTACTTTCTTTGCCTTTTATTTGCATTTGCCTCTCGTTTTCATCTCCCCCACTTCTAATTTTTTTTACAAAAACATAAAAATATTTTTATTTGCTTGCTTTGCGGGTTGCCATCATGTCTGACTTCATTATTGAAAAGAGTGAGGAGGGTGAGATCCCGAAAAGAGAAATTCCCTCAAATTTGGATTCAAATTTTGTTGTAGTAGGGAGTGGAAATATCATAGGGAAAACATTATTCAAGAATTCTTTAATTGCACGGGAACATTGGTTTGCAATGATACTTCTATTCTTAAAAGAACCAATAGTTATGGGGAAGCTATATCCACACTCGTTCTTAAACTTGAAAGAAGATTTATTCATACTCACCCCACTTTGCAAAGGTTGTTTTACGAGTTACCCGTAATAAACAATCCCAAGGCTAAAAAGATAGCTACCTTTACACTACAGGAATCAGACAGTTTCCCGTCAGGCAAGTACAGACGGCAAAGGCTGAAATACAGACGGCAAAGATTTTGCCGTCAGCTGGCTGACGGCAAAGCCAAAGTCGGCAAAGAGTACTTTGCCGTCAGTTTTTTATCGGGCAGACGGCAAAGTCTTTGCCGTCAGCCAAACTATGACTTTGCCGTCAGCCAAAACAGTAACAGACGGCAAAGACCGTGTCTTTGCCGTCAGTCAAAATGTGCTCTTTGCCATCAACCGGACTAAAGTACAGACGGCAAATAAATTTTTTATTGAAAAAAAAATTGCTTCACACACAACACGGACTGCAAGATCTGTGAATGGTACACTGTGCACGCATTAGCTAACAAGAAAACTAATTGCCTCCTGACGTCGGAGCAGAGCATCTCGCCCAACAGCCGTAGTCGATCCAAATCAAACCGAGGCCGAGCTCGCCGCCCTCGCCATGAGGGGCGCGTCGCGCGTAGTCATCGTCGACGATCGGTCGTTCCCTGCTGTTGTTTGGTGGCCGTGCCTGTAACGCCCCGGACACACCCGCCGGTGGTCGTTACTCTTGGCGGGATCTAGACTGGCCCCACAGATCAATACTAGTCTTTCCTGCGCACTTTGTCCTCACTCGTGCGCACCCGGGACTAATTACCTGGTCGGTCACCCATCCTGAAATTACTCCAAGCTGAGCACGCTTAACTTTGGAGTTCTTTCCGAATGGGCTCCCGGAAAAGAAGGAATTCCTTATTGATATGAGTAGTCTATCATCCCTATTAAGCCAGGCTATCACATACACCCCCACTCAGAGGAACCGACGTCCTCGTCGGGCCACAGGAACGTTCCCTCTTGGCACATACGTCTGTGCATCCAGTCCGGTACATGTGCCACGATGGGTCACAAACGTCATGAACAACATGACCGCGCACCTATCCGCAAACATCCGTGTAACCACGAGGGTCGGCTCTGATACCAACTTGTAACGTCCCGGACACACCCGCCGGTGGTCGTTACTCCTGGCGGGATCTAGACTGGCCCCACAGATCAATACTAGTCTTTCCTGCGCACTTTGTCCTCACTCGTGCGCACCCGGGACCAACTTCCCGCTCGATCACCCATCCTGAAATTACTCCAAGATGAGCACGCTTAACTTTGGAGTTCTTTCCGAATGGGCTCCCGGAAAAGAAGGAATTCCTTATTGATATGAGTAGTCTATCATCCCTATTAAGCCAGGCTATCACAGTGCCGAAGGGAGGAGGAGCCGCCGAAGAGAATGGGGGCGGAGCTTCACGCGGCACTGGCGAGTTGGCGGAGCTTCACGCGGGGACGACGGCAGAGCTGCACGCGGGCGAGGGCCGCGGCACCAGACAGACGGACGAGGGATGAGGAGTCCGGCTGCTCGGGGACGCGTGTGTGGTGTGTTCGTGGGTGGGAGGGGGCGTGCATGTGTCTGACGGCCGCGGTGGGTGGGATGTGCGTTTTAGATCTTGCCACATCAGCGATCCGCGTGATGGATCCGCGTGGTGTGTTTTCTCTTTGCCGTCTGCCAAAAAAATACAGACGGCAAACAACTCACTTTGCCGTGTGCCAAAAAATATACAGACGGCAAAGACTTTGCCGTCTGTATATTTTTTGGCAGACGGCAAAGTGAGTGTTTGCCGTCTGTTTTTTTTTTTGCAGACGGCAAAGTCTACTTTGCCGTCAGTATATTTTTAGCAGATGGCAAAGTGAGTTGTTTGCCATCTGTATTTTTTTTGGCAGACGGCAAAGTCTATTTTGCCGTCAGTATTTCTTTGCCGTCTGCAGCTGATGGCAAACTTGGTCTTTGCCGTCAGGCCCGACGAAAAACTGACGGCAAAGACAGCCACAGACGGCAAATTAGCTGATTCCTGTAGTGTTATCCTTATGAATGAATTTGATTATATAGTGCGAGAAGCTAGAGAGATAGTTGATTCCTACAATATGAGCCAAGAGAAACCGGTGATAGATGAAATTCTATATAATGAGGAGTATATGTTGAGACACGTTTTCCATGAGCACCATGCTTTTGATAAGAATACTAGAAAGGAAGTTCCTCCTATACATATTATCCAACAAGTTTTTAATGGAATTAATCGTAAGTATGCTTGGATCGTAAAACGGAACCAAGAAGGGTTTGAAGAAGGTAGCCGTAATAACCCTAGTATTTTGGTTGATGATGTGTTCCCCATTGTTTTTGAAAAACCTCCTGAAAATCACACACCTAAGGAGGCTAAAACTAAGGACGATAACACATGAAATTATGCATTATGCCTAGCTAGGAGCATAAAACAATAGCGCTTGTTGGGAGGCAACCCAACGAATAAAATAATTTTTTGCTTTTACCTTCTGTTTTTGAGTGTTTGCATGATTATAGCCTATGTTATGATTGTGTTTTTCTGTTTAAATTAGTTTTTTGTGCCAAGTAATGCCTTTGGGATGATTTGGAAGATAGTATGAGTGATGCTGTTTGAAAACAGAAACTTTTGCGTCCAGTGCTGGAATTTCTAATTTTCTCTGGAGTGTCAACACCTTCTGAATTTTTTACACAGTATTGATATATGAATTTTCCACGTTGTCCTAATTGTTCAGAATTTTTGGGGTTACAGAAGTATAACCATAATTCAGATCTTTACAGACTGTTCTGTTTTATACAGATTCTTTTTTTGTTGCATAGTTTGCTTATTTTGATGTATCTATGGATCGTATCGGGGGGTATGAGTCATGGAGAAGTTGGACTACAGTAGCATTATGCCAATATTAAGTATGAATCAATTTACTACAGCACTTAGAGTTAAAGATTTATTTGTTATACTAACGGATCTCATGAGGTTTCTGTTGAGTTTTGTGTGCTGAAGTTTTCAAGTTTTGGGTGAGACTACGATGGATAAAGGAATAAGGAGCGGCAAGAGCCTAAGCTTGGGGATGCCCAAGGCACCCCAAGGTAATATTCACGGAAGACTCAAGCATCTAAGCTTGGGGATGCCCCGGATGGCATCCCCTCTTTCGTCTACAATCGATCGGTAACTCACTTGGAGCTATATTTTTGTTCATCACATGATATGTCTTTTACTTGGAGCGTCTTGTGATATAGTTTGTTTGCTTTTGTTTGCTTTTTAGTTCGTCACAATCATCTTTGCTGAACACACCTTTTTGAGAGGGACACACATTATTCGTGATTTGTTAGAATACTCTATGTGCTTCACTTATATCTTTTGAGCTAGGCAGTTGCTCTAGTGCTTCACTTATATCTTTTAGAGCACGGCGGTGGTTAAGTTTTAAAGAAATAGTTGCACTCTCATGCTTCACTTATATCTTTTTGAGAGTCTCACGATAGCAATGGTAATATGCACGGGTTATGAATTTGGTCCTGATATGATAGGTATTCAAGAGGGATATAATAAAAAACTTTCATGTAGATCACTGAATATGATAAATTTGATTCCTTACAATAGTTTTGTGATATTAAGATGGTAATATGGGGGAGGTACTAGTAGATGATTGTGGTTTAGTAAGAATAATTGTGTTAAGGTTTGTGATTCCCGAAGCATGCACGTATGATCTGTCGTTATGCTAAGAAGTTGGAGCATGATTTATTATTGATTGTCTACCTTATGAGTGGCGGTCGGGGACGAGCGATGGACCTTCTCCTACCAATCTATCCCTCTAGGGGCATGCGTAGTAGTACTTTGCTTCGAGGGCTAATAAACTTTCACAATAAGTATGTGAGTTCTTTATGACTAATGTGAGTCCATGGATTATACGCACTCTCACCTTTCCGCAATTTGCTAGCCTCTTCGGTACCATGCATTGCCCTTTCTCACATCGAGAGTTGGTGCAAACTTCGCCGGTGCATCCAAACCCCGTGATATGATATGCTCTATCACACTTAAGCCTCTTTATATCTTCCTCAAAACAGCCACCATACCTACCTATCATGGCATTTCCATAGCCATTCCGAGATATATTGCCATGCAACTTCCACCGTTCTGTTTTTTATATGACACACATAATCATTGTCATATTGCTTTGCATGATCATATAGCTGACATAGTATTTGTGGCTCAGCCACCGTTCTTCATTTCTATACATGTTACGCTAGCATCATTGCACATCCTGGTACACTGCCAGAGGCATTCATATAGAGTCATATTTTTGTTCTAGTATCGAGTTGTAATGTTGAGTTGTAAGTAAATAGAAGCGTGCTGATCATCATTATTAGAGCATTGTCCCAGTGAGGAAAGGATGATGGAGACCATGATTCCCCCACAAGTCAGGATGAGACTCCGGACGAAAAATAATAAAAAAAGAAAAAGAGAGAAGGGGCAATGTTACTATCCTTTTCCACACTTGTGCTTCAGAGTAGCACCATGTTTTTCATATAGAGAGTCTCCTATTTTGTCACTTTCTTATACTAGTGGGAATTTTTCATTATAGAACTTGGCTTGCATATTCTGATGACGGGCTTCCTCAAATGCCCGAGGTCTTCATGAGCAAGCAAGTTGGATGCACACCCACTTAGTTTTCATGTTGAGCTTTCATACACTTATAGCTCTTAGTGCATCCGTTGCATGGCAATCCCTACTCCTTGCATTGACATCAATTGATGGGCATCTCCATAGCCCGTTGATTAACCTCGTTGATGTGAGACTATCTTCTTATTTTTGACTTCTCCTATTTATCTCTACCACCACACTCTATTCCACCCATAGTGCTATATCAATGGCTTGCGCTCATGTATTGAGTGGGAGTTGAAAAAGCTGAAGCGCGTTAAAAAGTATGAACCAATTGCTCGGCTTGTCATCGGGGTAGTGCATGATAAATACTTTGTGTGAAGAAGATGGAGCATGACAGGATTATATGATTTTATAGGGATAACTTTCTTTAGCATTGTTATTTTGAAAGGCATGATTGTTTGTTAGTATGCCTGAGTATTGATGTCTTTATATCAAACTATAGACTATTGCTTTGAATCATTTGGATCTTATTATTCATACCGTAAAAGAGATTACATGATGAAACATGTTAGGTAGCATTCCACATCAAAAATTATATTTTTATCATTTACCTACTCGAGGACAAACATGAATTAAGCTTGGGGATGCTTGATACGTCTCCAACGCATCTATAATTTTTGATTGTTCCATGCTATTATAGTATCAATCTTGGATGTTTTTATATGCAATTATATATCATTTTTTAGGACTAACCTATTAACCTAGTGCCCAGTGCTAGTTGTTGTTTTCTGCTTGTTTTTTGCTTTTCAGAGAATCAATACCAAACGAAGTCCAAATGCCACGAAACTTTTGCATATTTTTTTCTGGACAAAAGAGACCCTGAAGACTTGGAGAGGAGGCCAGAAGGTTCACGAAGCCTCCACAAGGCAACAGGGCGCGACCCACGGGGGGGCATCCTGATGCCTTGTGGGGCCCTCGTGGCTCCGTTTGACCTAATTCCACTCCTATAAATTCACAAATATTCGGAAACCATCAGAGAGCCAGAAGAGAAAACCTTTCCGCCGCCGCAAGCCTCTGTTCTTCCGCGATCCCATCTGGAGGCCTTTTCCGGTACTCTGCCGGAGGGGGAATCGATCACGGAGGGCTTCTACATCAACCTTGCTGCCCTTCCGATGTTGTGTGAGTAGTTTACCACAAACCTACGGGTCCATAGCTAGTAGCTAGATGGCTTATTCTCTCTCTTTGATCTTCAATACCATGTTCTCCTTGATGTTCTTGGAGTTCTATCTGATGTAATCTTCTTTTGCGGTGTGTTTGTTGGGATCCGATGAATTGTGAGTTTATGATCAGATTATTCATGAGAAATATTTGAGTCTTCTCTGAACTCTTTTATGCATGATTAAACATAGCTTTGTATTTCTCTCCGATCTATCGATTTGGTTTGGCCAACTAGATTGGTTTTTCTTGCAATGGGAGAGGTGCTTTGTGATGGGTTCAATCTTGCGGTGCTCAATCCCAGTGACAGAAAGGGACATGCCACGTATTTGTATTGTTTCCATTAAGGATAAAAAGATGGGGTTTATTCATATTGCTTGAATTTGCTTCTCTACATCATGTCATCTTGCTTAAGGCGTTACTCTGTTTTTATTAACTTAATACTCTAGATGCATGCTGGATAGCGGTCGATGAGTGGAGTAATAGTAGTAGATGCAGGCAGGAGTCGGTCTACTTGTCTCGGACGTGATGCCTATATACATGATCATTGCCATGAATCCGTCATAATTATTTGTTTTTCTATCAATTGCCCAACAGTAATTTGTTTACCCACCGTATGTTTCTGCGCTCAAGAGAGAAGCCTCTAGTGAAAACTATGGCCCCCGGGTCAACATAAAAATACCTTGCAGCAATTTATTTACTTTTATTTTTATTATTAATTTACTTTATAAATTTGTCTCTATCAGACTTAATCCTTGCAAGTAACCGCTAAGAGGACTGACAACCCTCTTATTCGCGTTGGGTGCAAGTGTTTGCTTTTGTGTGTGTAGGTGTTGTTCACTGGATTTTGCTTGGTTCTCCTACTGGATTGATAACCTTGGTTCTTAACTGAGGGAAATACTTATCTCTACTATACTGCATCATCCTCTCCTCTTCGGGAAAATACCAACGGAGTCTACAAGTAGCACATATCTTCTGGACTGAGGAATAGAATACCTCTTTTCTTCGGAGTTGGCTTAGGTGGTGGTTCATTTTTCATAAAAGATATCAAGTATTTCATTTTTCATAAGAGGATGATCAGGCAAAGCATTAAGTAGTTGAAGAAGCCTCCCCCAAGCTTGAGGGAGATTCTCTTCTTCAATTTGCACAAAGTTAAATATTTCCTGTAAGGCAGCTTGTTTCTTATGAGCAGGAAAATATTTTTCAGAGAAGTAATATATCATATCCTGGGGACTACGCACAAAACCAGGAGCAAGAGTATTAAACCATTTCTTAGCATCACCCTTTAATGAGAAAGGAAACAACTTAAGAATATAGTAGTAATGAATTTTTTCCTCATGAGCAAATAGGGTGGCAATATCATTCAACTTAGTAAGGTGTGCCACAACAGTTTCAGTTTCATAACCATGAAAAGGGTCAGATTCAACCAAAGTAATTAACTCGGGATCGACAGAGAATTCATAATCCTTATCGGTAACAAATATGGGAGAGGTAGCAAACTTAGGATCATATTTCATTCTCTCCCTCATAGATTTTTCTTTCAACTCAGCAAGCAATTTTCTAACCTCATCTCTATCATTACAAGCAAGAATTTCCCTAGCTGTCTCCCTATCAAAAACATAACCATCAGATGTCTCAGGCATTTCAACTCTAGTAGGAGAGCTAGGCATAATAGGTGAATCATAATTTTCAAGAGTTTCAACATTTTTAATTCCTTTAGCTTTACCAATTTGTTCATCAAGAAATTCACCAAGTGGCACAGTATTATCAAGCATAGTACTAGCATCATCAATAGTTTCATTCATAGCAGAAGTAGTATCATCAATAACTTGCGACATATCAGAATGAATAGCAGGTGGTGGTGTCGCAAGCCTACTCAAAACAGAAGGTGAATCAAGTGCAGAGTGTGATGGCAGTTCCTTACCTCCTCTAGTCATAGAGGGGACGATCTTGGTCTTGGCGTCTTTCAGATTCTTCATAGTGATCAACAGATATAAATCCCAAGTGACTCAACAGATAGAGCTATGCTCCCCGGCAACGGCGCCAGAAAAAGGTCTTGATAACCCACAAGTATAGGGGATCGCAACAGTTTTCGCGGGTAGTATTTCACCCAGATTTATTGATTCGACACAAGGGGAGCCAAAGAATATTTGTGAGTATTAGCAGTTGAGTTGTCAATTCAACCACACCTGGAGAACTAAATATCTGCAGCAAAGTGTTTAGTAGCACAGTAGTATGATAGTTTCAATAGCAATAGTAACAGTAGCACAGTAACAGTAATAGTAGTAGTAGTAGCTTTGTAGTGATTGTAACAGCAGCAGCAACGAAAGTAACTTAGCAACGATCAATATGCGAAAAGCGTAGGCATTGGATCGGTGATGGATAATTATGTTAGATGACATTCATCATGTAACAGTCACAACCTAGGGCGATACACAATAGCTCCAATTCATCAATGTAATGTAGGCATGTATTCCGTATATAGTCATACGTGCTTATAACAAGAACTTGCATGACATCTTTTGTCCTACCCTCCCGTGGCAGCGGGGTCCATAAGGAAATCTAAGGGATATTAAGGCCTCCTTTTAATAGAGAACCGAAACAAAGCATTAACACATAGTGAATACATGAACTCCTCAAACTACGGTAATCACCGGAAAGAATCTCAATTATTGTCACCTTGGGGTATGCGGATCATAACACGTAATAGGTGCATATAACTTGCAAGATAGGATCAAGAACTCAAATATATTCATGAAAACATAAAGGTTCAGATCTGAAATCATGGCACTCAGGCCCTAGTGACAAGCATTAAGCATAGCAAAGTCATAGTAACATCAATCTCAGAACATAGTGGATACTAGGGATCAAAGCCCTAACAAATTGACTCGATTACATGGTAAATATCATCCAATCCATCACCGTCGAGCAAGCCTACGAAGAAATTACTCACACACAGCGGTGAGCATCATGAAATTGGTGATGGAGGATGGTTGATGATGACGACGGCGTCGAATCCCCCTCTCCGGAGCCCCGAACGGACTCCAGATCAGCCCTTCCGATGAAGAACAGGAGGTGGCGGCGGCTCTGTATCATAAAATGTGATGATTCTTTCTCTCTGATTTTTTTTCTCCATGAATAGCTACTTATAGCGTTGGAATTAGGGTAAACGGACCTGCCAGGGCCCCACAAGCCTAGGGGGCGCGCCCTGGGGAGGTGGGCGCGCCCCCTGAGCTTGTGGCTCCTGGGTGGCCCCCCTCCAGTAGATCTTTTCGCCAGTATTTTTCATATATTCTGAAATAATTTTCCTTAAATTTTCAGATCCATCCAAGAACTTTTATTTCTGCACAAAAATAACACCATGGCAATTCTGCTGAAAACTGCGTCAGTCCGGGTTAGTTCCATTCAAATCATGCAAATTAGAGTCTAAAATCAGAGCAAAAGTGTTTGGAAAAGTAGATACGTTTGGGACGTATTAGGCGGCGTGTCCTTCTTAAAGGTGTCGTCGTGGGAGCTATGTGGCGGTGGGCACCGCTTGGGTGCATGGCCAGTTGCAGATGGTGTGCCCCTCTTCCTCCAAGCGGCAGCTGTTCCGGGGGGAACCCTAGATTTGGGTCTCCCGGATCGGATGATGACAGAGACTTTGGAGCCGTTCTCCCTCTTGGGGGCATCGTTTTGGAGCAGAGGTTCACTGGAGGGTCCAACAAGTGGAGTGGTGTTACATCGACCGCATTGAAGACGGTGGGTCTCGGCGGCGTGGAGCAGTGGAGTCTCAGAGTTGGACGCAGTTTGATGGACGCGCGCAGGCTGGTGGCACTGTCTGGTGTCGTGGTGACGTCGACGGCAGATGTGACTGGCAAGATCTATGCAGTGATTCCTCCTGAAGACGGGATGGCGAAAGATGGCGGCGGCGGATCCTAGAGTGTGCGCATGCGGTGCACGTTATGGGACGCCTAGAACGGCTAGTCTTAAGGCCACTGGATTAGATTGTGTCTGTTATGCGGACATGGCACATCTGTATACTGAACAATGCTACACCTAGGGATGGGCAGCTTACGGAATTAGCTTACGGGCTTGTGTGGACTTTTCTCATTGGAGGAAAAACAGGGAAGGAGGCCCACAGTTTAATTCACGGGGTGGAGTGATTAGTTAGAGGGAGAGGTCTGTAACTCAAGTGCGTAGGTAGAACGTAAGTGTATCATTTTCGCTGTATACTTGTAGGTGTAGTTCGCGTAGAAGATGGCTTTGGATTGATCCTTGTATTCATTTTGTCAAGCTCTGGTGAATAATTAATAAAGATGGTTGTATGCATCATGCTGATGCAGAGGCCAGGGGTAATCCTCCTTTTCGGAAAAAACTCTGACAAACAGTTTGAAGAAATCAAGATTAATCTCTACTATCTCTACTACTTAAAAAGAACGTAAGGTTCCCATTTCACCTCTCTTTCGTCCAACCTTCCTTGTATACGCCCCCTCTTTCTTTCTTCTCTTTCATTTTTTCCTCCCATTTCTGATTTTTCTCCCGTCGATTTTTCCTAAAATAGAATCAATTGTCTCATGTTTTATTAACTTATCAAAATAAAAACATATTTTCTTTGGTAAGTCATTAAATTTTTACCAAATACGTGCTTAACAATAAGGTGGTAGGTAAATCATGGCGATTGCTTGCAAATACTTGCTAAGATTTTAGCGCATCAATATAATAATATACGTGCAGTCACGGACTATTCATGGCGATTGCTTACAAATATTTGCTAAGATTTTAGCGCATCAATATAATAATAGACGTGCAGTCACGGGCTATTCATGGCGATTGCTTACAAATACTTGCTAAGATTTTAGCGCATCAATATCTCTACTCCTAAAGGGGGAGTCTGCGGTCGTGATGGTAGGTTTGGTAGCCGGCGTTCACCGGTTTATTTTCGTCTCTCCTCCCACCTTCGTCTGGTTTTTTTTCGTCTCTCCTCCCACCAACATCTATTTTGTCTGATTTTTTCCGTCTCACCTTCCACCATCACCACTTCACACTGGTTTCATGTCCACCGTTTTATTTCCGCTCCACTCTTTCCTTACAAATCAATACTTTCCTAACATACAAAAGATCACAGATCTAACTTTCTGAAATTAACCAAATCAACTGATTCCTCCATTAGTGCAATTTTCTTTAGAAAATCCATTGATTTATTTCCACTCCACTCTTTCCTTACAAATCAGTACTTTCCTAACATACAAAAGATCACAAATCTAACTTTCCAAAATTAACCAAATAATCTGATCCCTCCATTAGTGCAATTTTCTTTAGAAAATCCACTGATTTATTTCCTCTCTATTCTTTCCTTACAAATCAGTACTTTCCTAACATACAAAAAATCACGATCTAACTTTCCTAAATTAATCAAATCAGCCGATCCCTCCATTAGTGCAATTTTCTTTAGGAAACAAATAATCTCTACTCCTAAAGGGGGACTTGGTAGCTTCCGTTCCGGATTTTTTTCCATCTTTCCTTCCACCTGTTTTTTTTCGTCTTCCCTTCCACCTCGTCTTTTGTCGTCCGTTTTTTTTGCTCCCCACAATCCCGCCCGCAAACAAATGAACCAGGGAAGAAAACCCAGCAAACCCAACTAACCGAAAACCTACGAACCTGTCTCCTTTCCTCATGAGCCGCTCGCGCGGGCGGCTCCGGAGGAGCCAAACCCTAGCCAGCAACCCCTACCTCCGTGCTCATCTGGCCGCCGTCGCCGGCGGCGATGGTGGCGGTGCCCGGCCGTCAAGGGCGGTGAGCATGATGGGCACGCCCCGACAGGCTTCCCTCGCGCGGGGGCGAGACATCAAGCGGGCGGCACGGCGGGATTCTTCCGGATAGTCGGCGCACGGCGGGGAGTGGCTGCAAGGCAGAGCATGGTCGGGGGCTCGCGGAGATGGTGCTGGTGCATGGCGGAGTCCTCCTGGATACGGCCGGTAGGGGATACGGAGGCGGCGGCGCGGCTCAGCCATGGATGCGATGCCACGGAGCTCGGCCAGGAGTGCTGTGCGAGCGGCGGCTGGGTGCTGCTGCGTTGGCTGTGAGCCGCGGCTGGCGCGTGGTGGTGTTCTCATGATGGTGGTGCTGGCGGCGGTGTCCAGATCTGGCTCCTTTGCCATCGGTTTGGGGTCACACGACTACAAGACAGACGAGGTGAGGGAGATCGACCGTCCCCGACCATCCTACAGTGACTAGGCAACGACGAGGTGGAGGTACCAAGGTTGTGGGGGTGGAGCCGTGATGAGGTACATCCGTGGATTGGCAATCAACCGTTTACGACACGCGACGCGATGTTGTGTAGCTATGGTGACTTCTCTTCGGTGGTTGCGTCACAGAACCTCGTTGTCGACGTCGCTGGATGGACGAACTCCTTGTTTATGACGATCGGACGTGACGATGTCGTCGCCTGTTGCTAAACACACTCCCCGTCGATGTTGGGCGCATGCCCAGACGACTCCTTGTTAATGGAGGTTGCACGTCAATATGTTGTCATCGGAGAGAGTATTGATTAAATCGAAGGTGTTACCGTTGAGTTCCATTGATCAATCAAGATAAGACATTGCTTCTTATTTTGCAGTTAGCTTGCTGCAAACTTGGATCCCATCGGGAGCGCCGACCATGCATGCACCACGCCGGCAACGAGGTCCTCCGGCGCGACCATTTACAAGAAGCCACCACAGTATTGTGTCGCGCCGCCATAGGTGATAGTTTCCTATTGCATCGTCTACCACTGTCGGTGAACTTATTCTATTACCCGCTGAGAAGTCTGAACAATACAACTTCTGAATATATATGTGGTTAATATATATGCAGATTTATTGGCAAGTTGATAGATCAGGCTTCAGGGATTCGGAACTACCAACACTCAGCATCTTAGCACTTGCTTCTTACTATTGCTACCCAAAGTTTCCAATTGCAGAATGACTAATTGATAACTGAGATATGGCTAAGAAATCTGGCAACCTCCCTTTTTTCTAAAAATTCGACATTTCAGATTTTATAAGTTAACACGTAGTGCCAGTCCGAAGAATTAATGCACCGATTCAATTGAGGAAATGAACCGTTGCATACAAATGACATCTCTACTACTATTTCTAATGTGTGTTTTAATGCTTCTACATTAGAGATATTGTTCTTCTTTTACACGCGCGGTCAACTAGAACAAGATAATAATCCCATGAATATTTTTTTCAAAAAAAAGACCTTGGTGGGAATGATACTTTGAAACGGGATTGAGAAATTTGTTTTTTTTCTATTTTTTACTTGCTGAAATGTACGATTTTTTTCAGGTTTAAGAAGGATAATGCTATGGCATACGAAGGGGGACATGTAAGTTGGTGAAGACCTAAGGTGCTTTTGTGATAGTTGGGTGACGAGCAATTGGAGTTCACTAGCTTCTAATGCAGGGGCAGGGCAGTGTTACTTCCGTTGTAGTTAGAATGAATGTGAAATTTAAGACATATCTCTATAGTGGTAGGTTAAGTATACACCACAATGTTGTTAGTACGCTTCAAAAGAAATTACTTATAAAAAACAATGCTTTTAGTTGTTTTGTCTTTCTTATGACAACGTTGTATATATTTTTTGTATATAAAGTACTACTTAGCTATTTGACCTCAAAGGTAAGATAATGATGAATCATGAACTCCATATAATGCTCAACCTAGATTGCATGCTCCTACTTGCATTAAAAATGTTCTTTAATGTCTGTCAAAATGGTACGCAGGAGCAAGAATTGCACGATCAACACAAAGACTTGAGGAAGAAGGTAGTATTATTGAGCTTACATGTTACACTTTCTGTGTGTAACATAGTTTTGTTAGAATTAAATTGGATCTTCTCTTTGTTGCCAACACAAATTCTAGACCTGATTGATGAAGTTTATGAACTACACGGAATAAAAGCAATATTTATTCTAATATAAAAAGTCCTTTGTAGCAAATAAAGTATATCATCACTCTTTTCTTGCAAGACACCAGGTGTGCTGAGAATGAGTTATATATGTCCTGGCAAGATAGATGGCAAAGTAGCTCAATTGTGCATGCTAATGAGACTTACCCGAGACTTCTGGAACACTCGAAAGACGATTCATCCATTCAAATTGGGTATGTCTTTCTACATGGTATGTGGTATAACCTGCCAAATCACTCATAGGCATAAATGTTTTTAAGCATGGTACCCAAATGATTCACCCATGACCCATTCTTGAAATTTATTTATAATAACTATTCAGAACACAAGTGGTTGATTTTGTAGGCTGAAAAGATGACAATGAAGCTGAGAGAAGAGAGCCTAACTATGATCCATGAACATGATGTGCATCAAGAGATGGTATGACTTCTTCAGAGAACCATCTTGATTGTTCTATTTTCTCCATATATGGCTGACCATTGGCAAGGTTATTCAACAGTGACAGAACACACTATCATGTTCCCAGAATATCTTGGTCATTTTTCTATTATGTAAAACAATCATTATTTAAATGATGATAAACTATAGTTGAAAACATATACAAAGAAGTAGAAAAACTAAAAGTTCCTCCGAGGCCATAACCCCTGCATGTTACATGCCCATCACGTCTTTGCCAATGACCATGAGGGTCATGCACTTCAGTTGCATAAGATACAATGAGCTTTCATGTTAAATCTTCAACAAAAGAAATCCAGGCGGCAATTCCAGGTTTATTAGTTTGTATATGATTGCATATGATGGTTTATAAAATTCACCAACAAGGTATATTTCGGACGTGGTCGAGAAGGAGCTACCATCGCGGTTGATTGTGTTCGTCCTGGACTAATCATGACCAATTTGAGGAGGCACTCCTTTGCTCTGATGAGTAAGATCTCCTGGTAATTCTTTCTTCTGAATGTATTGGTTAAATGTCAAGTTTAAGCTATACAAGAGTAGAGTGGAAAATGCCTTTATTTCCCACAACGTTATGATTTTTTTTCACTTGTAGGGGCAGTTCAAGTTGTCTCACATGATTTGAAAGATTCTAATATGGATATGTTTAATCCTTTTTCTCCTTGATTCTTCATGTAATAGCTGTAGCTGCACTGATTGTATTATTATAAATAAGCACACAAGTAGGTTACATACCACCAATGCTAGGTGTTGATTGAGTTGTTGTTTGTTTCAGATCTTAACAACGGAGCAACTGTCCGATGGAAGTGAAGTTAGAGATTGGCTCTGTGACTAAGGCACTAAGCAAAAACATAATGAAGCCCGTCATACATTAGGGTAGAGCTGGAGAGAAGAGGTCATTTTGTGTTGTTTTACATTTGTCAGTGTGATGGAATATGTGCATGTTCTGGTAACCCAAGACACTATCTTCACCCTATAAATATAACATATTTGACTTATGAGTTGCTGGCGTTGGCAGCGATAATACATTGTATATATTACTTTGTTGTTCTACTAGAATACAAGGAGACACAAAGGTTGAATCTATGAGGGAGGAGTTAACAATATGTGGTGAATCGGAATGGCAATGGTTAAAAAGTTTGTGACTTGAAGCCGCTTCTTATGAGCACATTAGTTAAAGTTAGTGTTAGTGTCGTGGAGTGTTGAATTTGTAGAAACGATATAATAGTTTCAATTAGGCGAGTTTATTGTAGTTTTATGAATAGACATAGAAGTTTCTTACCACTATGGCTTTGTACCGAAGATTAAGATGCTGGTTTTATATCCATTATCTACTTAGCTCAACATTTTTTGAATAACAAATTGGTGGAACTTGTACATGTATTCTGGTCAAAATCAGTGAAGTAAAATTAACGGTTCTTTAACCAATTACCATTTGACCATTGGTCCATTTCTATATATTTATCAACCCGTGGCAACGCACGGGTACTATGCTAGTAATAATAGACGTGCAGTCACGGGCTAATCTACTAGAATGTTATACTCCCGTTGCAACGCACGGGCAATTATCTAGTAGAAACAGATAGAACAGTCTCTTATTTACTAATTGAAGGCACCTTTCGTGATCTCTCATTAATCCACATCATCAAAATTAATTACACCATAGAAGGAAAACGTACGTAACACAGATGGTTCTGTTTCATTAAAAAAAAGGAATCTGACACGTCCACCTATAATGAAACACATCAAAGAAAGCCTAACCGTCCTTTCAAAAAAAAAGGAAAGTCTCCATCCCCTCAAAAACTTCCAACGAGACAATTAAAAAATCATCCAATGGAAAATAAAATACATAACCCAGCTGACGGCCGGTAAAAGCCTCCATCAATAAAATATTCTGCCAATTAAAATCTCCATGGACTCCTCTACATGTCCGATGTGTCCACCACCCCTTAAATTGGGCTCTCCTACCTATGGCCGGTGGAAGATTTTTCTAATTTAACTCAAGTGTGCTCGGCTCTCCTAATAGTTTTCGAATCTAACCTTTCAATCTCGCTTTCCAACTACAACAATCCACGAATGATATTCGTTGGGTTCCACTTCAACCTTTGAGTCCCAATTTCTGAGTACAGCAATCCATCATGTATAATTGTATATGTACATGATTTTTTTTTCTCACGATTCTGATTTGCCAGGTACGACCCAATCAAGCAATCTTAGCATGCATATTCCACGACATGATTTTACCCCATGATATGTGGATTTAGCATGTACAATCTCAGTCAAACATGCATGTCCGGATCTCCTGATCATGTTTCTCTTCGACCTTTCAGTCTCAATTTCCAAGGTCTGACATGTATATTCCAGTAACTTATTTTATGCCACAATGGTTGATTTAGCAGAAAGAGCTGTACGGGTTATTTGAACGTTGAAGCAGAAGGATCCAATTGTCCCAACATAGGGGATTTGCAGTTATATTTTTTTCAAAATTCAATCTACCGTACATCTGATTATTTTTCTATATGCTAGCTCAAAAAAAAAATCTCTCATGTTTTGTGGATTCAGTATATTTTTTCAAGGCAGATTGAAGTGGAAGTTTGTCAAGTACGGAAAATGGAGTTCGTCGAGACTGGAGGCTAGATGGCGCCAGTTGAGATGAAGAACCTAGGAAATCCGATTAGAAGTAGGTTAGATTGTATTTTCAGTTTATTTATTTCGAGGAATAAATTAATTTTGAGGAATCAAACTACAGTTTTGATTCTTGGGTTGGCAACATTGGGCCACTTAAATTGTACATTGGCGAGTTTTGTTGTCGCAGATAGCACAGGAGCAGCCGATTGATGTCCCAAGTAATGAGTAGTCCATCATTCATGTTTCTTATAGACTGTGTACAAGCGAACAACATTTGATGGGTGTCCTACACAAAAATAAAGTAAACAGACAAAATTTTAAATATTAAATGTGTCCATGGTACTGAATAGCAATGGACATCCATTTGACCAAAGAAAATTCAGATCTATCCTACATCTCCACAAGTCCTTTTTCCAATTTAAATCGAGTCCAAATTTGTGCTGCTTTGCGTACTACTACTAATAAACGATCTGAACAAGGGTGCATGCCGTTCTTCTGCAAGGGAAGGCCGATCTGCTTCGATAATTAATTGGTCAGGATGTCGATGAGCACATCTTACCCGACAAAGATAAAGCACTTTGGTTGGAGCAACTCATTTCACGAAGCGATGGCATGTACCGACCGTCTTGAAGAACTCCTGCTGTACGCTGCCGGGCGCTAGCTGCATCCGATGTCGCGTGGTGCAAGGCAGTGGTGTCTTGCAAGTTGAGTCTACATGCTAAATTAGCTCGAGCATTCATTATATTATTATTATGCAGGCAGATAATACTACTCTTTTGACATATATATTACTTTGCCAGGCATGCTTGCGATTGAATCACATGATTCTTAGGAGGCGCGCATTGATAATAGTTATTATTTGTGTATATGGTACATCTATGCATGTCTTTATTTTGGCCATATAAGTAAGAAAAAAGTATAGCCAATAAATCATCTTTAAAACTTCTAAATTAATATGGTAGCTAAACAAATGGATGTATCATTCGCCACAAATATCTCATATATGTGTGTATAGTATAGATAGATAGTACTAAAAGAATCAGGCACAATAATAAAATGAATTCTTGAATCAACCCGCAAAAAATTCTTCAAATTTTTTTTGGTGCGAATAACTTAAATCCAAATAATCTACCAGACAGTTCACAGCCACGTTATTCACAAAATAAATTCGGTAACTGCCGAATTTATTGGTTAA
Source organism: Elymus sibiricus (assembly GCA_039707655.1). Taxonomy (NCBI): domain Eukaryota; kingdom Viridiplantae; phylum Streptophyta; class Magnoliopsida; order Poales; family Poaceae; genus Elymus; species Elymus sibiricus. The sequence goes on along the minus strand of CM077668.1, from coordinate 394,953,831 downwards.
GAAAAGAACATAAAATCTGAATAATATATGGTGCTTATGGTATGAGAAAATCACGAAAGAAATTCTGTAAGAATTTATTGGTTAAGTCAATAACTTATAATTTTGCTACAGTGTCATGTATATATGTTGATAGAAAACCACGCATGTCCATTGTTGTGTATAAAACAAGTTCTTTTATAATCAGACAAAATTTGGTGAAATTAATCCATGAAGGGTCTTAAGGTCAAATTCTACAGTTCTTCCGTAGCAAAAAGGAAGATGTATGTTTTTTAGGTAGGCGAAGGAAAGGAAGATATATGCTATAATAAGGCACTTGATCTTATACGTTTTTGAAATTTTATATGTCACAAATACATGATACACGCAACAATTTTTGTATTTGTAACCATGTTGTCTACAAATATAATATAAATAATTCATACCAACATATTCTTATTACTGTCAAACATTTCTAATTCGTACCAACTTTATCACATTTAACATTAAAAGTGCTAGCCCGTGCAGATGCACGGGTTGATGACTAGTAAGTCACTAACTATATTAACTAACCACAATCAAACGATGGACGGAACTGTGCAAGCCGCCGTTGACGGCTTTGCCTGCGTCGTGCACTCGTGCTGGATGGCGGATGCGCCTTGTGCACCGTGTCTGTGCGCCGCTGCGGCGCTAAGGTCTGCTGATTACGAAGGACGTGGGGAGGCAATTGACTGGATGAGTATCGACGAGCGGCGGCCTACACTAATCGGCAGCGAGCAGCGACGGACAACGGCGCCCTGACGTGAGATGCGGGCATGCGGCCATGGCGAGAGCTCCTAGCTGCCGCTCGCGAGCGTCAACAAGAGGAGCTTCGCGCAGGGCGTGCATCGGAATGGGCCGGCCCATTCGGTGGCGTCATTGCGAGATGCTATTATAATAGCAAACAAAAAAAGGATGCTCTATTGAGGAATCAAACTTGCAACCAACGACTTCGTAAAATCTCAATATGACATGCCGGCTCAGTCTCTCAGAGATGCTCAGAGGGGTAGGATGTGCGTGTGTGCGTTCATAGGGGTGAGTGTATGCGCGTATATATGAGTGCTTGCGTCTATACTGTGTTAAAAAAGGGATATAGACAATACATTGTGTTAAAAAAACGATATAGACAATACATTTCAAATAAAACTAGACAATAAGTCTTCCGCACAAGTTGAGCTGGTGATTCTAAATGATTATAAGGGCGCGCGACTATTTAAGAACTAAGCACTTAGATAGATAAAAAACCTCAAAAAAATTCAACCATTGAACATCTTTTTAATATAAGATGAACCATTGTTTAATACACATTGAACATTTTTGTTGTATATGCTGATTTATTTTAAAATACACACTGAACATTTTTGTGATATACGCTGAATTTTTTTAAGTACATAATGAACATTTTCTAAATATATGGTGAACATTTTTTTAATACATGATGAACATTTTTGTATTGTATGATGAACTTTTTCACAATGAACGGTGAAACATTTTCTTGATATACGATGAACATTTTTTAATAGGAGCTTAACTTTTTATATTACACAAAAAAGAGAAGAAGAAAAAAAGAACAAACCGAAAGGAAAAAGGAACCAGAACAAAATCACTGAAAACCGGACAAAACATTGAAAAACCGGAAGCAAAAACCCGCTGAAGAAAACAAAAACAAAAAAAACCCTACAGGAAACAGCGAAGGAAGCTGCAGCGAACGAAAAAACACGAACCCCGTACATGGGCCGGCCCAACCGGAAGCTCACCTCAGCGAAAGCACAACCTTTTGACCCTAACGAGCGTCAAATAGGGTCTGCCAGCGATGGCGTGCGCCAGTTTCGAAACTGCCGCCGGAATCACATCGCTTAAGGCCGAGTAGCAGGGTAGCACACCATAGCACGGTAGCAGCCCAATTAGCATTGTTGGCCCAGGTAGCAGCCAAATCTTTCTCTTCCTCATTTTCCCCCCGGTGAAGCTAGCTTAATGCAATGGTATGCAATGCATACCCAATATTTTTTGCAGAAATTTTCTAATATATATGCTCCTATATGCATTTATATGGTGTATGGCAGTCCATTTGCGTACAACGCAGGGAAAAAACGAGGAAGAGAACGATTTGACTGCAACCTGGGCCAACAATGCTAATTGGGCTGCTACCATGCTACGGTGTGCTACACTGCTACGGGGTTGTGTCTTAACCGGTTTCGTATTTCGGGGTTGTAAATTAAACTGACCCTAGAGTTCAGGGTTGAAATATGCATTTCTCTTATTCTAGTTCCATTCTTTTTATTGCAACTAACATGCTAACTATGCTCATTTGAACTATGTTGAGGTGAACAACTTTAACATGGTCCTTCTTACCTACTCTTTTTTGACTGAGCTATAAAAGGTATTCAAAATTACCTTATTTCTTTTCAAGTCGGTGTCCAGTCGAGCTCAAGTAGCTCACACGCCTTGAAGACAAATATCGAATCACTTTATATGACGCGGTTATGTATTTGATATGATATATGACTAGAAGGTTGGGCGCGCTTTGCTGCGCCGTTGGTGTTGTTGGGTTTCTTAAAAAAAATCACTCTGTTAAATATAAGGTGTATTACTTTTTTGAGAAGTCAAACCTTTTAAATTTGATCAAATTTGTAGAGAAATATATCAAAATCCATAATATCAAATTGGCATTTTTAGATTCCATGTAATGAATTTCCATACTCTTTTTGTTTAATATTGTGGATGTCGATATTTTTTCCTTGAACTTGGTCAAAGTTAAAGAAATTTGACTTTCTAAAAAACTAATACCCCTTATATTTTGGAACTGATGGAATATTCAGTTTGGCAGGTGGGGGAGATGATAGAGTGTGTTTTGTTTTTAGAAAAACAGAGAGGCTTTCCCCGGTTCCATTTGCTCAAATGAAACCATCAAGTCATAAGTGTGTTTTATTTTTGTTTATAATGCGGTGATTTGGTAGGTCTTTCATGGTGTGATTCTTTGTTATCCGTTAACCAAACTATATTTATGTGGGGAAATTTCATTGTCGGTGGTTGCATGTACTATATTGGTGCTACCATATTACATGGTTGCGCTTCTTTTTTCTAGGTGGTGGGAGGATGCGTGTGATTGATATGTTTTTATAGGCCGGTTGCTGCTGATTGATTTGAAAAATCGTTGGTACGATCAAAATCGTAAATCCAATCCAAAATTGAATACCTCAATTGAATGAAAGAGCTTCAAAATTAGGGAAGATAGTGAATTAAAAGAATTGAATGGGAGAGTTTGAAAAATTGTTGACCCGGTCAAAATTGGATGACCCAATTCTAAATTGAATACCTTAATTAACTGTGAGGTCATAAAAATTAGAAAGCATATAATGTATAGTATAAAAGAATTGAAGGAGAGAGCTTTGAGAAATTGTTGACCCGGTCAAAATTAGGTGACCCAATTTCAATTGGCGGCCTCAATTGAATGTGGGTTCTTTAAAACTAGGGAGCTTAGTGTTATAGATGATAGGACATGAGTGTGCGTGGTATGAAATCATGGCAACGGAGACTATTTAGTAAAACCGACCACAATTCTGTCAGGCAGATCTCAAATTAAAGAGGTTTTTCTTATTATTGTTTCGACACTTCAAATTATTTTAATGCGATCAATCACGCATGTTTAGTTCTTTACAAATTGAACATTTCCATGGAGACACGAAAATGATCCTTTCAGTCAGTAGTTCATGCCTCCAGAGATTTTTCTAGCCTGCATGACCTTTGGTGGTGGTGGCACTTTGGACGGCGACGGATGGCGACGGCACTTCCGACGGCGGTGGAGGACTATGCTGGCCGCATCTCATGGTACATTCACAGTGAAGTTCTTTAACAACCCCTCTACGTGTGCAGTAGCCGCCGGTGAAGTGCTCATGGTGGCACGTCTCCACGCATTTCTTGTTGCTGCATGGGCCATGATAAAGATGGCTTGGGGAATTGCATATCCGGGGACGGGGATTAACCGCCTCCACACCTGCACCACAGAATTAGATTTTTGTTTTTAGCACAAGACTGGATGGATCTTTTTAACAGGATGGGCGTGTGGTGTGGCGCTGGTATCTGAACTTACTGTGGGAATGATGAGCAAGCCCAGGGCGAAGGCACCAAACAACTGTGCTCTGTTGAACCCCATGGCCAACACGAACACGATTAGGCTTCGCTTTGCTTTGTTTGTGATGTGATGGGATGGCATCGATGTGAACTCATCAGCCTGCTATTTATAGAGGTTCCTTCGAGCTTGCATTGAATGTGTGAGATGGATATCGATGTGGGAATCCAATTGTTGGATAGACAGGCATTAGTACTACTAGTAAAAGGCCCGTGCGTTGCTACGGGCTATAATGTAATGCATGTAAATGATTAATGTCGTCTTCAAGGTCGAAACTCATTTCTCCAGGTTTTCCCGAATACTGACCAAATTGGAGGGGGGGGGGGGGGGGGGGGGGATGTGGTTGGCCAGACTATCCGCCATATTATCTCCAACATGCGGGCCCAACACAAAAATCTCGTGCTCCCTTTTCTGCCGAACCATCCCCTTCGCTCTCGGTTTCCGTCGTAGCGGTACATTTCTCGCCGGAGCCCTCTCTTTTAAAATCAGATGACGCCCACCTCACCTTTGCCATGTCACCCTCCCTCCTTCATACCGTACTGCCCCATAGACTGCCAAGGAGGAGTCCCCCGCCAACCGCCTCGCTCTCCGCCCTGATCCCTTCCCCCTTTGTTCTTGCTAATCCGCCACGCTATCAAGGGGGGGGGGGGGGGGGGCGTGCGCCATCCCCCGAGCCAAGAAGGCATATCCGATGTCTCCTAAGCCCGACCACAAAAATATGATGTGTGTTGTTGGGCATGCAACTGATACGTCACTGTGTCCGTTATTAACTCTTGCATTTACCCTTCTATCCTAAATTTTAAAATATACGACTTGATGAAAAAAAAATATGAACCGCTCGCGCATGCAATTTGCTGCAAAGCCATCTCTTATGAAATGCAGTTTGCCAAATTTTCTAAAGTAAGAAAATTATTCCGCTCAGAAAGCGGTAACTAAACAGACCAACTCCAACCCCATACACATGTGCCGCATAATACAAGTGGGAGGCCCACATGTGTCCACATAGTATTTTAGGGAACAAGTGAACATAATCTCACGTCAATGATAGACTCAGCTAACATTTGTACCGAAACAAAGTAGTGTTGTTGAACACTTCAAGTAACCTACTACTGATGTACGTAGTTCTTATTGAGCAATTGGATATAACTTTAAAAGATTAATCTCATTTTTACAACTTATTGATGCGTCTAAACGTTAGTTCATCTCAAGGCACACATGAAGTACAATCCATTGTTTTCCTCCTAGTTCTTTCATATTTATGCCCGATCACACTTTCATACACAGATCCACCGTGAGCTATAAGAATGCAATTAGCAAGTGAGCAAATGGACCAAAAGTGAATTTATTCAAATACTCAGACAATAGAAAATCAGGAACTGTGATTGGATTGGTGGTATTGATACAATCAGGGAAGTCAATTATGATGCATCTCTTCATAGCAAGAAAAATCAAGATTTCACCTTGTCATTTTAGGGACATATGTGTTAAGAATTTTAAGCTTGCTGCTTCAGTCAACAGAGGACAAGCTAATAATAAAGAGAGTACGATGTTAGCTGCTGCTTTCTCGTGACCATCATGCAAAAATTAGATTATCATCATTAGAAATAAGCATTACAATGTTCACATTTTTGAAGCATAACAATTGAGGTTTTGTGATTGTCACAAGAACATAAACATAATATTATGCATATATTTTCATGTGGTAAAATACTACTCCCTCCGTCATAAAATAAGTGTCGTGGTTTTAGTAACTAACATCGCACAGAGGGAGTACTAATCTGCAGCGGACCAATAAATTAAGTAAGAACAAGACAAAATCCATCTAGCATTGCATATTATAATTAGACATCCACAGTTGCATCTAATCAAGATATACAGAGGAAGACGCCATCTAGTATATATCATGAGGGCGTCACATATAACACAAGTATGCATAAGTTAAGGCATTCAGGAAATCTGTTGCATTTTGAGACCAGTTGCATTTTGAGACCAACAGAATTCATCTCCTAAATGACTTACAGTAGGGGTTTTCCCCTACTGTTTTCTAGTAAAAAAAAAATAATTCATCTCAGTGTACTAATGAATAGTTAAAATTAGCTAGAGATCATTTAGTGTAGCAGATAAGTGGAAGTCAAGCTAAATCACAAAAACATGACAAAAATCAAAACCATGTCTATTCCTGGCAATTGGTCATCCTATACAGGAAGGTCCAGTGCATATACCATCAGTAAATAATCTAGGCATACAGGTACAGAAGAGCCACAAGGCTGATTGGAGCTTCAGTTTAACATCAACAAGTTGCTTACAGTCCAGAACAGAGTCGCAAAATTGCATCAAGAACAGGATCTGACACTTGCATTGCGGTGCTTTTTCACTGTATATCTGACATACACACTACATGCATTCTGCAGATAGGTGACATACCAAGAGGTAGGTCACGAAATTACCTAGAGCTACCAGGAAATGGAAATCAAATGAGGGGGAAGCAAGAAAAAAAGGATTTTTACCTTCTTTCCAGCTGGTGCTGGTCTTGGTTCTTGAGGATTTCTTTTTCCGCAGACTTGGCGCTCATCTTGTTTCTTGGGGGATGTCTCCCATGCTGGCGTAGGGGTGGGGGGTGGGGTAGGGGAGAACCAGAGGCCGCGTCGAGTGGAGTCGAGGTGCGGCTGTCGGCGTTATGATTAGAAAACTGCCGCTATTTCACTCTCAGGAATTAAACTCACTTGTATGTCATCTCACTTATGCCAAATCATAAATCTTGGTATTGAATCTCCCCCTGCATACAAAATTAAATGAAGTTAGATAAGAAAACTGCTACAATTTCATGTGAATAACATGAGGCGAATTAATCAGCAAGCAGTTTAATCCTGAGAGTGAACCCAGTATTGCAGTATCATATGCTCACCAGATTGGTAATACTTTACAAATCGCATTAGAAAAGTACCATGGTAATTTACCTGACAGGGAAACAGGTCAAGAAAATGCAGGGTCTTACTGCCGGCTTGTTATCCACAACCTTTACAAATCCAAAAAAAGTATATTTTGAAATATGATGCCCAAGAACAATCATGGATCAGATGGTTGTACCTGATTCCGAACAAACTGAGGCCCCTGCCAAACAAAAAAAGGAGTTTCCTAATTCATTAATTTTATGCACCAAGTACAATCCTAATAGGAATAGGTAGCACTAAAATTGATGAATAATTGAAGATTTAAAACACAAAGAAAATATGAATGCCTAGAAGTGAACTGACACTTAACTATTTGGGAGAATTTTACTGTCTCTGCAACTTTGAGTTTCAGCCACCTCAGTTTTAGTCTAGACAAAGAGCATGGAATTAGACCAGCTGCCTATGATACAAAGGCATTTTTTAATGCAATGTGGAAAACTGGGACTAAAATGATCCCTTAAAGATTGATCTAGCAGGACCTAACAAGGAACCGAGTGCTTACTCAGAGTACCAAACTTTTCCATTTAATAAAATATCGATATATTGACCAGACTGCATATATAGACATAAAACCAACAAGACAAAATTATCCAGTCATACACGCAAGATAAAATTGGCAGCCAATTGCATTTTTATTTCAACAAGCACTTGGTATGTACATGGACCAGATGACTAAAAAAAAGGTTTGCTAACTCTCGTGAAAATGCACACCTGACAGACCATTGGACATATGAAAACTACCAAGTGGAAATGTATATCTGAATAATTTTGGAGTGCATAGATTACTGGGAAAGAATGTCACTTTGCAGCGATGAAGACGTGATAATGTTCATGTTTCAAAATTAAGCAAAACAGCACCAATGTTTCTACCTAGAAATAAGATGAGAAAGTAACAGCTTAATGATCTGATAGCTATACATGTTCTCTCCTGGCAGCTATATACATGTAATGGTCAAATCTGCCATTGTTCAGATATAACAGATATGCAGCTATATATACATGTTCTCTCAAGGCATTTTCATACATGTAATGGTCAAATAAATAATATGTTATACAGAGGGTAAATATTAAGTGTAACCTTGTAGCCATCTGTGAGTTGCTCACCATTAGCAAGGAAAGTGGAAGGTCCTATAATATGTTTTCGAACTTCTTATGTTGCATATCTGCTATGTCTGAACAGTGGCTGATAATCTGCCTGTCCTATAAGATAATCTCCCTGTACACTGTACAAGACATAACCCTTGTAGATAATCTCCATGTACAGTCCTATAGATGGAACAAATTGAGCAGAATATAAGTGAAAGCAGTTTGATGCAGACGGGCACTTCATGTTGCTTTTTCTTCCGTCTGCAACAAAAAATATATTAACAGAATCAAAATGAATTTAATGCACACACGTGAGGATGCGTATCTATATTTTCTTCTCTTGTTCTTGACAATCAGATAGCCATATTTTCATTTAGAATCAGACTGAACTCTGTATACTGCTTACTCGCAAATCCAGGGCAATGGAAAACGTAGACCTGAAGTGTTGCAGAAACGCTTTGACATCCTCCATGATTTTGAACACCCTGATCTGGTCTTTGTTTTCAGAAATGAGCAGCTAGACAGCTGATCAATCTCTAGTTGTCTATAACCCAACCTGATTAATAAAAAGGAGAAAACAAAAAAGAGGAACTCGAACAAACGAATCCAGTGCACCATCTAGCCGCACTACCTTGCCATGGAGGCCGACGCATCTTACCTGTTTCCAGTAGGTCAGCGCAAGAGAAGATCATGGATGGCCGCCGCTGCTGCTACGCGAACAAGATGTGGTCATCGTTGTAGATGCTGGAGGGGGGCCAAGGGATAGCGGGGACCAGGACGCCGTGCTTGAGTGATTCGACGGGTGGAAGGCGTGGTAATCGTCGTGGCGGTTGTCCTCCGTGCCCCTGTCCTCCGCCGCACATCGATTTGGTGCTCATACTATTCAATTTACCTGTCTTCCAAGGGCAGTGCTCATACCTGTCTTCCAAGGGCAGGTCGTCTGCAGGGCGTCAGGCCGTGGAGGAGTGGCCGGTGTCAGATGTGACGGCGCGGGCGGAGTACCGAGGAATCGCCGGCGTCGGCCAGGGCCTGGGGCACAGAGGAGTCGCCCTGGTGGAGGAGATCGAAGAGAAGAGGACGGCGGCGCGAGGACACGAGGGCAGGCGTCGGACTCGGGAGGCTCGTGCGTCCAGGCTAGCGATGAGGGCAGGCGATGGGAGGATCGCGTGAACGTAGACGTTAATGGGCCGGCCCAAGTGACGTGGCGTGAAAGGTGAGCGAAAGATAGAAGTGATGGAATGAGGTGGGAGTGAGGCGAGACTACCAACTGAGACATTAGGAGTAGTGACTACTATATCTTTATAAATGCAAGTGCATCCAGTAGTGCGAGCATGGTTAATAATATAGCCAGTTCGCTATAAGAAGTTGCGATGTCATCTAGAGTCAACCTAATAGCCGGCTTGTACAATAGTACGATTTAAATATGTAGTACTTTATTAATAGGTGGCCCACCATACATTCTCATAAAGTGTCTTGGGTCTCGTGCTATAGCTGCTCTTATCCACGGCCCGCTTCTCTTCTCTCTTTTCTTCTCTCTCCTCCAACTAAGATATAATATTTTAGTTCTTATAGCCTGTTTATGTCACCCTATTGTACTTGCTCTTAATACACACATACTGTAAATGTGTGATATCCAGATGTTGGATACGGGCATTTCTATCTTGTGCATGGGCAGCTCATGTTCTTGCCATATCAGTAGAGTACTACTATTTTCCTGGTGTATTCAAGTTTCCGTCATTTTTTTTCTATTTTTACTGCAACTAGCAGGTGTTATGCATTTTCATTGACTAGTATACATGATCACAGAAGGGGTAAGGTGGGCAGCCGATTCCGGAAGTTGATCACAGGGGCAGCAAGATGATATGGGGCGAATTCCGAGAAAGCCCCCCCTCCTACCTCGCCGCCGCAGGAGGACGCCGGCGGTACCGGCAGACGGCGGCAGCGGGACGTTTCTCCGCGTCTCGGCGCGTCCTCGGGGTGGGGGAGGCTCTGCCCTCCCATGGCCGGCTCGGCGCGCTTCCAAAGGCCTAGCGACTCCATGGCGCACTACGCCGCGACGGCGTCCTCCCCTACGGGATGCGTCCTCTTGCCCGTGTGTTTGGTTTGGCGGCGCGTGGACTTCGGTCCCAGCTGATCCGGATTTGATGCGTCGAGGTGGAAGCCCGTGAACCTCGCCTGATAGTTTCTCCGGCTGCTGGTCACTTCGTCCCGTCGGATGTGACGGCTCCTTCCGGTGGGGTGGCGGCCTCCTCCCTGCTCGGGGTGGATTTGAACCAGCGGAGCTGCGGTGGTTGGGTGCCGGATCTGGCCGCTTCTCTGCTGGATCTGGCTTGTCGGCTTACTGGTGACGAGGTGGTGGCTCCGGCATGGTGGTGGCGCTGCTACTGTGCTGGGGGTGTGCGGGTCAGTGGGTTTGCGGACCGGCCACGGGATTCCTTGCCTTGCCGGTCGCATGGAGGTGTGGACGCCGGTTCCTCCGGACGAAGGCCTGCCTGGCTAAGCTGGCTTCTGCCGGCAACGATGACGCGGCGCCTGTGGGTGTCGTTATTCCTTCTTGGAGGGTCCTCGTGGAGCTCTTCGATCTTGTCCATCCTCGGGATATGTCTTCGGGTGAAAGCCTAAGGCCCTCGTGCAGGGTCGGGCGACTGCGTCGTCTCCGCGTCGCTTCCGACATTGGGGCGTCATCTTGAAGACTTGTTCCCCTTCTCGCTCTCCCTGGGCTGGATGTGCACGACATCACGGTTGGCTGGTGTCTAACCGGTGATGCACATGGTGGCGTTGCGACTCGTGTGGCGACGACGATGGTGGCATGTGAAGCCGGGTCGCGGCTTGTCCTTCTGATGTCGACGGTTTGATGCGTCAATGGGTGCGCCTATGCTTGTTTCTCGCTATGACAGAGAAGTCGGAGTTGCGTGCGGTGGGGCCCTGCGGCAACGATGACTCCATGAGGGTGGTTTCAGTGGTCGGTACACTTCGGAGGTTGCGTTGGATTAGGTCAGTGCGAGGCTTGCAACTTTCTCCTGTGAAGCTCATCAGCAAAATCGGAGTTGCCTTGTCCTCGACGCTTGTGGCCGATTGTTTGGCAATGGTCGACAGGATTCTCGTGTTTCGTTCGTTCGGAGGGGTCTCGACGGGTCGCCAGCACTGAAGTCGGAGTCGCTTTCTCGTGGAGAGGTGATGACGATGACATGGCAGTTGACCTTGACGGTTTCTCTCCTCGGTAGTGTGTGTGGGTCTTGTGGTCAGCCAGATCGGTCAGGTGCCCTATAATGTGGGCATGTTGTAACGGTTTTCGTCCTGTTTTCCGTTAATTAATTGGGCAATTCTCTTCTACCTTTTTTAATGAATCAGGCCCTAAGGAACCGCGTTTTAGAAAGAAAAAAAAATACGTTTTGGTAGGCTAAACTGGAGCTGAGGTAGTAGTAGCAGTCAGAGTCTGCTGTTATGCGTGACTATTGTGCTGGATATTTCAATTATAAGATATTAATGGAAAGGGGGTGAGCCCGGTTAGAGAAAAAAAAACTAGCAGTCGGAGTCTTTTTCGTAAAAGCAGCCAAATATGGAACTTGATCTTTGCCTTAGGTTAGATTTTCCACACCGTTTCAAGGTAGGATTGGGGAATTCTACCAAAGAGCTTGGCATCATAAGCTGACTAGGCAGAGTACACTTCATTGTCGGAGGTAGACCACTTAAAACCAGTGTTGAACAGAGGATGTGAGCCGGCTCTGAACAAAGTCTGATAAAGTAATCGAGTTAATCTTCGGAGGAGTTCCTATGGAGGCCCCTCGTCCTAGTACAACCATCAGAGATAGTTGTCGACAGAACTCGTGAACCGTGTATACTAGAGTATACATAGTCCAAATTCCAAAACATGGGGAACATGGAGGTCGGGCCATACAATGATACCGCCAGCGATACTGAGAAAAGTAGAATACCCCTCTACTGACAGGTTTAGGCACCCATCAATAATCTCTAGTCACTGGTGCTAAAACACTTCACTGATACTCTAGTCTGGCGCTGGGCACTATGGCTTGTCCGCTTCTTTCTGTTGGCAGTTAACTGTGCAGTCGTTTGTGCTTCTGAAACCACCATCAGTGATACTCTCCTATATAGTTTCAAAAATATGGTTGGTGGATTTTAGTTCTCCTAGGTAACTATTATAATATATTCGCAAAAAAAACAATTATAATAGGCCATAATGTATGATATAATTTCATTTGGTGTTATTTAACTTTCACTATTGGCCATGTGAAATACGTTTCAAGCTTGCATTTTTCCTTGGAAATCATCAACAAAGTAATCAACTCATGGTCCAAATGCATTACTAATGTTTTTGCAGGTGCTCACTAATAGAGAATTGTTGCTCCAGTTTCAGTTGCTATTGTATTTTTTCACATGTGGAAATAGGTCAAAGAAGATCGAACATTTAAGACTAAAGAAGGAATGTCTGCATGAATCCCTCATGAGATAAAATGGCATCCATCATAATTGCAGGCACAAGATATTTGTTCGCTAGATTGTCCTGAGATTGGATAGAAATTGAACATTCAGAACTAGCACTCCGTGGTGTCCCATATGGAGCACTATCTATGACCACCTTGTTATTCAGCCTGCACCATACACCTACCCGGCCTATGTTAAAGATATCTGGTTACCTAATAAAAGTGCTTGGAATGAAAATTAGTTTCTACTCTTTTTGATCAGCAAGCTGCTTTTATTATTATTCAAACGCCGATTATTCAAGCTCAAGGTAAGGACATCCTATGCTGGAAACTTACTCCTACAGGTAAATGTACTACTAAAAGCGCTTATAAACTTTGTAATCAAAATCTGATTGACGAAGGAGCTCCACAGCCAAGACAAGTTTCTCCCCTAGTTACTTCTCTGCTTACTCAGGTTTGGAATGATAAAGATATTGCACCTAGGGTAAAAACTTTCTCCAGGAGGCTGCTAAGGAGAGCTCTCCCCACAGGTAGTAGAGTAGGTAGGTACAACACTCATATAAGCAAATTCTGCTCAACTTGTGGTGCTGAGGAAGATGATATTCATTTGTTTTTCTCTTGTCCCTTCGCTAAAATTATATGGTTCTCTAGTCCTTTGTTTTTCAGATCAGAATTTCTTGTTCAACTTTACAGGATGGTACCGGTGATTATCCAAGCTATATTGACTTCAGGTCATCCCCAGGTTTTCACATGCTTCTTAATGACCTTTCTTTGGTGTCTTTGGAAAAAAGGAATGATAGGCGTTTTGAGAGGAAACAGGGGCACCCCTCGCAGGTTCTCTTTGCTACTAATGCTCCTATACAGGGACAAAAGGTAGAAGAACAGGTCAACAAAGACATTCATCATCAAGGAAAAAAATGAAAAACAGATTAACTCAACACCACTCAGGGTGCCTCTCGCTGGAAGCACCATCAAAAGTGATTTGAATATTGCAGGTTTCAAGATCTTCTTGGATGCCGCTTGGAAAAACTGATCTCTTCAGTCTTCTACAGGAATTGGTATATACATATGCAATGAACAGGAGGGACACAAATTAAATGTTAAGATCATGGCTTGCTCTGATGCGGTCAACTCCCCTCTTCATGCTGAAACTAAAGGCCTCCTACTTGCTTCCCGTATAGCTTCAGCTCTCCATCTTCAGCAGGCAACAGTTCTATTGGATAGTCAGATTGTTGAGGAACGTTGCATGGGAAACAAAAATTTTCCTACGCACACACAAGATCTATCCATGGTGAGGAGCATCTACGAGAGGGAGAGTGAATCTACATACCCTTGTAGATCGCTAAGCGGAAGCGTTAAGAAACGCGGTTGATGTAGTCGAACGTCTCCGCGATCCAAATCGCAAGTCGTCCCTCGATCCGATCACGAACTAGTGCCGAACGGACGGCACCTCCGCGTTCAACACACGTACGGCTTGATGACGCCTTCACCTCCTCGATCCAGCGAGCGATGATGAAGTAGTAGATGAGTTCCGGCAGCACGACGGCGTGGTGATGGTGGTGAGGAACAATCTCTGCAGGGCTTCGCCAAGCACTACGGAGATTATGACGGGAGAACTAGAGGGTTAGGGTTGCCGACACACGGCTTGGGAAATCTTGATGTATCCCGTGTGCTAGCCCTGCCCCTCTATTTATATGTTGAGCCTTGGGGTCTAAACTTGGAGTAAAAGCCTCCTCCAGGCCGGTTTTGCCCGCACAAGGTCGGTTTGGCCCGCAGGGAAAGAGTCCAACTCGGATCCCTGCAGTATCGCGTACAAGCGGTAGTACCGTTTACGATAAGCGGTAGTACCGCCCGTAGCGGTAGTACCGCTTACGATAAGCGGTAGTACCGCCCCAGACGCCAGCAAAACTTCCTTTTGCACCTTGCCTAAGCCTCGTGGGCTTTACCCCTTGGCCCAAATAAAGTGTTCTCGTATCCGAACATTTCGGGAAACATCCGGAACCTCTTCCGGTGAATTCCGGAACCCTTCCGGAAACCAAAACACTATTATCACATATATCAATCTTTACCTCCGGACTATTCCGGAGATCCTCGTCATATCCGGGATCTTATCCGGGACTCCGAACAACCTTCGGTCACCAACAAAATAACTCAACTATACTAATCGTCACCAAACGTTAAGTGTGTAGACCCTGCGGGTTCGAGAACTTTGTAGACATGACCGAGACACCTCTACGATCAATAACCAATAGCGGGACCTGGACGCCCATATTGGCTCCTACATATTCTACGAAGATCTTTATCGGTCGAACCTCTATGTCAAGGATTCAGTTAATCCCGTATACTGTTCCCTTTGTTCTTCGGTATGTTACTTGCCCGAGATTCGATCGTCGGTATCTCTATACCTAGTTCAATCTCGTTACCGGCAAGTCTCTTTACTCGTTCCGTAATACAAGATCTCGTGGCTAACACTTTAGTCACATTGCTTGCAAGGCTCATTGTGATGTTGTATTACCGAGTGGGCCCTGAGATACCTCTCCGTCACACGGAGTAACAAATCCCAGTCTTGATCCATGCCAACCCAACAGACACCCTCGGAGATACCTGTAGAGCACCTTTATAGTCACCCAGTTACGTTGCGACGTTTGATACACACAAGGTATTCCTCCGATGTCAGGGAGTTGCATGATCTCATGGTCAAAGGAAAAGATACTTGACAATGCAGAAAACAATAGCAATAAACTGACACGATCATATGCTACGTTCGTAGTTTGGGTCTTGTCCATCACATCATTCTCCTAATGATGTGATCCCGTTATCAAATGACATCTCATGTCAATGGCTAGGAAACCTTAACCATCTTTGATCAACGAGCTAGTCAACTAGAGGCTTACTAGGGACACAGTGTTGTCTATGTACCCACACATGTATTTGAGTTTCCAATCAATACAATTATAGCATGGATAATAAACGATTATCATGAACAAGGAAATATAATAATAACCAATTTATTATTGCCTCTAGGGCATATTTCCAACAGTCTCCCACTTGCACTAGAGTCAATAATCTAGTTCACATCACTATGTGATTTACATTGTAATGAATCGAACACCCATGCAGTTCTGGTGTTGTTCATGTTTAGCCCTTGGAAGAGGTTTAGTCATCGGATCTGCAACATTCAGATCCGTGTGTACTTTGCAAATATTTATGTCGTCCTCCTTGATGTAATCGCGGATGGAATTGAAGCGTCGCTTTATGTGTCTGGTCCTCTTGTGAAATCTTGGTTCCTTGGCTAGAGCAATGGCACCAGTATTATCACAAAACAGAGTTATTGGGTTAAGTGCACTAGGCACTACTCCAAGATCTGTTATGAACTCCTTCATCCAGACACCTTCCTTCGCCGCCTCCGAGGCAGCGATGTACTCCGCTTCGCATGTAAAATCAGCTACCACGCTCTGCTTGGAACTGCACCAGCTAACCGCACCCCCATTAAGAATAAATATGTATCCGGTTTGTGACTTAGAGTCATCCGGATCAGTGTCAAAGCTTGCATCGACGTAACCCTTTACGACGAGCTCTTGATCACCTCCATAAATGAGAAACATGTCCTTAGTCCTTTTCAGGTACTTCAGGATATTCTTGACCGCCGTCCAGTGTTCCATTCCTGGATCACTTTGAAACCTTCCGACCATACTTATGGTAAGGCTGACATCGGGTCTTGTGCACAGCATTGCATACATGATAGAGCCTATGGCTGAAGCATAGGGGATGAGACTCATCTTTTCTCTATCTCCTGCAGTCACTGGGCACTGAGTCTTACTCAACTTCATACCTTGCAAAACAGGCAAGAACCCCTTCTTGGACTGATCCATTTTGAACTTCTTCAAAACTTTGTCAAGGTATGTGCTTTGTGAAAGTCCTATTAAGCGTCTTGATCTATCTCTATAGATCTTGATGCCTAATATGAAAGCAGCTTCTCCTAGGTCCTTCATTGAAAAACTCTTGTTCAAATATTCCTTCACGCTTTCCAACATTTCTATATTGTTTCCAATTAGTAATATGTCATCCACATATAATATTAGAAACGCTATAGAGCTCCCACTCACTTTCTTGTAAATACAAGCTTCTCCGTAAACTTGTATAAACTCGAACGCTTTGATCACCTCATCAAAGCGAAGATTCCAACTCTGAGATGCTTGCACCAGCCCATAAATGGATCGCTGGAGTTTGCAAACGTTGTCAGCATTCTCTGGATCGACAAAACCTTCTGGTTGCATCATATACAACTCTTCCTTAAGGAAACCGTTAAGGAACGCTGTTTTGACATCCATCTGCCAAATTTCATAATCGAAAAAGGCAGCTATTGCTAACATGATTCTGTCGGACTTAAGCATCGCTACGGGTGAGAAGGTCTCATCGTAGTCAACTCCTTGAACTTGTGAAAAACCCTTTGCCACAAGTCGACCTTTATAGACGGTGACATTACCGTCCGCGTCCGTCTTCCTCTTAAAGATCCATTTGTTCTGAATGGCCTTACGCCCTTCAGGTAATACTTCCAAAGTCCACACTTTGTTTTCATACATGGATCCCATCTCGGATTTCATGGCCTCTAACCACTTCTCAGAATCCGGGCCCATCATCGCTTCTCCATAGCTCGTAGGTTCATCGTTGTCCAACAACATGACTTCTAAGACAGGGTTGCCGTACCACTCAGGAGCAGTACGCGTCCTTGTCGACCTACGAGGTTCGATAGCAACTTGATCCAAAGCTTCATGATCATCATCATTAACTTCCTCTTCAGCTGATGTAGGCTCTACAGAAACATCTTTCTGCGCTGCGCTACTTTCAGGTTGAAGTAAAGGTTCAACAACCTCATCAAGTTCTATCTTCCTCCCACTCAATTCTTTCAAGAGAAATTCTTTCTCAAGAAACGTTCCGTTTTTAGCGACAAACACTTTGCCTTCGGATCTGAGGTAGAAGGTATACCCAACTGTCTCTTTTGGGTATCCTATGAAGACGCATTTCTTCGCTTTGGGTTCCAGCTTTTCAGGCTGAAGCTTTTTGACATAAGCATCACATCCCCAAACTTTAAGAAACGACAGCTTTGGCTTCTTGCCAAACCAAAGTTCATATGGCGTCGTCTCAACGGATTTCGATGGTGCCCTATTTAAAGTGAATGCAGCTGTCTCTAATGCATAGCCCCAAAACGATAGTGGCAAATCGGCAAGAGACATCATAGATCGCACCATATCCAATAAGGTTCGATTACGACGTTCGGACACACCATTACGCTGTGGTGTTCCAGGCGGTGTCAATTGTGAAACAATTCCACACTGTCTTAAGTGACTGCCAAACTCATAACTCAGATATTCTCCTCCTCGATCAGATCGTAGGAATTTAATCTTCTTGTTACGATGATTCTCAACTTCACTCTGAAATTGTTTGAACTTTTCAAATGTTTCAGACTTGTGTTTCATTAAGTAAATATACCCATATCTACTTAAGTCATCAGTGAAGGTGAGAAAGTAACGATAACCACCGCGCGCCTCAATACTCATCGGACCGCACACATCAGTATGTATGATTTCCAATAAGTCACTTGCCCGTTCCATTGTTCCAGAGAACGGCGTTTTAGTCATCTTGCACATGAGGCATGGCTCACATGTGTCAAGTGATTCAAAATCAAGTGACTCTAAAAGTCCATCAGCATGGAGCTTCCTCATGCGTTTTACGCCAATATGACCTAAACGGCAGTGCCACAAGAAAGTGGTATTATCATTATCAATTCTACATCTTTTGGCATCAATGTTATGAACATGTGTATCATTACTATCGAGATTCAATAAGAATAAACCCCTCACATTGGGTGCATGACCATAAAAGATATTACTCATATAAATAGAACAACCATTATTCTCTGATTTAAATGAGTAACCGTCTCGCAATAAACAAGATCCAGATATAATGTTCATGCTTAACGCAGGCACTAAATAACAATTATTCAGGTTCATCACTAATCCCGATGGTAATCGAAGAGCGAGCGTGCCGACGGCGATCACATCAACCTTGGAACCATTTCCCACGCGCATCGTCACTTCGTCCTTTGCCAGCCTCCGTCTATTCCGCAGTTCCTGTTTTGAGTTGCAAATATGAGCAACCGCACCGGTATCAAATACCCAGGCACTACAACGAGAGTTGGTAAGGTACACATCAATAACATGTATATCATATATACCTTGTTTGTTGTTGGCCGCCTTCTTGTCAGCCAAATACTTGGGGCAGTTCCGCTTCCAGTGTCCAGTTCCCTTGCAATGAAAGCACACAGTTTCTGGTTTGGGTCCAGCCTTGGGTTTCTTCACGAGAGGAGCAACTGCTTTGCCACTCTTCTTGGAGTTACCCTTCTTACCCTTGCTATTTTTCTTGAAACTAGTGGTTTTATTGACCATCAACACTTGATGCTCCTTCTGAATTTCAAACTCAGCGGCTTTCAGCATCGCAAACAGCTCGGCGACTGACTTGTTCATCCCGTGCATGTTATAGTTCAACACAAAGCTCTTGTAGCTAGGTGGCAATGATTGAAGAACTCTGTCAGTGATAGCCTCTGGCGGAAGGGGCATCCCCAATTCAGCCAGACGGGTGGAGTACCCAGACATTCTGAGTACGTGATCACTGATAGACCCGTTCTCCTCCATCTTGCAAGCATAAAACTTATCGGAGATCTCATATCTCTCGATTCGGGCATTCTTCTAAAAGATAAACTTCAACTCCTGGAACATCTCATATGCTCCATGACGTTCAAAACGTCTTTGAAGTCCCGGTTCTAAGCCATACAATATTGCACATTGAACTATTGAGTAATCTTCAGAACGAGCCTGCCAGGCGTTCACAACGTCTAGAGACTCAACTGGAGCGGGTGGATCACCAAGCGGTGCATCAAGGACATAAGCCTTCTGGGAAGCCATAAGGATAATCCTTAGATTACGGGCCCACTCCACAAAGTTACTTCCATCATCTTTCAACTTAGCTTTCTCTAGGAACGCATTAAAATTCAGGGGTGCTACTGCGCGAGCCATGATCTACAACATAAATATAGCAAAGACAACTTAGATTATTGTTCTAGATAATGAGTTTAGTTAATCATATTACTTAAAAACTCCCACTCAAATTGACATCCCTCCGATCATTCGAGTGTAACATGATCCAAATCCACCAACTCAAGTCCGATCATCACGTGAGTTGAGGTGGTTTCAATGGTGAACATCTTCATGTTGATCATATCTACTATATGACTCATGTTCGACCTTTCGGTCTCTTGTGTTCCGAGGCCATGTATGTACATGCTAGGCTCGTCAAGTTTAACCCGAGTGTTCCGCACGTGCAACATGGCTTACACCCGTTGTATGTGAACGTAGAGTCTATCACACCCAATCATCACGGCGTGTCTTGAAACGATGAACTTTCGCAACGGTGCACACTCGGGGAGAACACAATTTATCTTGAAATTTAAGTGAGGGATCACCTTATAATGCTACCGTCGTCCTAAGCAAAATAAGATGCATAAAAGGATTAACATCACATGCAATTCATAAGTGACATGATATGGCCATGAACTTGTGCTTTTGATCTCCATCTCCAAAGCACCGGCATGATCTCCATCGTCACCGGCATGACACCATGATCTCCATCATCTTGATCTCCATCAACGTGTCGCCATGAGGTTGTCGCGCCGACTGTTGCTTCCACAACTATTGCTAACTCATAGCGATAAAGTAAAGCAAAAACGGCGAAAATAATTAAAGACAACTCTATGGCTCCTGCCAGTTGCCGTACTCATCGACATGCAAGTCGTGATATTCTATACAACACATGATCATCTCATACATCACATATATCTCATCATGTAATTGGCCATATCACATCACAACATACCCTGCAAAAACAAGTTAGACGTCCTCTAATTGTTGTTGCAAATTTTACGTGGCTGCTACGGGTTTGCAAGAACCGTTCTTACCTACGCAAAACCACAACGTGGTGTAGTGATTGCTTTTTGATCTTCTAAAAGAACCCTCTTCATTGAAATCGATTCAACTAAAGTGAGAGAGAGAGACACCCGCTAGCCATCTTTATGCAACGAAGTTACATGTCAGTTGAAGGAACCTGTCTCGCGTAAGCGTACGCGTAATGTCGGTCCGGGCCGCTTCATCTCACAATGCCGCCGAATCAAGTATCAACTAGTAACGGCAAGCAATATGTATACACCCACGCCCACAACTCGTTTGTGTTCTACTCGAGATCTCATCTACGCATAGACCTGGCTCAGATGCCACTGTTGAGGAACGTTGCATGGGAAACAAAAATTTTCCTACGCACACACACGATCTATCCATGGTGATGAGCATCTACGAGAGGGAGAGTGAATCTACATACCCTTGTAGATCGCTAAGCGGAAGCGTTAAGAAACGCGGTTGATGTAGTCGAACGTCTTCGCGATCCAAATCGCAAGTCGTCCCTCGATCCGATCACGAACTAGTGCCGAACGGACGGCACCTCCGCGTTTAACACACATACGGCTTGATGACACCTTCACCTCCTCGATCCAGCGAGCGATGATGAAGTAGTAGATGAGTTCCGGCAGCACGACGGCGTGGTGATGGTGGTGAGGAACAATCTCTGCAGGGCTTCACCAAGCACTACGGAGATTATGACGGGAGAACTAGAGGGTTAGGGTTGCCGACACACGGCTTGGGAAATCTTGATGTATCCCGTGTGCTAGACCTGCCCCTCTATTTATATGTTGAGCCTTGGGGTCTAAACTTGGAGTAAAAGCCTCCTCCAGATCGGTTTTGCCCGCACAAGGTCGGTTTGGCCCGCAGGGAAAGAGTCCAACTCGGATCCCTGCAGTATCGCGTACAAGCGGTAGTACCGCTTACGATAAGCAGTAGTACCGCCCGTAGCGGTAGTACCGCTTACGATAAGCGGTAGTACCGCCCGTAGCGGTAGTACCGCTTACGATAAGCGGTAGTACCGCCCGTAGCGGTAGTACCGCTTACGATAAGCGGTAGTACCGCCCCAGACGCCAGCAAAACTTCCTTTCGCACCTTGCCTAAGCCTCGTGGGCTTTACCCCTTGGCCCAAATAAAGTGTTCTCGTATCCGAACATTTCGGGAAACATCCGGAACCTCTTCCGGTGAATTCCGGAACCCTTCCGGAAACCAAAACACTATTATCACATATATCAATCTTTACCTCCGGACTATTCCGGAGATCCTCGTCATATCCGGGATCTTATCCGGGACTCCGAACAACCTTCGGTCACCAACAAAATAACTCAACTATACTAATCGTCACCAAACGTTAAGTGTGTAGACCCTGCGGGTTCGAGAACTATGTAGACATGACCGAGACACCTCTACGATCAATAACCAATAGCGGGACCTGGACGCCCATATTGGCTCCTACATATTCTACGAAGATCTTTATCGGGTGAACCTCTATGTCAAGGACCTGTTCCCTTTGTTCTTCGGTATGTTACTTGCCCGAGATTCGATCGTCGATATCTCTATACCTAGTTCAATCTCGTTACCGGCAAGTCTCTTTACTCGTTCCGTAATACAAGATCTCGTGGCTAACACTTTAGTCACATTGCTTGCAAGGCTCATTGTGATGTTGTATTACCGAGTGGGCCCTGAGATACCTCTCCGTCACACGGAGTAACAAATCCCAGTCTTGATCCATGCCAACCCAACAGACACCCTCGGAGATACCTGTAGAGCACCTTTATAGTCACCCAGTTACGTTGCGACGTTTGATACACACAAGGTATTCCTCCGATGTCAGGGAGTTGCATGATCTCATGGTCAAAGGAAAAGATACTTGACATGCAGAAAACAATAGCAATAAACTGACACGATAATATGCTACATTCGTAGTTCGGGTCTTGTCCATCACATCATTCTCCTAATGATGTGATCCCGTTATCATATGACATCTCATGTCAATGGCTAGGAAACCTTAACCATCTTTGATCAACGAGCTAGTCAACTAGAGGCTTACTAGGGACATAGTGTTGTCTATGTACCCACACATGTATTTGAGTTTCCAATCAATACAATTATAACATGGATAATAAACGATTATCATGAACAAGGAAATATAATAATAACCAAATTATTATTGCCTCTAGGGCATATTTCCAACACAGATTCTTGCCAAAGTTACTGCGTCAGGGGATCTTTATTCAAATACAAGTTTTAGGGTGGTTGGTGTTTTTAGAGGCCGTTCGTTCCTCTTGATCTAACGGTAGAGAAATAGCTAGTACTAGGTAGTACTCACGAAAAAGTACTGAAAAGTACTAATTTGTGTGGGGTCGGTACTAATGATAATGTGGGCTCGCTTCTTAATTGAGGGGCAATTTAGTCACCGTGAAATTATCCACAGCGCGCCGCCCCTCTCCTCCAATGCAGAACCGCCGCCCAGGGGTCCTCTCCTCTTCCATTGCCATTAAACAACCGCAGCCCTCTCCTCCATCTCCTCCTGCACTCCAAAACCACCGCCGCTCCTCTCCTCCCTCTCCTCCTACATTCCAAAACCACCGCCGCTCCTCTCCCCTCCTCTTCTACATCCACCCCCCTCTTCCATCGAAAGCCAAAACCTCGATGGAGGACGAGATCGTGCAGATCGCCGGCGGTGAGAAGTTCAACTTTGCCATGCACATGGAGGATGAGATCGTGCAGATCGCCGGCGGCGATGAGATCAAGTTACGCAGGCTGAGGGAGATCGTCTCTTGGTTTGACTACCCGCGGCAGTTAGCGGCGTCGGTGCAGTCGATGCGCCCACATCTGATACAGAAAGAGAGGGATGCGATCAAAGGAGTTGCCGTGGATGGGTCCCTGTTCTACATCCAGTACCTCCTCTGGGCCATGGAGCAGTCGGACTCCTCGAGGCCGGATGTGAGGATGAGGTGGTGGTACTATCGCTCCAAGATCGAGAAACCAGAGGAGCGAGAACCGAGCCTCCTCATGGTGCCGCTTGTGGTCGTGCCATGGGACCCTGTGCCGGAGGAGTCTTCGTCGAGCAACCACAGGAGGAGGAACAAATATGTGCCGACGTCGCTTCCCTGCCGTTCTCCACGGTTCCCTCGCCGTTCCACTCGTCTCATGGGGCGGCGGTCTGCGGCCGAGGAGTAGTAGGGGTATGAGTAAGCTTCTGCACTCCTAATTTTCCTTCTGCTCATGGTTATAGTCATGGTGATAGTGATGATAATAGTTCAGAGAGGGGATGCTAGATGTCATTGAATGGGGAAGGATGTCATTTTAATCTGAATAATTTGCATGAAGATTTGACTACATGCTTTGGGGGCTGGATTATGATGTATATGAACCCTAGGCAGAATTATGAACCCTAGGCAAAATTTTAGTATTCTAGTGCTAGAATTTGATGTATATGAACCCTAGGAAAAATTTGTAGTCTTTTAGTGCTAGATTTTGATGTATATGAACCCTAGGCAGAATTATGTGTGTTAAGTTAACTGAATTTGTAAATTTAACTGATTTTTTAGTTAACTGAATTTGTCCCTTGACTACTGAATCAAACTTAATTTGGCTAATTAAGTTTCAAAAAAAAGATAAGAAAATTGGATTAATAGATTTCCAGTGGTAGACTCTGGGTAGACACTGAAATATTTCAGTACTGCAAGTTCAGTAGACAGTTGTAGATTCTGAAATATTTCAGTAGTTCAATTTCAGTACACACTGGTAGACACTGAAATATTTCAGTAGTGCAGTTTCAGTACACACAGGTAGACACTGAAATATTTCAGCAGTGCAATTTCAGTACACACAGGTAGACACTGAACTATTTCAGTAGTGCAATTTCGGCTAATGCACGTATCTACTAATGCATACCATATAAGTTAAATCCACATTATAGTAATGATATATGTCAAAGAAGCATCAATATGATTGTCAATGTTTATGCCATTGATGGTAGTATAAAAAATCATCAAATAAGGCAACTTTCATCTTAGGCCACAATTTTTTGTTGCAAAATTTCAAAGTGGGTAGTCAGACACACAAACGCTCCAAGCCACGTGGCCCTGGCCCACTGGTCATCCTTGATGCCTAGCCAACCCCAGTGTCCCTCTTGCAATTCCAGCCCTTCTGTCTTTTAGTCATTTTCGGAATATTCGTAATCTAGCATGTCCTAGGTTTCCCTTTTATGCAGTATATTGTTTTGTGCATTTGTGTGCAATTTCATATATGAACATATGCATGTTATATATAAATTGGGGTAGCAAAATCCAACTAATCCAATGGTGGTATTAATTTTGTCATTCGGATAAGTTTTGGTGCATGCCATTTTGCATAACTTGGCATTTTGTCATTTTTGTTTGAATTAATCCATGCATCATATGGCCTAAGTTTGTACATGTGTTTGGGTCACTTTCATGCCTACTTGTTAAAATTATTGCCATGCCATGAAACACATGCTAAGCTACTGACCCAAGCTAATATGAGGGTGGTTGATCTCTGTGTTCCTGTTAATATGATTATTAAAAATTTGCATGGTTGGAATGTGTTGCAGAAAAACCAAGAAAAAATAAGGCGCATGACGGCGGGCGTAAGAGAAGTTGAGCAGTTTGCGGGGGAGATCTTCAGATCTACTACACATGGATGGAGGATAGGGGTGCCGACGCTGGTTTATCCTTGAGGCTGGACATGATGAAAGCATCTGAAGACAATCTCTTGCTAGAGAAAAGCCTGTTCTGCTTTGTTTTTATGTCTTGTCTTTTTGGGTAATGTAATACGTAGTGCACTAAAAATTGGTTCTTGCCTGGCGCTTGTGCTGGGTTTATACTGTTTGCGTGAGCTGCTGGGTGGGTGGGAGGGATGGATCCTTTCCTGACAGCAGCGGTATCTATGCTTCTCTGAGTAGCTTATGTTTGTAGTCTTTTTAAAGTAGAGATTATGTTAACCAATGTCTTTTGAATCTCAGATCCTTGTAGTATTTAGCATATAAGTATTCTGTGAATTTCAGACATCTACTTTTAGTAGTATGAGAAATGCATTTTCATATAATCTGGAACCAATAGCAAGTTAACATATCATCTCGAAAAAGCTTGAAAATCCATACAACATCAGAAAGCTACCAAACTTGGCATGGATGCTTTTCATGTTCATACAAGGCTGTAGAAAAAATTTGGTAACATTTGAAGCATGTAAAAAAAACGTCCTTCGAGACGGACCGTTCCCTTCTACCCAAATGGCCTCCGATGAAGAAGGCCAAATTTTGGTCATCTTCAGGACGACACCAAATTTTGCCAGCAAGTGGGCACGCCCACACCGGTATCCCACACAAAATTTGAAGTAATTTCGACAACGAACGCACGTTGTGTCACGTCCGGGAAGTATTATAGTGTTTTATCGTCGGGAAATAGCTAGAAAATCCATACAACATCAGAAAGCTACCAAAGTTGGCATGGATGCTTTTCATGTTAATACAAGGCTGTAGTAAAAATTTGGTAACATTTGAAGCACGTAAAAAAAACGTCATTCGAGTCGGACCCTTCCCTCCTGCCCAAACGGCCCCCGATGAAGAAGGCCAATTTTTGGTCATCTTCAGAACAACACCAAATTTTGCCAGCAAGTGGGCATGCCCACCCCGGTATCCCACACAAAAATTGAAGCAATTTCGACAACGAATGCACGTTACGTCACGTCCGGGAAGTATTTCAGTGTTTTATCGTCGGGAAATAGCTAGAAAATCCATACAACATCAGAAAGCTACCAAACCTGTCATCGATGCTTCTCATGTTGATAGAAGGCTGTAGAAAAAATTTGGGTCCATTTTAAGGATGTCGGAAAATACGTCTTTCGAGACGGACCCTTCCCTCCTACCCAAACGGCCTCCGATGAACAAGGTCAATTTTTGGTCATCTTGACAACAACACCAAATTTTTGGTCATCTTAACAACAACAACCCCACACAAAATTTGAAGCAATTCCGACAACGAACGCACGTTGCTTTACGTTCGGGAAGTATTTGAGTGTTTTATCATCGCGAAAAAGCTAGAAAATCCATACAACATCAGAAAGCTACCAAACTTGTCATGGATGCTTTTCATGTTCATACAAGGTTGTAGGAAAATTTTGGTAACATTTGCACGTCCGGGAAGTATTTTTGTAGGTGCTATGTGTGTGTGGATGACATGGGGGACCCACATGTCAGTATCCCACTTGCTGTGGTCAACAAAAAAAGACTTTCTTTGGAATGCAATGAGAATTGGTTTGGGAGTACGTAGATGTAATTTCTGCACTTGTAAAAAAAAACAATATGTATTTTTTGTCAAAAAATAAACAAGACAAAAAAAAGGAAAGTAGTGGGAGCGTGAACGAGCGCACGACGCCACGCGTCTAGTCTCGAGAACTCCAAACGTCCACCCATGTCTTTATTTGGCAGTCTCCCCCACCCGCGTCTCCCCCTCTCCCCCACGCCTCGTGCTTTTCTTCCCCAAATCAGCAAAAGGCCCTCTCCCCTCCCCTCGAACCCTACCTCGTATGAGCCACCAACCTCCTCCCTTGCTGCACCACCCTAGTCCCTTCATCGTTGAAAGATGAAGGCCGGCCGTGAAGACGCGGTGGCGGAGAAGGACGCAGCCGTACAAACAGAGGAGAAGCCTGGTGCCGTCGTTGCCGCCGCGGTTGGCGCGGCCGAGGGCGCCGTTGCGACGACGGGTGGCGGTGCACCGTCTGCTCTGACTGCTCCGGCCGCCGCCGCAGCGGTCGAGCCTGCGGTCGGGGAGCAGGTGGAGGAGGAGGTGGCGGTCGATCTGGAGGAGCAGAGGGCCAAGCGCAAACGCGAGCAGTACGAGCTGGTGGACGCGTACTACGAGGAGGCCGAGCTCGCCAATCTCGAAGTTAAGAACGAGGCCGTCGAGTTCGAGGAGGAGGTCTCCGACGAGCTCTCGGAGGTAATACTCTGTTTTGGGGTTTTCTCCTACTCTGTTTTAGGGGTTTTCTCCCATGGGGGTTTCTTCTAAAATGCATGTAGCACGGATTTGATTTCGCCCAGATAGGTTTAGGGTTATATGTTCGGTCTCTCCCTTAGGGTTAGGATTTTTACAAGTTGTTTAGTAGATTTGGAAGGAAACCCCCTTGATTTGCTTAAAAAAATTCATTACGAATCTGAAAGTTGGCATGCAAAAGTAGGCATGGAGGCCTAAAATCCCTCTGTGCCTGGATTTTGTTTGTGAAGATGTGTACGAATATGATTCTCAAACTGATTATGAATCTGTTGTGATGTACTAAATGGTGGATTTGTTAGGTAACAAGTTGTATAGATGAATTAGTTTACTTAATTACAGTCATCATGAGGATCAATGATTAATATCCCTGCTATGTGGTTATGATAAATACATCTATACCACTCTATAGTGTGGGAATAACTTTGAATATTGGCTATTGGATGAAGCCAATCCAACGGTGGAAAGTTGGCAAATGCGAGCATTGTTGGCCATTGGATATATTATTTGGTACAAAAGATTTTGCCATGCATGCATACTATCTAGAATATTCCATTACTAAGCTTAAGCACAATGCTCCCTATGCACAAACCTCATAGCACTAATTTTCTCCTTTGTTCTAGAATATTCCATACTTTAACAGTGCAAACTTTTTTCTTCTAAATGAATTGCTAATGCTTTTTAACTTTGTGAATATCAATGCATAATATGCACAAACCTTATAACTTTATTAAATAAAACACACACAAAAAACTCCATTGGTACAGTAGCATAGCAATGTAAAATGCCTCTGAAAGAATTGACATTAACTTTTGCTTTATTTACTTCTTGTACAAGGCTATGACAATATCTTCATAAAATGATTTATATTTATTTTCAGTGCCATGAACTAGAAGAATTAAATCTACATTTATACATGATGCATATGTGACTGTAAATTTATATAATTGCTTCATGTGATATGTTAATATGCAATCGTACTTTTGTTATGTAAGTTCTCATGTGCAATGCACGTGTGCCTCACTAGTATCATAAAGAATATCAATGATTAAGCTTTTAAATCAGTAGAACCCCTGTTACAATTGTGCTCTGTTCTTCAATTGTGGCAACCCAGTATCTGGTTTTCCTATTCATGAAACTGTGCCACATCATTCGGTCATGCATGTGGTCATTTGTGGTGCATGTAGTAACAAATTAGGGCCACCTTCTGCCATTGACAACAAAAATCCATTGGTTCTTCTCTTAGCCTATTTAGTTCTTCTCTTGCAGAAATCTATCCATGCAACTATGCCACATCAGTAATCATGCATGTCAAGTCCATGCAACAGTATATTTTGAGCAACTAGACATTGGTCATGCTATACATCTTTGATATGTGCCACCCCATTGAGTTCAATCCAATATTTCTATTGTAATACAAAACTTTATGACTTGCTTCATGTGCCTTGCTGTCTTCAAAACATTTACTGACAGCAATCTTTAATTTCTTTCTGCAATAGTTTTAGTACCTAGTCATATAATTTCAAATTCATGAAACTAGATTATGTTGAAGGCAAGTTTGTAGGTCTGTTATCTCATTATCATAAATCCATATCATACAAATATTTACAAAGGAAATGCTAAGAGAGGATCTTGTTTCTGGAATGAACTATGTTAAATATGAATTACCTTATCTGCTGGATGAAATAAAAGGCTTTGTCTGTTACCTAGTTGGGTAATCGTAGCGGGTTTATCATAATTAGATAACACACCTACTAATGTGCCTAACCCTAGACCCTAAACCCTTTAATTATTTCCGAAATTAAAAAGTACAAATAAGAGTAGTTATCAAAGATGTGAAATTCCCCCAAGCTTTTTCAGTGCATTCCATGACAAAATCAAGCAAGCATGCAAAATGCTATTCAGTTTACACAAAATTTACCATTTACTGTAATTTTTCTGGTCGAAAATACCTGAAAAGTGGCCGCACATGACAAAACTTGCAAACTTTGCAGAAAATGGTTCAAACTTGCCATGGAGGCCTAACATGGCCTTGAATTGTGACCACAAAAAGTTGGGTTGATTTCAGACAGGTCAGGAAAGCAGCATGTGCTCTCAGAGGGTGCCAGGCTCGGCCGGAAGGGCGCGTCTCGGGGAACCTCCATGTTCACACCATCTTGATATGATGCCAACTTTATTTCATGGCCTCCCATGACCAAATGAAGCATGCATGCACAATGGTTTTCAGTTTGCACTAGTTTTTCCATTTTCTAAACCCTAAACCCTAAACGGAGGCAGTGGATGTACCTCATCAACTCTATGGGATGGAATCCAGTGTGGACCAATGCTCCAACTTGGTTTGGTGTGTCAATTAGGTCCACCCTAAGGCAAAGAAACTTGAAGGCATCATGTGGTACCCCTTTTGATGGATGTTTAGGGGGGGGGGTAGACCGTTTGGGAGCTGTTTACTGGTCTATTTCAATTGAAAAATGAAAAAAACATCAAAATGTTGTCTAACCTTTAAAGCATTGTGCATGCATGCTTGATTTGGTCATGGGATGCCATGAAAAGAACTTGGAATCCTTTGTAGATGGTATAGACAAGGAGGTGGCCCGAGGCGCGCCCTTCCGGGCTAGCCTGGCACCCTCCGAAAGCACATGCTTGTTTATTAACCTATATGAAATCAACCCAACTTTGTAGGGTTACAATCCATGGCCATGTTAGGGATACATGCCAAGTTTGAACCCTTTTCAACTAAGTTTGCAAGTTTTGTCACGTGCGGCCAGTTTTCGGGCATTTTGGACCGAAAAAAATCAAGAAAATGGAATTCTTGTCTAAACTAAAATGCATTTTGCATGCTAGCTTGTTTTGGTCATGGGATTACATGGAAAATAGTAGAGATCATTTGTATTTCTTTCTGAACAACATATTCTGGTTTTTTTGGGAACAATAGCTGCTAATGTTGCAACCTCCCATAACTAATGCCGCCCAACTCTCCCGAAATCCCACAATTACAGCTCCTTCCTCATAACCACCAGCGGCATCCGGGCCTCGTACCACCTCCCACGACCGCTCCAAGATCAGATCGGAGCCGCCGGCCACCGCCCACCGGGAACATGACCTGAGGTGTCGGACGGCACTACTGTTGTCGCCGCCTCCTACTCGCGTCAACGCGCCGCTGCTCCTGTTGCAGCCGTCGAGCGCGATACAGCCACATGTAGTGTACGACGCACTATCCGCCGGCAGCAATTAGCCGCCACCGTCTCCGACAGAAGGTATTACCTAATCATAGCTCTTATTAATCTTTCTCAGCCGCACGTCTACCAGTTAAACCCTCATAGGATTTGCACAATTTATTACAGTCGGCAAGATATTATCGTAATCATTTTCTTCTAATCAATCTTGCCAATCCGAACACTACACGAACGTCGAAAGAGGTAATACCACAACAACAGATGGTTATCTCTTGCATGAAATAACACGTCATATGTTTAAGAAATCTGAAACCCTAGTTAAACTGTGCTAATTTTATGCATGACCAAAATCGGTAGTGTGCTTATACTTACAAGTGGTTCATATGATAAAAAAAGTCATCCATACCTGATATAAGATTTTAATTTGTTATACATTTGTCAATATTAAGTTCAAATTAATTGACCCGGTTTTTCTTTTGTTCCATTCATGCCAGAAAAATGGAAACTACAGCTAAAAGTACTGCTAATGGAGAAAAACACTTCTCCGAAATGACCGATGAGGTCCGTAATTGACATTTTGTTTGCAAACTTTTCGTACATTTACTTATTTCATACTCGCTAAAATCTAATGCCACTTTGCAGGAACTATTTGCGAAGCGCACTCATATGAAGTTAGCATGCTCACCGTCAAGGTTCGCCAAAACCATGGACATGTTATCACCAAAACACATAGAGTCCATCATAACAAATACCGGTCTTGGGGGTCTAACCAAGATGCATGACTTTAATCTCCGGCGCATGATGTTGGTAAGACTAGCCAAGAGCTTCGATAGTGAGACAGCGTCGATTACCATAGGTAAAACGCCCATTCCTATCAGCGCAGAGGACGTGCACCATATATTTGGCCTTGCGATAGAAGGGGAGGATATTGATAAAAAGCTGCAAAGCACAGCAGATCCAAATTTTTTTAACACATATCAAAACAATGGGGTAATTTTGGTGTCTAACCTTGAGAATGCGATCAGACTTTCCAAAACTCCGGATGAAGATTTCCTGGTGCGGTTCGTTCTGTATGCAATCGGTACTGTTTTAGCACCAACAACACAATCTTATGTCGACGCGAAATATCTTAAACTTGTTGCGGATATTAAAAGCATTCGGAGATTGAATTGGGGATGTTTCACACTGAATAACTTGTTCACATCCCTTTACAAATTTAACAATCTTGATCAAGTATCTCTACAAGGAAATCTACCTCTGCTCCAGGTTAGTGCTACATCACTAGTTAACATTCTACAATTGTTGTTCTGTTGTCTATCTCTCCATATTGATGAAGTAATGTATTGTGTAGATTTGGTACTGGGAGCACGTGCGTACTGGCAAGTTGATGTATCCTAGTATACCACCACCATTGGTCGCACGATGGGACGAAAGCACGTCAAAAATAAGAACAGAAGCTTACAACATAGGAGGTCTTCATAAAGGACTGGTATGTTTCTAGATTTGACCCTTGTATAACCAGTTATTTATTTGCTACAAATGATTCATTCTACCTGATTCAAAGGTTGTGATGGAAATTTGTGCTTGACAACCACAGGCCGACAATAGAAATGATCCACGAAGCAATAATTTTGTACATGTGGATGAACATGATTCGTATCGAGCACAATCACAGGGTCAAAATATGAGTAGCCAACAAGTAAGCCCTTCAAAGACAATTTTTTCGAATACCACTAAAAGGTCGCATCGAACCTCATTCATTTAGCTTTGTTCTCAACGGGGTGTTATTTCGTTTGCATAGGTGGAAATGATAGTTGCAGCCATGAATGCACGTTTTTCTGAACAAGAAAACAAGATAGGCAGACAGCTAATGGAACTTGAGCACAGATTTGATGCGAAATTCCTCACCATGAGCGAAGAGTTAATCGACCTTAAGAGTAAATCTGCCAGTAATCCTAGGCTCTCGATGGCCGAGGACGAAATTAAAGACTTAAGGAGGGAACTGCAAGTATGTCATGTTGTCCATTTTTTATTTTTATGAACATGTTCCTCCATATTCATTATTGTTTATATTGTTACAAGAATTAAAAAACCAAATTAAAGGCAGCCGACAATCCGTGTCACAGAAAGCAGGCGTCGAGTTGATAATTATGGCCCCACATGTACCTACTATTAACAAACTACTTATAAGCGACCATTTTTTATTGTAGGAACAAGTCAATGTGCGCAGTGAATCCTTCACAGCAACTCCTAAGTTTGACGCATCCACGGCACATACTTCGACTCCAACACCAAGTGCAAGACACGTCTTGCCGAACAAGGAGGATCCTCGAATCACACCGTCGAAGCCTCTGTTTCATAATGATTACAAGCTGACAGACGAGGACTTAGAGGCAGCCATTTTCATACGCGGAACACACGACCCTGTTGAAGTAGCTCTAATCGGAGACATTCCCCTCACAGCAGGAAAACTCAAGCAAAATTTGAAGAACGAATACATCTACGATGATGTAAGCCCCTTGTACTCCATTGTACATCAAGTATTGGAACTACTGGCATATTATTATATGATAACAAATTTGGCAGGTTATTATGGCGTATGCTCACATCAGCGGAGTTGAGAATGATACTACATCAATCATATCCCCCTCTGAAACCAGAAAGCTGTTAGAATCAAATGGGGTTAATCCTAGGGGACGTGGAAGCTCGTGGGTTGCTCGTGTTGCAAATAAATTTGTAGGACGCCGAAACGTACCCGTTTTTCTCACTTTCATATTTCATATAGATAGTGTAGACGAAACATTTCAGGGGTCCCCCGAACCATAATTGTTTCACATATGTAGATTATTCCATGCAATGAGTCCGCTTTTATTTTACGGCAGGTGCACATCCCGTTGAATGTACATAGTAACCACTGGATACTATTGCTTTTTAATTTCGACAAAGAAGAGATTCAAATCCTAAACTCCTTGAAAGATCATTTTGACAAGGAGAAGGAAACTGCTCTTGTAAGTGTTCTCTTGCTGCCTCTTTACTGTCGCATGGCACATGAACTCCCAAATCACCGTAACCCTTTGTAAAACTCGTATTATGCTAGGTGGAGTCGATTCAGAACTGCATCGACGAAGCGGTGAAGGATGGCTTGGTAACACCAGCTAAGCCCATCAAATTTGCCGAGTGGGAGGTAGTACGCTATGACAACATACCACAACAGAAGGACGGGTACGTACAACCTCCTAAATTATTCCTCACCGACACGTCCAAGTTTACTAAACTTAAACTAAACCTTGCAGGCATTCATGTGCGCTATTCACACAGAAGTACATGTTAACATGGAACGGTGTAGATTTTACCGAGAATTTGGAGCAGGTCAGTCAAACACTATATTTAATTTGAAATATCTTTTGCCTCAATGTTGTGCTGACATATGTGTCACTTATCAAATATAGTCACAGATAGAGATTTTCAGCTGGAAAATAGTTTCAAGCCTGCTGCGTTCAAATTGCAACAGTCTTCGCCTCGATTCATACAAGTACCCCATAACGGTTAGCGATACAGCACGGATATTTCATTTTTTTCATAGGTCTCATGATTTGAATGAATGCACCGATGTCTGCTGTACAGAAGGAGGCGTACGAAGCCCACGTTGCATCGCAACCTAAGGGTTCAGAAGACGACGTCCAAGAAATCAACGAACCTATTCTTTGCAACAAAACAGACACGTCGAGCTCCCAAAAGGATCCCGACACCCCCAGCTCCCCAAAAAGGCGGAGACCACGTGGACGCCCGAGGAAGATTGTCGATGAAGTGCAAGCTACAAAAACAAAAACTCTTGAAGAGCTCAAACTTAAATTTGATACGAAGACCATTGCTAAACGTGTGGGTTCGATATGAGCACGATCACGCAGACCATCACAAGCTTTGTTGAGCCCATTCAAGAAATGCAAATGGTAGTTTAGGTATGTACTGGATAGCACTGGAGTTATCACTTATGGTACATATGTCATTTATGCTATGGTGATCTTAGTTACGCAAGCATTGCTATATTTGGATTTCATCTTTATGTTGCTCTCCATGAAACAGCAACTCCCCTAGTCTACTTTTGGTTATAAGTAATACATGGTAAGTTATTTTTCCAAAACTCATAGTAGGTGCTTTTGGCAATCATGTGCATGCTCTACTTTTGGCAATAATTAATACATGATTTACGGTTTTTTTTGCTTCAACTGGCAATAGGCACTCTTAGCAAACATGTTGCATGCTCTACTTTTGGCAACAACTAGTACATGCTCAGTTATTATCAGAATCTGGCAGTAGTAGCTTTTGGCAATCATGGGCATGCTCTACTTTTGGCAATAACTAATACATGCTCAGTTCGTTTGCTTAAAATGGCAATAGGTGTTATTGGCAAACAGTTGCATGCTCTACTATTGGCAACAACTAGTACATGATCAATTCTACTTCCAGCAAACATCCCTACATATGACTAAACATCTTCAGTTGAGAACTGAACATATTCAGTTTAGGATATAGCAGAAGCATCTTCAATTAGAGATAGAACATCTCCAGTTTAATATATAACCTGAACTTCTTCAGTTTAGGGCAAACTTGTACCATAGATCACCATCGTTAAGTAATTAGTCCTTGTACAATGTAAGGCGATTAGAGGAGGTGCATAGAAAAATAAACCGGTATTTCTTTAAACACCAGCGCTTATTACTACAGGGTAGACGCATAATTACGTGTTTCTCCTGTGGAAATAGTCACTGGTGCTCCAGAGAACTCGGTTTATTTTCCTACGCATCTCCCTAACCACCTACCATTGTACAAGGCCTTAACACACATCATCAAAGTACTGGCAAACACTTAATTAAGACGGCAGATTAAACAGTTCATAACTTAACCAGTGCGGCGCATAAGTTCAAAGAGTACGTTGGGGCATCAGTTCGAAACCACGACAACCAAAAGACATGATATAAACATAAAGGGCTGCGGTGTGACTGGGGCAGCAGCAGGCCGGCAGGCAAGCAGGGCATCAGTTCTTTGCCTTCTTGGCCGAGCGAGGAGGGGGCGGGACGAAGAACGCCTCATGCCCTACCACGTACTTTTGGAGGAAGGCGCCGAAGGCCGCTTGCCCAGCCTTGACAATGGGCTGATGCTTCCTCTCTGATCCCTTGCCAACGCCCGTGGCATGCTGGATCATGCTCGTGAAGTCTCTCGCGATGTCCTTGGTACAGAAGGGGCAGGACATGTAACTGTACCGCTTCTGGGTGCGGTATGGGATTTCCCCATTCCGCAGCCTCCTCATGATGTACCGGCTCTTGTTGTCCCTGCTGTTTTTGTCATGATCCATGTCTTCATCAGCTTCCTGTGAATTAGTACACACTGAATAACTCAGCTGAAATATTTTACTACTTATAATTTGAAGGTTTGAAAGCAATCATATGAACAATGGCAATTACCACTAGTTTTTAACCTTGTAAGAAGATACCAGGTTGAAGGTGGGTGATTATTATTATATAAATCATTTCTTCTCCAGAAACATGGGTCACGTCACACAGTCAAAGTTGGGGTTATGGGAATTGTTTGGAATATGTGCATAGCACCATAGTACTCAACTATGAATTCCCCTTGTTGGAGAGAATAAAAAGGAAAATTACCCTGCTATTTATATTTACTGATGTGATCCATGTTTTCAAAATAACTAGACAAATGCCATGTACATGGCTGAGCTATAGCATGTAACTTTGATCGTTTACCGCAAGAGCGTGTTGAGCAATCTCTAAACTAGAAAGAGCTTCTGGAGCATTTTGTACCAGTAGTAAGTACATTCTAATACAATGATTACCAAAAAAGAGCATGCAGATGATTCACACTAATCTACCTCTTATATTGTATTATATTTTGTTGTATTCCTTGTTATCTATCTTCAAATTTTCTTTCGTTTGCATGTATAGCTCTTTTTCACAAAGTGGAGAGTGTAGCAGGAAGGTTCTGGACAGGGGCAACTGATGTACCTGATTGATTCTACGGGATGGAATCCGTTGTAGACCAATGATCCAACTAGGGTTGGTGTGTCAACTAGGTCCACCCTAAGACAAACAAAGTGTAATGCATCATGTGCCACCCCCTTTCGATGGGTGTCTAGGGGGGGTACACCATGCAGGAGATGTTTATTGGTCTTTTTCGCTCGAAAATTGGAAAAGGATTAAAATGTTGGCCAAATTGAAAACCATTGTGAATGCATGCTTGATTTTCTCATGGGAGGTCATGAAATAAAGTTGGCATCACTTGTATATATTGTAAACACGGAGGTGCTCCAATACGCGCCCTTCCGGGGGCTAACCTGGCACCCTCTGAGAGCACATGCTGGTTTCTTGACCTTTCTGAAATCAACCCAACTTTTTGGGGTAACAACTCCTGGTCATGTTAGGCCTCCATGCCAAGTTTGAACCATATTCAGTAAAGTTTGCAAGTATTGTCACGTGCGGCTAGTTTTCGTGCATTTTCGATAAAAATAATTCCAGAACATGGAAAAATTGTCTAAACTGAGAACCATTTTTGCATGGTTGCTTGATTTGCTCATCGGAAGCCATGAAAAAAGTTGGGATCATTTGTATATAGTGTTAATATGGAGGTGCTCCCAGACTCACCCTTCCGGGCTTGCCTGGCACCCTCCGAAAGCACATGATGGTTTCTTGACATATCTTAAATCAACCCAACTTTTTTGGGGTGACAATTCATGGCCATTGTAGGCCTCCATGCCTAGTTTGAACCATTTTCAGCAATGATTGCAAGTGTTGTCACATTCGGCCACATTCGGGCATTTTGAACCGTAAAAATTCCAGAAAATGGAAAACTTGGCTAAACTGAAAACCATTTTGCATGCTTGCTTGATTTGGTCATGGCATGTACTGAAAGAAAGTTGGAAAATGGATAAGGCCAAATTTTGAATTATATATCGTTCATACTTGTTTGAAACCAGAAACCTAGTTCAGCCCTTACAAAATGTATTTTTTAGCACAACATAATGTTTTTTGTTGTAATCTTGGTGATATATGTTCAAAGATCCCATAACTCACGCACACCACCTCTCCCTAAATCCCGTGATTGCACCTCCTCCCTCATAACCACCCGCGACATCCGGGCCTCCTACCACCGCCACGTCCGCTCCAAGATCAGATCGGAGACGTCGGGCTCACGCGCATTATCGAAGTCGCCGGCCACCGCCACCGCCATCGTCACCTGAGGGGTCGGACGTCACTGCTCTTCTCGCCGCCTCCTCCTCGCGTCCCTCTCTCTTACCTGCGCTACTCGGACCGTCCTCCGACGCATTGTTTCGTGCCTATCACCCTCGAGTGACAATGGTTAAGGAGAAGAGCGCGGTACGTATTTGCACTACAGAATCTGTCAGATCTGAAGTCAACAGTTAGCACAAATCTTTACGATAGTACTGATGATGTGATTGTTCTCGAATCGTAGTGTGGCATTTGTTTGGACACCAAGGGTTTGTGCCTCGGTGAGCATCGGATGAGGGAGTTTTTTTACCGTCACCCTGCGCGCGGGATTTGCAAACAGGACAGTAAGATCCAGTCTGACATGTCTCATACCAAATATCATGAGAAATTTAGTACTCCGTCCGATCCAAAATTAATGTCTTGGATTTGTCTAAATACGGATGTATCTAGTCATGTTTTCGTGGTAGATACATCCGTATGTACACTTCTTTGTCAACAATTTTGGGAAGGAGGCAGTAATATTGTACTTGTCAGTTGTTTGTAATGTTGACTGAAATAAGAGTTAAATTGCATGTAGATTTGTTAGTTGATCAAATGGTTTTGTGTACGTGCATGTAAATTAAAATCTTCTATGGGGTTATATGATATTTCTGCTATGAACTAGTGAACTACTTTGCTAGTCATCTATTTCTGGCAAACTTTGATTGGACCAACTGTTTGTATTAGTAGGTACTTCATATTTATTAACAATCGTAAAAATGCTACTCAGGTTATCCCCTGCTACAGCAGATACAGTTTCTTGCAGAATTTCAGAGTGCCCTTGGGAAAAAATGGGAATTTTCATGCAAGTTTCACTACCAATGAGGGGTTTGAATTCCCATGTGATATTACCAACGAAAATGGATTAAAATACATTTCTGGGGATTCTTGGAAGGAATTTGTTAGAGTTTACATGCTTTATGTGGGCCAGGAGATTACGTTCAGTATTGACAACTCTGAACTACCAAGTAGCCTCGTGACAACTGGAAATTTGCCTATCATACATCCAAGTAATTAAACTACTTTCTTGTTCCTACAAGTTTTATTATGCTTACTGTATCATATACCATAGGTTGTAAATTAAATTGTGTGTGCTATAATATTGTAGCATACTACCAATTGTCCAATGAGAAAAGAGATATTATTGACAATGTCGCTGTAACTGAGGGGACAAACTTCAACTGGAGAATGATGGAGAATGATGGAGAATGTCATACGCCAAGTGATGAACCTTGACAAGTTAGTGGAGCGTCATGATGCTGGAAACTATGATCAAGGAAGAGCTTATGGATTCCTCCATACCTTGACATGGTCAGATTGCAACAAGAACTTCGCGGTAACCATCTTTCTTGTTCTTCCTATACTTTGTATCATTTCAGTATGTTTTTAGCTTTGTTCCAAATTAATTGTTTTTCATTTACTACATACCAATAAGTTGCGAATGTGCTGACGTAACAAATATGTTGTTCAAACAGAAATTGCCTCATCGTGTTGTCCCCGAAGACATGGATGAATATGGTGCCATAACCATTGTTTGTCATCCACACACTAATGTGTCAAGTACGTACACCATTTCTGACATTGACGGTCGTGTCTGCATCAACAAATGGAACGAGTTCATGAAGAAGGAAAAACTCTTGGTGTTAGGACACAAGGTGTTGATGCTGCTGTACCTGGGAGATCATGGGATTTATCTGTTTGTTTCCCATGTTCCTGATGTGCCTCTCGAGTAGTTTCGGCAAAACGTAGTGTGCGAAAATAAATGAAGGGCTTTTTAAGTCATTGCTGTAATGTGGTACTTTATTACTATTTCATGGAACTCTTGTGTTCGTGCACAAGATTGTGTGCAAGACTTGTAATGGTTGTTTATGATTTACCATTCGATTGTCTTCGTTGGAACTCGCTTTATTCATTCTTTTTTGAGCAATTTTAACATGCTCCCTCTTACCCCCTCTTTTCACATAAGAGTTAATTAAGAAGGTAAGAATTAATCAAAACAACTATTTAATGCAACCATCGGCTCAGATTTATTTCATACTCTTACCTCTCATGTGAAAAAGGGGGGTAAGAGGGAGCATGTTAGAAAACCTCTTCTTTTTAAGCTGTTATTACAAGTGACCACAATAATCACCACGATACGATCACAAATAGATTATTTCTTCAGAATCAACATCACACACAGCACACACAACACCATTACACTAGCCGTCAGCAGCTTCAGCACAAAAACAATTTATCTCCCTAATCCTAACATCGTATACGCTTGGTGGTTGGTAATGGTTGGCACATTGCTCTGATTGTAATTGGTCCTGCCTCCAATATTCCCTCTGTTGGTACATGCATTCTTTCCCCACTGTTTTTTTTGCGCGTTGTAGCTCTTCCCTTCTTTCCTGTGTTGCACCAAATGCATCAACGGCAGCAGCACCAACAAGGACACTTGTACCAACAAGATGATCCACGTACTCTAGTTCCCAGCGCCAGAAATCACATGTATCCTATGAATCAAATGAGCACAAATCAAACCAGCACTAATGAAACAGTACAAAAAATTACTCCTGCAGCAAATTTCAACCCAAAGTAAAAAGAGATTGTACATCGTGGTGCTTGCACTTGTAGAACACCTAGCCATTGTGCTCTTCGGTACTGGAGAGATAGAATCTCACCGTCTCGCCACAGTCAGGGCAAGGGATGAGGGGCACAGCAACTGATCAGCCCCTGAGCGCACACCTAATCGAGCTCGAGGACGACATGGTTGATTAGGTGCTAGGCGACGGCGACAATGGCATACGGTGGCCCTAATCCTTTGGGTAAGAGAAGAACTAGGGATATTTGTGCGCTGGCCCAACAAACCCTTACACCAACACCAGAGGATCGTGCTCCCTCTAAATAGGCTAACTAAAAATCTTCCAAATGACTAACTGACCCAAAAATCACGGACGGATACCATTCCATCCATGCGCATTACATGGAAATATATAATTGACCCTGAAATCACGGATATATGCCATTCCATCATAGCGCATATCCCTCCTATCTTAACCGGCCCATCAAGTTTTTGTCTCCTGACGTAGCCATCACCGGGATCGCGCCATCGCTCCGCAGACACCCACGCCGACGCCGGAGTAAAAAGGTCTCATCCTCCACGTCTCCTCCCATCTCTTGCAACGTTGATACATTTTTCCGTTGGTTGGACCAAGAAGGCAGTTGTGATGAGATTAGAGATGCCATCTTGTGTGCAAGATATTTGGTAGTTGTTCGTGGGAGATTAGTTTTTCGTGGAAGGTACTGTTTGGGTGCAAGATTGTGGGTGGTTGTCGTTAATTGGAGTAAAGGTTGTTATGCAAGAGGTATGTGATTGCTAGTTCATAGTAGTTGATAATATGATCTGGTTAGGGATATATATTCTCGGTGTAGTAAATTTTCTAGACCTTTGAGCTATGCTGGATTACTAGGAATGATTTGGATGAGGTTGGAGTAAAGAATTTTATGCAAGAGCTTTGCGATTGCTTGTTAGGGGTAGGTGATCATACGACCTGGTTATGGATATATTTCCTCGGTGGAGTTACTTTACTAGACCTTTGAGGTATGTTGGATTACTAGGAATGATTTCGATGAGGTTTGATTTAGCCACTTAGATGTGCCGTACACAGACTTGTTCACAATACATGAGTAAAGGAGGTACTGTTGAAGGAGTTGCTGGATTCTTACGACTGATTTGGATGAGGTTGTTGATAGCAAATTTAGGAATACGAATGTTGGGAGATTTGAGCTTTTGCTGGAAATTTAGGAGTCAGTTTGTCTCACATACCATGTTATTTTACATTATGAGATATTGAAATAGTCATATGTTTTAATGAGAATCGGTATATTTTGACAATCTGGGTCTCATTAATTGCATTCTTGTGTCTGGTGTTGTAGGGACCATGGATTCACAGCTGCATCACAACCGTGCAGAGTATGACAGGTTGTTGCATGAAGCGCGCCGGCAGATCAACGTGAATGTCCAACATGAATGCGATGAGATGGACAGGAAACTCAAACAAGAACGTGCGTACGTTGACAGGATGCTAAAGGATGAGCGTGCTGATATGTCCCGAAAGATTAAGCAGATGCGTGAAGAGATGGAACAAAAGTTTCAGCGGGACCGTGAGGAGATGGAAAAGAAGTTCCAGCTTGCATACAAGGAGCTGCAACAGACTTTGCAAAAGGACCGGAAGGTTGTCGACGGCCTTATATAGACAGAGTGTGTCAAGATGGACGCCAATGTGTTGCAGGCACGTGCGGATATGGACATTAGGCTGCAAAAGGAGCGCAAGGACATGGACTACAAGGCTATGGTGGAGCAGGTCCAAATGGAAGGAAAGATTATGGAAGACCGTGCAATGTTCCAGTCCCACGTTCAATGCCACAACAATCTACCCCAAGAGCATGTCTTCAATTCTCCCCCTGTAAGTACCTTGCACCGATGCTATACATTCACGACCGAGATTTTGTATGGACATTTGTTATTTGTGGGTAACTTTATGTGAGCGATTCATATGTAGGCTAAGCATCGTCAGACGGCACAGTCCCCAATCACTCTAGGCCTTGTGATGTCGGTGTCACTCGTTGAATGCTACAGCACTCCAGTCGAACAACATGTCTTCAATTCTCCCCTTGTAAGTACCTCACACACATGGTAAACATTCACAGCCAACATTTTGTATGACCATTTTTAATTTGTGTGTAACCCTGTGTCGGCGATTCATACGTAGGCTAAGCATCCAGAGACGGCACAATCCCCAATCACTCCAGATGAAGATTCCTTGCCATATAATAAGGTAACTATGTCGCGATGTTGCTACGCACATCCAAAATTATGTTTGGGCCTTTGCTCATTGCAATATATTAAATCTGACGTGAGATACTCGTATGTAGGTGCTGGTAATGGAATTTTTTATTCATAGGGATTATGAGCTTTCTCATGTCCCGACAGGATACTTCGAGGGAAGACCCTGCGAGATGAGATTGTTTAAACCCGGCGTATTGGACTACGCTTATCTCATGAAAGAAATGGCTAGATTCGGTTATAAAAAGGATTCAGATTTGTACCACTTCTTACCTGAGTATGCGTGCAAACTAGTAGAAGGAATGTTCCTGATTTCAGGACCAAATGATTTTGCAAAGATGATTTCCCTTCTGAACGGCAGCAAGACATGTCATTTGTACTTAGTGTATAATCGTCCACCGAAAGATGATTATGAGTATTCGGACATGGATTCAGAGGTTCCTATTCTACATGTTACATCAATTTTTCGGCTTCATCATCTTTAAGTTTGTCCTAATACCTTCATATGATTTTTGACAAGAACTGCGCATCTGAGATATGGAGGAGGCGGAGGGTCTGGCTAGAGAGCGTGAGGCACAGGAACAACTGGACTCCTTAGGTTACATTGATGTACCGTGTAAAAATATGGGAGAAGGTGGGTCGTCGCCAAGCCCGAAGCAAACTACAACGACCAATACGAAGAAGTCACTGGATTTTGGAAGCGGAGACGAGCTTCTATAGGAGGCTTAATGTTATTTGAACCGTTTTAAGCTTGAGAAAACATTTTTTGTTTTTGTAGGAATGTTTGCAGTTATGAAACAATTCATTCACGATAGATGTCTTTTCACTACATTTTTGCTACAATGTGATTTCCATTTTTGACGCGGCATGCATGTGTTTATATCCAACCGTATACTTGTTTGTGAGCAGGCCTTGCAAAAAAAATTATGTAGTCACATTTATGTACATTCATGCTGTGTGGTCGTGGATGTGGACGCACTTGTGCTAGCGATGGTTGTCTACCTGACCGCAGAAGATC
Organism: Elymus sibiricus; assembly: GCA_039707655.1. Taxonomy (NCBI): domain Eukaryota; kingdom Viridiplantae; phylum Streptophyta; class Magnoliopsida; order Poales; family Poaceae; genus Elymus; species Elymus sibiricus. Next base: position 394,909,893 of record CM077668.1, on the reverse strand, counting down.
CCGCGCCAGGTGCTGCAGGATCATGTACAACTGCGACAGAAAAAAATTTGGTGCAAAACGGTGGAGGAAATAAACCAAACGGACATTTTATATGAGACAAAGTGACAAAACTGTTGGCGAATCGTCCTCGGGATCCGCGGACTCAGACCTGACGAGATCTGCTCCGGGATCGGTGCGGTGTCAGGAGCGCATCGAAGCGCAGGCGGATCCCCAACAAAGCGCATGACGCCATCCCGCGTTCGACACGCGGCGACCAGAGGACGGGCCGTCGCACACGCGCGCGTCGTCACCCGGAGACAGGCCGACCGACAGATTCGTTGCGGCCCCGCACATGTACGCCTGTCGGGCCCCAAGCGGATACCCCGCGCGATCCGTGGGTCTTCATGCATGTCTGGCTGGCGGCGGGGTGTGCCGATCGTGCACGCGTGATTACCAGCGCCATGCATGCATGCGTGATCACCGTTCGTAGTCATCATGCATATTCTTCAGATAGAGAGTATTGATGACTGATGTATTTTTTAAGGGTTTGTCGGCAGGGTACTCCGAAAGAAGTTTTTTTGTCCACCTGCGCGAAATGAGCCCATTTTTTTTACACACCATCCCATGGCCATGGCAAGCATCCATGCCAATTTCGGTTGACTTCTGACACTCCATGCATTTTTTAGGGTTTTCATGGCCGAAAAACCCTAAAACACTGGCCGGACGTGACGCAACGTGTGTTTCGTGTCCAAATCTTGCATGGGGGCCTACATTTGCAAGCAACATTTTGTGTCATCTGATGCATGCCACCACAGAGACCATGTACAAGGAGGACTGTTCGGGTCTGCCGGCCTCCGCTGAACAAGGTCAATTTTAGGTCATCTTCAGAATGACACCAAATTTTGCCAGCCAGTGGGGATGCCCACCCCAGTACTATATGCAAAATTTCAACGAATTCCGACAACATACACACGTTGCGTCACGTCTGGAAAGTATTTTATTGACAGCATGCAATATCGACCTATATTTTTTTCCGCGAGCAAAATTTAATTCCTCCACTACATCTATTTCCAAATATTCTCCTCCACAATACACGAGCTCCATGCTGGCCGCTAAGACACCATGATTCTTAAAGTTGGACATCAAAAACTCACATAGAAAATGCAAACCAAAGATCCCAAACTCATACTGTTACAAGGGAGTGGAGCAACAATTCGCTGAGTCATACATAAAAATAATTATCAGGAAGTCACTAACTAACTGACACAATGAAGTAGATTTTAAAGACCAGGTCACACGGTACTAAACATACACAACAATGCACACGACAACATCAGGTTCATCGTCGACGTACATGCTCCCCGACCGTGTGCACAATGCTGTAGCTATCAGAGTTCTGCTTTGAGATCCTACGCAGAAGAATATAATTAATGCCATGCAAGATATTTGGACACATGCAAAAATTAAATTTGTACATATTTGGTACCTCTAACAACTTGCTGCATCTACGTCGATTGTGACCTTCCACGTGACAATAGCCACATTTACCCTTTGATCTTGTCTTCTTTATCTTTGCCTGTAACCTTTTCTTCGGAGCACCTCGGCCTGGCACATGCACGGGATCCAGAACCTTATCCAAACCTTCACCATCAAGGTTAGCCGCTTGCGGCATCAGCGGGCCAAACCTAATGCTGTTACTCTGAGCATTAGTTGATTCCTTGCTGTCAGCTTGTTCAATATTTGATTCCTTGCTGACATCTTGTCCTTCCAAAACCCTCTTTAGATGCTGAAACGCCTCATCAGAGTGGCATGCCTTGAAACATGCCGCGTGACTAAAATTCTGCAACTTACGGTACCTTTGCAGGCTTGCAGAATATTCATACATCTCGCTCTTTCTGGTCGGTGCGTATGCAGAATTTGCACTCATTGTCCACCTAGTGGGAACACAACACCTGGGCAGTCTTTCTTCTTGTAAAATTCCCAATATGTAAAATATGTGGGAACATGGTGTGCCTACGCATTCCAACTTGCGGCAAGAACAACTGATCCTGTGAAGCAGACCTTCCTTCTCCTCACTGCGCACTTCGATCTTTTTATCCATTCTTTCCTTCTTAGACACAACGTATGTGGTAACTTCTGATGCATCAAGTACCTCTCTGATCACACATTTGCTTACAACATTTATGCTCCATAAGACCAACTTAAACACAGCAGGAGTGAAAACTTTTGCGGCATGTTTCTCAAGACTTGAAGCATTTTCCTCTGTGAACGGAACGGACTGCAAGGCCTTGATGTCTTGGAGAGCCTCGTTCAAGCGTCGCGACGCAAGGTAACGCTCATAGTGCTCTAGCATTTGAAACAACGTCATCTTAGCCACAAGATGCGTATGTAGCACCGAGTTTAAGCTCTCACTCCGCTAATTACTGCTCAATCCTAGGAAACAACGCCCCTCAAGATATGGAGCACACCACAACTTTCTCATCTTATACATCTGATGCAGCCAGGACTCCTCACTTGTTACTTTATTCTGTTGTAAGAATTGTAACCATTTTCTCTCATGCTCTTCAATGGAAGATGTATCATATATGAAAGATCTGAATTCTTCCTTTACCACGTCATCATGCAGATGATGTACAATGTTCTGCTGAATGTGCCATATACACAGCCTATGGTTTGAGTTAGGCCACACCACCCTGATTGCTCTCTGCATTGCAAGGTCCCCATCCGTGATCACAGATATTGGATGCTTTTGTCCCATGGCATCAGAAAAGGTCTGTAACATCCACTCGTATGCCTGGCTTGTTTCATGAGAAATGATACCACATCCAAAAATAACAGTGCTGCGGTGGTGATTCAACCCGACAAACGGCACAAATGGCAGATTGTACTTATTGGTTATGTATGTGCTATCAAAAACAATAACGTCTCCGAAAGCCTCGTAGTCAAGTTGCGATTGACTATCAGACCAGAACAGTCCCTTCAGATGGCCAACTTCATCAACCAAGTACCTGAAGAAAAAATCTGAATCTCGCTCTCGCCGCGCCACCATGTGATTGATCACCGTTTGAGCATCACCGGAAGCGATTGATTCCTGCTTGTTAGCATGGCAGCAATTGTAAATGTCCCTCGTCGTGCATCCAACCTCATCATATCCACCGTATTGCATGCACAAAATATCCATAATATGGTGTTTCCGGATCCCAGATTTTTCCATGTCTGCAATGTCCGCTTTCTGCTCATCGCTAATTCTTCTGTGTGAACGCAAAAGACACGAAAGATCCCGTGGGGCTAGAGGATGGTTGTGTTCATCGATGAAATCCTTCACAAACCACCGACCTGTTTCCTCCTGTCTTGCAATGACCAATTTAGCTTTACACCCTACACGAGTTATACTCCGTGGCCTCCTCTTTCTATCTTCCATCTTCCTCTTCATGTGCTTCTCTTCACGAACCCCTTCACGACTACACACAATTTTCCTTAAAATTATATGGCTGTTGGATCCATCCCACTCAACATAGCTTCTCCTGACACTAAAACCTTTCTCAAGACCATATTTGTTATAGAATCTATAACCTTCATCCTCACTATCAAACATCTTGTTGGCAATATGATAGTACTCCAACATAGACTCATCACTTACATCCGCCATGTCTTCCTGCATCACCATTCAGATGAAAAAAAGGTCAAACGACAAAGACAAATGCATGCAAAAGCCAGTACGGAATCTTGTGTGGAATTTTAAACTTTGCTCGTTGTATATGTTATGCCAAGCGATCATCAACGTCCATAAACTACTGAACTGACCATGGATGATGAAAAATCCTAAATTGTATTGCATGCACTAGGGAAACCTAAATTGATGATGACTAAACGAATCTAAGTAGGAAGTGCAGACTACGAATCCAAGTCAAGTGAGATTCGCGCGATTCATACCTTAGGATGGAAGTCGGGAAGAGATGGGATCGGCCGGGGGCGAGTTCCTATAGCGGCGCCGCCGTCGCCGCCGACTCAACCACTGCAGAAGTGATGCCTTATTCTTCTTCTTGCCGCCGGGCACGTCGAGGATAGTGAAGGGGACGAGGACGAGGATGAGGACGAGGCCGAGGACGGTGAATTGGTTCCTCTCGCCGGGCACGTCGAAGACAGTGAAGGGGACGAGGACGACGACTTGACCTCGATCTGGATCGACTAGACGTGGTTCTATTCATGGACGTGATCGGTTGAAAGCACAATATTTTACCCTGGACCATTTTGCCCTTCTCGGATTAAGAAAATTAAATTTAATCATTTTTAATCCCCCACCAGATCAGACGGCTAATAAAAATCAAAGGGGTAAGTACTGGGTAGTACTCCCAATACTACGCCAATCATCCTAAAAGAGCTCTTATTCAAATCCAGGCCATTGGAAAATCAGGTCGGATGTTGTTGATCTTTTTAATTTATATAGAGCTCTCTCTCTAAAGATCTATCATATATAAAGAGATTTGAATGGGATTGCTCACATCTGTGCAAAAGATGCTCTTAAGAATCTTTCCACCGTCTTCCCCTCATCCTATTGTACGAATTCCTCTCATAGGGGTATGCAATGCCCGATGTTGCTCTCCCTAGGCAACTTTGTAGCCGATGGATTCAGAATCCTTGATGTAAGGTGTGTTTAAAGTTTAATATATGGTGCCTCGAGGCGCCTTTCCAGTTCAAAAAAAAAAGCACTCCCTAATTACTTAGGAGGTTAGGGCATCTCCCTCAAACTGCCTGCAACCATCCGAACCGTGTGGTCCGGACGTGTTTTGCCATCCAACGCGGTCTTTTATCGGTCCGCAGGCCGGTTCGAACGCGCTTTTTCCCGCAAAGCAGAGACCAAGTGGGGGGTTGCGGGCATCCGGACCGCTGCCACGTCCACGTCTGGCAACCGTGGCCCACCTAAAAACCTCCTCCCTCATCCACGTGCATTCCCGCCCGGCACCAGCTGCCCGCATTTATGCCTTTGTGAGCGGCCGCTCCGCATTGACGCCGGCCCAGAGCGGACGTGACCTCTCACTGGCACCCACACGCCCGGCTGAACACGTCTCCTCGCCTGCCACCATTAAAGCCGCGCGTGTGCCGAGAAACCTACTCCGGTCACACGTCCGTTCGCGAGCCGGCTGGCATTAAACACAATGCCGCTTGGCTCCTCTCGCGTCCACCGGCTATTTAAACGAGGCCAGATGCCGAGCAAGAACCGCACCAGACCTCACATCCCCATATCCTCCTTGCACCATATTTTCCACACTCACCATGGCATCCGGCGAGCAAGAAGAGGGGTTCTTTGGCATAAAAGTCGGTTGGGTGGCCCGCCGAACCCGCTGGATACGAGCTAGGCAACTCGCTGCTCCACCTCTCTCGCCGTTCGAGGTCATCAGTACCATTACCGGGGCTGCAGGCTGGCGCGCGGAGGGGCAAGTGGCCGCTCCAAGCCGGCGCGTGGTTCAGCAACTTGCCGCTCCAAGCCAGCTCGCGGTGGACCATGGCAGCACAAGCAAAGTTGATGTCATGGACGAGGCAGTGTCGTACCGCTCCTTCCGCGCCATCCGCCATCAACGTGCGGGCAACCGCGCCCTGCCGGGGGAGAAAGAAGTCGGCTTCGCGGAGATCAATGAGGCGGCCAGCATGTCCACGGACGCCGCCAACAGCGAGGAAAAGTAAATCATGGGAGGCCGCCGCCACTTGGGTCCCACGAAGGCTACTGCCGGCACGTTGCCGGCGTGCACAGCCGGTGTCTTGCCCGCTTGGCAGGCCACCATCATCCCCCGCCCCAAAAACCAACTCTGATCCGTGCTTCATGGAAGCGGATGCCACTCCGATGAGTGGCGCAATCGGACATCGAGGAAGATACGGGGAAAGCGGAGGCTATTCTTCCCCTCTCGCTGAAGCATATCCCTCCAGGGCCTCCGGCAGTCCGACGAGCGGGCTGCCGGACATGGGGAAGACATGATAGCAGAGGGCTGCGGAGGGGGTGGGGCTTCATTTTCCGGGGCTCGTGGTTGGCCGGAGATGGGGAACGGACGCCGGCGGTCATTTTGTCTAGGTTTACAGTCCGGTCTAGTTGAAATATGTCTAAATGTAATGAATTTGCTCCGGTTTAGATGAAAAGCATCCGGTTTTATGTAAAAATCATGCAAGTGTGAATGAATATTGTCGGATTTGGTTGAGTTTGAATCAAATTTGTTCATTTTCGTTGAATTTCATTTAAAATGTAACTGGATATATACGGCTAGCTTTGGATGGTCGGCTCCCTCCGCGGACTAATGCGGGAGCAAATTTATGGGTGAGGTTTGGAGATGCCCTTAGAGGATTTCACGGACCGAGCTGGAGATACTCCACAACAGCGAGGTCCCCAATGGAACATCGTTGCTTTCTCTCCACCCGCGCCTGGCCTGGCGACATTACTGCTGACATACAGCGTTTGTACACAGACTAGCAGTTGATCGACTTGCGAATTTTTGCTCCAAATCAACAATCTGGCGAATCAAAATACATCTGAAAGCGACAAGCTGAGTTACAGAAATTTACATATCTCATCACCAGTTGAGCCATGACTGAGTGACTGACTAATCCGCAAGGTCAAAGAACAGACAAGCAACTATACAAGGTACACAAAAACATGTCTACGACGGCCAAACATCACAAGTAGAGTACAGCACTTGCTAACCGAGTTATTGGGCCAGTAACCGGGCCGGAGTATGTACAAGAAGCAGCCTCACTTGAGTTCAGAGCTTGAGCTAAGCTCGATCCGCTCATGTTCAGCGCGCGAGCAGAACGGGGACGGCGTACGGGGGCGGCGGCGACACGGGCAGCGAAGCGGAGGCGAAGGGGAGGCTGCGGAGGACGATGAACCGCACGCGGCGCGGCAGGATGCGCGGCGCCGCGGACAGCAGCCGCTCCATGGCCCGCGCCACCGCCGCCGTGTACTCCTCCAGCAGCTCCGCCATGACCGCCACCAGGATCATGCCGATCCGATGTCCTCCACCCTCTCCTCTGCTTTGTCGCGCCTGTGTACGTTTGGTGTGACAGCGGTGATGGCCTGTTTGGGTCTGGTGAGCGTTACGGCTGCTTGGCGGAAGGGTCGTTGGGTCGTAGTGTAGTTTCCAGAAGCGGGTGCTTCGCGGTGGATAGTTTTGCTCGAGCATTTCTTTTTCGATAAGATTAGTGTCGATCTTATCCGATGCAACCGCTGTGGGGCCCTCGCCGCTGATCTTTTGGTGAGCCTACAGCTGGGGCGCCGAGTCACTAGCAATGCCAAAAGACTCTTTTGGCCAGCGCGCTCGGTACGCGCAAAATTCTCTTCCCCTGATTGGGATCTGGTAATAAATCTCCGTCCCCTTGATTTTAACTGCTGGCTCTAATCATTGATCTCTCTCCCCTGGTTTAGTTGTGAGACCTGGTACTTAAATAATCTTTCTCTCTCCTGTGAAGTATGATTGCATATATCAATTTCAAGGTATGAGATCGCTAACCGGGCTTGCTGCTCGGTAATCTTTCTCTCTCCTAATTTAACTGTAGGACCTGGTAATCAATCTTTCTCTTTCCTAATTAAACCTAAGGGCAACTCCAAGATCACCAAAACGAACTCACAAAATGATTGTGGACATGTCCGGACGTGTCCGTGGACAAGAATACGGGCGGACGCCATCCAGATGCAGGCACCAAATGTTCGCCCCGTATCAAACAGATATTTCAAGAAAAATGGACGAAAATTCATGCTAAATCGAACGATATTTGTTAAATTTAGATATATTGGACGAAATTTAACAAAGTTTCAACTAGCAACGAAATTAAAACTTAAAAAAACTATAAAAATGAAACGAGGTACCGGACGACGACCTCATAGGCATGGCCTCATAGGTCACCGGCACCTCTGTCGTCGTTTGTGTCGCCATCGCCCTGCCATCTGAGCAACGTCGTCACCGTCCTTCCAGCGGCGGAAGGCCCACCATGCGTCCCGGCAACCCTTATCGATCGCCATTGCGCGGTCGGCTGCCTCCGTCTGACGCAGACATTCGGCCACCTCCGCCTGGCAGCGATGGTCTGACGCGGTGTCCGCCTTGCTCCGCCCTTTGTTGCCTTTGAACCTGGCCAGGCACTCGGACTCCTCCAGCCCCACTTTGAGGAGTTGGTTGCTGATTTGGCGGCGGCCGCGAGCGGAGGTCTTCGTGGTGGCCTTGGACCGATCAATGGCCCAGGCCTCCACGAGCGCGGGGTCCGGCAGGACCCACGGCGGCGCGACGTCCAACCACGCTAATGACGCCCTATGCTCCGCTTTGCGTCGCTCCCGGCGCGTCGCCTCGAGGGCACACGGGAGGCTGCCGTCACTATATGAAGGAGGAGCCACCACCGCCACCACTGCGGTAGTAGGCGAGGCAGTCGCGCGCCTTGGAGATTGCCGTGGAGGGCAACTCCTTCTTCTTCGCGACAGCAGGGCGCTATTGGCTTCCGGACTGCCGACTGGGCAGGGATGGCGACACCACCTCCTTGTTGTAGTTGAGACGGCTCGTGGCGGGGATGACGGCTCCTCCTTCACGCGGTGTATGATTTTGAAGCCGTTGTTGTGCGAGAGCGACGGGGATAGCGGCGTCGGACTGTGGTTGTAGAGCGACCGGTCCAGCAATAGCTCCATCTGTCGCGCGAACTCCTTGTCCGTCACGGCGGCCTCAGCAAGGAGGGGAGGCTGGCGCTGCTCGTTGTCATTCAAGGAGATGGACTCTGGCTTCACCTGCGAGGGGGTGGTCGATGCGGACGTGCCCGTAAAATACGTTCGGCGGCACCAGGAGCGGAGAACCACTTTGAGCCGTCCGACATTTCCATCAGAGCGGATTTGGGGAGAGGAGAGGTGGCGGTGTAGGGTTTACATCCATAGCCAACGAGTTTAATAGCCAGGACAGGCGGACCGGGTCTGCTTCAATGCGAGCAGCTGCCGGAGTAGGCTTCTCGGCCGACGCGATGGTGTGAATGTCGGGCAGGAGGCTAGCCCATTAACAGGCATTAATGCGTGTACGGAAAAGTCTCATCATCGCGTCCAGTCTTGACCACTCTGACCAGAACGAATACGGCACCAAGAGCGGAGCAAGGGTTCTAGGCGGAGCGGAGCGAGGGTTTTCAACATGGGCCCATGTTGTCGGATGCTTACATGGCGAATGTCCAGACATCTATAACTATCCTCTGGTGCAGGCTGTCTCCGATCTGGCTTCTGCTCCTAGCGATGCAGCGTTGGTTGCTGCGGTGGTGGTTGTCTCAGTGGTGCTGCGGTGGTGGACGGTGGCTACGGCCAGGGGGGTGGTGCGTGTATGGTCGCGGTGGATCGAGGGATCCCGCGGCCAGAGTGAGGTTGCTCTCGGCAGGGGTGGTGGTTGCTGAGCGGCGGTCGGTGGCGGCAGGTGGTCATCAACTCCATCTTCGGGAGAAATCCCTGCTCTGGTCCTCATCGGAGCGGGCGACGGCGGCGCCCGCGGGTGCCGCGGCCTTTCTTGGAAGCGTCGTCATGGAGATGTGCTCCTCCTCCCCATGGCTTTGGCTCCGGAGGGAAACCTCAGATCCGCTGGATTGGGCGATGAAGGCGTCTTCGCGTCTTTCTCCTTCTTGGGGGCATCGTCTCGGAGCCGGCTACGACCGGAAGACTGGTGGATGGCGGCATCTTCGCCGCGTGGTTTGCTGAGGTGGGGCGCTTGTTTCTATTCTGGCAACGATGATGACATCGAGAGGAGCTCGGGTCGCGGCATGGACTTCGGTAGTCGGTTCTTTCCGGCGTGTCTGAGGTGCTCTTCCGTAGGTTGCTTGGTTGCTTTGAAGTCGAAGCTGCGGTGGAGCGGGTCCAGGTGGTGACGATGACAGACACTCGGTGGTCGTTTGCGGAGGGCACGGTCGGCGCAAGTCCTGCATATTTCCCTTGCGATGCTCGTCGTCAAGTCGGAGCTGTCGGTTGCTTGCGCGTGTGGCCATCTGTTGGCATGTGCCGCCGTGGTTTCTGCGGCTGTTTGCGGGTTGGCTTCGATGATGGAGTTCTATGGTGAAGTTGGAGTCGCCCGTTCAGGGCAACCGGTGATGACGATGACGCTTGCGACTCCTCGGTGGATGTCTTTCTTCTTTGCAGCTCTGTGTTCCATGTCGGTGGCCAGGTTGGCTGGTGGTGCCCATGTCATATGGGTTGGGTTGTATCGGTTTTAGCCCGGTTTTCCGTCAATTAACTGGGCAATTCTCTTCTTCTTAATCAATGAAAATGGCAAGTCTTTTGCCTCGTTTCAAAAAAAAAAACCATCCTCTACATTTAGTCCTAGTTTGTGGGATTTCGGATGTCTGGACCAACTCGGACAAATTTGGTGACCAGAGTTGAATGGTAAAAAAAAACGCCTGGACTATTTTGTCCGGATATTTTGAGGCGATTTGATGATCCACACTGATGACTTGCCTTTTTTTCCTGAGGGAAAAGGTGCTCATTAATTAACCTGGACAGAATGATCCAGTTCACAAAGCTTTACAATCCTCTCAGGGCCTAGATAGCGGGGTTTTTTTTTTGCGGGAAACCTAGACAACGGTTTGAATAGTTGACTTACCTATCTGCTAATCCACGCCCGTCACCAATTGCAGCGTGTCAACCATCCATCGACGATATGATCGTGAACATGTACAAAAGATGCAAGCTGACCGGTGTCCAAAGATGTGGTGTGTTATAATAATAGTAAGAGCATCTACAGCCGGACTTGGCAAATCCGGCCCCCTATACGCCAGCGGGCGCGTCCGCGGACAACGCCCGCCGGCCCCTCATATGTTGCGCCGCACATCCACATACCTCAAATGCCGATCCTCAAATCCATGCAATCCATGCACGTCGATCATACGATACAAATTGTCCGAATTCAACGGTTCAAAACAAAGCAAAGCAAATCAAAGTTTAACAAACCGAACAAGCCAAAATAAATTCAATGTCCGAGCATGACGGATGGCTTCGGATCACTGGCCGGGCGCCTGCTCCTAGCGGACTGCGTCCTGCTCCAGGCGGAACGCGTCCTGCTCGTACTGCTCCGCCTGCATCCGGGCTGCCTCCTCCGCCTGCATCCGGGTCGCATGATCCGCTACCGCTGCCGCATCTGCCCTCGCCGCCTCGTACTCCCTACAGTCATTGATCTCCTTCCTGTCCGCAAGCCACTTCTTTGCGTGCTCATCCAAGAGGGTCTCGTCCGCCAACATGATCTTTGCATCCTCCGCGTCCTATGCGAGTTGCAACCTCTCCTTCTCAAGCTCCATCTCGCCAAATGTCTTGGCCTTCTCGAGTTCCCATTTGATGGCCGCCTCTTGCTTCTCCAACTCGATCTTCTCTCTCTCAATTTGGAGCTTCTTCTCCGCCCTATTCCGGTCCCACTCCATCCTCTCCTTTTGCGCATCCAACATGAGCTTGTACCTCTCCTCTTTCTTGTTCTCCCTTGCCGAAAAAATGCCCGTCCATGTGGACACATTTTTGTAGCAACGGCGTCACGGGAGGCCCTTGCCTTCTCCCACTTGTTTCCCATGACTTGTCGGTTATCCTTTGGCACGGTGGCTTTTCCATTCGTCACGACAACATCATCCTCTTCATCGTCCAACCCAATGGATTGGTGGGAGCTTGAGCCATCATTCCTCTTCTTGCCGGACTTGAGATCGGTCACAACTTGGTTCCACTTGGGCTTGCCATTCAATAGGATCCAACAATGGCTAAAATCAAACGGCTTCTTCTCCACCTCGTTGTAACACCCCGAGAATCATACCACGTTGATCTCCCCCTAATGGTGATCCTGTCAACATGATCACTAAGCCAATCTGCCACTTGTCCAAAATCAAAGCCAAATTCCAATTTGAATTGCATGTCAAATATTTACTTCTTCTGTCATGCAATCAAAATAGTTCACATTTTTGGAAAATATTCCCTAAATAATTGTCATGATGGAACCAACCTCACCTAAATTCCCAAAATGCCCTTAGGAATTAATTTAATGGTCCAGCAGCAATTTAATTGGCCTTTTCAATTTCTAAAAATAGTTAGACAACTCCTTATGGCCCCAAACTTTTTGTGCCAGCCCAGAATATTGCCCTGTATTTTTGTGCCAAGTTTCATGTTGAGCAAAATTCATTTACTAGCTAAACTAAATAGAAAACAATAGCTAAGCAAATAACTGGAAGAGAAAAGGGGGAAATCTCCTGTCCACCATGGCCCACTGCTACAGTACCGGCCTAGCCCACTCCCAGCCGTCGCCTTTCTCCCTCCTCCCCGTGTCAGCAGCGCACGCCCGCGCCCGACGCTGCGCGCCGTCGCCACCGCACCCGCTCGCCGCTCCGCGCCGCTACAATGCCGGTGAGGGGATAAGAACGCCGCGCTGGCTCCCTGGGACTCGCGCTCGTCCTCATCCTCCTCCTCCATCGTCTCTCTCTCTCTCTCGTCCCGAGCCTACCCGAGCGCATCCGTCGCGGTCGCCGTCGATCCCCGCGGCCACCGTTCTCTCCGTTCCTCTCCGCCGTGTCCAGGAGGGCCGCCGTCGTCCGCTACGTCGACTACGCCGACGAACGCGAGCCGGGGAGCACCACAGCACCGGATCCACGCCTACTCCCTCCTCTTCAGTCACCGGCAAGCCCCGTGGATTCCGGCCACCCTGCACACGGATCTTTTCCCTCTCCTCTTCCCTTCTTTCCACGCCCGTAGCCACCTCGCCGCCGTGGCCGCAGCCGCTGTCACGCGTGTCCGAGCTCGTAGCTGAGCTCCTGGAGCTCCCAGGAGCCCAACGCGCCCAAGCACACGCCCTCCCGTGCTCCGCATCGCCGTATCCGAGCTCGGCCGATTCCGGCCGTCCGCCGCGCTGCTCGCTGCAGCCGCCACGGGCCGTCTCTGGCGACGCCACTGCCACGATTGGACGCGGCGCGGTTCGCTTGTTCGAACGCGCCATCGCGCGGGCCAAACGGCCTCCTGTAGGCGAAATCCGACGAGGGTCGCCGCCGCTGACCTGGCCGCCACGTGGGCACCCCTGGGTCACTGACCAGTGGGTCCCAGGGGCCCAGTTGACTGGGTTGACCAGTCAACCGTGCTGACTGGGCAACCCCAGTCGCTGACAGGCGGGCCCCACTGGCTAATTAACCATTTTTATAAGTTAAACTAATCTAATAATCTAATTAGTCACTGACATATGGGGTCCACCTGCTAATTAATCCTTTTTAGTTAAGTTAACTCTCTGGATTAGTTACTGTGTATGACATGTGGGTCCCAGTGGTCAGGTTTGACCTGGACCGGCTGAGTTGACCGCTGACATCATCCTGACATAATGCTGACGCAATAAGTATTTTCTGGTATTTTCGAATTAAAATTAATTCCAGGGATTTCAGAAAATTGCTTAAAACTTTGAAAATTCGTAGAAATTCAACCGTAACTCGGATGAAAAAGTTTTCTACATGAAAGTTGATCAGAAAAACGAGAGGAATCCGAATATGCCCTCCATGCAGCTGTCACATGCCCACAACACTGCAAACATGGAACCTTCCCCTCCGGTTCATCTGTCTGACAGATGCCTAAAACCGGGAAAATATCCCCAAATATTTTCCCGCTCCGTCTGTAACGTGTAGCACTGTGTTAGGTCGCCCCCAGCACTGCATATTGCCATGCCATGCATCTGTGTTGCTTTTGTTTGCTGTGTATTTATTTGTTTCCTCCCCCTCTTCTTTCCGGTAGCCCCCGAGTCTGACGTGACCCCTGAGGACTGCTACATCACCGGCGACCCCTCTTTCATCGCAGAGCTTCCAGGCAAGCAAACCCCCTTGATCATTCCTATATCGCCCATTATTTCTCTCCCGTGCTTGCATTAGATTTTGATACTGTATTTGATTGCTCCTATTCTGATGCATAGCCTGATTTTGTAACCTGCTATTGATACTTTACTTGTTATCCTATTGCTTAGTATAGGCTGGTTAGTGATCCATCAGTGACCCCTCATCCCTGTCCCTGTTGCCCCGCTTTGTTACCGGTGCCCCGATCAATGTGATAGATGGGCAGAGACCGCCACAGCACGGCACACCCCCCTTAGTTGTACGACTCTACAGAGCTACTATCGAGTGCGGAGGGTGATACCTCCTACCTCACTCCTGATGATATCTCTGTAGCGTAGCTAGTCGGTTGTGGGTTACCGAGGGTGATTCCTCTTTCCCACCTCCGATGAAGCCTTTGTCGTGCAACCCCTCAAGTGTGAACCCATCGAGGGTGATTCCTCCGAGTTCACCTTGACTGATAAATTCGAGTGGGAATCCATCGAGGGTGATTCCTCGGAATTCCCCCTTGATGTTTCGGACACACGGATACTTTGAATTTACCTCAGGCCCCTGTTAAAGTCGGGTTGACCGTGAGGGTACCCGCGCGATAATTACGTGGCACGGCCGGGCAGGCAGACCGCCCCAGGAGAGGGATGGGCCTGGCCCTTGCCGTAAGTCAACGAGACGGGGCGACGGGGTCGCATGATCGTGGATCTCTGCTCATCTCCGCGAGCTCCCAATGCACTAACATTTTGGATATGTGTTCTGAGTAGGCCTCTGGCCTTTTCGCAGTAACCACCACGCGGGTTAGCACTCGGCATCGTACGTTTCTTCCGAAAGCTCTGCCAGACGACCAGTTCAGCATTGTGGCCGGGTCGGATCGGTGCCATCCAGGACAGAGGTGGTGCCTGGATCGACCTTGCACACAATGACCCGGAGTGCAAAGGGCGATGGGCCCAAGACCCCTGAGCGCTTAGGATGTAGACCGGCGGGGACCTCTCTGCGGAGCCTAGGTAGGACTGCGGCGTTTCGATCAACCGAGGCCGGGCATGACCCGGAAAAGTGTGTCCGGCCAGAGTTAATCGAGCGTGTTGGGTAAGTTGGTGCACCCCTGTAGGGAAGTTATTGATAACCCACAAGTATAGGGGATCGCAACAGTTTTCGAGGGTAGAGTATTCAACCCAAATTTATTGATTCGATACAAGGTGATATTGTTGGATAACATTCATCATGTAATAGTCACAACCTAGGGCGACACAGAACTAGCTCCAGTTCATCAATGTAATGTAGGCATGTATTCCGTATATAGTCATACGTGCTTGCGACAAGAACTTGCATGACATCTTTTGTCCTACCCTCCCGTGGCAGCGGGGTCCATAAGAAAACTAAGGGATATTAAGGCCTCCTTTTAATAGAGAACCGGAACAAAGCATTAGCACTTAGTGAATACATGAACTCCTCAAACTACCGCAATCATCGGAAAGAATCCCAATTATTGTCACCTTGGGGTATGCGGATCATAACACGTAGCAGGTGCATACAACTTGCAAGCTCGGATCAAGAACACAAATATATTCATGAAAACATAAAGGGTTCAGATCTGAAATCATGGCACTCGGGCCCTAGTGACAAGCATTAAGCATAGCAAAGTCATAGCAACATCAATCTCAGAACTTAGTGGATACTAGGGATCAAGCCCTAACAAAACTAACTCGATTACATGATAAATCTCATCCAACTCATCACCGTCCAGCAAGCCTACGAAGGAATTACTCACTCCCGGCGGTGAGCATGATGAAATTGGTGATGAAGGATGGTTGATGATGACGATGCCGGAAGATCCCCCTCTCCGGAGCCCCAAACGGACTCCAGATCTGGCCTCCCAATGAAGAACAGGAGGTGGCGGCGGCTCCGTATCGTGAAACGCAATAAAACTTCCTCTCTTATTTTTCTCTCTGGAATTGTGAATTTATAGCGTTGGAATTAGGGTCAGGGGAGCCACGTGGGCCCCACGAGGTACCAGGGCGTGCCTGGGAGGGTGGCGCGCCCTGGTGCCTCGTGGGCACTGGGTGGCCCCCCTCCAGTAGGTTTTGGCTCCAGTATTTTTTATATATTCCATAAAAAATCTCCAGAAAGTTTCATCCAATTCCAAGAACTTTTATTTCTGCACAAAAAACAACACCATGGTAGTTCTGCTGAAAACAGCGTCAGTCCGGGTTAGTTCCATTCAAATCATGCAAATTGGGGGCCAAAACAAGAGCAAAAGTGTTTGGAAAAGTAGATACGACGGAGACGTATCAACTCCCCCAAGCTTAACTCATTGCTTGTCCTCAAGCAATTCAGTTGACAAACTGAAAGTGATAAAGAAAAACTTTTACAAACTCTTTTGTTCTTGTATCTATATATATGCTTAAATAGTACCCAAGTTTTCAGCAAAGATTATAACTAACCATGCAAATGATAACTCTTAGAAATTATATTCACTCATATCAGTGGCATAATCAACTAGCGAGCAATAATAAGATATCTCAAATTCCAACACTTTGTCAAAACAATCATGATATAATATGACAACATGGTATCTCGCTAGCCCTTTCGAAGACCGCAAAACATAAATGTAGAGCACCTCCAAAGTTCAAGCAGCGACTAAACATTGTAATACATGGTAGAAGAGATCCAGTCATGATGCACACAACATTTACTATACACAATGCATGAGAATGACAATAGTGCTCTCTGGTCTGGTGCTTGTTTGAGAAGGTGATGACTCAACAATAAAAGTAAAATAACATAAAAGTAAATAGATAGGCCCTTCGCAGAGGGAAGCATGGATTTGCAGAGGTGCCAGAGCTGGAAGCTTAAATCAGAGATAAATAATTTTTTGGGAAGTATGCCTTTCCTGTCAACGTCACGACCGAGAGTTTTCAATATCTTCCATGCTAAACACATTAGTGGCGGTTCCCAAGCGGTAAAGTAAAGTTTACTCCCCCTCCACCAATAATCACAAGCCATGGCTAGCCGAATCCTTGGGTGCCCTCCATACCAACAACTTTCCAGGGGAGTTTGTTTTATTATTTTGCAATTTTAATAATGGGACTGGGCATCCCGATTACCAGCCCCTCTCGTGCAAGGACAAGTGAATAAACACTCGTCATGAGAATAACCCGCTTAGCATGGAAGATACTGACCGCCCCCTGTCGCTCCATGAGCGGTACGGGCACACAAAACAGATGTTCATTTGAATATTTAGAGGTGGCACATGCAAATTTACTTAGAACGGCAGAGTGATACCGCATATAGGTAGATATAGTGGACTCATCTGGATTAACTTTGGTTTAAGGATTTTGATGCACAAGCAGCATTCCCGCTTAGTACAGGCGAAGGCTAGCAAATAGGTTGAGAAGGGACCAACTAGAGAGCGAAAACGGTCATAATCATGCATTATGAATAATCAACATTGAATACTAGCATGAGTAGGATATAAGCACCATGAACATAAATATCGTGGAGGCTATGTTGGTTTTGAATCAACTACATGTGTGAACATGTGCCAAGTCAAGCCACTCGAAGCATTCAGAGGAGGATACCATATCATCATACTACATCACAATCATTTTAATGCATGTTGACACTCAAGATAAATCATTATCCACTCCTAGCTACTTAAGCATGGCATGAGCAACTATAATCTCTAATTGTCATCATAAACATGTTTAATCATAATATGCTGAATCATGGATACTGAGTTAAACATATTTACAAAAACAAAGAACAAGTTGAGTTCATACCCGCTTTTCCTTGCCACAGTCACTTCATCAAATCAACGTCATTATTGCCTTTCACTTGCACGAGCGAATGATATCAAAATAAAAATAGTGCAAGTGCGCTGTGGACTAAGCTGGAATCTGCAAGCATTTTATTCAAAGGTGAAGACAAGGTAAAATGGGCTCTTTGTTAAATCAACAATAATGCATGCGAGAGCCACTCAACATTTTCATCGTGGTCTTCTCCTTACAATGACTCAGCAAAAGAAAAGAATTTCAGAGAAACACACTGAAATATTTTTAGAGTTTTTAGTTTTTCTGAAGAAAGCAAATTAAAGAAGAAAAACGAAAACGAGAAAAGAAAACTATTTACACAGGGGAATTCCCAACAAGTAAAAGAAGAATCAGGAAATCTTTTTGGGTTTTCTTTTAATTCTACTACTAATTAAGCTAGAAAGAAGAACTGAAAAGAAACGAGAAATATTTTTGGATTTTCTCAAAGTTTTTCAAACACACAAGAAAGAAAGCGAGAAAAATAAAATTAACATGGATTATACAATGAAAAGGTATGAACACCAACAACTGGAATAAAATGTGTGAGCATGAATGTAATGTCGGTGAGAGATACGTACTCCCCCAAGCTTAGGCTTTTGGCCTAGCTTGGTCATCGCCATCCCTGGTCTAGGTAATAATCGAAGTGGTAGCTCGTAGAGGCGTTCTGAGCCGCCTCCTCAGCCAAACGGGCAGCCTCGACCACCGCCTTGTACTCGTGCACCTCGCTCTCCAATAGGTAATATCTCTGTTTGTTCTGAAAATCAAAGAGGACAGGAGCAGGCAAAACAACATACACAGATCGAGATTTATTAAAAACTAAGTTATATTCATATCCCTGTGCATTGCGTTTTAAAAACTTGTGTTCTCGCATTGTTTCGAAATTTAAATATTTGTAGGGTAAGAGGGGATCATTGGAATTGGGTGAGACCCCTAACTTTGCAGCTACGTGGGAGGCATAAATTCCTCCATACAAATCACTATTACCCGTGTTACGCTGCGGCCTACGTGCGACAATAGCCCCAAGATTATAATACTTGCTGCCAGTCAAAGCTGTATGGATACGACTCAGATCAGGGGCGCAAAGTGTACTGCAGTCTAGCTTACCAACAATGCATTTACCATTAAAGAGTGCAAAATATCGGATAGCAGGAAAGTGGATGCTAACTATTCTGGCCTGCGTGACTCCACTATCCTCACCGTTGCAAAGGCTATTAAGAAATGACTCATAATCAGATTTTCGTGGCTCATCTAACGAACCCCAATATGGAATTTTGCATGCATCACAGAATTCTTCTAGAGACATACTATAGGATTTGTTATAGAGGTGAAATGAAACTCTAGAAGTGCGTGGGTGATATTCAAAGTGTTGAGTGAATGAATGAGTGAGGTAGTAATGCTGTGGTGGCTTATCTGCGATGAAGGCGGAGAGCTCGGTGTTGTGAATATATTGGTCAAATTCTTCCTTGATGCCTGCACATAGCATGAACTCGTTGCAAGGCCATCGACATGATTTTGCTTTGGCACCCCGTGCTGAGCTTTCACTTGATGACGCTTCAGAGGACCTCCTCCTCGAAGAACTCCTCCGGAAGATATTCATTTTCCTAAGAACAATTTTCTGAAAATTTTTGGGCCACAAAATGATATCAATAAAACTTCACTAGATTGATAGCATCTACTCATATGGATGTCTAGAGGCTATATCAAGCATTCAAACTACTTGGAACTCAAAGAATTCAACATGCAATCTCATTTTCTGTAGCAACAAGAGTAGCTAATTATGCAAAATATAATCCACTAGAACAAAAACTAATTGGAGCAATGGAGGAGTCACATACCAAGGAGCAATCTCCCAAAATAGTTTCGGAAACAGAGCTCCGAGCAAAGAGATCGAAAATTTCAGGTTTGTGAGCAAGAACACGAGAGGGAGAGCTACCAGGAATTTTTGCTAGAGGTAAGAGATGAAGTTGGCTGAAGGGATAAGTGAGGGGGTCCCTGTGGGGCCCACGAGCCACCTGGGCGCGCCAGGGGGGGTGGCGTGCCCTGGTGCCTCGTGGGCACCTGGGGCACCCCCCTGGTATGTTCCTAGTGCCAAAAATTCTTAAATATTATATAAAAATTCATATCAAAATTTTATTGCATTCTGAGCACTTTCATTTCTGGACATTTTTTATTGCACGGATAAATCAGAAAACAGGATAATCATGGCATTTTTATTTTATTTAATTAAAAATAACAGAAAACAAAGAGTGTGTACAGAAGGTTGTGCTTACTAAATTCATCGACCACATGCCTCTCAAAAAGAATCCATTAATAAGCTTGATCAAGTCTTATTAACAAACCATTTCCGAGTAACATGAAACCGAAGAATTTTCGTATAACACTAAGTTACCTCAACGGGGATATGCATCTCCCCAATTATAAGAGTTTCATATTTCTTTTTAATAGTAGGAAGAGGGAGTTGAAAACTTCCAATAGTAATTGTTGGAGTATTTCCAATAACACGAATACCATTTACTTGCAATTGTTTCTTCGAAAAGTGCACCGTATGTTCATTACCATTGATATGAAAAGTGACCTTGCTTTTGTTGCAATCAATAACAGCCCCTGCAGTATTAAAAAAGGATCTACCAAGGATAATCGACATATTGTCATCCTGGGGCATATCAAGTATAACAAAGTCTGTTAGGATAGTAACATTTGCAACTACAACGGGCACATCCTCACAAACACCGATAGGTATTGCAGTTGATTTGTCAGCCATTTGCAATGATATTTCGGTGGGAGTGAGTTTATTCAAATCAAGTCTTTTATATAAAGAGAAAGGCATAACACTAACACCGGCTCCTAAATCACACAAAGCAGTTTTGACATAATTTCGTTTAATGGAGCATGGTATAGTTGGTACTCCTGGATCTCCTAGTTTCTTAGGTACTCCATCCTTAAAAGAATAATTTGCAAGCATGGTGGAAATTTCAGCTTCAGGTATCTTTCTTTTATTTGTGACAATGTCTTTCATATATTTAGCATAAGGAGGCATCTTTATAATATCAGTCAAACGAGTGCGCAAAAAGACTGGCCAAAGCATTTCAGCAAAGCGTTCAAATTCTTCCTCATCCTTTTTCTTAGATGGTTTAGGAGGAAAGGGCATGGGTTTTTGAACCCATGGTTCTCTTTCTTTACCATGTTTTCTAGCAACGAAGTCTCTTTTATCATAATGTTTATTTTTAGGAGGTGGGTTATCAAGATCAACAACAGGTTCTATTTCAACATCATTATCAAGTTCTTTATCATTATCTGGTTGGGTATCCACATGAGCATCATCATTATTATTATTGTCGGGTGAATGTTCATTACCAGATTGTGTTTCAGCATCAGAACTAGAAACATCATTACTATCCTCCAAGGGTTTTTCTACCTCAGGTTCACTAGAAGTATGCAAAGTCTTATCATTTTTCTTTTTCTTTTTCTTTTTAGATGGACTAGGTGCATCAACATTAATTCTTTGAGAGTCTTGTTCAATTCTTTTAGGATGACCTTTAGGATAAAGTGGCTCCTGAGTCATTCTACCTCCTCTAGTCATTACTCTGACAGCATGATCCTTCATATTGTTATTCATTTCATTGAGCAATTCACTTTGAGATTTAGCAACTTGTTCTAATTGAGTTTGAACCATAGATGCATGTTTACTTACACCTTTAACATCATTAGCAATTCTAAATAACAAGTCACTCAAGCGGTCAATCATGTAGGCATTTCATTTCAATTGTTTCATAACATTGGCATTGAAATGATCTTGCTTAATAATATAATTGTCAAATTCATACAAGCATTGACTAGGAGGTTTGTTATAAGGAATATCACTTTCATTAAACTTTATAAGAGAATTTACCTCTACTACCTGTGTTGGTTTGTCAATTCCATGTATCTCTTCAATAGGTGGTAAATTCTTAACACCTTCAGTTTTAATACCCTTTTCCTTCTGGCATTTCTTTGCTTCTTGCATATCTTCAAGACTGAGATATAAAATACCCCTCTTCTTCAGAGTGGGTTTAGGCGGTGGTTCAGGAAGTGTGCAATCATTATCATTCTTCAATATATTATTCAATAATTCCTTAGCTTGTTCAATAGTGCGTTCCTTGAAAACACGACTTGCACAACTATCTAGGTAGTCCCTAGAAGCATCGGCTAGCCCATTATAGAAGATATCAAGTATTTCATTTTTCTCAAGAGGATGATCGGGCAAAGCATTAAGTAATTGGAGAAGCCTCCCCCAAGCTTGAGGGAGATTCTCTTCTTTGATTTGCACAAAGTTAAATATTTCCTGTAGAGCAGGTTGTTTCTTATGAGCAGGAAAATATTTTTCAGAGAAGTAATAAATCATATCCTGGGGACTACGCACACAACCAGGAGCAAGAGTATTATACCATTCCTTAGCATCACCCTTTAATGAGAAAGGAAACAACTTAAGAATATAGTAATAGCGAATTTTTTCCTCATGAGCAAATAGGGTGGCTATATCGTTTAATTTAGTAAGATGTGCCACAACGGTTTCAGTTTCATAACCATGAAAAGGATCAGATTCAACCAAAGGAATTAACTCAGGATCGACAGAGAATTCATAATCCTTATCAGTAACAAATATGGGAGACGTAGCAAACTTAGGATCATATTTCATTCTCTTCCTCATAGATTTTTCTTTCATTTCAGCAAGCAGTTTTATAACTTCATCTCTATCATTACAAGCAAGAATGGATCTAGCCGTCTCCCTATCAAAGCAATGTTCATCAGGTGTGTGACACCCTGGTTTTCGCTCCTCGATTTTTCCTTCGCGGGATTTGACTCCCGTCTTTTTTTCGGTGTTATCGGATTTTCTGTTGCTCTTGGGTATATGAAGATGGTCATTTAGCCTTGCCTTTCCTATCCAACCAGAGATTCTCCCTAGTCGAACCTGGCCACCCAAGATATTTTCTCAAGACTTTGCCACCGAAACCCTACCTTCCGAGTTGCCGGAAGGGAAACCCTAATTCTTCCCGTTACAAAGGAACCCCAATCTCCTTTGATCTATTGCCTCCCAAACTTTTCCCAGTGACCATCCCTCATCTATAAACCCTGGATATGTAAAAATATTGCCAAGTCATTTGCAATATTTTTCATTTAAAATTAATTCCTTTTTCTGCCAGTTACAGGAATTAAATCCAGGAAAATATCTATCCATATCCAAAGTTCATGAAAACTTGTGGAGATATTCTTTGTGATTATATTGAGCTCCCATAAAAATATTGGCAATAATTAAATAAGGGAAATTGCCTTTTCCTATTTAAAGCCAATATTGCAATTTGGGCACTTTCCAAAGGAGCTACCATTTTGGTAGCCAGGAAAAATCCCAAATAATTTGTGGAGCTTCTACTATCCATATATTCACCAATTCAATCAAGAACCCAAGTTCCATAGTTAAAATTTTGAGAGCATCTTCCAATTCTTGTTTCTGGATTTATTTTGATGTTGTGAAGCAACTATATTTTATATTGCTTCAAAAATTCTCCAATTAATCCAGGACCTCAAATTCCATATATGATGTGAGCGTGAAAAAATTCACATCATTTTATTTAGCCATTTGTTCCCAAAAATTCCATCTAGTTTCTGTCCAGATCTAAGCTCTGTGAAGGAAGTACCATTTTGGTATATCCAATTGAGATGAAATTTCTCCAGTACCTCCATACTTCCAAATCATCACCCTAAAACAAAATTCAGTTCATTTCATCAAGCCAAATGAGTGCAGCTTCAAAGTCAAGTTTCTAGACCAGATTATGCTTTGTGAAGGAAGTGTATGCAAAACTTGTCCAAATGGCCTCAAATTTGGCAAGCAGCTACTCCTTCCTACCCCATCTTATTTTGACACCCTTTCAATCTCACTTGCTAAGTTATTTCACCTCAGCTTGGTCCCCAAGTTTCCATCCAGAAACTATTCTGGATCACCTCGATTACTCTGGAGCCTTCCGGGTCCATCCAATGATCCATATCATCTATTTGATCAGTGATACACCTATTGGACAAGATATGGCAAGCAGGTACGCGCCAGAGCACGGAGTGCACGTGGTGACCGCGTAAACCGAATGCAGAACTGGCGCTCTGCGCCGTACGTCGCCTCTACCGACCGCTCCGGCCAGCCGTAGCTTGTCTGCTGGTGCCTACCTGACTCCCCGTCATCCACACCCCCATCTCTGGTCATTTCCCCCTTCGTTTTCTTCCTCTCCATGCCACGGCAGCCTCGCTGTACTGTGCGCCCGTGACGCCGTCGTCGTTTCCTCTCCTGTCTCTTCCTCCCCGAGCTCCCCCGAAGCTCCTACGAGCTCCTATGCTCTCCCGGAGTCCCTGCCGACATCGCCCCCTCCCTCCGCGTGTGCTCGAGCTCCAGTGAGCGGATAGGAAGGCCACGACGGCCGAGCTCAGCCGGCGAGTCCCCGCGGCTATAAATAGCCGAGGCCGAGCCCTCCCTGGGCATCCTCGAGCCAGCCAGCCTCCTCCCCTTCATCTCCAGCTCCTCCCGTACTCGCAGCCGGCCAAACCGCTCGCCGGAGCGCCGGAATTTGGCCGGATTTGAACCACGGCCACCACGCCCAGTCCACCCTTCCGGCAGTTCCCGGCCCTGTCCGAGCCCACCTCCGTGCGCGCCTCCCTCCGGCGACCTCGCCCGACCCCTCGCCCTCGCTCCTAGCCCCTCCAGAGCGCCGGAATCACCGGAGCCGCGGCTCCCGACCACGCCGCACGGTCCTGCCTCCGGCCATATCTGGCCTCGCCTGAGCTCTCCCCTGGAAGGGGCCCTCGCCGGCACACCTGCCCGTCATCTCGGCTGCCCAGAAAGCCTGCCGGAGTGCTGCCGGCCGCCGCACACCGGAGCCCAAGCCGCGGCATCGGGAGAAGCAGAGGAAAAGGAGAGAAGAAGGAGATGGAGGAGAGAGAGAGTGGCGTGGGACCCAGCCGTCAGTGGCTGGGGGCTGCCACGTCGGAGTGAGTGGAAGCGTACTCCGGTGAGTACGCTTTCCCCTCTAGAAACCACACTCCTAGCGGAGGCGCCACCGCCCTGGCAGATATGGGCCGGCCCAATAGCAGCAGCAGTAACCACGGTGGTTTCAGCCCAAGCCGGCCCAAATGCACAGTGTGCTTTATTCATTTCCGGCCGAAATTCAGCCAGGGGCTCGTTTGTGGATATTTTGTTTACAGATTAGTCCCTGGCACTCACATGGCCCTAACTTTTCAACTACAACTCCGATTCAGGTGAATCCAAAGCTCACCTCTTCAGTTCGTCGAGCCCGTTCCGATGATGTCACTTTCACCATGTTGACACATTCTAAAAATGCCCATTTTGCCCTTGCCCTTCTATCAGCCCCTCCTGAGGGAATCTTCTCCGGCGAAATTTTCCGCAAAGTGATCGCACTCCTCTCCGGTGCATTCCTCAACCCCCAGGCAAGCCGACCATCTGATATGTGCCCTAAATCATTGCTCTGTGTTATTCTTGCGTGTTTAAATTAATATGCTTATGCTCGTATGCGTAGTGGTGAGCTGCATGTGACGCCGATGAACCCTTGCTTGCCTTTCTTTGATGACGGCACCACGCCTGTGTTCTGAGCTGCTTTCGGCCGTCCGGGGTGGATGCCGACTTTATCTTTCTCTGTTCAACAACTGGCCTATGTTCTGAGCTGCTTTTCGGCCGTCTCGGACAACTGTTGAATTTTTTGTGTGGCGGTGACCCTATGGTCTGAGCTGTTCCTCGGCCGTCTTAGGGAACCACTATACTCTTTTTATCAACACCATCTCATGCTCTGAGCTGCTTTTCAGCCGTCTTGAGCTGGGGTTGAGTTATTCCAGTCACATCCCAGATCTGAGTTGTAAAGGCCGTTCTGGTGGCTACTGGTTGATTTGCCGGTTTCATACAAGGGTTCAGATGGTTGTCACTTACAGCTAAGACTTGTAAAGTAATTAAACCCCTGCTAGGTTGAACTTGCTATTTACATTACTCATTAATGCTTGTCTTGTTATTGCACTAGTGACTCGTATGTAACAATATGGAGATAGGTTGTTATGTTTTCATCGTGCAGTATTGTGGTTATCGCAGTGACTAAGAAATGTGAGTTAATAATGACAACCTCCTCCGTCGACTGGATCGAGTCATAGTGTCACCTATCCGGACTTATCAGTGCAACCACATTTGCCAGTATGGGACGGCCCTGGCTTGGTCTATTATCCTGGCTCTTGTCGGTACCACCAAATAGGGAAGGTTATGCGTGCGCGCTACCCTGGTCCGGTAGGCGGCGATAACCTTGTGTGCCCAAGTTGAGTTATTTGCCGGCGTCCCCGTTTGGGACAGTGTTTGGCCATGACGATGGCAGGTGTCACGGGGTGACACAGGGGCCACCCAGGACATGACCCTGGGAGGGTATGATTGTCGGTGGGATCGTAAGAGTGCCGGGCAATAGACAAAGTTTTGTTGGAGCAGCACCGGTCCACCCGAATGGGAACATGTACTAAAGTACGAGGCCAGGCACTCCATGGTGTGGGTAAAGTGCGCAACCTCTGCAGAGTGTAAGTCTATTCGAATAGCCGCGTCCTCGGTCATGGACAATTCGTACTAGGCCACTATTTGGTCTGTGTCGAGTCTGGAGGAACAAACTATATGATGTTAATAATGAACCAGAGTAAGGTATGATTTGTCAGACTTGCAGTACAGATGCATGGACATCAGATGATGTCAGACGTATGATTGCTAGCCATGCGATGGCTATGAGATGAGCGGTTGGATGACTGCAAAGTTTGGATCGGACTTGGACCGTGAGAACACTCGGAGTATGAATTTTTTACTTGATCTGCTTTACCTTACTGTATTTACTCCAATAGTTAGTATGATAGATAATCCTGCTATGACATGATGATTAATGCTGCTAGATGATTAACCTTGCTAGATAATCCTGCATAACATAATGGTTAATACTGTTAAGATAACAAATGCATGCTTGAATGCCATGGATTGCATTGCTTGGTGTATATGTTGGTTTGGTTTGCTTGCGAGTACATTCAAAAGTACTCAGCGGCCTTCAATGTGGCCAGGTTCACCTAAGGATCCGACGTTCGCTAGCGAGGAGCCGGAGTGTTCGCGGGCTAGAAGAGTAACCCAGTCAGATCCCTGTGGATTGGAGCCGCACCAGGACCATGCTGCCTTAGATAGAGCTTTTCCGCTGCCATCACCCTTGTAATATATCACGTAAGATTTATATATCCATTAATAGAAATGTCTGTGTTCATGATACTTGTTGTAAAAGCGCATGCCAGAGTGATTTCCTGGGCTGGTATGTGCGGTGACCGTCTGACTACAGTGGTATTCAGGCGGGGCACCACAACGGATGGTATCAGAGCCAGGCTGACCATAGGTTACCCTAGCCAGATTTCATTGCCTCTTGACCAGTAGAAAGCCCAGATGGATTTCAGCCATCTTTGCCAGACAGGCACAACTACTATTGATCATAAGGCAACCCCCCTAGGCTTTTGGCTCCATCAGACCCCAACTCTCGTGGCTTTGCCTCTGGTGGGAAATGTCCGCACCAGGCAACGACCCGTGAGCCCTGAACCCCTAGGTAAACCAGATATTCCCACCCTGCTTGCTAACTGTGGCCTTTCTCTTCTCAAATCCAGTTTCCTTTGGGAAACGCGTATAAATTCCATCTTTTCCTGATAACCCTAGGATCGTTGACTAAGCCGCTTTGGCTATGGTCGTGCGTCGAGTTTGATGTTCCCTAAGAAAGTAGTAGGATCTTGACACCAATTGCTACCAGGAGCATTGTGTGGTTTTGCTGCTAAAATCCTTAGAGGCACATCGAGTGCGCTATAATAGTTATACTAGTGAATCTTCGGCCACACGTGTAAGGTCCGCAAAAATTTGAGCTTTATTTACTTTTTGGTTTTTCACGGTTCTTGTTTTCTTTTGCCGATTTCGTTCTCTTGCTCCGACTGGATCCATCCGCAAGTACCGCAAGGAAGACCAACACACAACTTGGATAGTACCCAATAATGCAAATTCAGTAAGAATCGAGTCAAGCCAACTGGCCAATATTCAGGACATTATCATCGGATCTATCAAGAAGGAAGAATGGGTCAGAAGCATACTCTATGTGCAACAAACAAGACCAGAGTATACCTGAGAAAGTTTGCCTCAGAACAAATCACCCCTAAGGAACAGTCAGATGAGCCATCAGGAATGGACACCAGCAAGAGCAAATTATCCATCCTCGACACCAGGATTATTTCAGTTAGTGGGGTAAATCTTGAGTTCTTCTCAATGGACTCAAGAATTATTTATTATCCACAGAAGACATATTTTGAGAACGTGAAGGTGCCAAGAGCAATAACAAGACTCTGGTATGTTGAGACAAAATTCAAAGCATATTTTGGAATTCACCGGTGTATATGCAAACTTCCGGGCACTGTGAACAAGGTTTGCGAGAAATATGGATAAGTTCACGACTACCTGGAATCAATGAGAATTCCAAACACCCGGAAGCTCAGCAAAATCAATTGGAATTATCCGCCAACTGTTTACTATCGGCACACATCCGGATTAATTGTCAACATGAAGTCTGCATCAATTGTGCAACCTCTACAGCAAAAATGATCAGATCAGCAGAAGGACAAGCGGTGTGCATGACCAATGGAATATCTTCTATCAAGGTCCGACTGTTTATCACGGTGCAAGGCTTTTGGTACAAGGAACCCAGCCTTCCTCCGCAAGCTATCGAGAGAAGATTACTACACAAGACTCCCAACCTTCCTCGCTACACCACTGGGTGAGGAAATCTTCTGGAGTACGACACTCCAATCTCCCTCAGCCGCTACCGCGGAAAGTTTCCGGCATAAGGCACCTGACCTTCCTCAGTAAGCCACAAGAGGAAAAAAAACTTCTGATGTACGATACCTAGCCTTCTTCAGCACACTACCCTGGCAGAAGCTTCGAGCATAAGGAATTCAACCTTCTTCAGCACGCCAACGTGCCCGCAACAATCTTGCCAGAAGCACAAACTAGCCCAGACATACCTCTGCTTCAGAACTCAGTAAATATAAAAGGATTTATCATACCCCTGCATATGTTGTGAGCATGCAGTCCAGGGGATCAGTTCATGCGAGCCACTCGTACACGGGAATGACTGTGTTCAGAGAAACATCGGCCCCATACTTCAAAGAAGGATATGAACACAGCAATCCCTACGAGATATGCAAGAGTAAGTTACAAGCCCAACAAGCTAGAATACATCCAAGGAGCCATGTTGGCCAGTCATGACAGCTCCACAAACAGGAGCCCTCGGGAATAAAGAAGTCTTGGATAAACACCTCCGTGACGGACAATGAAGTAAAGCTCCACAGACAAGGTGATATTGCCAATCCTTGTCAGACTCTTGCATATACGGCCACAACAATGCAGCCAGCATGTCATCGTGAATATGGGCCATCAACCAAGATAGGAGATTACCGTCTATGATTACTTTGTGATCATGCCCGACATTTCAGTTGGGAACCTCCTGAGGACAAAGTCAGAATGCAAGAGACATGAGGAAACACCTCATACGGAACCCAGAGCCAGACTGAGTATTCTGACAAGGCAAAAAGAGAGCCACTCCTAGCCACTCCAGGCCATACGAGCACGTGAGTCCGGTACCCAGAAAGAATGTCTCGCCCTTGGAAGTCAGTGTACGAAGTATCGCAATAAAACCCGAAGCAGCTAGTCCCAGGCCATGGAAACCAAACTATTTGTTGATACTCGGAGCTACCCACCAACCCCAGCCAACAAACTACCAGCACAAAGGGTTTACCTGACAGCAAAGAGAAGGATTCAAGGCAACTGTGTGAAGAGACAACACCTGAGCCATCAGAAGAGGCAGTTAAAAGGCCAGTGAACCGATGCAAACAAGATAGCTGATGGATCCAAGTCACACACAAGTAAGTCCCCCTTAGCCGGGAGGTAAGCCCGGAAATCTCGAGGATGAGATTTTCTTAAGGGGGGTAGGTTTGTGACACCCTGGTTTTCGCTCCTCGATTTTTTCCTTCGCGGGATTTGAGTCCCGTCTTTTTTTTGGTGTTATCGGATTTTCTATTGCTCTTGGGTATATGAAGATGGTCATTTAGCCTTGCCTTTCCTATCCAACCAGAGATTCTCCCTAGTCCAACCTGGCCACCCAAGATATTTTCTCAAGACTTTGCCACCGAAACCCTACCTTCCGAGTTGCCGGAAGGGAAACCCTAATTCTTCCCGTTACAAAGGAACCCCAATCTCCTTTGATCTATTGCCTCCCAAACTTTTCCCAGTGACCATCCCTCATCTATAAACCCTGGATATGTAAAAATATTGCCAAGTCATTTGCAAAAAAATTCATTTAAAATTAATTCCTTTTTCTACCAGTTACAGGAATTAAATCCAGGAAAATATCTATCCATCTCCAAAGTTCATGAAAACTTGTGGAGATATTCTTTGTGATTATATTGAGCTCCCATAAAAATATTGGCAATAATTAAATAAGGGAAATTGCCTTTTCCTATTTAAAGCCAATATTGCAATTTGGGCACTTTCCAAAGGAGCTACCATTTTGGTAGCCAGGAAAAATCCCAAATAATTTTTGGAGCTTCCCCTATCCATATCTTCACCAATTACATCAAGAACCCAAGTTTCATAGTTCAAATTTTGAGAGCATCTTCCAATTCTTGTTTCTGGATTTATTTTGAGGTTGTGAAGCAACTATATTTTATATTGCTTCAAAAATTCTCCAATTAATCCAGGACCTCAAATTCCATATATGATGTGAGCGTGCAAAAATTCACATTATTTTATCTAGCCATTTTCTCCCAAAAATTCCATCTAGTTTCTGTCCAGATCTAAGCTCTGTGAAGGAAGTACCATTTTGGTAAATCCAATTGAGCTGAAATTTCTCCAGTACCTCCATACTTTCAAATCATCACCCTACACAAAAATTCAGTTCATTTCATCAAGCCAAATGAGTGCAGCTTCAAAGTCAAGTTTCTTGACCAGATTATGCTTTGTGAAGGAAGTGTATGCAAAACTTGTCCAAATGGCCTCAAATTTGTCAAGCAGCTACTCCTTCCTACCCCATCTTATTTTGACACCCTTTCAATCTCACTTGCAAAGTTATTTCACCTCAGGTTGGTCCCCAAATTTCCATCCAGAAAGTATTCTGGATCACCTCGATTACTCTGGAGCCTTCCGGGTCCATCCAATGATCCATATCATCTATTTGATCAGTGATACACCTGTTGGACAAGATATGGCAAGCAGGTACGCGCCAGTGCACGTAGTGCACGTGGTGACCGCGTACACCGAATGCAGAACTGGCGCTCTGCGCCGTGCGTCGCCTCTGCCGACCGCTCCGGCCAGCCGTAGCTTGTCTGCTGGTGCCGACCTGACTCCCTGTCGTCCACACCCCCATCTCTGGTCATTTCCCCCTTCGTTTTCTTCCTCTCCACGCCACGACAGCCTCGCCGTACTGTGCGCCCGTGACGCCGTCGTCGTTTCCTCTCCTGTCTATTCCTCCCCAAGCTCTCACGAAGCTCCTACGAGCTCCTACGCTCTCCCGGAGTCCCTGCCAACATCGCCCCCTCCCTCCGCGTGTCCTCGAGCTCTAGTGAGCGGATAGGAAGGCCACGGCGGCCGAGCTCATCCGGCGAGCCCCCGCGGCTATAAATAGCCGAGGCCGAGCCCTCCCTGGGCATCCTCGAGCCAGCCAGCCTCCTCCCCTTCATCTCTAGCTCCTCCCGTGATCGCAGCCGGCCAAACCGCTCGCCGGAGCGCCGGAATTTGGCCGTATTTGAGCCACGGCCACCATGCCCAGTCCACCCTTTCGGCGGTCCCCGGCTCTGTCTGAGCCCACCTCCGTGCGCGCCTCCCTCTGGCGACCTCGCCCGACCCCTCGCCCTCGCTCCTAGCCCCTCCAGAGCGCCGGAATCGCCGGAGCCGCGGCTCCCGACCACACCGCGCGGTCCCGCCTCCGGCCATCTCTGGCCTCGCCTGAGCTCTCCCCTGGAAGGGGCCCACGCCGGCACACCTGCCCGTCGTCTCGGCTGCCCAAAAAGCCTGCCGGAGTGCTGCCGGCCGCCGCACACCGGAGCCCAAGCCGCGGCGTCGGGAGAAGCAGAGGAGAAGGAGAGAAGAAGGAGAGGGAGGAGAGAGAGAGTGGCGTGGGACCCAGCCGTCAGTGGCTGGGGGCTGCCATGTCGGATTGAGTGGAAGCGTACTCCGGTGAGTACGCTTTCCCCTCTAGAAACCGCACTCCCAGCGGAGGCGCCACCGCCTGGCGGCTATGGGCTGGCCCAATAGCAGCAGCAGTAACTGCGGTGGTTTCAGCCCAAGCCGGCCCAAATGCACAGTGTGCTTTATTCTTTTCCGGCCGAAATTCAGCCAGGGGCTCGTTTGTGGATATTTTATTTACATATTAGTCCCTGGCACTCACACGGTCCTAACTTTTCAACTACAACTCTGATTCAGGTGAATCTAAAGCTCACCTCTTCAGTTCGTCGAGCCCGTTCCGATGATGTCACTTTCACCATGTTGACACATTCTAAAAATTCCCATTTTTCCCTTGCCCTTCTATCAACCCCTCCGAGAGGGAATCTTCTCCGGCGAAATTTTCCGCAAAGTGATCGCACTCCTCTCCGGTGCATTCCTCGACCCCCAGGCAAGCCGACCATCTGATATGTGCCCTAAAGCATTGCTCTGTGTTATTCTTGCGTGTTTAAATTAATATGTTTATGCTCGTATGCGTAGTGGTGAGCTGCATGTGACGCCGATGAACCCTTGCTTGCCTTTCTTTGATGACGGCACCACGCCTGTGTTCTGAGCTGCTTTCGGCCGTCCGGGGTGGATGCCGACTTTTTGTTTCTCTGTTCAAAAACTGGCCCGTGTTCTGAGCTGCTTTTCGGCAGTCTCGGACAGCTGTTGAATTTCTTTCTGTGGCGGTGACCCTATGCTCTGAGTTGTTCCTCGGCTGTCTTAGGGAACCACTACACTCTTTTTATCAACACCGTCTAAGGCTCTGAGCTGCTTTTCAGCCGTCTTGAGCCGGGGTTGAGTTATTCCAGTCACGTCTCAGATTTGAGTTGTAAAGACCGTTCTGGTGGCTACTGGTTGATTTGCCGATTTCATACAAGGGTTCAGATGGTTGTCACTTACAGCTAAGACTTGTAAAGTAATTAAACCCCTGCTAGGTTGAACTTGCTATTTACATTACTTGTTAATGCTTGTCTTGTTATTGCACTAGTGACTCGTATGTAACAATATGGAGATAGGTTGTTGTGTTTTCATCGTGCAGTATTGTGGTTATCGCAATGACTAAGAAATGTGACTTAATAATGACAACCTCCTCCGTCGACTGGATCGAGTTATAGTGTCACCTATCCGGACTTATCTGTGCAACCACATTTGCCGGTATTGGATGGCCCTGGCTTGGTCTATTGTCCTGGCTCTTGTCGGTACCACCAAATAGGGAAGGTTATGCGTGCGCGCTACCCTGGCCCGGTAGGCGGCGATAACCTTGTGAGCCCAAGTTGAGTTATTTGCCGGCGTCCCTGTTTGGGACAGTGTTTGGCCACGACGGTGGCAGGTGTCACGGGGTGACACAGGGGCCACCCAGGACATGACCCTGGGAGGGTATGATTGTCGGTGGGACCGTAAGAGTGCCGGGCAATAGACAAAGTTTTGTTGGAGCAGCACCGGTCCACCCGAATGGGAACATGTACTAAAGTACGAGGCCAGGCGCTCCATGGTGTGGGTAAAGTGCGCAACCTCTGCAGAATGTAAATCTATTCGAATAGCCGCGTCCTCGGTCATGGACAGTTCGTACTAGGCCACTATTTGGTCTGTGTCGAGTCTGGAGGAACAAACTATATGATGTTAATAATGAACCAGAGTAAGGTATGATTTGTCAGACTTGCAGTACAGATGCATGGACATCAGATGATGTCAGAGGTATGATTGCTAGCCATTCGATGGCTATGAGACGAGCGGTTGGATGACCGCAAAGTTTGGATCGGACTTAGACCGTGAGAACACTCGGAGTATGAATTATTTACTTGATTTGCTTTACCTTACTGTATTTACTCCAATAGTTAGTATGATAGATAATCCTGCTTTGACATGATGATTAATGCTGCTAGATGATTAACCTTGCTAGATAATCCTGCATAACATAATGGTTAATACTGTTAAGATAACAAATGCATGCTTGAATGCCATGGATTGCATTGCTTGGTGTATATGTTGGTTTGGTTTGCTTGCGAGTACATTCAAAAGTACTCAGCAGCCTTCAATGTGGCCAGGTTCACCTAAGGATCCGACGTTCGCTAGCGAGGAGCCGGAGTGTTCGCGGGCTAGAAGAGTAACCCAGTCAGATCCCTGTGGATTGGAGCCGCACCAGGACCATGCTGCCTTAGATAGAGCTTTTCCGCTGCCATCACCCTTGTAGTATATCATGTAAGACTTATATATCCATTAATAGTAATGTCTGTGTTCATGATACTTGTTGTAAAAGCGCATGCCAGAGTGATTTCCTGGGCTGGTATGTGCGGTGACAGTCTGACTACAGTGGTATTCAGGCGGGGCGCCACAAGGTGTTTCAACTCTAGTAGGAGAGCTAGGCATAATAGGTGAATCACAATTCTCAAGAGTTTCAGCATTTTCAATTTCTTTTGCTTTAGCAATTTGTTCACTAAGAAATTCACCAAGTGGCACAGCATTATCAAGCATAGTACTAGCATCATCATGAGTATTATTTATAGTAGAAGTGGTATCATCAATAACTTGCGACATATCAGAATTAATAGCATGTGGTGGTGTTGCAAGTTTGCTCAAAACAGAAGGTGAATCAAGTGCAGAGCTAGATGGCAGTTCCTTACCTCCCCTCATCTTAGAGGGAACGATCTTGGTCTTAGCGTCTTTCAGATTCTTCATAGTGATCTATAGATATAAATCCCAAGTGACTCCACAAATAAAGCCACCCTCCCCGGTAACGGCGCCAGAAAGAGGTCTGGATAACCCACAAGTATAGGGGATCGCAACAATTTTCGAGGGTAGAGTATTCAACCCAAATTTATTGATTCGACACAAGGGGAGCCAAAGATTATTTGCATGTATTAGCAGTTGAGTTGTCAATTCAACCACACCTGAGACTAAATATCTGCAGCGGAGTGATCAGTAGCACAGTAGTATGATAGTTTGATAGCAGTAGCAATAAGAGTAACAGTAGCAGGAACGGTAGCAGCAATAGTAGTAGCAATTGTGACAGCAGTAGCAACAGTAGTGACTTAGCAAGAACAATATGTGAAAAGCTCGTAGGCATTGGATCGGTGATATTGTTGGATAACATTCATCATGTAACAGTCACAACCTAGGGCGACACAGAACTAGCTCCAATTCATCAATGTAATGTAGGCATGTATTCCGTAAATAGTCCTACGTGCTTGCGACAAGAACTTGCATGACATCTTTTGTCCTACCCTCCCGTGGCAGCTGAGGGTGTCCCGGACTAGGGGGTACTCGGGCTGCCGGCCTATCTCTCATAGGCCGGACTAGTGGGCCGCCCTTTACTCATCAAAGGAAGTCCGGATTGAAGGCAATCCCATGCACCAAAAGGAAACCTCCGAAGACTTGGCATCTCCTCCAAGGAATAACTAGCGTGACTGGTGTGTTTATCCCCTGATGGTAACCGACCATATGTAACCCTAGGTCCCTCTGGTGTCTATATAAACCAGAGGGATTAGTCCATAGAGCAGATCACGTTACAAACCTAGGGTTTAGCTCATCCGATCTCGAGGTAGATCAACTCTGTAACCTTCATACAATCACATCAATACAATCTAGCAGGACGTAGGGTTTTACCTCTTTGAGAGGGCCCGAACCTGGGTAAATCGCTGTCTATACGTTCAATGTTACCCATTGATTCCTAGATCAACAGTTCGGACCCCCTACCCGAGATCTGCCGGTTTCAGTACCGACATTGGTGCTTTCATTGAGAGCTCCGCTGAGGGTCATCAAGGGTCAATGGCTCGCGTAGTTATTAGCAACAATGCTAGTTGTGGGGACATCTTCGTTCCCGGCCAGCTCTTTGCGTTCAGAAGCATCATGCTCCACGCCGATCTGGCCGGACGTCTCGGCCAGGTCAACAGCTTTACCCCCGATCAGGAGATCAGGTTCGGGAACTTAGAGTTCGTCGCTGACTCCCGGGGAGATCTTATTCTTGCGGGGTCCTTGGCTTTGCCTGGAGGGCCCGCAAACCCTGAAGCTACGACTTCGGGCATGGCCCACCCCGCTCTCGGGATGGCAGCCACTTCGGATCCGACCTTGAGCCCGGACCCTATCTCTGTGCTCGGCGGCCGAAGACCGGCCTCAGTCGAGCATGATCGCGGGGCGAATTCGAATGCTCCCATTACAGCCGTACTGCGGGTTGACCCCGCAGACCGCCAGAACTTGGGTCTGACGGATTTCTCGCTACTAAACGGGATACTAGATCGGATCCAAGCCAAGGGACTCACCGATGGTCAGTCCTCGGTCTTCGACTGGATTGGGCTTAAAGCCGATGACAGGGAAATCTATACCCATCTGGCCGCCCACTTGGTCGCCACTATCGAAGGTTCGACCGAGGGCTCGCCCCTTCCCCCGAAACCGAAAGCGCATGAGGTGCGAGTTTCCGATCATCAAGTTCCATCTTCCGGCTCGGCAGTCGAACTCCACTCCGGAGAGGATTCACAGCTGAAGTCTGATTCAGCACGCAACCTCAAGTTTACACAACTGCACCTGGCCAACCATCCGGATCCAGAGCTTAGCACATCAGATTCCATGTCAATACACGACGCGGCCCCCAAGGCCTCAGACTCACACCCTGCTGGGATCAAAAAATTTATCCCACCCACCCCCCACATCGAGTACTATCCAAGTAACTCAGAACGGCCTGACATATGGGACCTAATGTATGTAAAGCAAAAGCCCGGAGAGACAGTTCGGCACTTCTGGGCCAGATTCCTCGTCAAAAACAAGATGATGGACTGTTGCAACACGGAGATTCTGGCAGTTTTTCGACAGAACTGCCGAGACGAAGGCATCTTAAATGCCCTTGCCCGCTTTCATATCCAAAACTTCTCTGAGTTATCGGACCTGGTATCCAAATACTGTGCCATGGAGTATGCTTGGCAGGCTCAGCTCAAGCAAACGGAGTCAATCCGCACAGGACCAAACCGAGCTCGGGCAAAACACGCACACTCCCGCCGGTCACCTCAATACGAGCCGTCCGAGAAAAGGAAGAAACCCCTGACAGGGTCCAGAACGGTCCTTGACGAACTATTGGACAAACCATGCCCCATACACTCCGTCCTTCTCAACACAAACCCAACCCACAGCCTTTGAGCTTGTTGGGTGGTCAGGCAAATTGCCAAGAGCGGCGAGGTCATTCTCGGAGGCCCATACTCGAATAAACGACCAACAACGCCCCTTGATGATGACGCCGAGATCCTAACAATCTATGAGACGTACTCCTCAAAGAATCAGAGGAAGAGAGCCCTTCCAGAGCTCGCTCAAATTCACCATGTGGCAGCAACAGACTCATGGACAGACATACCTATCACTTTCAGCGAAAAAGATCAGCCGAGGTCCCGCCCTATTCGAGCGGCTGCCGCCCTTGTCCTCGATCCCATAGTGGATGGATTTCGACTCCAAAAAGTGCTAATGGACGGCGGTAGTGGGCTAAACCTCATTTACGAGGACACCCTGGATAAAATGTAGTTCGACAGATCTCGCATCGAGCAAAGTCACACCACCTTTCGAGGGATCATCCCCGGGAAGGAGGCACGTTGTAGTGGCCGAGTTGCTCTCGATGTGGTCTTCGGAACCCCCGAGAATTATCGATCCGAAGAACTGCTTTTCCACATTGTGCCCTTTCGCAGTGGCTACCACGCCATATTAGGGCGCGACGCTTTCGCACGATTCCATGCCATCCCACATTACGGGTACATGAAACTTAAGATGCCTGGGCCAAACGGCGTGATCACAGTAGTAAGTGATCCGGATAGAGCTCTTCGGGCCGAGAATAAAAAATCATCGCTCGCCCTCGAAGTGTTGTCCGAAGCCCTTGCAACTGAAGAACTGACCGCGCTCCGCTCAACGGTGGATAAAGACGACGTAATCCTCGACAAAAGGCCCAAATCTACGTCCTTCAAACCAGTGGATGAAATCGTCAAATTCCAAGTCCACCCAACAGATCCCAACAAGACGGCATCCATTGGAGCTCAGCTGGACCCCGCGGTCGATGAAGAATTGCGCAAATTTTTGTGAGAGAACTGGTATATCTTTGCCTGGCATCCGTCAGACATGCCAGGGATCCCACGTAGACTAGCCGAGCACATCTTGAACATAATCAAAGGTTTCAAGCCAGTCAAACAGGCTCTACGCCGGTTTTCTGAACCGAAGTGTCAAGCTATGGGCGAGGAACTGGCAAAGTTGCTCGAAGCCGGATTCATCCGAGACATCAAACATCCGGAGTGGTTGGCCAATCTGGTCATGGTACCTAAGAAGGACAAATCCTGGCGGTTGTGCGTCGATTTCAAGGACTTAAACAAGGCCTACCCAAAGGATCCTTTCCCCTTGCCCCGCATAGACCAGATCATAGACGCCACTGCCGGACATGACTCGCTGTGTTTCCTCGACGCTTACTGCGGATACCACCAAATCAAAATGAAGGAGTCCGACCAAGCGGCCACAACTGTCGGGCCCATGGAACCCGGGGTATCCAGGCCCGTCTGCCTTTGGCCCAGGGCGCAACGCCTAGCGTGGGCCCATCGAGCCATCATCACCAAGCTCCTCACCAGGACTCCTCATGAGGCCTTGGCCTCCCGAAGCCCCCTCCTCAGGGAGCGGGCGAGCAAGGCTCAGCACCTCCACCAGCGGCCTCGTGAGGTCCTCTCGCGAGGCGACCTCCTGAGGTGGCCTCCCGAGGCCCCCTCCCGAGGGCGCACGAGACGAAGGCCGTTCGGCACAGCCGCGTGGTCTGGGGCCCATCATGTGGGTGAAGGCATCCAGGAAGCATAGCAAATCGCACCCGGCGGTGGAATCCACGATCTGATCGATGCGGGGAAGTGGAAATGGATCTTGAGGGCAGAACTTGTTGAGGCTGGTGAAGTTGACGCACATGCGCTCCTTGCCGCCCTTCTTGGGGACGACAATTGGGTTGGCGAGCCATTCGGGAAGGCGCACCTCTCGGACGACTCCAGCTTCTTGGAGCTTCTGAACTTCCTTGACGATGAAATCTTGCTTCTCTGGCACCTGGCGCCGTGCTTTCTGCTTGACGGGGCATGCATTGGGGCCCATCGCTAAGTGGTGCTCGATCACCTCCCTCGGCACACCGGACAAGTCAGATGTTTTCCAGGCGAAAACATCTGAGTTTGCCCGAAGGAAGGTGACGAGCGTGCTTTCCTATGCAGGAGGGAGGCCTGTGCCGATGGTGAAGGCAGGGCCGGAGCCGCTGCCGTCCATCGACACCTTCTTCATCTCGGCGCGGTCCTGAGAGAACAACTTCTTCTTCTTTGCGGGCGCGGCCTCAGGAGGCTCGGCCGCGTCCTCGTCGGTCAGGTGCGCGACAGCGGCAGCCTTGTAGGCACGCTCGAGGGTGTTGGCTGCGTCCTTCTTGTCGCAGGTGACGGTGATGATGCCACTGCAGCCGGGCATCTTGAGAATGTTGTAGGCGTGATGGGTGGTCGCCATGAACTTGGTGAGAGCTAGGTAGCCCAAGATGGCGTTGTAAGGCAGGCCAATGTGCGCCACGTCGAAGTCGATGAGCTCGGTGTGGTCGTTCTTGCGGGTGCCGAAGGTGACGGGGAGGCGCACTTGCCCCAGTGGGATGGTGGAACCATCGGTCACTCCGGAGAAGGGCCTGGTCGGCATCAGCTGGTCGTAGGGCACCTGGAGCGTCTCGAAGGTCTCGATGGAGATCACGTTGAGGCCGGCGCCCCCGTCGACGAGGGTCTTGGTGACCGCGACGTTGCTGATGGTGGGAGTGCACAGCATGGGGAGCGCGCCTGCGGAGGCCGTGGACTTGGGGTGGTCCTTGGTGTCGAAAGTGATGGCGTACTGCAACCACTTGAGGGGCTGCGAAGCCTCTGGCCTTGGGAGGGCGGCATACACCTCGCGAGAGAGCTACTTGAAGTGGCGGATGGACGCGGGGGCTTGGGACCCGCCAAGGATGCAGGCGACTGCGCGAGGCTCCTAGTAGCCCCCAGCGCCCTCATCAGGCCGGTTGACGTCGTTCCTTCGGGGTGGCGGCGGCTGCGGCGGAAGAGCAGCATTGGCCTGAGGGTCTGCCTCACGAGGATGGTCGCGCCAGGTGGCCTCACAAGGCTGGTCGCACCAACCCTGGTGGAAGTTGCCGTTGCTGTTGCGGCCGTCCCAACGGTTGCCGTCGCGGCCATTGCGGTCATCTCGGCGGCCCTGGCACTCGTCGTGGAGCAGCTTGAGCTCCTGGCAGTCCTCGGTGCTGTGGGAGCGCACGTTGTGGAAGGCGCAGAGCGGCCGACTGTCTTTCTTGGGCTCGTCGTGGTCACGGCCGCGCTTCTGCTCGGGCTCCGCCGCGAGCACGGCCGGACCCTTGCGCTTGACCTCCGTGTTCTTGGTCTTGGCGGCGTCGAGCACCGCGTCGGGGTCGTTGTGGATGAAGAGGCGGCCCTCTTCAGCCTTGGCGCACTTGTCGGTGAGGTCGACCAGCTCAAGCACGGAGTCGAGCTCACCGTTGATGGCGAGCTTCTTGCGCATCTTGACATCCGTGACGCCGGTGGAGAACGCAGAGATGACGGCCGCATCGGAGGCGCGCGGGATCTTGTTACACACCTGGCTGAAGCGCTGGATGTACTTGCGGAGGGTCTCGTTTGGGCGCTGCCGAACACGCCGCAGGTCGTTGATGGTGAGGGAGCGGTCCTGCGTGCCCTTGAAGTTGGCGATGAACTGGCTGCAGAGCTCGGCCCACGATCAACGACCTGCGGCGTGTTCGACAGCGCCCAGACGAGACCCTCCGCAAGTACATCCAGCGCTTCAGCCAGGTGTGTAACAAGATCCCGCGCGCCTCCGATGCGGCCGTCATCTCTGCGTTCTCCACCGGCGTCACGGATGTCAAGATGCACGAGAAGCTCGCCATCAACGGTGAGCTCGACTCCGTGCTTGAGCTGGTCGACCTCACCGACAAGTGCGCCAAGGCTGAAGAGGGCCGCCTCTTCATCCACAACGACCCCAACGCGGTGCTCGACGCCGCCAAGACCAAGAACAAGGAGGTCAAGCGCAAGGGTCCGGCCGTGCTCGCGGCGGAGCCCGAGCAGAAGCGCGGCCGTGACCACGACGAGCCCAAGAAAGACAGTCGGCCGCTCTGCGCCTTCCACAACGTGCGCTCCCACAGCACCGAGGACTGCCAGGAGCTCAAGCTGCTCCACGACGAGCGCCAGGGCCGCCGAGATGACCGCAATGGCCGCGACGGCAACCGTTGGGACGGCCGCAACAGCAACGGCAACTTCCGCCAGGGTTGGTGCGACCAGCCTTGTGAGGCCACCTGGCGCGACCATCCTCGTGAGGCAGACCCTCAGGCCAATGCTGCTCTTCCGCCGCAGCCGCCGCCACCCCGAAGGAACGACGTCAACCGGCCTGATGAGGGCGCTGGGGGCTACCAGGAGCCTCGCGCAGTCGCCTGCATCCTTGGCGGGTCCCAAGCCCCCGCGTCCATCCGCCACTTCAAGTAGCTCTCTCGCGAGGTGTATGCCACCCTCCCGAGGCCAGAGGCTTCGTAGCCCCTCAAGTGGTTGCAGTACGCCATCACTTTCGACACCAAGGACCACCCCAAGTCCACGGCCTCCGCAGGCGCGCTCCCCATGCTGTGCACTCCCACCATCAGCAACGTCGCGGTCACCAAGACCCTCGTCGACGGGGGCGCCGGCCTCAACGTGATCTCCATCGAGACCTTCGAGACGCTCCAGGTGCCCTACGACCAGCTGATGCCGACCAGGCCCTTCTCCGGAGTGACCGATGGTTCCACCATCCCACTGGGGCAAGTGCGCCTCCCCGTCACCTTCGGCACCCGCAAGAACGACCACACCGAGCTCATCGACTTCGACGTGGCGCACATTGGCCTGCCTTACAACGCCATCTTGGGCTACCTAGCTCTCACCAAGTTCATGGCGGCCACCCATCACGCCTACAACATTCTCAAGATGCCCGGCTGCAGTGGCATCATCACCGTCACCTGCGACAAGAAGGACGCAGCAAACACCCTCGAGCGTGCCTACAAGGCTGCCGCTGTCGCGCACCTGACCGACGAGGACGCGGCCGAGCCTCCTGAGGCCGCGCCCGCAAAGAAGAAGAAGTTGTTCTCTCAGGACCGCGCCGAGATGAAGAAGGTGTCGATGGACGGCAGCGGCTCCGGCCCTGCCTTCACCATCGGCACAGGCCTCCCTCCTGCATAGGAAAGCACGCTCGTCACCTTCCTTCGGGCAAACTCAGATGTTTTCGCCTGGAAAACATCTGACTTGTCCGGTGTGCCGAGGGAGGTGATCGAGCACCACTTAGCGATGGGCCCCAATGCATGCCCCGTCAAGCAGAAAGCACGGCGCCAGGTGCCAGAGAAGCAAGATTTCATCGTCAAGGAAGTTCAGAAGCTCCAAGAAGCTGGAGTCGTCCGAGAGGTGCGCCTTCCCGAATGGCTCGCCAACCCAATTGTCGTCCCCAAGAAGGGCGGCAAGGAGCGCATGTGCGTCGACTTCACCAGCCTCAACAAGTTCTGCCCTCAAGATCCATTTCCACTGCCCCGCATCGATCAGATCGTGGATTCCACCGCCGGGTGCGATTTGCTATGCTTCCTGGATGCCTTCTCAGGCTATCATCAGATCAAGATGGCGGCCGAAGATGTGGAGAGGACGACCTTCATCACCCCCTGCGGCATATATTGCTACGTCTGCATGCTTCGGTTTAAGGAGCGCGGGCGCCACCTTCCAACGGCTAATGCACATCATGCTGGAGCCTCAAATGGGGAGGAACGCGAAGGCCTACGTCGACGACATCGTAGTCAAGTCTCGTGAGGCTGGATCCCTCATCGCGGACCTCCAGGAAACATTTGCCAACCGGCGCAAAGTCAATCTCAAGCTCAACCCGGAGAAGTGCGTCTTCGAAGTCCCCTCCGGCAAGCTCCTCGGCTTCCTAGTCTCGCACCGTGGCATTGAGGCCAACCCAGAGAAGATCAAGGCCATCGAGAAAATGCATCCTCCCCGGACCCTCAAGGAAATGCAGCGCTTGGCAGGATGTATGGCCTCCCTGGGGCGTTTCATCTGCAAGTTTGGCGAGCGAGCCCTGCCCTCGTTCTAGCTCCTAAAGAGGTCCGGCTCCTTCAAATGGACTCCTGAGGCAGACGCCGCCTTTGAAGCCCTCAAGAGGTACCTCACGAGCCCGCCCATCATGGTCGCGCCGCGCTCTCGCGAGCCCTTGCTCATGTACTTGGCGGCCACCCCCCAGACGGCCAGCGCGGCGCTGGTGGCGGTGCGGGAGGAGCGCGTCTGTGCTAAGGATAAACCCTCCGCGCCCCTTCAGGCTCATGAGCCCGCTGAGCCTCGTGAGCCTCGTGGCTGGACCATGCACTTCGACGGCACCTTCTCCCGACAGGGTGCGGGGGCTGGGGTCCTGCTCACCTCGCCGACAGGGGATAGGCTCTACTATGCCGTACAGCTCTACTTCAGGCACACCGACAAGGTCTCCAACAACATCGCAGAGTATGAGGGCCTCATCGCCGGCCTCAAGGCCGCGTTCACCCTGGGCATCAAACGTCTGACCATCAAGGGTGATTCACAACTTCTCGTCAACTTCTCCAACAAAAGCTACAAGACCAAGGACGAGCACATGGCCGCCTACCTGGAAGAGGTACGTAAACTTGAGAAGCGTTTTCTTGGCCTGGAGCTGCAGCACGTCCCCTGCAGCGGCAACAAAGAAGCCGACGACATCGCCAAACGAGCATCTCGCCGCGAGCCTCAGAGCCCCGATGTCTTCGAGGAAAGGCTCCTCAAGCCATCAGCCGCGCCTCCTGCCGCGAGCACGGCGCTCCTTCGTGAGGAACTCCCGCCCGCACCACCCACGGCCGGGCGCGCCGGACTGCGGCCCAGCTTCGGGAGCCCGCCTGCTACTGGCGCTAGAGCCTCAAGAGGACAGCTGGGCCGTGGAGTTCAAGGTTTACTTGCTTCGCGGCACCCTCCCAGAGAAGGACTCAGAAGCAGAGCGCGTGGCCCGGTAGGCCACCGCTTACTGCCTACAAGATGGCAAGTTGTACCGCAGGTGCCCCATTGGCGTCTCGCTGCGGTGCATCTCTGAAAAGCAAGGGCGCGAGTTGCTAGCTGATATCCATGGAGGAGACTGCGGCCACCACTCCTCGTCATGCACCCTCGTCGGCAAGGTTTTCCACAGCGGCTTCTACTAGCCCACTGCGCTGCGTGACGCTACCGCGCTGGTCCAAGCCTGCGAGGCCTGCCAATTCCATGCTAAGCAGATCCACCAGCCGGCGCAGGGCCTCCAGACGATTCCCCTCTCATGGCCCTTCATGGTCTGGTGGTTGGATATCCTGGGGACCTTCCCTCGCACGGCTGGCAGTTACCGCTACCTCTACGTCGCCATCGACAAGTTCACCAAGTGGGCAGAAGTCGAGCCGGTGGGCACCATCCCG
Source organism: Elymus sibiricus (assembly GCA_039707655.1). Taxonomy (NCBI): domain Eukaryota; kingdom Viridiplantae; phylum Streptophyta; class Magnoliopsida; order Poales; family Poaceae; genus Elymus; species Elymus sibiricus. The sequence continues at coordinate 394,865,543 of CM077668.1, read as the reverse complement.
GCAGGCTCCGCCGTCAAGTTCATCAAGGGCCTCGTGAGCCGCTTTGGGGTTCCCAACCGCATCATCACCGACAATGGCTCCCAGTTCACAAGTGGCCTCTTGAAGTCCTACTGCGCCAGCCTCGGTACGCAGATCTGCTACGCCTCGGTGGCGCACCCGTGAAGCAATGGCCAGGCCGAGCGTGCCAACGCCGAGGTCCTCAAGGGCCTCAAAACAAGGAGCTTCAAGAAGAAACTCGAGGCTTGCGGCATGGGCTGGCTCGATGAGCTATAGTCCGTGCTGTGGTCCATCCGCACAACAGCAAGCAAGCCTACCGGCGAGACACCCTTCTTCCTCGTCTACGTCGCTGAGGCGGTCCTCCCATTGGAGCTTAAGCACGGCTCCCCGCGAGTCCTTGCCTTCGACGAGGCGCGTTAGGAGGGCTCGCGGGAGATTGATCTGCTACTCCTCGAGGAGGGCCGTCGTCAGGCCGCCCTTCGTGCCGCGAGGTACCAGCAGGCTCTGCGTCGCTACCACAGTCGCAGCATCCGCCCTCGTACTCTTGAGGTCGGCGACCTCGTCCTGCGTAGAATCCACTCCAGAGAGGGACTTCACAAACTCTCACCTATGTGGGAAGGCCCTTTCAGGGTTACTCACGTCTCCAGGCCCGGCTCAGCCCGGCTGGAGACGGAGGACGGAGTTCCTGTGCCTAACGCCTAGAACATCCAATACCTCCGCAAGTTCTACCCGTGACTCTCACGCGTATGAACGAAATGGGGTTGTACACGCCCCGGAGCCTCTCATTGCGTTCGCCTGATGGGCCCACGAGAGCTCCTGCCCACGCCCAAGTGGAAGCCCCATGCTCCGCGCTGGCGGAACGATCGACCCGCGATCATACCGACACCCCTATGGAAGCCCCATGCTTCGCGCTGGCGGAACAATCAACTGAGGGCGCCCCACGGGCTGAACCAACCTCAAGCTGACCCGTGCCGAACACGGCAGCATTCTTTTTCTCATTTCGATGTGTAACTGAGGGCGCCCCACGGGTTGCACCAACCTCAAGCTGACCCGTGCCGGACACGGCAGCCGCATCTTGTCCTAGCTATGTAATGGGTTGCTATCTTACTTCAGTATAGCTCGGTTTTTTACATGGCGTTTCATTTTGTCCTCGCCTCACGAGCCTCGCGCGCTCACGACATCCCTCATGAGCCTCACACGAGCGGGGGCTGGACACGGTGTCTATGCTCGGGTCAGCCCCAGCAGCGCTAAAAAACCCAAGCAACCGGGCTCTGGCTCGCGGGTCTGCTCCCGTGTACGCCACCCCACCAAGGTTCTTGGTGTCTTGTCTGATCGCGTGATGCCCATGAGTGAATCGACGAGCGTGCGTTGCTCCCCTGTCGTTAAGTACTCTACATGCAGATCCCTCAGGAGCAGGTTCCCGGAAGGGCCTCGAGAGATGGCCACCTCAGGGCCTCAGGAAGCCAGCAGGCCCCGCCTCGGAAGATCGCGCGAGCGGAACCCTCACGTGGCGTACTCTACGAGAGATGGCCCACCAGACACTACCTTGTGCAGAGCTAAGTCTCCTGCCTCGCGAGCCGCCCTCACCGCCTCTTAAGCCTTTCCCTCCGGCAGCCTCACGAGCGCCAGCGTTTCTCTTGGCGCAAGCCGCTTGCGCGTCGAAGTGGGGCTCTCTGAGCATCGCGCCTCAGGAACCCTCACTAGCTCCCGGTGCCCCTCGCCTCCTGGCCTTGTCCAGGCATCGTGACCTGACATACTAGCGACGGCTATGGCCCGCTCGGGGGCTGGGTCCTGACAACGTAGAGCACCATGGCAAGCAAAAAGAGCAAAACAGGCTTCAAGGGAGAGCGTTACGAGGGCACGGGCATTCGATACAACCAAGAGCGAATGTACTTAAAATGTAAAAGCATTGTCCTCACGCCCCCACGGGGTCACGATCAACTATACGCAGGATATGGGGAAGGGCCTAAGAAGAGATGGCGCCATCACCGCTGCTGCCACCGTCATCGTCATCTCCCTCGACTCCGCTCGAGCTCTCGCTGTCGCCAGGGGCGAAGTGCTCGTGCAAGGCGTCCACGTGGTCCTCCACCGCCTTCCCAAGGGTGTCACGGACCTCCTCTGGGACGGGGGCTATCACTTTGCCGAAGTCAAAGTTGGGGTCGGCATCGAAAAGATGGCTGAAGATGCGCGTCGCGGCCTGGGTGAGGAGATAGCGGCTCTCCTCCTCGATGATTCCGCCCACCTTCTTGGCGCCCACCTCGAGCCGCTCCACGAGCTTGGTGAAGAAGTCGAGGTAGCTGCCGTCGTGGGTCTCGAGAGGGCTGCTGGCGTCCTCCTTGCAAATGGAGCCTAAGGCGCGGCGGGCCCAGAGCTCGAGGGCATGGAACATCTTAGAGCGCTGGAGTTGCCGCCCCCGCGCTCGGGCCGCCTCGTCCCGCGCCTGCTCCACGACCGCGGCGACACCCCCCACCTGCTACCGGAGGGAGGTCAGCTCGGCCTCGGCGTCAACCCGGGCCTTCAGCGCGGTCTCCTGCCGCCTTTCGGCTTCGGCCAGCATCTCCATGAGGCCCGCGTTCTCGTGCTGGAACTCCTCGCGCTTGGCCTTGAAGCGGTCCTCTTGCCGCTTCAGCTTCTTGCTATTCTCGTTGGCAAGCGCTTCGCGGCTCAGCGCGACCCTCCTATCGGCGTCCTCCTGGATCTTCTCCGCCTTCGCCGCCAGATTGGCGTTGGCCTTGTCTAGGCGCTCGGCGTAGGAGCCTTGGGCAGCGGACACCTCTCGCTCCAACGTCTCCAGCCGCTCGCGCTCCAGGTCCTGCGAGGATGCCGACCGCGCGAGCTGCCGCTCTTGGATGCCGAGGTCTACATCGCGGGCCGCCAGCCCCTCTTCAAGGGCGGATATGGCAGCTCTCCGTGCCTGGAGTTGTCGCTCCAGCAAGGCGTTCTGGTCCTGGAGCTCCTTCCTGCGGGCCTCCGCTGCCTCGCACCGCCTGTCGTCCTCATCGGCCTCCCTGACAGCGTTCTCGAAGATTTCCTTCACGTCCTGGGCTGCCTTCTCGCGCTTCTCCCACGCGGCATCGTCTCGATGGCAGCCCAGTTTGATGGCCACATCAACCTGGCGCCACCTCTCCGCGAGGCGTTGGCGCTCCTCGATGATGCTTGCCTCCTCCACCCGAAGGTCTGCTTCCAGCTGGTCAAGGGCAGCCCTGGCGCCTTGCAGGGCCCCGCGCTTAAGCACGGCGCTGCTGCTCACTAGCTGCAGGGCCCAACCGGTGTACGCTCCAGCGCCGGCCTCTCGCGAGGGCCCGGCACTGCCGGTCAGGAGCGGAGAGCTCGCGGGGGCCCCCTCTTCGTTCCGACGTGGCGACGCACCCCACGGGCTCGGCGACCCCCCAGAAGGGGCCCCACGCGCGGGCGAGTCCGGCCGGCCCCCCGCGACGCCACTGTCACCGGTGGTGCGGGGTGAGAAAGCCGGCGTCTCCGCCTCCGTCGCCGCAATGTCCGCCCTAGCAGTGGACGCCCCAGGAGCTGTGGAGCCGCCCCCTGACGACACCTCCTGAGGCTCGCCTGCTTGGGTCCCCCGAGCCGCGTCCTCCTACGGCTCAGAAGGGGCTACCTGCCCCTCAGCCCTCGCGAGGCCAGCCTCGGCGGCGAGGCTGCTGGTGCTCTCTTCACGCCCCCCGGCCCTAGCAACCGGCGATGTAACCCCCGCCAGGCTGGGGCACCTCTCCTCCTTCATCCTCTTCTTGCTCGAGGAGGTCCTGAAAAAGGGAAGAGAAACAAGGGCTCAGGCACGCACAACACGCCGGGCGCAGGAGAAGGGAGGGCAAGCGCTTACTGGTCCCTGGCAAACCACCTCCTCTTCTTCAGCGGCCACGGAGGAATGTTGCCGCCGCCGCCTTCACGGGGCCCTCTCTCGCGTTCGGCCCCCCTCTTGGGAGGGCCACGGGATCCGCCCTCGCAACTGCCTCCGAAACCCCGCAGCTTCGCAGCTGCTGCACGGGGGCTTCCCGCGCCCTCCGCCCAGACGGGCATGGCGGGCGAGGCCCTAGGCGGGGTGACGTCATCGTCTTCTTCAAGCCCGCGGACGAGTCGGCGGCAGACCAGCCAAACCGGGCTGCCTCCGCCCTCCGTAGCACCCGCCGAGGCCCCGGCGTCACCATGCTCGCCTAAACCAGGAACCACCAGAAAGGGTTTGTCTCGGGGCCCTTCGAGGCCCTCTAGAAGCGGTCCCCACTGGTTGAAGCGCGGCATTGAGCCGGCCAGCGCCTCGTTGTTCTTGTAGCGATACAAGGGAAGCCCATCCATGGGTGGCTCGCTCGTCTCTTCGCCGGTCAGGGTTTGGAGCACCCCGTTCAGCACCTCCGGCGGCAAGTTGTCCGTGCTCAGCCGCATCGGGTCCTCCGGGCCGGTGAAGGCCCACATCGGGTGGGAGTGCCGCTGGAGGGGAGCAATGTGGCGCTGGAGGAACTCCCTCACGACCATGACCACCGTTACTTTCGCGGCCCTCAACTCGGCCAACCTCCTCCATACCCGCGCCAGCCTCGGGTCAGCGAGCCTTTCGTGCCCCCACCCGGAGCTTCTCGCCACCAGAGATGACGGCAGCTACAGCAGGGGGCTGAATTGGGCCGCATCCACGTACACCCATTACCGCCTGAAGCCCTCGACCTTCTTGGTAAGCCTCATATCAATGCTGTCGCCCACCGTCTCGTCTGCGATGCGGAACGAGACGCATCCGGAACATGGGTTCTCCGTGGTCAGCCGCAGGCTGAAGAAGTGGCGGAAGAGCGCCACTGAGGGTGTCACGCCCAGGAAGGCCTCGCATAAGAAGGCAAAGGCAGAAAGAAGAAGGACGGAGTTCGGCTCGAGATGTAGCGCGTGGATCTGATAGTGGGAGAGGGCGGCGAAAAGAAATCGGAGAATGGGGGTAGCAGGCCCGCGAAGAGCGCTGGAAGGAAGAGGACGGCAGAGGTGGCGTCGAGGTCGGCGGTCGGGCGCGAAGTCGGCCAGATGCGAGTGGCCGCCCACTCGTTGGAAGCAGCTGCGGTCATTGGAAGCACCCTGCAGAGCCCCTCGGCGTTGACGATTGTGGGCCTACTCAGAGCAGGCTCTGGCACCACCCCCGCAACCTCCGTGTCCGCCGCCTCTTCCTCCCTGCCGGGGGGCGACATGGCGGCACAGCAAGGGTTTAGGGCGGCGGAGTTTTGGGAGAGGTAGAAGGAGCCGTGCGTGGGAAGGAAGGCGCAGGGAGATAGAATGTGCGAAGGAAGGCAAGGATGGCCTCGCGTCGCCCGCGGTAGGTTTTATGTCAGCGCGGGCGGTTACCGAGGCCTCGTGGGAGAAGTGGAGGCGTCCCCTGTCACATCGTGCACCACGCGTCGCGCCTGGCACCAGGCGGTTAGGGCCCACGCCGTTTCGCCCCCAGTAGGCAGGAACGTGTGCGCCGCGGGCCCGAGGGCTACTGTCGGGCCCATGGAACCCGGGGTATCCAGGCCCGTCTGCCTTTGGCCTAGGGCGCAATGCCTGGCGTGGGCCCAGCGGGCCGTCATCACCAAGCACCTCACCAGGACTCCTCATGAGGCCTTGGCCTCCCGAGGCCCCCTCCTCAGGGAGCGGCCGAGCAAGGCTCAGCACCTCCACCAACGGCCTCGCGAGGTCCTCTCGCGAGGCGACCTCCTGATGTGGCCTCCCGAGGCCCCCTCTCGAGGGCGCACGAGACAAAGGTCGTTCGGCACAGCCGCGCGGTCTGGTGCCCATCACGTGGGTGACGCGCGCGGTGACGAGCGGCGACAGAGGCCGCGCCAGCAAGCACGGATGAAGATGGTTTCCTCTTTTGTGTTAAGGGAGCAGGGCCAGCTATCTACTCCCCAAAGCAACCCCAAAGGTTGCCCGATAGGCGAAGGAAGACCAAGACGACGGGCGCGCAGAGCGGAGGTCATCACCAAGCCCACCGGCGCGTCATGGATCACGCTTTGGCAGGCGAAGACCGCCTTTAGTCAGGATAGCCTGAGCGCCTGTCCCCTTTCAAAACCCGCCAAGTGTGGCAGCCCTTCCCGCCTAAGTTTCAAGGGGGGAAAGGACCGATGCGGGTATAAGGGGGGCAGTGCTACCTTTGTAGAGGGAGATCGGCTCTTGTTCTCATCATCCCCAACCTTGTACTGTCTCTCACCAGAGCAATACCAACCAAGCAGGAGTAGGGTCTTACACCGCAAGGTGGCCCGAACCTGGGTAAACCGCCGAGTCCACGGTCCGTCCCTCGCTAGCGCGCTCTCGCCGTAGCTTCGTCGTCGCTTAGCCATGGTAGGAGACAAAGTGGTAGAACGAGCTCACCCCAGTGTTCGAACCTTTGGGTCCCCGGAGCCCGATTCCGACAACAGCATTCATCACCCCCTATGGACCATTCTGTTTTAACACAATGCCCTTCGGATTAAAAAAAACGCAGGGGCTACATACCAGCGCATGATCCAAACATGTTTGGAAAAATAGATCGGCAAAACGGTTGAGGAATATGTGGACGATGTGGTTGTCAAAACCAAACACGTCAGTCAGCTGGTGGACGATCTCCGGCAAACTTTCGACAGTCTACGGACTTTTGATATATGACTCAATCTGGAAAAGTGCGTCTTCGGAGTGCCGGCCGGTAAGCTGCTCGGATTCATTGTTTCCCATACAGGAATTGAGGCTAACCCAGCGAAAATCCGGGCACTGTCCCAACTGGCGGTGCCCACCGAGCTAAAGCACGTCCAGAAACTGGCCGGCTGCGTAGCCGCCTTAAGCCGCTTCATCTCACGCCTCGGAGAGAAGGCCTTACCACTCTACAAGCTGCTTAAACGAACCAAGAACTTCGAGTGGACTAGCGAGGCAGTGACCGCACTTGAGGAAATCAAAACACTACTGGCTAGCAACCCCATCTTGACAGCACCCAGCCCGGGCGAGCCAATGCTGCTATATATTTCGGCCACGAATCAGGTGGTCAGCGCGGTTCTCGTCGTTGAACGAGAGGCGGAAGGTCACAAGCTCCAGGTGCAGAAGCCAGTGTACTATGTATCCGAAGTGCTTACCCCGTGTAAAATCAGGTACCCACATTATCAGAAGATAGCCTATGCAGTTTTCATGGCATCCCAGAAGCTTCGCCACTACTTTCAAGAGTGTTCGGTCACGGTGGCATTTGAAGTACCCCTGAACGACATCATCAACAATCGAGACGCCACTGGCCGCATAGCCAAATGGGCCATAGAGCTCCTCCCCTTCGAAATCATATATCGACCACGCCGAGCTATTAAATCTTAGGTATTGGTGTACTTTGTAGCAGAATGGACGGAAGCCGAACTCCCTAGAGAGTACAACACATATTTGCATTGGACGATGTACTTCGACGGCTCCAAAATGCTCGCCGGGCTGGGGCTGGAGTGGTTTTCACCTCTCCCACTGGCGACAGTATCCGATACGTACTCCAGATCGTGTACATGGACTCCAACAATGCGGCCGAATACGAAGCTCTGTTGCATGGACTCCGGATGGCAGTGTCAATGGGTGTGCAGCGGCTTGAGGTACGGGGAGATTCTAATCTTGCCATCTCTCAAGTCAATGGCGAATTCGATGCAAAGGACCCGAAAATGATAGCATATCGCAACGCCATCCTGAAAATATCCGCTCGTTTCGAAGGGTTGGAGTTCCATCATTTTTCTAAAGACTGCAATCAAGCTGCCGCTGTCCTTGCTCGAATGGGCGCTAAGCGCGATCATGTTCCGGAGAACACCTTTCTCGAACGACTCTTCAAGCCGTCCGTAGTGTGGCAGGAGAACGACCAAGGCTCTGAAACCAAGGCCTCAGGAGAATTCGTCCCTCCAACTATCAAACCAGATGAAGGAATTGTTGGGGGCTCGGCTATCGAAGAAACTTCTTCGGCCCACGAAATCATGGCGGTAATCGCACCATGGACCAAGCCTCTCATCACCTATCTTCTCCATCAACAGCTACCCGATGACCAGACCGAGGCACGACGCATAATTCGGCGATCTAAAGCCTATAAGGTCTACGAGGGCGAACTATACAAGAAAAGTACTACCAGCGTCCTCCAAAGATGTATATCCGAAGAGGAGGGGAGACAGCTCTTGGCCGAGATCCACGCCGGTATGGGCGGTCACCACGCAGCAGCTCGGGCCCTGGTTAGCAAGGCCTTCCGAGCAGGGTTCTTCTGGCCCACTGCCCATGCAGACGCCCAAGCACTGGTCCAACATTGCGTTGGATGCCAGCTCTTCGCAAATCAAAGTGACATGCCGCCCACGGCTCTGAGGACAATACCGATAACTTGGCCCTTTGCGGTCTGGAGGCTGGACATGGTCGGCCCACTTAAAGGGGGGACCAAGAAAAAGAAATATCTACTCGTTATGGTAGACAAATTCACTAAATGGATTGAGGCAAAACCAGTGGCCTCAGCCAAGTCCAAGCCGGTCATTGATTTCATATCCGGCGTCGTACACCGTTACGGTGTCCCACACAGCATAATCATGGACAATGGATCCAATTTTACCGCCCAGGAAGTTAAAAACTGGTGCGCTAAGTTAGGTATCAAGCTCGACTATGCCTCGGTGTACCACCCACAATCCAACGGACAGGTCGAGCAAGCTAATGGACTGATCTTGAGAGGCATTAAGCCCCGTTTGGTCCGCTCTCTAAAAGAATATGACTGCCACTGGGTTGAGGAGCTCGACTCCGTATTATGGGGCCTGCGCACCACTCCTAATCGATGGGGGCTACACACCATTCTTCATGGTGTATGGGGCGGAAGCCGTCCTCCCTAGTGATCTCATTCACGACGCACCTCGAGTACGTATGTATGAAGAAAAGGAGGCCGAGCTGGATCGGCAAGATGACCTGGACGCCCTGGAGGGCGAGCACGACATAGCTTGGGCTCGTTCTGCCTTTTACCAGCAGCAGGCCAGACGCTATCAAAGCAGGGAAGTACGGGCCAAAGCCTACAACGTGGGTGACCTCGTCCTGTGCCTCCCGGAGAAGCAAAAGCACAAGTTGTTGCCCAAATGGGAGGGGCCCTTCATAATCGATCAGGTGCTCGCGGGCGGAGCAAATCGTCTTCGCCACCCAAAAGACGACCGCCTCGAGACAAACCCATGGAACGTAGCTCGGCTACGATGTTTCTACGGCTAACTCAGCGTCCTTACCATGCTCGGTTTACCCTTCTCGGATTTATATCTTTTTCCTTTTTTCCGAGTAGTTAGTCTTTCCTGAGTTGTGTTCGGTTAAGCCGAACTACGTTAAGTTTTTCTTCGGCAAACATCCTCGAATGTACCACACCCTGTTACCTGGGGGCTTCTTTTACGGAGCCGATCATACATTATTTGTGCAACCATCAGTTTTTATATGTTTGCAACCTTCCCGTATCGTTCTAAAGCCATCATATGCATCAATTTGACTTAAGATTTGGCCAAGCTGGGTTGCCTCGCTCCTATGTTTACTCCCTACGTTCTCGATTGTTTGGCTAGGGAGTAAAGGGAGCACTTCTGCGATTGTTACGTCCGGATTACCCGGGTGCGTACCTCAGACGGGTGAAGCCAAAAGCTAGCGTTCTTAAGAACACAATTGGTCAGCCACGGGGGAAGTGAAATAATTGGTAATTATTGCCAAGTTTCCGGGGTTATTTTCCCGAAGTAACCATCCCCGTCTCCTTCGGGTCTTCGGTTATACGTCCATGATTAACGTGGTAACCCGAAGAAAGGAACCCATAGAGGAACTATTTTCGTCGGACGATGTTTCTTACGTTAAACAGTAATATAACATAACTCCCCGCGCGCGTTTTTGTCTGTTTGCACTAAGTGGCCGGATTGCCTGGTTCTCCGAAGTGTTTTCCGACGTTTTCGGATCACGTAGTAGGAAACACTCCTCGGCCCCTGGTCGAGGAGGCGGAAGCCGATGGCCGGTTAAGACAACGTTTTAAGCACGGTTTGGAGATTATCTGATGTAAAGTACATAGATACATAGAATCAAAATGTTAATCTTGGTCAAGACCATCTATTATGGTCTCCAGAGCATAATCGGCTTGGGACAGTCGAGCTGCGGGCATAACCTGGTCATATACCAGATGCACGGGCACTTCCTACCCATCTGGCCCTACCGGCCCAACCCTCGCTAAACGCTCCGGTTCCAGCTTGGTGAAGCGGGTCTTGATCATTGCCCAAGCCTCCCGTGCTCCCTCTCGACAAGATGACATCTTCCACAACTCAAAGTGGCGCCGAGCTCCTTTGAATTGATTCGCAAGTTCGGTCATACTTTCCGGGACCACCTCGCCAGGCCATAATGCCCTGAACACGCTCTTCATGGCTTTTCGGGCCCGCTCATGCACAGTGGAGAGCTCCTTTAGCAGGTCCCGTCCAAAAGAGCTGGCCTCCTCTTTGGGGCGCCCAGTAAGAAGAACTGCGGTAAAGACGTGGAGTTGTTCATATTGCTGTCTAAAACATGCAGTCCATGAACTGACAAACTAGATCGCACTTGCCGAACATGCCAGCTTTCAGTTTCTGGTTCTCTTCCTGGGATAGGGCTGGCTGAGCTTTCAAGCTCTGGATTTCTTGGGCCTGTTGTTGATTTTCCGCCTTGAGCTTATCCCCTCCTCATGACTTCGAGTCAATACCCGGTAGCCAGCCTCCTGCTACGACTCCGCATACCTTTGAGCCTCTCTGGCAGTCTCCGGATCCCTCTGCAGCTGGTTTATAGACTCAGCTGCTACGGATTCATCTTTCATTAGCAAAAGATGTTCTATCAAATTTTATTACAAACATTCCAGTTCGGCACTTACCATGTGCCTCCCTGGTAAACTTCTTGACACCCTCTAGTTCGGCTTTCACAGATTCCAACTGTGTTTGGGCCAGCCCGAGGTCTTCGGCCAACTTCTTGTTGTGGTCCCGACCAATCTGCACAATAGCATGGCATTACAGACATCAGACCCTTAACTCGGCCGTCCCGCCCAAATTAAGGCTCGGGGGCTACTGGGTTAAGCACTAGTTGTCAAAACCAACTGTATACCTGCATATTAGTGGACATGAGCTTCACTGCCCCCTCGAGTCCCGTTCGGGCAGCTTCGAGGTACGCGTCTACCGAACTAAGAGCACTAAACTCCTGATCGGAAAACGCAGAGAGCCGAAGTGACGCCTTGCGCCGCCGGTGATTCGTCACACTTTCGACCTCGGAGTTGGTGACCGAGACACCCCCTGAGTCCTCGGGATGTTGGTCCTCAGCAGGGACCTCCGGAGTGACGCCGGTCACAACTGGCGACCTCGGTTTTGGGTCACCCCTCGGCACCTCTTCAACAGCCTCGGCTGAAGGCGGTTCCACATATCGCCTGTGGGACACCGCGGAAAACTATTAGGCATTCTCGGTGGATGTCAAAGGTAAAGGCTATGACGGTATGGAGGATGCATTACCTCTTCGGGCGGGGCGCGGATGACGTGACTCCTGTCGGGACCACGCATTTCGTCACCCCACGACTACTTGCCGATGATGCTGCTCTTGCGGCTGTCCAGCGCGTCGTACGGCGGCCCTTGGGAGTAGGAGTTAGTGTATTCGGAGCAATGGCAGTACGGCGGCACTTTCGAGAAGAAACCCGTTGGTTACTTACAACGGAGGAGGGAAGTGCCCCGGGGTGATCGGCCAAAAGGGCCACCTTAGAGCCGTCAAGGCTCTCCTGGTAGAAGACCCCCTCCTCGAATACGATCGATGTTTCGGGATCGTCATGAAACCCAGGGTCGTCATCACGGGAATAGGTCTCCGGTTGAGGAGCAGGGCAGCTCACTGTCTCAATCCAGCGCCTCCAGCTCTATTCGAACAAGATAAAGATCTGATTATGAAAATTTTGGGGTACCATCCAAGCTATAAGGAGTGGTTGAACTCACCATTTCAATGGGTTTATACATCGAAAATCCTTCCTTAGGCCTTAGCCGAGCAAACTCCTACTCTTCTCCCTTGAAAAGATCGGCCAGTATGACGGCTATCGCCGCCTGATCGGCTGGTCCCATCCTTGTGTATCGGGTTGCATCGTCCTCCCCATTGTAGCACCATAGCGGGTGTATTCTCTGTTGAAGAGGTTGGATGCACCGAGCAATGGCTCCTGCCATCACATTGATGACCGTTAGCCCGTTGTGGGCTAGCCACCTCACTTGAGCGGCCAGCCGAGTTACTTCGGCGCTTTCCTCTTGGGCGAACTCTTCGGGCGCCAGTTGAACCGTTTCTTCGGGGAAACCAATGAAAATTCTGGTAACCCCCTCCGAGCTGGATCGAATAAGGGGACGTCTTCAATATAAAACAATTCCAAAGTCCACTCTTCGGCATCTTTCTTCGGAGTCCCTACGGGGTATCCGGTTCCGGCGATACGCCATACTTCGGCCCCGCCAACCTCGTAAACAATCCCTCCTCGGGTGCGGGGGACAAGACAGAAGAATTTCCTCCACAACTCGAAATGAGCCTCACAGCCCAGGAACATCTCGCAAAGGGCGACGAAGCTCGAGATATGAAGGATCGATCCGGGGGTAAGGTGGTGGAGTTGAATCCTGTAAAACTCTAGTAAACCCCTCAAGAAGGGATGAATGTGGAACCCTAGGCCTCGCAGAAGGAAGGGCACAAAGCACACCCTCTCCTCCCCGTGGGGGGAAGGAAAGTTCTCTGTGAAGGCCTCCCCGTCTGCGGAAGTTAATCTAGGATGGGTGGACGCGAGATCTGAAGCGGGAAGGTACCCCTGCGTCTCGAGCCTGCGTAATCGCATTCGGGAGATGGAACAGCTCGCCCAGTCGCCTTGGCGGAGGCCGTGAGGGCGTGAGGAAGAGCCTGGAGCGCTCGCCATTGTTTGCTGGCTGTGGCCTCTTGGGGCTGTGAGGAAGAATGGCAGGGGGCGGGGTGCGTTAGCCTCCACACCCTTGGCCTATTAAAAGGGCGTTCTCTCCCCCCAAAGAGGGGCATTTTTGGAAAAACCCATCGGGCCTCTCGCATTCCCCGAATGCGCAGAAATCGAGGGTCGTCATTTAATTCTAGGCGAAGAAAAGCGGTATGGCGGGCCCCACGGTGCCTTGTTAGTTGGAGGATTCTTCGGCGACCGAGCTATTGGTGGTCGAACTGTTGTCAAACCAAACACAGGTAATGGAGGGAACTCGCCGCCCAAGCCGAAGACCCTTGGAACATGCAGTTGCCGAAGACTATCAACCTCGGCGTTGGAGGCTAGTTCGGGGGCTACTGAGGGTGTCCCGGACTAGGGGGTACTCGGGCTGCCGGCCTATCTCTCATAGGCCGAAATAGTGGGCCGCCCTTTACTCATCAAAGGAAGTCCGGATTGAAGGCAATCCCGTGCACCAAAAGGAAACCTCTGAAGACTTGGCATCTCCTCAAAGGAATAACTAGCGTGACTGGCGTGTTTATCCCCTGATGGTAACCGACCATATGTAACCCTAGGTCCCTCTGGTGTCTAAATAAACCAGAGGGGTTAGTTCGTAGAGCAGATCACGTTACAAACCTAGGGTTTAGCTCATCCGATCTCGAGGTAGATCAACTCTGTAACCTTCATACAATCACATCAATACAATCTAGCAGGACGTAGGGTTTTACCTCTTTGAGAGGGCCCGAACCTGGGTAAATCGCTGTCTCTACGTTCCCTGTTACCCGTTGATTCCTAGATCCACAGTTCGGACCCCCTACCCGAGATCTGCCAGTTTCAGTACCGACAGCAGCGGAGTCCATAAGGAAACTAAGGGATATTAAGGCCTCCTTTTAATAGAGAACCGGAACAAAGCATTAGCACTTAGTGAATACATGAACTCCTCAAACTACGGCAATCACCGGAAAGAATCCCAATTATTGTCACCTTGGGGTATGCGGATCATAACACGTAGCAGGTGCATACAACTTACAAGATCGGATCAAGAACACAAATATATTCATGAAAACATAAAGGGTTCAGATCTGAAATCATGGCACTCGGGCCCTAGTGACAAGCATTAAGCATAGCAAAGTCATAGCAACATCAATCTCAGAACTTAGTGGATACTAGGGATCAAGCCCTAACAAAACTAACTTGATTACATGAAAAATCTCATCCAACTCATCACCGTCCAGCAAGCCTACGAAGGAATTACTCACTCCCGACGGTGAGCATCATGAAATTGGTGATGAAGGATGGTTGATGATGACGATGCCGGAAGACCCCCCCTCTCCGGAGCCCCAAACGGACTCCAGATCTGGCCTCCCGATGAAGAACAGGAGGTGGCGGCGGCTCCGTATCGTGAAACACAATAAAACTTCCTCTCTTATTTTTTTCTCTAGAATTGTGAATTTATAGCATTGGAATTAGGGTCAGCGGAGCCACGTGGGCCCCACGACATACCAGGGTGCGCCTGGGGGGGTGGCGCGCCCTGATGCCTCGTGGGCACTGGGTGGCCCCCTCCAGTAGGTTTTGGCTCCAGTATTTTTTATATATTCCATAAACAATCTCCAAAAAATTTCATCCAATTCCAAGAACTTTTTTTCTGCACAAAAAACAACACCATGGCAATTCTGCTGAAAACAGCGTCAGTCCGGGTTAGTTTCATTCAAATCATGCAAATTAAAGTCCAAAACAAGAGCAAAAGTGTTTGCAAAAGTAGATACGATGGAGACGTATCAGTTATCTATTCGAATAGTTGTGTCCACGGTAACAGGACGCTCAGTGTAGTATCCCAATCTACTACAATTAGAACTGGATACCTGTGATGTTTAATTAATATGTTAGCTCTGGGATTGCTTCCTCGCGGGGTAGTCGAGGAAGGATCTCTGGGCGTTACTAATATATACTTGTTACTATATTTTACTGCTAATCTGCACTCTTCTAATGCTGCAAGACGCTGCAGGTTGCTAGTCTTCGATAGGCTAGGCTTTCCCCTCTATTCTGGCATTTCTGCAGTCTAGTCCACAGATACAGCCCCTTCATTTGATACTGATGCATAAATAGACTAGTTTTGATGTAAGTCTTGCGAGTACTTTGGATGAGTACTCACGGTTGCTTTGCTACCTCTTTTTCCCGATACTCGATTGCTGTGATCAGATGGCGGAGTCCCGGAGCCAGTTTATCCTGACGTCGACTACTACTACCCCGACGGAGCCTACTGCTACGTGGAGACAGATGACCAGGAGTAGTTAGGAGGCTCCCAGGCAGGAGGCCTGCACCTTTTCGATCTAGTTGTCGTTGTTTTGCTCAGCCTTCTTAAGGCAACCTTGTCTAATTAAGTCTGTACTCAGATTCTGACACTTTCACTGATTCTTGTATAACTCGAGCTTATGTATTCGAGCCCTTGAGGCCCCTGGCTTGGAATATAAAGCTTGTATTATTTTATTTAATGTCTAGACTTGTGTTGTGATATCTTCCCGTGAGTCCCTGGGCTTGATCGTGCACATTTGCGTGTATGATTAGTGCACGGTCGAGTCGGGGGCATCACAAGTTGGTATCAGAGCCGACTGCCTGTAGGAAGCCCCTTTCCAACTGCTTGGCCGAAGATGAGTCTAGTCTTTGAAAAATGATTTTACTAACACGGCCGTGTGGCTTACGGGCCCACGTCGCCAACGGATGGGTTAGGATCTTTTATTCCTCTCCTTTACTCTGGGATTCTGGTGTCTCTTCTATTCGGGTTAAAGAATTTACTAACTCTAACATTAGGTTCTCGTAATCACATCAACCCGGAGAGCTGGATTATCTACAACTATTTCTTTGAATGCGTTGAACGCTTCACCTCTTGAGGGAATCGAAAATGTGCTAGTCGTTTGTGAATTCCAAGATGTTTTCCCAGAAGAACTTCCAGGAGTACCCCCTGTTAGAGCTGTCGAGTTCGTCATCGACTTGAAACCAGGCGCTACTCCTATTGCGAAGCGTCCTTACAAGATGCCACCGCAATTCTCTCACATCCACGATGTCTTTCATGTGTCGCAACTTCGTCGTTGCTTCAAGGATCCGCACCGTGCAGTGGATCACGAAATGCTCGAATTGCAAGATGATCTCTCTTATAAGGAGCATCCGATTCGCATCCTGGATCAAGCTGGACGTCGGACCCGTCAGAAGGCAATCAAGTTCCTTAAAGTGTAGTGGTCAAATCACACTGATGATGAAGCCACTTGGGAACATGAAGATCGCATACGGGAAGAATACCCCGATCTTTTCCCTTCTACCTCCTGAATTCTCGGGACGAGAATTTCTTTTAGAGGAGAAGAATTGTAACACTCCGAGAATCATACCACAGTGATCTCCCCTTAATGGTGGTCATGTCATCATGATCACTAAGCCAATCTGCCACTTGTCCAAAATCAAAGCCAAATTCCAATTTGAATTGCATGTCAAATATTTACTTCTTCTGTCATGCAATCAAAATAGTTCACATTTTGGAAAATATTCCCTAAATAATTGTCAGGATGGAACCAACCTCACCTAAAATCCCAAAATGCCCCTGGGAATTAATTTAGTGGTCCAGCAGCAATTTAATTGGCCTTTTCAATTTCTAAAAATAGTTAGACAACTCCTTATGGCCCCAAACTTTTTGTGCCAGCCCAGAATATTGCCCTGTGTTTTTGTGCCAAGTTTCATGTTGAGAAAAATTCATTTACTAGCTAAACTAAATAGCAAAAAGTAGCTAAGCAAATAACTGGAAGAGAAAAGGGGGAAATCTCCTGTGCACCACGGCCCACTGCTACAGTACCGGCCTAGCCCACTCCCAGTCGTCTCCTTTCTCCCTCCTCCCCGTGCCAGCAGCGCGCGCCCGCGCCCGACGCCGCGCGCAATCGCCACCGCACCCGCTCGCCGCTCCGTGCTACTACAGAGCCGGCGAGGGGATAAGAACGCCGTGCTGGCTCCCTGGGACTCGCGCTCATCCTCATCCTCCTCCTCCATCGTCTCTCTCTCGCTCCCGAGCATACCCGAGCGCATCCGTCGCCGTCGCCGTCGATCCCCGTGGCCACCGTTCTCCCCGCTCCTCTCCGCCATGTCCAGGAGGGCCGCCGTCGTCCGCTACGTCGACTACGCCGACGAACGCGAGCCGGGGAGCACCACAGCACCGGATCCGCGCCGTCTCCCTCCTCTTCGGTTGCCGACGAGCCCCGTCGATTACGGCCACCATGAAGCTCCTAAGCCGTCAATGGGCCACCGTGTGCCTCCCCGGTGAGCACGCGGATCTTTTCCCTCTCCTCTTCCCTTCTTTCCGCGCCCGTAGCCGCCTCTCGCCGCCATGGCCTTACTCACCGCCGCCGTTGAGCTCGCCGCTTTGGCCGCAGCCGCTGTCACGCGCGTCCGAGCTCGTAGCCGAGCTCCTGGAGCTCCCAAGAGCCCAACACGACCAAGCACACGCCCTCCCGTGCCCCGCATCGTCGTATCCGAGCTCGGCCGATTCGGCCGTCCGCCGCGCTGCTCGCCGCCGTCGCCATGATGACGCACAAGTATAGGGGATCAATCGTAGTCCTTTCGATAAGTAAGAGTGTCAAACCCAACGAGGAGCAGAAGGAAATAACAAGTGGTTTTCAACAAGGTACTTTCTGCAAGCACTGAAATTATCGGTAACGAGTAGTTTGATAGCAAGATAATTTGTAACAAGTGACAAGTAGCAATATTAACAAAGAGGGCGGCAAGGTGGCCCAATCCTTTTTATAGCAAAGGACAAACTGGAACAATCTCTTATAATAAGCAAAGCGTTCTCGAGGACACATGGGAATTTCATCTAGTCACTTTCATCATGTTTGTTTGATTCGTGTTCGCTCCTTTGATAATTTGATATGTGGGTGGACCGGTGCTTGGGTGCTGTTCTTACTTGAACAAACCTCCCACTTATGATTAACCCCTCTCGCAAGCATCCGCAACTACAAAAGAAGAATTAAGATAAATCTAACCATAGTATTAAACATATGGATCCAAATTAGCCCCTTACGGAATAGCGTATAAAGTAGGGTTTAAGCTTTTGTCACTCTAGCAACCCATCATCTAATTACTACTCCACAATGCATTCCCTTAGGCCCAAAGATGGTGAAGTGTCATGTAGTCGACGTTCACATGACACCACTAAGAGAATCAACAACATACATATCATCAAAATATCGAACGAATACCAAATTCACATGATTACTTATGACAAGACTTCTCCCATGTCCTCAAGAACAAAAGTAACTACTCACAAATCATATTCATGTCCAAGATCAGAGGGGTATTAAATAGCATAATGGATCTGAACATATAATCTTCCACCAAGTAAACCAACTAGCATCAACTACAAGATGTAATCAACACTACTAGCAACCCACAGGTACCAATCTGAGGTTTTGAGACAAAGATTGAATACAAGAGATGAACTAGGGTTTGAGATGAGATAGTGTTGTTGAAGATGTTGACGAAAATTGGTCCTCCCACGATGAGAGGAATGTTGGTGATGCCGATGGCTCCGATCTCCCCCTCCCGGAGAGAAGTATCCCCGGCGGAATCGCTCCACCGGAGAGCAAAAGTGCTCCTGCCCAAGTTCCGCCTCAAGACGGCGGCGCCCCGTCCCAAAAATCTTCTCTTTATTATTTCTAGGGCAAATGGGCTTATATACCAGAAAATGGGCACCGGGGGGGTGGCGCGTCCTGGTGCCTCATGGGCACCTGGGTGGCCCCCTCTGGTACTTCTTTCTTCCAGTATTTTTTATTTATTCCAAAATAAATCTCCATGAAATTTCATCTCATTTGGAGATGTGCAGAATAGGTATCTCTAACATAGCTTTTTCAGGTCCAGAATTCCAGCCGCCGGGAATCTCCCTCCTTATGTAAATCTTGCATATTAAGAGAGAAAAGGCATTAGAATTGCTCCACAAAGTATTATATTGATTAAAAACACTATAAATAACAGTAGTAAAACATGATGCAAAATGGACGTATCAACTCCCCCAAGCTTAGACCTCGCTTGTCCTCAAGCGAAAGCCAATATCGATAATCATGTCCACTTGTTTAGAGAGAGGTGTAGATAAAAACAAAATACGGACATAGTAGCATCATGATCATTATTATAACAGCAATATGCATTATCATAAAACTTCTCATGAGCAAGTAACAATTCATCACAACAACAAAGTATAAGGCATAAACTTTCTTGAAAACTAACAAACTATGTTCTCAGTCAACAATGCAATTGCAATTCATCATATTTTCAGGAAGGGTCTCATGTAGGACCTTTTTAGCAAGTCCACATACTCAACCATCATTTAGTCTTCTATGATTGCTAACACTCACAACATATATATGGAGCAAAAAGTTTCAGCCGGACACATAGAAAGATAGGGGCTTATAATTTCGCCTCCCAACTTATTCACCTCAAGGGTAATGTCAACAATAATAACTCATGATCACTCATATCCAACTGGATATATATGCCTAGATCTTTCCCCGCCACATGATGCTTGCAAAAGAGAAAAATAAAAAGGAATAGAGGAGAACACTATTGACTCTTGCATAAAAAGTAAATACATAAAAGTAAAAGATAGGCCCTTCGCAGAGGGAAGCAGAGGTTGTCATGCGCTTTTTGTTGTTGGATGCACAAGCTCTTAATGCAGAGGAACATCACTTTATATTGCCCCTTGTGATAGCAACATTTATTATGCAGTCCGTCGCTTTTATTTCTTTACCATCACAAGTTCATACAAAGCTTATTTTCCCTTACAATAAAAGTTCATACATATTTATGAGCAATTTTTATTGCTTTATGCACCGATGACAACTTACTTGAAGGATCTTATTCAATCCATAGGTAGATATAGTGGACTCTCATGACATGAAACTGAGTTTAAGGATTTTGGATGCACAAGTAGTATCTCTACTTGGTGCGGATTTTTGGCTAGCAAAGATATTGGGCAAGCACCACATGTTGGAGGATTTATGACAATATAACTTCTATGTGAATATAAGCAAACATAATTCATTAAGTTGTCTTCCTTGTCCAACGTCAACAATTTGACATAAAATACTTAATGGGGGCTCACAATCATAAAACATGTCCAAGATAGTGTATTTGCATGTGAATCTTCTCTTCCCTATTAATTTTTTCATGAATTGCATCATTGACCAATGCTATGTTTGATAACTTCCAATAAATTTTACCACTTACACTTTTCTTTATGTAATGTCATTACTTTCCATCAGATTAGCATATGATCTTTTTTATTATTTTCATTACTAGGATTGAAACATGAAAGTAAAGAAGCAAAAACTCAAACTACTCTTTATTATATAACTCTGAACTCAATTACATAGATAGATCGATCATGAAACTAGCACTCGAAAATAGATCATACTAAACTTTTATTCAACTAGATCACGAAATAACTAAGGATCGAACTAAAAGTAGGTAAAGATAACAAAAGTGATGGTGATACGATACCGGGGCACCTCCCCCAAGCTTAGCACAAGCCAAGGGGAGTGCCCATACCCATGTGCTCAAGTTTCTTTCTTCGGTGATGGTGGTGATGATGAAGTGGTGGGCTTGTCCTCCGGCTTACATGGCATAGGTTCCCCGTCATAAAAGGATGAACGAGTCTCCGGAGTCCTGAAACTTGCAGCTAAACTCATACCTTTGAATTTTGCCTCATACTCAAAATTTTGGTTTTGAAGATCAGAGATTTGGCCTTGGAGATAGTCAATTCGTTCATTGAGCTTGAAGACGATGTCCCCCATTGATTGGTCATCCACCTTATGATCGCGGGTGAATTCCGTGATCATGGAGTGGTTGGCACTGAGTCCACATTCTACCATCCCTTGGCACTTGAAGATCTCCTGCTCCACCGCTTCGAGCCTGACCTCCACGCTCCCGGTCCTCTTGGGTCCTTGAACATCCTAGATGTGAAGCACCCCCTCACGCATCTTGATGGCTTGAGGGTGTTTCATCACCTTTGGTAGGTAGGGGTTGATGACCTTCTCGTAGAACTTGTCCTTGGAAGAGCATGATGGAGCCATAGCGATCTAGATCTGTCAGAAAAATAGCACGAAACAAGAACAGATGAGATTTTTGCGATACGGTGGTCAAAATGTCCGGGAGTATATATAAAAAAATTATCCTGCAAAACAAGTAATCTAGAAGAAAACGGAGTCGGGAAGGCTCACGAGGGGCCCACGATCCACCAGGGTGCGCCTAGGGGGGTGGCGCGCCCTGGTGCCTCGTGTGCACCTCGTGGGCCCCCTCGGCTGTTTCTTATTTTTGTATTTTTTCTAATATTCCAAAACTGACAGAAAGTATTTTTATGGAATTTTTGGAGTCGGTTTACTTACCGTATCACGTACCTCTTCCTTTTCAGGGTTCTGGAGTGTTCTGGAAGGTCTCTCTTATGTATTCCTCCGATGTCATTGTTTCAATAATATTAGTTTCAACATTAATAGGAGTACCTGAAATATAGTGCTTAATTCTTTGCCCATTCACCACTCTCGGATTAGTGCCTTTGGAGTTGTTTATTTTGATGGCTCCGGAGCGATAAACTTCTTTGATGATATACGGTCCTTCCCATTTAGAGAGAAGTTTTCCTGCAAAGAAACTCAAACGAGAATTGTACAATAGAACATATTCACCCACTTTGAATTCCCATTTTTGAATTCTTTTATCATGCCATATTTTAACTTTTTCTTTGAACAATTTGGCATTTTCATAAGCTTGGGTTCTCCATTCATCTAGTGAGATAATATCAAATAACCTCTTTTCACCAGCAAGTTTAAAATCATAATTGAGTTGTTTAATTGCCCAATATTCTTTATGTTCTAACTCAAGAGGTAAATGACATGCTTTTCCATAGACCATTTTATAAGGAGACATACCCATAGGATTTTTATAAGCAGTTCTATAAGCCCATGATGCATCATCAAGTTTCTTAGATCAATTCTTTCTGGACCTATTGACGGTCTTTTGCAAAATTAATTTTATTTCTCTATTTCTCAATTCAACTTGACCACTAGATGGAGGGTGATAGGGAGATGCAATTCTATGGTTGACATCATATTTAGCAAGCATGTCAGTCCTAGACTGCAACTGAAGATGGAGAATGGACAGTCGAACTGCAGTGTCGATTTCTTCAGTTAACTGTAGCATACCGGTTCAGCTACAGTTAACTGAATCCTTTACTGTTGATTGCCTCCCTCCACCTGTAACTCTCTTTTTACTGTCTCTCTCTCACGTGAGCTAGACTCGACTTTATAAGCCCGCCTGCGTGCGCGTATTTGGTATCCAATGTATGAAGAAATATCCTGAACCCTAGTTATCTCCTAGTAGCTCATGTACCAAATCCCCAATTAATAGAAGGGTCTCCACATCGGGAGCTTATCGTTGATTTGATCCAGAGCAAGTTCTGTGTTCTAGTTGTTTGATCTTAGGTAGGATCTGACAAATTGGTATCAGATGTCATCGATCCTCGGCGGCGCGGCGGCGGCGTGAAGAGAGGAGGCGTTTGGCGGCGGTAGACGAGTTCGAGCACAGGTCGATAGCTAGGTACGGTTGCTGGCGAGATCCTCTCCCGGTGGTAAAATTTCGTGACCAAGGTCGGCCCGTGTGCTATCGGCGGCGTGGGGCGCTGGTGGCTGAAGGGAATCGAGATCGAGCGAGGGTTCCAAGGCTGGTCCTTGTGGTAAAATTCCGGAGCCAGATCTCGTTCCATGGCGAAATCGAAGGGCGAGGACAAGGCGGACGCAGCCGAAGTTGCAGAGATGAAGCTGGACATGGAGCAGCTTGACGGCAAGGTTGACGGCCTGCATATCGAGGTGGAGAGCGTGCGCGCAGAGGTTATTGGAGTCAAGAAGCAGCTCACACGGTTGGAAGAATTGATGTTGCGGATGGAGGAGAAGCTGAACACTTCCCCCCGTCCCAGAGCCACACCGGCAGAAGAGGCAGGAGCAGAGCAGCAACATCAACGCCAGATCCATCCACAACAGCAGCAACAACCCCCTCCCCAGCAGCCTGAGCAAGTTAACCGGACCCAGGCAAATACATCCCCGCTGTTGAACAGGGGGACACCAGTTTGGAGACGCCGAGAGCACGAACAAGCGCCAAACTTTGGTTGGGCAGAAGAGCGGCAGCAACAATACATGGATCAACAGCCGTACACACACTACCCCCAAGTCAATTACACCATGCAGGGGCAGTATAATGACAATCCTGATTATTATCAAGTTCAGCAGCAACAAATGCACTACCCACCCGAATATCAGCATCAGGAGTACTATCCAAATCAGCACCATGTCCCACGACAACAATTTCAACCACCACCATGGCAACAGCAACAGCTGTACTACCCTCCAGTGACACAACACCAACAACAATTCTTGCCAGGCCAACAACATGGACAAGGGCTAGGTCCCCCAGGATACACGCAAACAATAGGGCCAAACAGAGTTCAAGATAACTACAGAGGGCAAGATAGAGACACGCAGTTCTACAGATCAATTGCCAGAGCCCCCAAGATAACATTCCCCACTTTTGATGGGACAAATCCCATGGAATGGCTGAGAACTACTGAGAAGTTTTTCTCAATGGTGTATGTTCCAGAAGAGGCCAAATGGGATTATGCTCAAATGTACCTCACTGGCAAAGCAGACACCTGGCTAAGAAACTCTGGAGTTTTAACTGAAAACCTCACTTGGGACCAATTTTGTGCTGTTGTACTTAAGAGATTTTCTGAAAACAGCTCTTATGAGGTGGTAGAAAGCTTCAACTTGGTCAAGCAAAGCTCGCTAAGTGTCTCTGCTTATATTGATGTGTTTGAAGAGAAAATGGCAGCATATAAGAAAGAAAACCCAGGAGTTGTTGAGAGCTACTATGTTAAATGTTTTGTAAATGGATTGAGGCCTGAAATCAAACACTACCTCAAACCTTTCAAGCCCCAAACATTATATGAGGCAGTTGAAACTGCCAGGGACATGGAGTTAGGGGTACAAGCTCAAACATCACAGAAGAAATTCCCTCCCTACAGTGGCTATCAGAAGAATATAAACAAAAGTGTTGGTCCTGACAACACTGCTACCAGGAAGGAAACAGATCCTAAATCCAATCAGAGACCTGAAATTAAATACAAAGAACCCGAAGTCTGTAGATACTGTGGGGGCAGGTGGTTCTTTGGCCACAAATGCGCCCAGTACAAAACACTCAATCTCATGGCCTCCGAAGAAACCACAGACAAGGAAACCTCTGATGCAGCCCCCCATGACACAGATGCTGAAGAACAGATTGACACACCTGTGACCAGCCCCACAGAAGAAGAACAACTCATGCAAATTTCTCTGCAGGCCCTAGGAAAAAAGCCCACGGCTGCCACATTCACATTTCAAGTGCACATTGGAGGCAAATGTGCCATAGCCCTAGTAGACTCGGGCAGTTCACATACCTTTATGGACATGCACTTTGCTGCTAAAACATCATGTGCTACTGTTCAACACCCAATGGAAACTGTTCTCATAGCTGGTGGAGGGCAGCTGCAATCCGGATCACACATAGCTGATACAAATTACACAATCCAGGGCCACAAGTTCTTCAACTCCTTTAAAATCCTTCCCCTCAAGGAGTATGACATCATCTTGGGTTGTGATTGGCTCAGCAAACATAGTCCTATAACCATGGACTTTGACAATAGAAAGATCACCATTAATCTGGATGGCAAGACAACAGTGTCCCTAAAAGACAATAACAGAAAGAAGACCATTCCTGTGATCTCCTTACACAGAATGGAAAAATTAACACCAAAAGGTGTTTCTGGCTACTGTTTACTCCCTGCTCCAGATCTAAAACCGACAATGCAACAGCAATGTGCAGAAGTTGAGGACTTGCTCCATGAGTACAAAGATGTCTTTGCTGAACCCAAGGAAATGCCACCTATCAGATCGTGTGACCATGCCATTCCTCTCAAGGAGAACTCTGTTCCTTCGATGGTCAGACCTTATAGAGTACCCCATAAGCAAAAGGATGAGATGGAAAAACAAGTCAAGGAGCTGCTTGATGCTTGTGTCATAAGGCCCAGTGAGAGCCCTTATGCCTCCCATGCTATCCTAGTCAGAAAAGAAGATGGTACCTGGAGATTGTGCATCGATTACAGAAAACTCAACTCCCAGACAGTCAAAAACAAATTCCCCATACCTGTGATTGAGGACCTCTTCGATGAACTACATGGGGCACATTATTTCACAAAGCTGGACCTAAGAGCGGGCTACCATCAAGTTAGAATGAAGGAGGAAGATATTCACAAAACAGCTTTCCGCACATACTTCGGCCACTTTGAATACTTGGTCATGCCCTTTGGGCTCACAAATGCTCCGGCCACATTCCAATCCCTCATGAACAAAGTGTTTGCCCATCTGCTAAGGAAATTCATTTTGGTGTTCTTTGATGATATACTCATCTACAGCAGAACCTTGTTAGATCATCTCATTCACTTAAGAGAGGCGCTGGAACTCCTAAGGCAACACAAGTTATTCGCTAAGGCTAGTAAATGCATATTTGCCGCACCACAGGTGGAGTATTTGGGACACATTATCTCTGGCAAGGGAGTTGAAACTGATCCCAAAAAGATTGAGGCTGTCAAGGATTGGCCAATACCCAAGAACTCCACACAGCTCCGGGGATTCTTAGGCCTAGCTGGATATTATAGAAGGTTTGTGCAAAACTATGGCCTCATCTGCAGACCCCTCCATGACATCCTCAAGAAAGACTCATTTCATTGGGGAGAGAACCAACAATCAGCTTCCAACCAACTCAAAGTCAGTCTCACTACAGCTCCAGTGTTAGCTCTCCCGAATTTTTCTCAAGCTTTTACAGTGGAAACAGACGCTAGTGGGACAGGCATTGGAGCTGTCCTTATGCAACAGGGCAGGCCCATTGCCTTCTTCAGCAAAAGCTTAGGCCCTCGCTCTGCCGCCCTTTCCACTTATGAAAAAGAGGCCATGGCTATACTGGAAGCCCTAAAGAAATGGAGACACTACTTCATTGGAAGTGAGCTTCATCTGAAAACTGATCAAAAGAGCTTGAAGTTTATTACTGAGCAAAAGGTTTCAGAGGGAATCCAACACAAGCTTCTGTTGAAACTCTTGGAGTTCACTTACAAAATTGACTACAAGAAAGGGCATGAAAACAGAGCTGCTGATGCATTAAGTAGAAGAGATATGTCACTTATGGCAACCACCATTATAACTCCTACTTGGATAGAATCGGTAGAAAAGAGCTACCAAGAAGATGCACACTGCCAAGCACTATTACAAAAGCTGCTGATAACACCACAAGCTGAGCAACACTACACCCTCACTGCTGGTGTCCTCAGATACAAGGGCAAGATCTACATTGGGAAGGATGAAACTCTCAGACACCAACTGATTGACTCCTTGCATGCTTCTGCAGTTGGGGGCCACTCTGGCATTGTAGCTAACTACCAACGAATTAAGAGGCTGTTCTATTGGCCAGGTATGAAGAAGGATGTCGAAAAGTTCATCACTGAGTGTGCTGTGTGTCAACGAGAAAAAGCCGAGCACTGCCAATATCCAGGCCTCTTGGACCCTCTTCCCCCTCCTGACATGGCATGGACACACCTTACAATGGACTTCATTGAGGGACTCCCTAAATCTAATGGGAAGGAGGTCATATTGGTCGTGGTTGACATATATACCAAGTATGCCCACTTCATCGCCCTCTCCCATCCCTACTCAATACACACGGTGGCCCAAGCCTTTATCGACAATGTCTTTAAACTGCATGGTCCTCCCATCAGCATAGTGACCGACAGAGACAGAATTTTCACTAGCAACATGTGGCAGGATATTTTCAAGTCCATGAAGATCAAATTACGACTCAGTACTGCTTACCACCCACAGAGTGATGGCCAGACCGAGAGGGTCAACCAGTGCCTCGAATCCTACCTCCGATGTATGGTTTTTTAGGCACCTAAGCAATGGAATTCCTGGTAGCCCTTAGCAGAGTGGTGGTACAATACCACTTACCACACTGCCACTAAATTCACTCCCTTTCAAGCGCTCTACAACTACCCTCCACCTATGATAAGTGAGGTATCTGTTCCTGGACCTCAGGACACTGAAGCAAGGGATTTCCTGCAGGAAAAACAGCACATGCTTACTCAACTAAAAGAAAACCTAGCCCAGGCTCAAGGCAGAATGAAGAAGTATGCCGATAAGAAAAGAACTGAGAGACAATTTGACACAGGGGATATGGTGTACTTAAGAATGCAACCGTATAGGATGGCAGCCTTTGGCCTGAGACAAGCTATCAAGCTCACAACAAAATATTATGGCCCTTACAGAATTCTGGAACGTATTGGTCGTATGGCTTACAAATTATTACTGCCATCAAATGTGGGCATTCATCCAGTTTTTCATGTTAGCCAACTTAAGAAACACTTGGGCAGCCATGCAGTTCCTTGTGCAGACCTCCCTCTGGTCACTCCTGAAGGGAAGATCAAGACTGAGCCTAAGGCCGTTCTGGAAACAAGATCTCTTCCTCGTAATAGTGTTCTAGTCACTCAGTGGCTCGTCGACTGGCACAGCTTAAGCCCAGAAGAAGCAACTTGGGAGGATGCTAACCTCATCAAGAAAGTTTTCCCAGAATTTTTCAAGAAAACAATTCAGGCTTGGTTTCCCGACAAATATACTTGAGGACAAGTATCATTTCAGAGGGGAGCATTGTCAGTCCCAGACTGCAACTGAAGATGGAGAATGGACAGTCGAACTGCAGTGTCGATTTCTTCAGTTAACTGTAGCATACCGGTTCAGCTACAGTTAACTGAATCCTTTACTGTTGATTGCCTCCCTCCACCTGTAACTCTCTTTTTACTGTCTCTCTCTCACGTGAGCTGGACTCGACTTTATAAGCCCGCCTGCGTGCGCGTATTTGGTATCCAATGTATGAAGAAATATCCTGAACCCTAGTTATCTCCTAGTAGCTCCTGTACCAAATCCCTAATTAATAGAAGGGTCTCCACATCGGGAGCTTATCGTTGATTTGATCCAGAGCAAGTTATGTGTTCTAGTTGTTTGATCTTAGGTAGGATCTGACAAAGCAGTTTACGGAATGCACCATGAATAAAATGTGAACCACCATCAGTCTTTAAATATCTAGGGACTTTGAACCTCGGGAAAATAACTTCTTTAAGCATTTTAATAGAGGTGTTATGATCAACACTACTAGTTGGAATAGCTTCTACCCACTTAGTAACATAATCAACAGCAACTAAAATATGAGTATACCCATTGGATTTAGGAAAAGGTCCCATATAATCAAATCCCCAAACGTCAAATGGTTCAACAACAAGTGAATAATTCATAGGCATTTCCTGAAGTCTACCAACATTACCAATTCTTTGACATTCATCACAAGATAAGACAAACTTACGAGCATCCTTGAAAAGAGTAGGCCAATAAAAACCAGATTGTAATACCTTATGTGCAGTTCTGTCTCCCGCATGGTGTCCTCCGTAAGCCTCGGAATGACACTTCCATAGGATTTGTTCCTGTTCATGCTCAGGTATACAACGTCTAATAATACCATCTACTCCTTCTTTATAAAGATGTGGGTCATCCTAGAAGTAATGTCTTAAATCAAAGAAGAACTTTTTCTTTTGTTGGTATGTGAAACTAGGCGGTATAAATTTAGCAACAATATAATTAGCATAGTCTGCATACCAAGGAGTATTACGAGAAGCATTTATGACAGCTAATTGTTCATCAGGAAAATCATCATTAATAGGAAGTGGGTCATAAAGAACACTTTCCATTCTAGACAAATTATCTGCTACGGGATTCTCAGCTCCCTTTCTATCAATAATATGCAAGTCAAATTCCTGTAGCAGTAGAACCCACCTAATAAGTCTAGGTTTAGCATCTTTCTTTTCCATAAGATATTTAATAGCAGCATGATCAGTGTGAACAGTTACTTTAGAATCAACTATGTAAGATCTGAATTTATCACATGCAAACACAACTGCTAGAAATTCTATCTCTGTAGTAGCATAATTTCTTTGGGCACTGTCTAGAGTTTTGCTAGCATAATGGATAACATTTAATTTCTAATCATCTCTCTGTCCTAGAACAGCACCAACATCATAATCACTAGCATCACACATAATTTCAAAAGGCAAGTTCCAATCTGGTGGTTGAACAATAGGTGCAGTGGTTAAGGCTTTCTTAAGTGTTTCAAAGGCTTCTACACAATCATCATCAAAAACAAATGGAACATCTTTTTGCAAGAGATTAGTAAGAGGCCTAGAAATTTTAGAGAAGTCTTTAATAAATCTCCTAGAGAAACCAGCATGACCTAGGAAACTTCTCATACCTTTAATATCCTTAGGACATGGCATTTTCTCAATTGCATCAACTTTAGCCTTATCAACTTCAATACCTCTTTCAGAAATTTTATGCCCCAAGACAATACCTTCATTCCCCATAAAGTGGCACTTCTCCCACTTCAAGACAAGATTAGTTTCTTCGCATCTCTGCAAAACTCGATCAAGGTTGCTTAAGCAATCATCAAAAGAAGTTCCTGATACGTCTCCAACGTATCTATAATTTATGAAGTATTCATGCCATGTTTATTATAGTCTTGTATGATTTTGGTGCACTTTTATATGACTTTTATATGATTTTTAAGGACTAACATATTGACCTAGTGCCCAGTGTCAGTTGATGTTTTCTGCTTGTTTTTGGTTTTCCAGAAAATCCATATCAAATGAAGTCCAAATGCAGTGAAACTTTTTGACGATTTTTTCTGGAAGGAAATGGACCCAGGAAGCTTCGGGGAAGCAGCAGAAGAGCCACAGGGGCCCCACGAGCCACCTGGGCGCGCCTGCCCCCCCCCCCCTAGGCGCACCCTGGTGCCTCGTGGGCCCCCTGTGGCACCTCTTTGCGTGATTCCAACGCTGAAAAATCATATATATTCGGAAACCCCCGAAAGTTAACCTAGATGAGTTTTTACGCCGCCGCAAGCCTCTGTACCTCCACGATCTCATCTACAGCCCTTTTCTGGCACCCTGCCTGAGGGGGGGAATCATCACCGGAGGCCATCTTCATCATCCCGGCGGTCTCCATGACGAGGAGGCACTAGTTCACCCTCGGGGTTGAGGGTTTGTACCAGTAGCTATGTGTTTTATCTCTCTCTCTCTCTCTCTCTTGTGTTCTTGATTTGGCACGATCTTGATGTATCGCGAGCTTTGTTAATATAGTTGGATCATATGGTATTTCTTCCCTCTCTATCTTTGTTGTGATGAATCGAATCTTTTCCCTTTGAGGTTTCATTATTGTCGGATTGAATATTCAGATTTGAGAACACTTGATGTATGTCTTGCATATGAATACCCGTGGTGACAATGGGGTATTATATTGATTCACTTGATGTATGTTTTGGCACTCAACTCGCGGATTCCCTTGGTGACATTGGGGTAATCTATACAGAGGCGTTGATGCACGTTTTCATTATCTTTTCTCCGATAGAAACTTTGGGATGCTCCTTGGAGTTCTTTGTGTGGATTGAATATTATGATTATGAAGTTGTTTGATGCATATCGTATAATCAACTCATGGATACTTGTGGTGACATTGGAGTATCTAGGTGACATTATAGTTGGTTGATGTGTATCATATGGTGTTATTTTAGTACGAACTTTAGGGCTGTTTGTGACACTTATAGGAATAGCTCAATAGATCGATCGGAAAGGATAACTTTGAGGTGGTTTCGTACCCTACAAACAATTTCTATCTTATGTTCTCCGCTAATAGGAACTTGGGAGTGATTCTTTATCGCACGTTGAGGGATGATTATATGATCCAATTATGTTAGCATTGTTGTGAGATTGCACTAGGGAAAGTATGAACCCTAGGCCTTGTTTCTAAGCATTGCAATACCATTTATGCTCACTTTTGTTACTTGCTACCTTGCTGTTTTTTATTGTTCGCACTACAAAAACCTATATCTACTATCCATACTACACTTGTATCACCATCTCTTCGCCGAACTAGTGCACCTATACAATTTACCATTGTATTGGGTGTGTTGGGGACACAAGAGACTCTTTGTTATTTGGTTGCAGGGTTGTTTGAGAGAGACCATCTTCATCCTATGTCTCCCACGGATTGATAAACCTTAGGTCATCCACTTGAAGGAAAATTGCTACTGTCCTAGAAACCTCTGCGCTTGGAGGCCCAACACAAGTCTACAAGAACAAGTTGTGTAGTAGACATCAGTTCCGTAAACGGAAAAATCATCCATGAAAACCTCAACAATCTTTTCACAAAAGTCAGAGAATATAGCAGTCATACATCTTTGAAAGGTAGCAGGTGCATTGCATAAACCAAAAGGCATACGTCTATAAGCATAAGTTCCAAAAGGACAAGTAAAGGTGGTTTTCTCTTGGTCGGCTTGTGATACAGGTATTTGAGAGAAACCAGAATATCCATCAAGAAAGCAAAAGTGTGTATGCTTGGACAATCTTTCTAACATTTGATCAATAAAAGGTAAGGGGTAATGATATTTTCTAGTGGCTTTGTTTAATTTTATAAAATCAATTACCATCGTATAACCAGTTACAATTCTTTGTGGAATGAGTTCATTTTTATCATTAGGAACAACGGTAATACCTCCTTTCTTAGGGACATAATGAACGGGACTTACCCATCTACTATCAGCTATGGGATAGATTATACCTGCTTCCAGAAGCTTTAATATTTCAGTTCTTACCACCTCCTTCATTTTATGATTTAACCGTCGTTGGTGGTCGACAACTGGCTTAGCATCAGGCTCCATATTAATTTTGTGCTGACATAGAGTGGGGCTAATGCCCTTAAGATCATCAAGAGTATATCCAATAGCAGCTCGGTGCTTCCTCAGAGTTTTCAGTAATCTCTTTTCTTCATGCTCTGAAAGGTTAGCACTAATAATAACAGGATATATCTTCTTTTCATCTAGATAAGCATATTTCAATGTATCAGGCAGTTGCTTCAATTCAAATACAGGGTCACCCTTAGGTGGAGGAGGGCCTCCAAGAGTTTCAACAGGCAAATTGTGTTTAAGGATAGGTGGTTGATCAAAGAACATCCTATCTATTTCATTTCTTTCATTCATGTGCATATCATTTTCATGGTCTAGCAAATATTGTTCTAACGGATCAGTAGGAGGTACGGCAATAGAAGCAAGACCAATAATTTCATCTTTACTAGGCAATTCTTTATCATGAGGTTGTCTACAAAACTTGGAGAAATTAAACTCATGAGACATACCTCCAAAATTAACACTAACAGTTTCTTTAGCGCAATCAATCTTGGCATTAACAGTGTTCAAGAAGGGTCTACCAAATATAATGGGACAAAAATTATCTTGTGGAGAACCGAGGACTAGAAAATCAGTAGGGTATTTTATTTTTCCACACAAGACTTCAATATCTCTAACGATCCCAAGCGGTGTAATGGTATCTCTGTTTGCAAGCTTAATAGTAACATCAATGTCCTCTATTTCAATAGGTGCAATATCATTCATAATTTCTTGATATAAGGTAAACAGAATAGCACTCACACTAGCACCCAAATCACATAAGCCATGATAACAATGATCTCCTATTTTGACAGAGACAACAGGTGATACGTCTCCAACGTGTCTATAATTTTTGATTGTTCCATGCTGTTATATTATCAATCTTGGATGTTTTTACAATCATTTACAGCAATTATCTATCATTTTTGGAGACTAACCTATTAACCTAGTGCCCAGTACCAGTTGCTGTTTTCTGCCCTACTTTTGTTTTACAGAAAATCAATATCAAACGAAGTCCAAATGCCACGAAACTTTTTGGAGATTTTTTATTTGACAAGATAAACACTAGAAGCTTCGGGAGGAGGCCAGAAGACCCTGGTGGGTCCCACGAGCCACCAGGGCGCGCCTGGGGGGGGAGGCGCGCCTTGGTGCCTCGTGGGGCCCACCAAGCTCCGTTTGACCTAATTCTTCCACTATAAATTCAGAAAAAATCAGAAACCCTCAAGGGAGTCCACGAAATACTTTTTCTGCCGCCACAAGTTTCTGTTCCAGAGAGATCCCATCTGGAGGCCATCTCCGGTAATCTACCGGAGGGGGAATCGATCACGGAGGGGCTCTACATCAACCTTGCTGCCCTTCCGATGATGCGTAAGTAGTTTACCACAGACCTTCGGGTCCATAGGCAGTAGCTAGATGGCTTCTTTGCAACATGTGAAAGTTTCACAACAAGTATATATTTCACAGGGCAAACAGTATGTGCAAGTTTCACAGCAAGTATATGATATCCAACACATAAGAAACTATATCCCTGCCATATGGATATGATCATCCAACAGATATACCAAAACAACATGTGCAAGTTTCACCATATTACAATAGTTTCACATTGTCAAAACAAAAAGTAAACACAAGCACTCCATCAATGCAAGCTTCCGTGAAGTGAATCAAATCTGCAAAATGGGAAATAAGAAAGTTAGAAGAAGAAGACTAGAAGAAGAAGAAGAAGAAGAAGAAGAAGAAGAAGAAGAAGAAGAAAAAGTAGAAGACTAGAAGAAAAAGAAGAAAACTAGAAGAAGAAGAAGAAGAAGAAGAAGAACAAGAAGAAGAAGAAGAAGAAGAAGAGTTTTTCTTCTCTTTCTTTTTCTCCTCTTGTTTTTCTTCTTCTTATTGCTTGTTTGTGTCATTTTAGAGCTAACCTAGGTAATTATGCCATTTTTGACCTAACTAAGCTTATTGTGTCATTTTGGAGGAAAATAAGCTAAGTATATGACATTTATGAGGTTACCAAGGTTATTATGCCATTTTTGAAACGAATAAGCTAATTAAGTCATAAATGGACTAAATAAGCTAATTATGTCATTTTGGAGGATAATTAGCTAAGTATGTCTTTTTGGGGGAAAATAAGCTAAGAAGAAGAAGAAGAAGAAGAAGAAGAAGACTAGAAGAAGAAGAAGAAGAAGAAGAAGACTAGAAGAATAAGAAGAAGAAGAACAAGAAGAAGAAGAAGAAGAAGAAGAAGAAGAAGAAATGGACTAAATATGCTAATTATGTCATTTTGGAGGATAATTAGCTAAGTATGTCTTCTTCTTCTTCTTCTTCTAGTCTTCTTCTTCTTCTTTTTCTTCTTCTTCTTCTTCTTCTTCTTCTTCTAGTCTTCTTCTTCTTCTTCTTCTTCTTCTTCTTCTTCTATTCCTTCTTTTTCTCCTCTTCCTTCTTTTTCTTCATCTTATTCCTTATTTGTGTCATTTTAGAGCTAACCTAGGTAAGTATGCCATTTTTGTGCTAACCTAGGAAAATAAGGTAAGTATAGGTCATTTTTGTGCTAACCTAGGTAATTATGCCATTTTTGAGCTAAATTAGGTAAGTATAGGTCATTTTAGAGCTAACTTAGGTAATTATGTCATTTTGGAGGATAATAAGCTAAGTATATGACATTTATGAGGTAACCAAGGTTATTATGCCATTTTTGCAACGAATAAGCTAATTATGTCATAAATGGACTAAATAAGCTAATTATGTCATTTTGGAGGATAATTAGCTATATAAGTATGACTTTTTTGGGGAAAATAAGCTAAGTATGTGGCATAATAGAGAAAACTTACCGGAGGTCAAGCATCGGGGTTCGTCGGGTTGTGCGATGCGGCTTCGGAGTTATGCTGCACCAAAGATCATTTGCAAAGTCTCGTTAGCATGATGACACTCAAATGTTAAGACTTGTAACTAATGACCATTCAAATGAAACTCACCGTTCCCACTCTAGTAATGACCGGCATCGGCGGAGGGGTCTGACCGGTCTTCTCGCACATAGACTGCACATTTGGTTTTAACGAGTCAGTCATATAGGTTAGTAATGAAACGAACATATTACGTGCATGATTTGGCTAATATGCATAAGAAACTTACCACGAGGAGCTCGTACATGGCCTGGTGCGACGCATCATTCCATGCCCTCTCCTCCTCCAACAACCTAGCCGTCTTCTCCTCCGCCAGCCGTTCCCTCTCCGTCGCCAGCCGGTCCCTCTCCTCCAGAAGCGCCTGGGTTGTCTCTCTCTCTTTATGAAGAGGAGCCTGCAACACGACTCCTCGTTAGCATTTTAATCATGGATGGGCACACACACAATGTAATGGAGGAAAGATATCTAAGTCCGTATAACTTACCTCGATGGCGAGATCGACTGGCCGTGGACGAGGCCTTATCTCAGGATAGGAGCTCGTTTGGCGCGCCTTGATCTCTGGGAGAGTGTGAGGACAACGTATAAGTCCATCTCCAATGGCTATCGAGCCATGGGGCCTCCCGCCACCAGATATCATCACCAGCTCTGGATCAAAGGGATGCTGGCTTGGGTTAAAGCCTTCCCCTCATCTCTGTACCTCACGAGCTTGTGGTGGGAGGAGATGTTGGTGAAGTTCTCTGGATTATCGAGGTTAGCCTCAGAGAATGCCTTGACCTTCTTGTACGAGGCAGTATGGGACATGGCATAGAGGTCGTAAACCTCTGGCACCTCTGTGTTATTGTGTCCCGCCTAAAAGAGAGGAACAAAGTATTAGTAAAGGGCTCAAGCTAGCATGAAGAATGAATTGCATGAATCATGAAGCAAACCACATACCCAGTTTCGCCCAAACTGAAATAAGTTGGCGCTGCCTTGATGGTGTGGCACACCAACCATTTGGGCACGTCAGTCCTTGGCATTGTCGTGGATGGCTCGCCAGCGGCCTGTGCACCACTCATCCACCAACGCCTCCCAACAATCCATCTTATCCGCACACCATCTCGGGGGCACCTAAGTTAGTAAAGAGAAATTTGAGCGCTACGCCTATGAATCAAATCAAGGAAACTAAGTACAATGCCTTAAGAATAGTTAATTACCTTCATGTACTGATCCTTCTTCAGAAACTTAGCCCGGCACGACGCCTTGTCCTTCTTAATACCACGCATGGCGTAGTAGTCTCGAACAGCCTGCGGTCGAGCCTCGTGCCGTAAGTTTTGTAGTAGGCGCCTGCACTCGCTATCGATAACCTGTACCGCCTCCTCCTCGTATCCCTCCTCACACCTGTAGAAGGTCTGCAATCAAACGAGACAACACTGATTAGTAAAATAACTAGCTATTGTTAATTTTTAATTGTGCAAAGGAGAAATTACCCAAAAGCTTCGGATCACCATCTCGGCAATCGTGTGGCACAAGACACCGTCGATCCTGTGGTCCGGCGGGGCCTGGGCAGCCAAGTAGTGCTCCCAGCTCAATCCTAGCTGTGGAAGCTGACCCTCACCGGGCAACATGACAAACCCTGGGAAGTTTTGCCGGGAAAGCACACCAAGGACGGTGTTGGGCCTGCGGACTCCACTGGCGTGTACCCAACCCCTGCAGTATGACATGGCCAACGCATTAGATATTTGAAGAAACATGAAGGCAAAAGGTACAAAAAGAGTAAATGCACTTACTTCTCCCCATCAGGCCTAATCACCGGCCGCAGCTCGCGGGTCGCCGGCAAGGGCGGGAGCCGTGTACCACCACGCTGGTACACAGTGGCCCCCTCAACCACCTCGCCCTCACTATCAGTAAACGGATCATCCCCACCACCATCAGCATGGCCACTCAGCCCCTCACGCAGATCCAGCCAGGTACCCCATCCGGACGTCTCCTGGGACGTAGCCTGGTCCAGAGTGTCGTGGGCCAAAGCCTCTGGGTCCGGAGTCTCGTGGGCCGAAGGCCCGTCGACCCGAGGCTCGTGGTGCGGAGTCCCCGTAGCCTCCACCTCAAACGGGTCCACCCTAGCAGTCATGTGCTCGGGTGAATCAGCTGGGGGTGGCGGCGAGGAAGGCGTAGCAGCCTGCCTACCTCTCCCGCCCCTGCGTTCTGATCTACCTCCTCTCTTCTTCCCTCCCCGACCTCCTCTCCCGGTGGGCAACGACACCGACGAAGAAGCGCCCGGTGGTGTCCCCATACTGTCTAACAACGCTCTCCGGAGAGGTACGGGTGGAATGGAAGTACCCCTCCCGCGGGCCGCCACCGAAGAAGTACCCGCGGCGCACTCTGGACCCGCGCCCACCATCTTTCAACACCTGCCATGACAAAGAGTAAACGAAATTAGTACAACATAAAAAAAATTGAAGAACTGACATGAATAATAATATGTATATAATTTAAGTTGGGATGCATACAAACTAATAATAGTCTGGATCGTCTATATATGCTCTGGGATCATCATCATCACTATCACGCGTGTCGTCATGAATGACGTGCTCATCGGGTTCGGCGGCATCAACATGTGGAAGGCCGTTCTGTAATCGGTCAAGCATTGACAGGTCATCCGCAGCAGTAACCTCTTCTTGTTCCAACTCTTCTTGTTCCGGCTCAGGGGTGTTGTCGGATTCACTATCGCTGTCTACTTCCATGTTCTGGGGTGAAGTAGAGCGGTTCTTGAAACGTTTTTTGGAAAGACGTGTTTCTTGGAAGAATTCTCCATCATATGTGTCTGGGTTAATGTGAGGTTCATAATCCTCTTCATTGGGGGGAGGTGGTCTAACACGTGGCGGCACTTCATAAACGACATCCCAACCCTTCAGATTTGCATTAGTTTGGCATGCCCACGGTAGATAGAAAACTTGGGTCGCCTGTTGAGCCGTAATATAGACATCGGGAACATCTAAATGGGTGCTTTGTTTGATTTCTACTAGCCCTATATGTTCATGAGTCCTTCTAGTCTCCTTTAGCTGGAACCAATAACATTTGAAGACTACGACGTTCGGTGGGTTTTCACCATAGAATAGAAGTTCATAAATTGCTTCAACTCTTCCATAATACTCGGTACCTCCTTCGCCGATAGCAGAGACACCACAATTTGTAGATTTTCGGTCGGCCATAGATAGCTCTTTGCCAAAGGTACGAAAGCGATACCCGTTGATGTCGTATTTCTCAAATGAACGGACCTTATAGTCAAAGCCATTAGCGGCTTGTCTCAATTCGGCGTCCATAGACTCTGAATTAGCCTACAAGTTTAATACGAAAGAATTGTTGCATTAGCCGCAAATTAGACCAAGAAATGAAATGGTCTATTAATGCTAATTACCGTTTGTTTGAACCAAGAGATGAAACCAGGATAGCCGCCTCCATGCTTTGCCAGAAGCTCATACTCTTCGACGGAATCCTTTTGGATCACCGCTCCATCCGAGAATTTGGCGACGTATCGACTGTATCAAATATCTGGGAATAAGAGCAGTTCAAAGGAATAATTAGAAGTTGTGAAACAATGTACCGACAACTTACTCGATGTACGGCCGCACTTCTGTTAGGTTGTTGAAGATATACAACGAAATGGTCTGCCATTCTTCGACATCCAACTCTATTGGTTTTGAAGCACCGGCTGGCGCGAGCTTCCCTTTGAATAGGCTGAGGTTGGATCCACCTTTTTTAGGGTCGCCAGCATTGTACCGAGGCTTCGGATTATGCAAATGACGATTTTTGGCTTCGTAGTGTGCTGTCACAAAGTTTGACGCCTCCTCAGTAATGAATGCCTCGGCCATCAATGCTTCAATTCTATGTTTATTTTTACATTTTGCTCGAAGCGTCTTCTGCATCCTCTCAGTTGCATAGCACCAACGATTTTGCACGGGCCCCCCCAATCTTGCCTCGGTCGGGA
The DNA here is from genome assembly GCA_039707655.1 of Elymus sibiricus. Taxonomy (NCBI): domain Eukaryota; kingdom Viridiplantae; phylum Streptophyta; class Magnoliopsida; order Poales; family Poaceae; genus Elymus; species Elymus sibiricus. The sequence goes on along the minus strand of CM077668.1, from coordinate 394,826,905 downwards.
GATGTAAAATCAAATGCTGCATTGGATTAAAGAAGCCCGGTGGAAACATCTTCTCTAACTTGCAGAGCAACTCCGGCGCTAACTTTTCCATGTCATCTATCACCGCAGGCGATAGTTCTTTCGCACAAAGAACACGGAAGAAATAGCTCAGCTCTGCCAGTACTAGCCATTCATCCTCAAGGATAAAGCCACGCAACATCACCGGCATTACCCGCTCAAGCCATATGTGCCAATCATGACTCTTGAGACCAAATATTTTCAATTTTTCAAGACTCGCTCCCCTCTTTAGATTCGCTGCATACCCATCGGGGAACATCAACTGCATTTTCACCCACAAGATAATTTCCCTCATAGCTGGCCTTCCAAGATTGAACCAGGCCTTTGGCTTCGTCCAGTTCTTCTTTCCTTTCGGTTGTTGCATGTTCTGTAACGGCCTATCACATAGAGTCTGCTGATCGACTCTAGCCTTAGGATTATCCTTTGACTTCCCCTCTATGCCGAACAATGTACCAAAAAGGGCCTCGCCGATATTCTTTTCAGTGTGCATCATGTCGATGTTGTGTGGAAGAAGGAGGTCTTTGAAGTAAGGCAGATCCCACAAGCATGTCTTGTGAGTCCAGGCGTGTTCCGAATTATACCCCTTGAAATACCCTGGACGCTCTGGATCAGGCTCGAGAGCGTTTAACTGATCCAGGATCTGTGGCCTGTCAACGCAGGTGCTGCAGAGTTTTTGACAACTCTACCTTTCATGAAGTTCTTCTTGTCTTTTCTGAACTTATGGCGAGGATCCAGGAACGGTCTATGCAAGTCGAAGCAAGAATACTTGCGACCCGCCTCCAGCCAACGAAACTGAAGAGCTGCCTTGCATGTGGGGCATGGGAACCTTCCATGCACACACCAGCCAACGAATAGTGCATACGCCGGCAAGTCATGCATCGAGTACATGTACCAGACACGCATTATGAAGTTTTGTTTGCTAGCGGCGTCGTATGTCTTGAACCCATTATCCCAAGCTTCTTGCAATTCATCCTTAAGCGGCTGCATGTACACATTTATATTCTTCCCCGGATAGTTGGGCCCTAGAATTATCAACGTCAGGAAAATGTTCTTTCTTTGCATAATCTGTCTGGGGGGGGGAGATTGAGTGGAATGACAAATACAGGCCAACAACTGTATTGGGTTGCCGTCATACCAAACGGATTGAACCCATCTGTGCCGATGCAGACTCGAGGATGCCTTGGATCTGCCGCTTTATCCCCATGTAATTCATCAAACTTCTTCCACGCAAAAGCATCCGATGTGTGTACCATCATCTGATTCCCATCTGCATCTAGTTCGGTTCTTTTGCCCAATTTGTGCCATGTCATCTGTCTGGCCGTCTCTTCGACCATGAAAAGACGTTGAAGACTTGGTATGATTGGCAGATACCGAAGAACATTAACGGGGATTTTGGTCTGCCTCTTCTCACCCATACCGTTGTCTACCACAACATACCTGGAAGACTTGCAAATGGGACAATAGTTCAAGCCCGCATACTCAAGCCTAAATAAGGCACATCCGTTCTCACAGGCATCTATCTTCTCATATGGCATCTTAAGTGCACGGAGGATTTTGTCCGACTGGTACAGGTTTGCAGGCATTACATGGCCTTTGGGTAGAAAGCGTCCAAATAGTGTCATCATCGCGTCGTAGCATTCTCTGCCCAAGTTGAATTGAGCCTTCAGAGCCATTACTTGTGCGATGGCATCCAGCTGACAAAGCTCAGTGTGCTCGTGGAGAGGACCTTTTGAAGACTCCAACATTTCATTGAAGGCCTTTGCAGATTCCTCCATCTCCTCGTCCGAATCCCGAGCATCATCAAAGTCTTGCACCATATCGTCGATCCCGGTACCATGCTCGTCGGTGCGACGACGAACCACCTCAGCTCTGGTATGTTGGGCAGACTCACCATGAAATGTCCACACCGTATAATCAGGCGTAAAACCCCACTTCTGTAGGTGTTTACCCATTTCATCCTCTGTCCTCTTTTTAAAGTTGTCGCACCTAAGACAGGGGCACCAGGTTTTTCTCTGGCCATTTGCAAATGCGGCTTTCACAAACGCCTTGGTTTTTGTTAACCATTCAGTGGTCATGTCTCCCTGACTAGTGTGGACAGTGTACATCCACGCACGATCACTCATCTTGCCTACCTACTAAACACACAAGAAATATATATATAATTCATCATATATATTCATCAGTTAATTAAGTTTGTCAATTTTATTACGCCCATGCAACCTACACACTAATAGGTAAAGATAGGTCCTAATCCCACCTGAGTATGTGTAGATTGGGTTCGTTTTCCCATGCTCTGCTCCGGATCCGACGTAGAATTTCGGCAGCACCTCCCAGTTGTTCTCCTGATACACGTCTCGGCAATAAACAGAGAGGATGTGTACCCGGAGAACAACAGGGAGGCACTGACAAAATTCTGCATCGGATCCGGAGCATAGCATGGGAAAACGAACCCAATCTACACATACTCGGGCTGTCCATGGATAACGTTGGACAATTCGAAAGGATGGCGGTTATAAATATGCAAAGACATGCATATTTATAGATGCCTCCCTTTCGAACAGGAGACGCATACTGGTCACGCATACTGATGATTGAAGACACCTATAGCTAGCAAGTTTCATCGGCACGAAGACCGGAACAGAGCAAATTAAGGGGGGGGAGGAGATGTCATTTGTGCTCACCCACGAACGCAGGGGAGCTCGTCAAATGCACGGGGAGGTCGTCGAACACCAGACCCTCGCAGCGACGAAACAACTGCACATTTAAATCCAAAGATGAGTAACATAGCATTATTGTTTTTTCCGTCAACCTAACTAAATATTTACAACAGGATGCCACCGCCAAGTTATAAAAAAACGATTCGCACTGCTCGTTCCCCGCAACAACCCCTAACCTAAAGAGTTATCATTTAGGGTTTTTCCGTCGACACCTCTTCTTCTTCTTCTTTTCTTCTCCTCCTCCTCCTCCTCTTCTTCTTCTTCTCCTCCTCCTCTTCTTCTTCTTTTCTTCTCCTCCTCCTCCTCCTCCTCCTCCTCTTCTTCTTCTTCTTCTTCTTCTTCTTCTTCTTCTTCTTCTTCTTCTTCTTCTCCTCCTCCTCTTCTCCTCCTCTTCTTCTTCTTCTTCTTCTTTTCTTCTCCTCCTCCTCCTCCTCTTCTTCTTTTCTTCTCCTCCTCCTCCTCCGTCATTTAGGGTTCCATCGACGCCGAGGAACCCCCTAACCTAAATAGCCGTCATTTAGGGTTCCATCGACGCCGAGGAACCCCCTAACCTAAATAGCCGTCATTTAGGGTTCCATCGACGCCGAGGTACCCCCTAACCTATATAGTCGGCCGGTGCCGTGAGTTCGGGCTAATATAGCCGGCTGGCGGCCACGCTCGGGATTCCCTCTCCCTCCCTCTCCCTCTCCAGACAGCCAACGGCCCACCGCCAGACCGCACCCAATCTCCCTTCTACATCCACCCAGGCCAACCCTAGCCATCGCGCCTCCACGTTACGCCGCCGCCGCACTTCTCCAACAACGGCCAACGGCCAACCGTAGCCGTCGCGCCTCCACGTTGCATATACCACTAACCTAACATATAGCACTACTACCACTAACCTAACATATAACACTAATTAACAGTAGCAATTAACAGTAGCAATTAATTAAAAAAAGAAAAAAAATCAAAAGAAAAAAAAAACAGAGAGGTGAGTGGGGGGCTCACCGGAGGGGGCCGTCGGGGGTGAGAGGGGCGGCGCTCCGGCGGGTCGAGGGGGCAGGGGGGCGGCGCTCCGGTGGGACGACGGGGCAGGGGGCGGCGGGTCGACGGGGCAGGGGGGCGGGACAGGGGGCGGCAGAGCGGCGGGGCAATGGGGCGGCGGCGCAGGGGGCGGAGGGGCGCGGCGGCGGCGGGGCGGGGGAGCGGCGGGGCGGTGAGGCGTCGGGTCGACGGGGTAGGGGGCGGCGGGTCGACGGGGCAGGGAGGCGGGGCAGGGGGCGGCAGAGCGGCGGGGCAGGCGGGCGGCGGGGCGTGGCGGCGGCGGGGCGGGGGAGCGGCGGGGCGGCGAGGCGTCGGCGCTGGGTGGCGGGGCGGTGGGTCGGCGGCGGCGACGGGCGCGGCAGCGGCGACAGAGGAAGAGAGAGAGAGGCGCGGGGGTGGGGGGAGTGGTGAGTGGGGGGTTTCGGGCGGGGGGTAGCCGTTAAGGCCAACCCCCGCTTTGCCGTCTGCTAGCGGACGGCATATCGCTCTTTGCCGTCTGCTAGCAGACGGCATAGCGGCCGTCCGTTAGCCCTCAACGGTACCGCGCGGCGGGTGGGGCCCAGCGCTCTTTGCCGTCTGCTATTTTCATTATTTGCCGTCTGCTAGCCGACGACAAAGAGCCAGCAGACAGCAAAGAGTTGACCTAGCCAATGCCACTCTTCGGTGGGGCCCACCCTCCTCTTTGCCGTCTGCCATATTGCTCTTTGCCGTCAGCAAGCAGACGGCAAAGAAAGGACTGACGGCAAAAACTATCATTGCCATGAGTCCTTTCTTTGCCGTCCGCTTCCCCAAAGCTGACGGCAAAGACTGTCTTTGCCGTCAGCCAGCTGACGGCAAAGAGGCAGCAGACGGCAAATTATCAGATTCCAGTAGTGTCTATCCGATGTAATCACTTTTTGCGGTGTGTTTGTTGGGATCCGATGAATTGTGAGTTTATGATCAGATTATCCATGAAATTATTTGAGTCTTTGCTGCACTCTTTTATGCATGATTATTATAGCCTCGTATTTCTTCTCCGATCTATTGATTTGGTTTGGCCAACTAGATTGATTTATCTTGCCATGGGAAGAGGTGCTTTGTAGTGGGTTCGATCTTGCGGTGCTCAATCCCAGTGACAGAAAGGGACATGACATGTATGTATCGTTGCTACTAAGGGTAAAAAGATGGGGTTTATTCATACGTGAGTTTATCTTGTCTACATCATGTTATCGTTCTTAAGGCATTACTCCGTTCCTTTATGGACTTAATACACTAGATGCATGCAGGATAGCGGTCGATGTGTGGAGTAATAGTAGTAGATGCAGGCAGGAGTCGGTCTACTAATCTTGGACGTGATGCCTATATACATGATCATTGCCTTGGATATCGTCATGATTATTTGCTTTTCTATCAATTGCCCAACAGTAATTTGTCTACCCACCGTATGCTATTTTCTCGTGAGAAGCCTCTAGTGAAACCTATGGCCCCCGGGTCTATCTAAATCATATTACTAAAACCCTAAAAATATTGCTGCCATTTCTTTTTATTTATTTTATTTTGTATTTTTGTTTCAATCTATCCATCTATCATAGACAATTTAATCTTGCGATCTTACCGCCAAGGGATTGACAACCCCTTGTTTGCGTTGGGTGCAAGGATTTGTTGTTTGTGTGCAGGTACTGTTAACGAGGTGTTGTGTGATTCTCCTACTGGTTCGATAACCTTGGTTTCATAACTGAGGGAAATACTTATCTCTACTGTGATGCATCATCCCTTCCTCTTCAGGGAAATACCAACGCAAGCTATAAGTAGCAACAGGCATGCCTACTACAGGTCTGTTTTTATCTTTAGGGTCTGGTTTAGCAATTCTAGCTGCTTCATCACAGAGGTAAATAACATGCCCATCTATATTATCGACCAAGAGATCTTTAACCTTAGCAACATTAGGTTCAACTTTAATTTGTTCAGAGGGTCTAGGTGCTCTAATATTACTTTTGTTAACCACAGTTGAAACCTTAGCATGTTCCTTAATTCTAACAGGAAACGGTGGTTTCTCAATATAAGCAGTAGGCACAACTGGATCAACATGGTAAACAATTGTTTCTTCTTTAACACTAACGGGTTCCTCAATCTTTTCTTTAACAGGGGGATGATATTTAAACCACTTCTCCTTAGGGAGATCAACATGAGTAGCAAATGATTCACAAAAGGAAGCTACTATCTCAGAGTCTAATCCATATTTAGTGCTAAACTTATGAAAAGCATCGGTATCTGTCAGGGATATAACCCCGCGATATAACCCGGCCGGAGTATAACCCGGCCAGGACTTGGCGATTCACTGAAGACCCGGTCACCAGCTTGGCGGTTCATAGTCAAGACCCATAAGGTGGGCCAGAAGACGGAGACCAAGCCACATGGCGGGTTACCAAGTGGGCCAAGAGGAAGACAAGACATGAAGACCAGGCCATATGGCGGCTTGCCAGATGGGCTGAGGTCAAGGCCCAAGAGGCATGAGGCGACTCATGGGCCAGAAGATGTAAGCCGCCATAAGATGACTTGTTCTGTAAGACTAAGGAGTTGGAACCAGGATCGGTTACGTTGTATAACCCGACCCGGACTCGTGTAAGCCCAGGGCCTCGACCTATGTATATAAAGGTGAGCCCCTGCGGCGTGTTAGACAAGTTAAGTAAGACAGAAACCAAGTATCGAGAGCTAGGGCAAGCAAGCCGCCTCTTGTAATCGATACACCAGTCGATACAATATAAGCAGGACGTAGGCTTTTACCTCCACGGTGAGGGGCCGAACCTGGGTAAACTTGTGTCCCTTGTCCTGTTTAACCCCTTTGAGTCCACCTCTTTAGCGATGGCCTCGAACCTAAGTCTTCGGACATCTGCCGTGACAAATCCACGACAGTTGGCGCCCACCGTGGGGCAAGCGCTCGGTGGTGTTGAGTTCTCAAAGGGTTCTCTCTCTGGGAGCGAAGGGTACGTCAATGGTGAGATAACCAAGAGTCGCCATGGGAGACTCTACCTCGACGACGCCGGCTGGGGTCCTGAGGCCGACTCAATCGAGCATGGTTTCCGGGTCCCCTTCGGTGGAGTCAACATCTTCATCGGCAAGATCGGCGGATCTGAACCCGGGCCGGACATCTGCACCGACATCGTCGAGCCGGCCCGGCATGAGCAAAGCGCCCAAGCATGCAACCCGCCTGTGTTGACCCGGGCAGGGAGCACGTCTTCGTTGGCTTTACTCAAGGCATGGATCTTGAAGGTTCTATGTCACAGGAGGAAACTCTGGTCTACTCAGAGGAAGGATCCTTGAGTGGAGAGACGGAATCGATCTATCAGCTTCATAATGGTGGACTTGGGGGCTACGACGAGCCTTACCCCGAGTCAGAGTATCATGAGCCGGAGCAGGATGAGCCGCCAAACCGCGCTGCCGTTTTTATGGCGGGTTCCGCGGCGGCTCCGAGCTGTACAGCCGCCGGTGCGACCGGGTCTGGGTCAGGCAGGCCCCCGGTTCAGGTTCTTCTGGATCTGATGAACGAGTTTACAACCCTAATGGAGACTGAGGTCACTACTGAAAACCAAGCGGCCCGTAATGCGGAGATCGCGAGGTTAAAGAATCAGATGGCCGGAGTCCAACAGGAAATCAATGAGCTAAAGGCTCAGATGGATGCTGAGGCGGAACGCCTTAAGACGGACGCTTTTCGCCTTGAGTTAGAACAATAGTCAGCAGCGGCGGTTTATCGCATGAGACATCAATCCCGCTTGCCGGAGCAATATGAAGCTAGGAATCTTTTTAACACGCCAGGAACGGGACGGAACGTACCTTTGACCGTAACCCGGACGGCGGAAATACCTGGAAACCGGGCGGTGGCTCAGCGTCAGCAGCTAGACCCGCCCCGACGGAACCAAAACCCGCTACCACTTTATGCAACACCGCCGGGTCATTATGCTAACCCGGCGGAGAACATGGTGGCAGCGGCAACCAGGCTTGATACAATCCCAATCCCCGATGAGGCGCCTTATGCAGAAGAGGTGCGGAATGCCATCAGATACCTGCGAACGGCGATGGCCCAGCAGGAGAAATATAATTACAGCCGGAGTCGCGTGCACTCAACCCCCATCCACAGCCGTAGCTATAGCCGGCGTTATGAGTCGCCGGCGGTCTCTAGCAGTAACCCGCCTCAAGCTGATCGGGCGGCTCTAGATGTTCAAGCACGGGTGGAACGGGCAAAAGCACAGCAAGAAGCGGCGGCTCTGGCGACGGCGGTGGCTCATCAAGAACCCACAGTTGCACCCTCCGTCTCATTAGGAGCAGGAATAACCTCCAGGGCTGTGGGAGTGCCCTGTTTGGTGCCGACTCTGCGGAATGAGCGTTTGCCGAAAGATTTTAAGGGTCCTCGAAAGGTGCCCAATTACACGGCTGACTTACCTCCCGAGGCTTGGGTTGAAAGCTATGAGCTAGCCATGGAGATGTTAGACGTCAGTGATGCAGTCTGCGCAAAGTATTTCATCATGATGCTGGAAGGGCCGGCTCGCACATGGTTGAAGGGTTTACCACCCAACACCATTACTTCCTGGGCCGAGTTAAGGGCGAAATTCATCAAAATTTTCCAAGGAACGTGCAAGCAGCCATGACGATTGTGGATTTGGACCATTGTGTACAACGTACTGATGAGTCGGCTCATCACTGGGTCCGGCGGGTCTCTGAAATCATCCACTCTTCTGAGCAGATTACGGCGTCTCAGGCGGTTTTGATTCTAGAAAAGAATTGTCACTTCACGCCTTTGAAGCAGAAGCTTGGCCGGCTCAAACGGTCATGTCAAGACATGGGGGAGCTCATGACGGCTCTCACCAAATATGCAGACTCCGACAACACGAAAGACCCGGGCTCTGATGATGAGAAATCAGGTCAGGGGAAGAAAGGCAACAATGGCAAGGGCCAACAGCAAAGTATGGCTGGAAGCAACCCGGGCAAGCGAAAGCACCCGGACGGCGGGTCAGAACTGGTGGCAAACACCAACACCAGGAACACCCGTGCTAAGGGTAAAGCTCCTATCAACCTGGAAGAGATGCTCAATAAGCCTTGCCCAGAGCACAGCCGGCCCTATAAGCCGGCACGACATACCTGGGGAGATTGCTACATTATGCAACAGTTCCGGGATTACAGCCTTCAACAGCATCGTGATAATGGTAATGGTCCATCAGGCGGCTCAGCACCGGGCGGCTCAGGGGCCGGCTTTGGTGCTGGCGGCTCAGGAACCGGTTACCAAGATCAGAGCGATCATGGAGGTCATAATCAACAGTTTGGCGATGGAAGCCAACAGCAGAATAACCAGTTGGGGTATCTGATTAACCCGAAACAGCTCGGCCAGGGTTAGTACCATGCTTAAAACCCGGCTCAAGAGAAGACCGTCTCTCACCAAGCTTTGAGACCTTGATAGCCGGCTCAGCATCCGGTTCAAAGGAATTCATCTCTCGCAAGTTCGAGTTTTCAAGAATATTGTAAAGTCGCCCAAGAGGACGAGCCGCCATGATGTACCATTCAAATATGGGTACCCTGGTTCATTGGATAATCATAAAGTCATTAGGGGGCTTCCAAACCCACCGGGTTTAGCTTTCATACCCTCTTGACCGGCTTTTAAGCCATAACCAGACTAGAGTAATCCTGCCTGTTTGCCAAGATGTTACTCCGATCCCCTGTACTCTTGATAAGTCATGAACTTATCCAGGTTAAAACATGATGGGTCATGTGAGAGCCGGCTTACAGAAAGCGAGGATACTCCATGGGCTATTAAGCCGCCTTCGTTGAAACTTGGTTAAACCTGCCTGTTCGCCAAGATGCTACTCCGATCCCCTGTACTCTTGATAAGTCATGAACTTATCCAGGTTAAAACATGATGGGTCATGTGAGAGCCGGCTTACAGAAAGCGAGGATACTCCATGGGCTATTAAGCCGCCTTCGTTGAAACTTGGTTAAACCTGCCTGTTCGCCAAGATGCTACTCCGATCCCCTGTACTCTTGATAAGTCATGAACTTATCCAGGTTAAAACATGATGGGTCATGTGAGAGCCGGCTTACCGAAGCATGGACAAACCAGTGGCTATCACGCTAGTTTCATTGAAGTAAGACCCGAAGTCAGACTATAAAAGGTTGTTTGGGGGCTTTTTAACCCACCGGGTTAAGCTTCAACCCTCTCGATCAGGCTCTTCAGCTACCCTCGCAAAGATGAAAGACTTAACAGTTCCGGGTTATGCTTCTTCAAGCCGCCCTCACAGCAATGCAGAGCATGCTCTGTATTGTTTATTTTTGCAGGTCTCGTCTCTTAAGACAAGCCGGTCACCGAACCGGGTTACATCGTAACCTCTGCAAGCATAATGAAGACTCTAAATAGCTGACCTGGCTGGATATTCTTGAGTCGCCCTATTAATTATAATGCCGGGTCATCTAATTGACCGGCTCTTGGATTTCTTCAAACAGTGCCCTGTAGTATACTACAGCACTCATGGATTTCTCAAGCACATATTTGCCGGGTTGCATCGCAACCACGAGCAGGGATTTCATTATTAATACCGGGTTACAACCATGGTCAAGGAATCACAATATTCTTATACAGTCCCGAGTCGCCGCAGGCAGGCAACCCGGCTCTTGGGGGCTATATTATTCAAATCCGGTTTATATCAAGTACGCAAGTCACATGTCGCTGCAAGCATGCGTCACGGCACTTGGGGGCTAATGCAAGCTGGTTTTCAAGTCAGTACATTGTCAACAAGACCCTGTTATCTCAAGGAGATGAGCCGGTTTTCTGCAATCCTTCTAAGTCCCGGCCCAGTACATATTACTGACCCGGCTCTTGGGGGCTACACCGCTCAGATCAAATTCTCTGAAGTCCCAAGTCGCCGCAGGCATGCGACCCGACACTTGGGGGCTACAGTATTCAGCTGTTCAAGCAGATTATAAGGTTCTCATTGAAGACCCGGCCCATCACATGCTGAACAGCCGGCTCTTGGGGGCTACACCAGTTGAAGCTTTATAAGGTATAAGACAGTTATAAGTCCCAGGCTGCTGCAGGCGAGACAACCTGGTACTTGGGGGCTGCACAGTCAAAGATATTATTGCAAAGCGCCAAGTCATCATGGATACACTTGGAGCTTGGGGGCTACAGGTAATATGGATATATCAAAAAAGTTGAAAAGAGTTATCAAAGTCGGCTGGAGTCTGGTTATCTGACCCGGCGTCACCAACATTACATGACCCGGCGATTCAAAGATTATAACCCGGCGGTGATAACCCGCCGAGAGTATTGGAGGCCGACTCAATGGCATATGGGTGTTGTATTCCCAGAATTTTACTTCGAAGGACACTGACAAGCAAGACGATTGAGAAGACGGCTCGAGCTTAGCATGAATAAATTCAAGCTAACCTGGGGGCTAATGTCGGGGATATAACCCCGCGATATAACCCGGCCAAAGTATAACCCGGCCAGGACTTGGCGATTCACTGAAGACCCGGTCACCAGCTTGGCGGTTCATAGTCAAGACCCATAAGGTGGGCCAGAAGACGGAGACCAAGCCACATGGCGGGTTACCAAGTGGGCCAAGAGGAAGACAAGACATGAAGACCAGGCCATATGGCGGCTTGCCAGATGGGCTGAGGTCAAGGCCCAAGAGGCATGAGGCGACTCATGGGCCAGAAGATGTAAGCCGCCATAAGATGACTTGTTCTGTAAGACTAAGGAGTTGGAACCAGGATCGGTTACATTGTATAACCCGACCCGGACTCGTGTAAGCCCAGGGCCTCGACCTATGTATATAAAGGTGAGCCCCTGCGGCGTGTTAGACAAGTTAAGTAAGACAGAAACCAAGTATCGAGTGCTAGGGCAAGCAAGCCGCCTCTTGTAATCGATACACCAGTTAATACAATATAAGCAGGACGTAGGCTTTTACCTCCACGGTGAGGGGCCGAACCTGGGTAAACTCGTGTCCCTTGTCCCGTTTAACCCCTTTGAGTCCACCTCTTTAGCGATGGCCTCGAACCTAAGTCTTCGGACATCTGCCGTGACAAATCCACGACAGTATCCATAAAAGATTTAACACAATCGAACTCAAGTATTATACCTGACTCATTACCTTTGTCGAGTTCCCAATCTTCAGAGTTGCATTTAATTCTTTCCAGAAGATTCCATCGGAATTCAATAGTTTTCTTCATAAAGGAGCCAGTCGAAGAAGAATCGAGCATGGTTTGATCATCATGAGAAAGCCGAGCATAAAAATTCTGTAAGATAATTTCTCTTGGAAGCTCATGATTGGGGCATGTGTACATCATGTACTTAAGCCTCCCCCAAGCTTGAGCGATGCTTTCTCCTTCACGAGGCCAAAAATTATATATATAATTCCGATCACGATGAACCAAATGCATAGGATAAAATTTCTGGTGGAATTCCAGTTTCAATCGGTTCCAGTCCCATGTATCAGTATCATCACATAGCCTATACCATGTCAATGCCTTTCCCTCCAAAGATAAAGGGAATACTTTCTTCTTAACCCCATCTCCGGATAAACCTGCAAGCTTAAACAATCCACAAATTTCATCCACATAGATCAAGTGCATATCAGGATGTATTGTTCCATCTCCTGCATAAGGATTAGCTAGCAGTTTCTCTATCATACCCGAAGGAATCCCATAATAAATATTTTTAGTATGTGCAGTAGGTTGAGGAGCGACACTTTGTGCTTCCGGTCATACCCCGAACAAACCCCTCAAAGGATTACTTTCCATAGTGACAAGTGACAGTAAATTTCAGCATGTAATATAAATGTTTCCTTACCAAATTCCACTCACCAAAGGCGCTTCACTCCCCGGCAACGGCGCCAGAAAAGAGCCTTGATGACCCACAAGTATAGGGGATCAATCGTAGTCCTTTCAATAAGTAAGAGTGTCGAACCCAACGAGGAGCGGAAGGAAATGACAAGTGGTTTTCAGCAAGGTACTCTCTGCAAGCACTGAAATTATCGGTAACGAGTAGTTTGATAGCAAGATAATTTGTAACAAGTGACAAGTAGCAATAGTAACAAAGAGTGCAGCAAGGTGTCCCAATACTTTTTATAGAAAAGGACAAGCCGGAACGATCTCTTATAATAAGCAAAGCATTCTCGAGGACACATGGGAATTTCATCTATTCACTTTCATCATGTTTGTTTGATTCGCGTTCGCTACTTTGATAATTTGATATGTGGGTGGACCGGTGCTTGGGTGCTGTTCTTACTTGAACAAACCTCCCACTTATGATTAACCCCTCTCGCAAGCATCCGCAACTACGAAAGAAGAATTAAGATAAATCTAACCATAGCATTAAACATATGGATCCAAATCAGCCCCTTACGGAATAGCGCATAAAGTAGGGTTTAAGCTTCTGTCACTCTAGCAACCCATCATCTAATTACTACTCCACAATGCATTCCCTTAGGCCCAAAGATGGTGAAGTGTCATGTAGTCGACGTTCACATGACACCACTAAGAGAATCAACAACATACATATCATCAAAATATCGAACGAATACCAAATTCACATGATTACTTATGACAAGACTTCTCTCATGTTCTTAAGAACAAAAGTAACTACTCACAAATCATATTCATGTCCAAGATCAGAGGGGTATTAAATAGCATAATGGATCTGAACATATAATCTTCCACCAAGTAAACCAACTAGCATCAACTACAAGATGTAATCAACACTACTAGCAACCCACAGGTACCAATCTGAGGTTTTGAGACAAAGATTGAATACAAGAGATGAACTAGGGTTTGAGATGAGATGGTGCTGTTGAAGATGTTGTTGAAGATTGGTCCTCCCACGATGAGAGGATCATTGGTGATGCCGATGGCTCTGATCTCCCCCTCCCGGAGAGAAGTATCCCCGTCGGAATCGCTCCGCCGGAGAGCAAAAGTGCTCCTGCCCAAGTTCTGCCTCGAGACGGCGGCGCCCCCTCCCAAAAGTATTCTCCTTGTTTTTTCTAAGGTAAATGGGCTTATATACCAGAAAATGGGCACCAGAGGCTGGCCAGGGGCCCCACAAGCCACCAGGGCGCGCCTGGGGGGGTGGCGCGCCCTAGTGCCTCATGGGCACCTGGGTGGCCCCCTCTGGTACTTCTTTCTTCCAGTATTTTTTATTTATTCCAAAATAAATCTCCGTGAAATTTCAGCTCATTTGGAGATGTGCAGGATAGGTATCTCTGACATAGCTTTTTCAGGTCCAGAATTCCAGCTGCCGGCAATCTTCCCCCTTATGTAAATCTTGCATATTAAGAGAGAAAAGGCATTAGAATTGCTCCACAAAGTATTATATTGATTAAAAACACTATAAATAATAGTAGTAAAATATGATGCAAAATGGACGTATCACGCCACGGGCCGTCTCCGGCGACGCCACTGCCACCATTGGACGCGGCGCGGTTCGCTTGTTCGAACGCGCCATCGCACGAGCCAAACGGCCTCCTGTAGGCGAAATCCGACGAGGGCCGTGGCCCTCCGCCGCGTTTGCGGGTCGCCGGTGTCTAAACGCCGGCCGCCGCTGACCTGGCCGCCACGTGGGCACCCCTGGGTCACTGACCAGTGGGTCCCAGGGGCCCAGTTGACTGGGTTGACTAGTCAACCGTGCTGAATGGGCAACCCCAGTCGCTGACAGGCAGGCCCCACTCGCTAATTAACTGTTTTTATAAGTTAAACTAATCTGATAATCTAATTAGTCACTGACATATGGGGCCCACCTACTAATTAATCCCTTTTTAATTAAGTTAACTATCTGGATTAGTTACTGTGTATGACATGTGGGTCCCAGTGGTCAGGTTTGACCTGGACCGGCTGAGTTGACCGCTGACATCATCCTGACGTACTGCTGACGCAATAAGTATTTTCTGGTATTTTCAAATTAAAATTAATTCCAGGGATTTCAGAAAATTGCTTAAAACTTTGAAAATTCGTAGAAATTCAACCGTAGTTCGGATGAAAAAGTTTTCTACATGAAAGTTGATCAGAAAAACGAGACGAATCCGAATATGCCCTCCATGCAGCTGTCACATGCCCACAACACTGCAAACATGGAACCTTCCCCTCCGGTTCATCTGTCTGACAGATGCCTAAAACCGGGAAAATATCCCCAGATATTTTCCCGCTCCGTCTGTAACGTGTAGCACTATATTAGGTCGCCCCCAGCACTGCATATTGCCATGACATGCATCCGTGTTGCTTTTTTTATGTGTATTTATTTGTTTCCTCCCCCTCTTCTCTCCGGTAGCCCCCGAGTCTGACGTGACCCCTGAGGACTGCTACATCACCGGCGACCCCTCTTTCACCGCAGAGCTTCCAGGCAAGCAAACCCTCTTGATCATTCCTATATCGCCCATTCTTTCTCTCTCGTGCTTGCATTAGATTTTGCTACTGTATTTGATTGCTCCTATTCTGATGCATAGCCTGATTTTGTAACCTGCTGTTGATACTTTACTTGTTATCCTATATGCTTAGTATAGGCTGGTTAGTGATCCATCAGTGACCCCTCATCCCTGTGCCTGTTGCCCCGCTTTGTTACCGGTGTCCCGATCAATGTGATAGATGGGCAGAGACCGCCACAGCACCGCACCCCCCCCCTTAGTTGTACGACTCTGCAGAGCTACTATCGAGTGCCGAGGGTGATACCTCCTACCTCACTTTTGATGATATCTCTGTAGCGTAGCTAGTCGGTTGTGGGTTACCGAGGGTGATTCCTCTTTCCCACCTCCGATGAAGCCTCTGTCGTGCAACCCCTCAAGTGTGAACCCATCGAGGGTGATTCCTCCGAGTTCACCTTGACGGATACATCGAGTGGGAATCCATCGAGGGTGATTCCTCAGAATTCCCCCTTGATGTTTCGGACACACGGATACTTTGAATTTACCTCAGGCCCCTGTTAAAGTCGGGTCGACCCCGAGGGGTACCCGCGAGAGATATGAAGTCGGGTTGACCGTGAGGGTACCCGCGAGATAATTACGTGGCACGGCCGGGCAGGCAGACCGCCCCAGGAGAGGGATGGGCCTGGCCCTTGCCGTAAGTCCACGAGACGGGGCGACGGGGTCCCATGATCGTGGATCTCTGCTCGTCTCCGCAAGCTCCCAATGCACTAATGGTTTGGATATGTGTTCTGAGTAGGCCTCTGGCCTTTTCGCACTAACCACCACGCGGGTTAGCACTCGGCGTCGTACGTTTCTTCCGGAAGCTCTGTCAGACGTCCAGTTCAGCATTGTGGCCGGGTCGGATCGGCGCCATCCAGGACAGAGGTGGTGCCTGGATCCACCTTGCGCACAACGACCCGGAGTGCAAAGGGCGATGGGCCCAAGACCCCTGAGCGCTTAGGATGTAGACCGGCAGGGACCTCTCTACGGAGCCTAGGTCGGACTGCGGCGTGTCGATCAACCGAGGTCGGGCATGACCCGAAAAAGTGTGTCCGGCCAGAGTTAATCGAGCGTGTTGGGTAAGTTGGTGCACCCCTGCAGGGAAGTTATCTATTCGAATAGCCGTGTCCACGGTAACAGGACACTTAGTGTAGTATCCCGATCTACTACAATTAGAACTGGATGCCTGTGATGTTTAATTAATATGTTAGCTCCGGGATTGCTTTCTCGCGGGGTAGTCGAGGAAGGATCTCTGGGCGTTACTAATATATACTTGTTACTATATTTTACTACTAATATGCACTCTTCTAATGCTACAAGACGCTGCAGGTTGCTAGTCTTCGATAGGCTAGGCCTTCCCCTCTATTCTGGCATTTCTGCAGTCTAGTCCACAGATACAGCCCCTTCATTTGATACCGATGCATAAATAGACTAGTTCTGATGTAAGTCTTGCGAGTACTTTGGATGAGTTCTCGCGGTTGCTTTGCTACCTCTTTTTCCCCATACCCGATTGCTGCGATCAGATGGTGGAGTCCCGAAGCCAGCTGATCCCGACATCGACTACTACTACCCCGACGGAGCCTACTGCTACGTGGAGACAGACGACCAGGAGTAGTTAGGAGGCTCCCAGGCAGGAGGCCTGCGCCTTTTCGATCTAGTTGTCATTGTTTTGCTCAGCCTTCTTAAGGCAACCTTGTCTAATTAAGTCTGTACTCAGATTCTGACGCTTTCGCTGACTCTTGTATAACTCGAGCTTATGTATTAGAGTCCTCGAGGCCCCTGGCTTGGAATATAAAGCTTGTATTATTTTATTTTGTGTCTAGAGTTGTGTTGTGATATCTTCCCGTGAGTCACTAGGCTTGATCGTGCGCATTTGCGTGTATGATTAGTGCACGGTCGAGTCGGGGGTGTCACACTCGTGATACAAAGTGGCCGCCACCGCCGTCTAGCAAACAACATATGTATGAGCACGGGAATGCAAACACAAGAAGCATATGCAAATGACAAGAAGATGAAGCAATTGAGCTTACGTGAGTTGACACCCCCATCCCACTTTGAGGGCGTTTGGTCACTTGTGATTAGTAGCCCACGTACTTGTTCACTTCCCCTTGAATGATCTCCCATCGATGTTGTAGAGATGCCACATTGCGGGTGGTCACGATAGGATGCGGCTCCACATACTCCTTTTGTTCGTGATACTCCTTCCAAATCTTCTCCCAATACGTGTTCCCCTTTTGCTCGGTGCCGCATATTGGGTCCATTGTTGTGGCCAACCAAGCTTTGACCAACAAGATGTCCTCAAATCTTGAGAATGCCGGACCTCTTGCCTTCGCCGTCTTGGCCTTCTTCTTCTTCTTGCTCGGATTGGGATCGGATGTTGTCCCAACTTCAAATGCGGTGGTGTCCTCCAATTCATACTCTTGTTCCGTCGGATCTTCGTTGTCATTGATCATGTTCGACAAGAACGCCTCCTTACATGGTAATGAACAAGTGGTTGTTTACGCAAAAAAATTGATCGGACATGAGCAATAAAACTTACCGACTCTTGTTCGGTCATTCCGTTGAGCATGTCGAGGGCAGCCCGGGCGCCGCGGGTGCCCGTGCTCATCCGTGCCCGAACGAGCTGCGACGAGTCACACACGTCAACAGCCGGCATCTGCGTCGCCGGAAAGCTGTCCGGAATGACCCAGCCGGCCGTTGAATCCTCCTCCTCTGTCCCAACGGGGTCGGACGGCGTAATCCGCGTCGGCGCAAGGATGGATGGCATGCGGGGGGGGGGGGGGCGGCGCGGCGGGGGAGACAGTTGCTCGACCATGTCCGAGCCTCCCTGTGACGCCGCCGCCGCCTCCCTCTCTCGCTGCCGGCGTCGCCGCAACTTTCGGGCGACGTTCTCTGCCTTGCAAGACGGAGCCGAAGAAGGGACGCCGACGGACGAGGCGGACTGCGTCTCCGTGGCGGCAGTCGGGGACGGGCTGGACGACATCTCCGGCGGTGGATCGGGACCGGTGGTGAGGATGGGGAGCAAGGGTGGACGGCGGCGAAGGCTCGGGCGCGGGAAAGGTTGGAGGGCGGCAGGAGGAGGAGGAAGGGTTTGGTGGATTTGGTGCAATTTGGGGTGGGGTCGGGCTGTCGGGTCCGACGTGGCGGGCGTGCCCGGGCGCCCCATATTTGGGCTGGATATGGGGGGTGCCGGTCAGCCCGGGCGTTTGAGGCGCCCGGCTGGGTCGAAAAATCATGACCGGTCAGTGACCGGGCGGCCCGCCCAGGCGTATGAGACGGGTTTGAGGCACCCGGCTGTAGATGCTCTAAGGACAAAATAAATGGACATCTTACCCAAAGCAGAAAGGAGTGAATAAGACCGCCAGTTTTAAAAAGCCCAACTGGACCCAAGTTCATGCTCTTGTGACTCTTGCATCTGGGGAGAAGAACCAGCTGGTGTAGAAACAGTAGCAGCGCCAGAATATCTAGTTTGCATGGCGTGCACGTTAATTAGAAGAATGGATTGGGTGCGTTAATGGCTGTTTGGGCTATCTGGCATAATATGGTTAGTTGAGTGGTATATACTAAAAAAGTAAAAAACATGTGATCGCATAATGCTACAACATGTACCATATTTCATTAGTACAATTAGTTGGTAGTTCGTAGCAATAAAATCAGTTGTTATATGTAAAGACCGGTCTCTCCTCACATTCAGACGCATAGAAACCAATATTTGGGCTTCGACACCATGAGTTCATCAGGAATTTGCAAGCACCTCAAATATGTTTACAAGTTGGTCGTAGACAACTTCCTAGCCATCATGACCATACCAATGGCCGCAACCACCGTGGTTGTGGCCGCAAGGCTCAGGCTCGATGAGGTCGTGGGTCGGCTCCGAGCCCTTACGCCGGCGCACCTCTTCTTGTTCGGCTTCCTCCCCGTCTCTGCTGTCACCATGTATCTAATATCGCGACCACGGAAGGTGTACCTTGTCGACTACGCTTGCTTCCATGGCACTCATCATTACCGCGTCCCAATTGCCACATTCGTGGAGCACGCACGCCAAACGCCCACTTTCAACGAGAGGAGCACTCGATTCATGTCGCGTCTTCTCGAGAGCTCATGCCTCGGGGAGGAGACCTGTGCACCCACACCAACCCACTACATTCCAGCGCACAAGTATTGCACATTGGAGGCCGCCCGCGAGGAGGCTGAGCTCGTCGTCTTCTCAGCCATGGACGAATTGTTTTCCAAGACGAATGTCTCTCTTGACACCATCGACATACTCGTCGTCAACTGCAGCTGCTTCAACCCCACGCCGTCCTTCACCGACATGATCGTAAACAAGTACAAGCTGCGGGGCGACATCCGCAGCGTGCACCTATCTGGGATGGGGTGCAGCGCCGGGCTGATATCGGTAGAGCTTGCGAGGAGCCTCCTGCGGGTGGCGCCCCGAGGCGCACGGGCGTTGGTCGTGTCTACGGAGACCCTATCGCCCCACCTCTACGTCGGGAACGAGCGGCCCATGCTGCTGCCGTATTGCTTGTTCCGCATGGGCGGAGCGGCCGCGCTGCTGTCCACGTCCGCCGCCAATGCCCGATTCCGGCTCACGTCCACCGTGCGTACGACCACGGCGGCGGATGATAAGTCATACCGGTCCATATATCAAGAGGAGGATGGCAAGGGGAACAAGGGTGCTGGTCTCTCCATGGACCTTATCGCCGTCGCCGGCGGAACTCTGAAAGCCAACATCACCGCCATTGCACCCATCGTCCTCCCGATCTCTGAGCAACTTCTGTTTGCAATGTCTTTCGTGGCACAAAAACTGCCCAGCGGGCGTGTTAGGTTGTACGTCCCCAACTTCCTCACAGCCTTTGAGCATTTCTGCATACACGCTGGTGGGTCTGCGGTCATCGACGAGGTTCAACGCAGCCTCGGCCTGTCGGACAAGCACGTCGAGCCGTCACGGATGACGCTGCACCGCTTCGGAAACATATCCAGCAGCTCAGTTTGGTATGAGCTAGCATATATTGAGGCCAAGGGCCCCGTATGCATGACGGTGATCGCGTATGGATGATCGGTTTTGGCTCCGGCTTCAAATGCAACAGTGCGGTGTGGGAGTGCATCGTCTCAGCCCCCAATAGCAATGGACCATGGGCTGGGTGCATCCACCGCTATCCAGTGCCGATTAAGTCCCCAAAAGCAAGGCCACGGCAATAAGTAGTGGAGACACTGGTAAATCGGATATGCTCTCTCTCCGTGTGAGTGTGTGTGTGTGTGTGTGTGTGTGTGTGTGTGTGTGTGTGAGAATTCATGCTCCAACTAATTTATCCAAAATTCTGAACTGATAAAGAGTGGTGAACAATATATTTCAACATGTGTGTGTTGTACCAAATGGTGACTTGCAGTATTATCATTTATGGTTCGTTTTGGGGATTTACATATATAGCCGGCTGAACGCCTTTCTCCAAAAAGTAGTGGAGACACTTGAAACAGGCACTCAAAAGGTAAGGCCATCGGTTGCTTATAATAAAGCAACTATTTGAATAAAAAAGAAGTCTATATTTAGTCTCCCAACTAATCGAGGTGTGCGGTTTCATCCTCCAACTTCAAAATCATACAGGTTGTACATCGAAAGTTTCAAAACCGGACAAGTTTGGTCCTCCGACTCGTCCAAAGCAATACGCTGCGTGATTGTTACCGTAAAAGAGCTCTCACGAATCATTCTCTTGTATCGAGATGAGGCACCTAAATGTTCTAAAACATTGTGAAGAATTCATGGATTTGAACTTAAGCATTTTCATTCAAAGAAAATATGGTCACTTGTCCTCGTTTCTTTTGTCCAGACCAGGAATCTTCATACTTTTGGAGAGAATTTTCCAGGAGCACGTGTACAGCATGCGGTACATTCATGAGTTGCTTTCAGTCAGATGATTAGGGTGACATAATTCGACACAGTATGGCGGATCATCTTAACACAGTATGAAGCATGGTCGGAGGAGCACATGTCCATTGGCATGCACTACATTCGTGAGCTCCTTTCAACTAATTCTTTAACTCCACAGTCCACACAGCGGTGGAACCGTCGTATTTTTGAGAGGAGAGTTGGAGCTCTGTGGCACAAGAGCAGTTATAAGTTCTTAAAAGGGCCCTTTCGTATTTTTGTTCTATCGTCATACTGGTATCAATGATAATCTGAATGAGAGAATGCTTGATCCTGTGCCATGTGAAAAACATGCGTGGGATACTGACATAGTACGTACGGTACTCGTGTGAAAACATTATATAACATTAGATGGTTGAGAATTTATTCCATGAAGCTGTACTTAGGTTTCTGAATGCAAAAAAAGGCTGAAAGTTTGTTAAGGTCTGACGAGGGCAGGGCACTGTGAACGAAGGCATCCTTTGTTGGCCAGGGCCCAGGGGACTGAAACCTTTTCTTTCCTTCTCAAGTACACTAAAACAAATACTCCCTCCGATCCATATTACTTGTCACAGATTTAGTAGTACAATTTTTGCAACAGGCTGTAATAAAGCTGCGACGAGTAATATATGGATAGGAGGGAGTAGTACAAAACTAGAGCAAAATGGAAGGGTGACTGGCTAAGACACGCCGATCTTGATACAATTGACGGCGCCTTTTGCCCATCCATGGACGATACGATCGTGAACAGGTCGATGCGAGATTACCTTGAATTATATAATCAAGATAAGACATTTGGGAGTTGGGGATCCCCACCCAGCTTTACTTGAAAGCAAACGTTCCAGAAACAAGATGCAGAGGAAAATATGGATCTGCAAAAAATAGAAAATGAAGCCTACATCCAGCACACGAAGATTGTTATTTCATTTTATTTTAGAACAAAATTGCTATTTCTCGAATCTAGTTTTGACCTGCAAACATCCATCACCCGGTGGTGAATAGCCCCTCCATAAACGTTCCTTGTACATAGCAGACCATTCGAACCAACCACCATCGGTTACGTTTTCACGCAAACTGGCAGCAGCAAGCGGATAAAATTTCGCAGAGATCACATTAGAAAAGGAGGAACTACTTTGAATTTCATGATGCTACAGAGCTCTTATTACACTGCTTCAAGGCACGGTATGTACCTCATCCACAGAATACAAGTCATGCAGGAAAAACTACATACATTACATTACGGTGACAGATACACCACCAACCTTGGGGGCATTATTTACCTATTTTGCATAGATTTACGCTACTATATATTACCATCATTCGTTTCTCAATGCACGACGGGGCAATTTTAGGCTTAGACAAGCTGGACTACTGCAGCGATTCTCAGGGCTCCACCCTGGAGAAGATCAGCAAGTTCATCAAACAGTATGGCCGTGCGCCAACCCCACCCTTTTGGAGCCTTGGGCAGGAGAGTGCCGGCCTGCTTCAGGCTTCCAAATATCATCACCTCTCTCTTCGATGGACAGATGAGCTAAGGGCAACAGACGAATGACAATTGATACCATATACATTATCAGCGGAAAAAACTGAAAAAGATTTAACTGAGGTAGATACCTGATACCGAGCAGTGACCTTTTCCCTGGGGTCTATATACATATGGGCCTAAGGAAGACGTGCATCAGTTAACCATATTATCTTGGGACGAATGAATCGATCAATTAAGTTACTCACCTTCCTCAAGGGGTCTAACAACTCAGCTTTGCGTCTGTGGAGAAAAAGCCCTGCATTGTTGATTTGTCAAATGCTAACGTGCTTTTCGGCAAACAACAAAGGTGACTGCCAAACATTACAGAGTCAGATACAAAATATGTTACCAAGGGTGCGCCGTCCATGAGGATCCTCATCATTGAATGCCTGGACACTTACCTGCAAACGATCATGTTTATTACCAAACTTGATTTAGGCTGTCGGAAGCATGGATAGATACAAGACCAGAAAGTAATAAACCTTCCATAGCGAGCCAGCGTAAAATACTTCAGCGGAGTGTTTCACCTGACCATCTGCAAGCCTATGCACATCTTCAAATTCAACCCTGTGTTTAGGTATAAACTGGTCAGAGCTTAATACAAACTTGATATTAGTGTGCACGCAAAGTTCTAAGTTAATGAGATCTGTAGGGAATAAAGAAATTGACATCAGAAGTTTTGAGCATGTCTTGGTTGGCTAGACTAATAAGAAATTAGAAGTTGTTTCTTCCGCCTGCCTTTGGTGAAGGCATTAATATCCAAAAGGAACACTCATAATGCTTGGAACAGATGATTTGGCAATCAAGTAAACACCATACAGAACAAGTCGGGGTTTTTTTTTCAGGAACTATGTCCAAAGAGGTGGTGTGTGTTGTAAATTGTAATAGCAAAGGCAGGATAAAGAGGCATCTTACCCTAAGCGGAAAGGAGGGAAATGACTAAGTGGTGTTCTCATGTCCAACGATATAGCTGTGTTATCTGCACTTTCCCAGCTGGACCCAAGTTCATGCTCTTTTGACTCTTGCATCTGGAGAGAAGAACCACCAGGTGTAGAAACAGTAGCAGCACCAGAATATCTAGTTTGCATGCCTGCCTCAAAAATACTTTCTGCCTGATGATGAGAAGCATTGCTTTCTTGGCTAAGATTGACCAATGCAGTCAGACCATCTCCTGGAATATCTCCATTGTGGTCAACTCTAGGTTCTGATTCATCATTGGCAAATGATTGCTGACCGTTCCTTGAACCAAGCCCATAGGGAACACGAGAGAAGACATAACGCGTAGGAGCCCAAGCAGCGCCAGGCACATTTGAGTTTCCTCTCCCAATGCCAGCAAGTCCATCAACTGCTCCTCTTACGTTAACACGCACAGGACTAAACATACCATTCCCATCGCCTTGGGCATCTGCAAGGTAGATACTACCTGCAGTTCCTGAAGCACTTGTCCTATCATGCTCCTGCCTGTAGTGGCTGTGTGAACTCACATATGCTTGTTTACAAGCACAAGAATTACTTGTAAGGCAACAGTTTCTGCAAGTATCAGCAACTATTGCTTGCACTCTGTGGCACAGGAGCATCTGCATTAACAAATCACCAAAGTTTCAGAGATGGTCTTAAGGGAACAAAGTATTTACAGGGGGGGGGGGGGGGGGGGGGGGGGGGGGCGGGATAAACTAAAACCTGGAGCCAAAGACCATCGTTTACAGCTTTGCAAGGAAATTCAAATTCTTCAAGTTGCTTTCGAACACTTAACAGTGCATCAAATGACATATTGCAATAGAGAAGAGAACCCCTTTCAAATATATTCATGAAAGTATTATATTCATCAGCAGACAAAGAAGAACTTCCCCTGCTGCATCTAACCTGCCGTCGACCAACAACCCTACCACCCCAAAGAGGTGCAGTGGGTCTTCCCCACTCACATGGAACTAATCCATTACTTGAAGAAGTTCTTGAGAAGTAATTCTTTGTTTGCTCACTAGAAAGCCACATATTTTCGTTAAATTGATAAGAGGTGCTTTCTGCAGATGGTCCTCCTGTAGAAATATCATTCTCCATCCTCTTGGAAGCTTCAGCATTCTGAATGATCAGAACAAACAGTACAATCTTAGTGTAATTATCATATTTCTGGTAAAGTGTTTTTTTAACGAAAGAAGGGGAGTTCATAGCATATTGAAAATAAGCCAACATGATCTTCTTACTTGTGGAATGGATTGCGATGTGCTATCCTGCGGAATTACAACATTTGGAACATCAATAATGTTATTGGCAGCTTTACTCGCCATGTTATCATGCAACTTCAACTTCTGCAGTTCAGATTCCATTAGCTGCTTCTCACCAGTTTCATTCATCAGACCCTTTCCCTTTCCCATGGAACAATCAACAGTTGATGAGCTTGCCATAAGGTCCAAATTTTCGTTTCCGCTAACTTCTACATCAGAAACAGTGACCTTTGCCAGTAGAGCAAATAATGCTAGTTCAAACCTTCAAGTTGCAAGACGACCAGTTATCATAATTGGGCTTCAAATTCTAATGCCATAAGTAGACAACACATGCATACCGTTTCTCCTCATTAGGTACCCACAGTTCGTCAGATGTAAGGAGTGCATGCAAAGTTTGTGAAGAAAGTTTTGGAAGCACCTTTCAGCAAAAACAAACATTGAAAATCAGTTATAAATATTATGTACGAAAATAGGCATGGAAACTCTAAGCTCAAAAGGCAATGTAGCATGTATGAGATATTCAAGATTAAAATTCACCCAGGTCCAACCATATGTGTCATAATTCAGCATTCATGTGGCATTCACATCAAAGTAAAAGCTAAATCAAATCAAACGGTTCAACATTCAAAAGCTTTCTATGCATTTCTGGCACACCAGAGTTGCATTTGTACTGCAACCTGTATTCTTTCTTTGGCGAAGGAAAATGGTAATGAAAGCCACGACAATATAGGGGGTCAGATTGAACATTCACTACCAAACCAGTGAGCTAGGCTTAATTTCTATTCACCAGAACATAATCTTATAGTCTTTACATTAAAAGAAATTAACACCATGAATGCACAAGCAAACATTGCTGAAATTGTAAGCATGGATAATAAGTTTCAAATTGTTAAGTAGCTGAGCTTTATGGAGAATATCTAACACAGATCCAATAACACTATACCAAAATTAAAGTCACAATAAACAACTCCCTCTGTTCAGAAATGCAAGTCGACCTAGGGTTCATGCAGTCAGCTTTTAATACCTTTGACCACTAATCTGTGCGAAAATGCATAAATTGACTTATATGCAAAAAAAACATTGGTTTGTCTTGGATTGTTTTTATTATTTTATAATACTTATTGATAAAGAGCATACTGAAAGCTGGCAGTTACCAAGTTTCCTACTTCAGCAAAATATTTGACAAGTGTAGCTTTTTAGACAGCAAGATACCAATGAATGCGCCTTGGTCCTTACCTCTCGTAGTTCCAATGTAGCACTTTGACAAAGATAACCCCAGCAAGCATTTCTGACACGCTCTCCATGACTACCATAGTCTTGGCTTTCCGCAAACAACTAAAAACAATAAGAGAAAAATAAGGCCATAGATTAAGAAGGGGAAAGCAATATCATTGACAAAGAACACCGTGTATATATATGTCCCAAAGATAAGCTGATGGACTAACCTGATATTGTAAAAAGTTTGATGTCCAAAGCTCAGAAATAATAAAATCTGTACAGATTGTACACAAGCCCTGCAATAGTCCATTTGTAAGTACAAGACAATAGCAAACAGTTGAGGACAATAAGAACTCTCTCAAATATTAGAAACCTGAAGATCCAGAAATGATGCAGCTGCCAGTACACGAAACGCATTGTTATCATTAAGCTTGGGGGGTTGCCCATAAAGATATGCCAACGCAATTGCAATTGCTTCTGAATCAATATTAGAATCATCTATATGCAAGACCACTGTAGGTGCTCCTGCTTCTCTCCATGGACCATGCAACATATTCCTGGCAGTTTTTTTACACAGAGCCGGCTTATCAGTTTCAGATATTGGCACAGTATTAATCTGGACAAAATTGACTGTCAGTCATAACTCATAAGAAAAGATAATAATCTAGCGAAATGAAGAGGTTTAGTTGCATAAGAAGGTTCCTTTCTATGTTGAAGATTTATGTAGGAGATATAGGCACTGAAAGGTATTTTGCACTGAGGAGTTCTATCAGACTTTGTTGACTACTTCCTCTGGTGCCAAATGCGAGGGGCCCACACATCCCATGATTTAAGTTTGACCAACCATTGGAATAATAAAATGTGATGTGACATAGAAGGGATATCACTCGAAAATGCTTTTGATTATGAATCCAAAGTGATGTTTGTGCCACATGACCAGCATTTGATTTTATTAGTCTAATCGTTGGTCCAATTTCAACCTTAGGATGTGTGGGTGTCTTAATTTTGCGACAGACCAGTAACTAGGCATCAGGCTTCCATTTAGCTTTGTATGATAAAGGAGTTTGAAAGAGGGCTAAATTGTTTCATTTGGAAACGCACAGGTGAAATCTAACTTCCTTTTTGGGGAAAACCAAAAAACTGCACTATCTTGCTGCAATCAGCAACTGAATTGGTCCCTACACGCGCAATTTCGCTCAAAAACATTTTCAACAGGGGCCATAGCACGAGAAATTTCCACTTCTAAGGAATCGAAACATCCCCACCGCGCAGCCCAGTAGAAATGCATTTCTACTCCATGAAACAATCCTACATGCTCAGTCGGCAACAGCTGAAACTCCGATGGGAACTAGCCCCGGGTCCCCGCATCTGCATTCGAGAAGGAAGCTGACCTGAAGTAGGTGCTGCGGGAGATGATGAGGCGATGGAGGCGGTAGGTGGCGCCCATGGCCTCGACGACGACATCGGAGAAGGCGCCGGAGCCGAAGCCCTCGGCCTGGACGTGGTCGCAGAGCGCCGCCAGGTTGCAGTCCACGGGGCGGAGCTCCGCCGCCGCGACCGCCAGCTCGTACGGCCGCGGCGCCCCCGCCGGCGCGGCCAGGGGCGCCGCCCCCTCCGCCGGCACGGGCGGCAGCGGGTGCGGCTGCTGCGCCGCCGCCATGGGGGTCGAGGGGCTAGGGTTTTAGTTGGGGGCGTGTCGGTGCGATGGGGGCGGGGGAATGGGGTGGGGGAGAGAGAGAGAGACGGGGTCGATCGGGAGGAGGAAGAAAGCGTGCTCCGGGGGGCTTCTCGCTGTAACTGTCTTTTTTTTTTATGACGTTACTGTTACTGTCGATGTAGATTTTGTGTTTTCATTTCGAATTTGCTATTCATCCTTTTATTTCGAATATATCAGATCTATTATAAAGATTCACCGAAAGTACAAAGCACCCTAAACATAATAAAAATTACATCGAGGTCCATGGACAACCGAACGACCATTGCCGCCACCAGAACGAGCCTCCGACGCACCGTTGTCGCTGCTCCCATACCGGAGCCGGCCTGACCTTGTCGATGACAGTCGGGAAGTCTTCATGCATGTGCCCCTAAGGACCAGCATTCGGTGGCAAAAAATGGTGATGCAATATATTTGAATTGGTCAAACACAATGGATCTTTCTTTCTGTTTTGCGAATATCAACACCATGAATCTTTGCTTCACCGACGAAAACACTAATTTTTTCCAACAGGAGTTGACATAGGCAAGTTTATAATGTTTTTTCTTTGTAAACGATAAGTGCCACCCATCAGATGCGTGGCACTCCCGCCCTGACGTTTTTCGATGGCAATTCTAGCTACGTAAGGATGGCAATTTCCAGTGACACACGGCAAGTTCTGTCAAAAATAAACTGAAGCACAAAAGTTGCCATGCGTGGCAACTAAAATTGATATCCTTGTGTCACTAAACTTGTCGTCGAAAATGTTTGGAGTTGCTATGTGCTTGTATCTGACGTTCGGTACTTATCAGGGTCTTTCTTTTCCGGGTGAAATATGTATTACTCGAATCAGAAGGTTCATACAATCAACCGTAGCTAGCTCAACTACTTCTAAAGGATCAGAACCAATCTAAGTCATAGTTCTGCCTTTCTTACGAGCAAACTTAGCTAGACTGTTACTAACTATATTTTAAATACGGTTAATATGAGTAATACAAGATTCACTAATACCCATAAGATGTCTAATTTCCTTGATGATTGAAGAGTAGACCGATATGTCCACGTCCTTGGCTTGAATTAGGCAAGTTTATAATGCCGGAGAGGTTGTTGTTGAGTAAAAAGGTTAGATTTATAGTTAAATAAAAACAGATAACTTGCTTTTAGCTAAACTTTTATAATAGATCAACTTTCTTGATTCTCACTCGTTTTTCTTGGTTGTCACCATCAATTCAATTGCCTCGCGACACTAGTAGTGGACAACGATTAGGGAATCTCCAAGGCGGAACTGCAAACCGCCCGCATACGTCCGCCCCCCTGTTGTACGCGTCCGACCGCCACAGAGCCATCGCCGGACGTCCGCAACCAGCACCGACGTGCCCGCTCACCTCTACGACGGCGCTGCCCACCCTGGAGCCGTTTGTACCTAGGTACACTCTGCCTCCCTGTCGACGTCCTCCATGGCGGACACCATGCTTCGCAGGTGTTCGGTCATATGTCATTGAGCTTATTTTCGAACGCTATGTCATTTTTTGGAGTACGAAGAATGGTGAGCTACTCGACCATGGAGGATAAGTTGTTGTGCGATGCGTGGTTGGCCGTATCCGCCGATTTCGTAGGCAGGAGCAGAGGGGAGGCCTTCTGGCAGCAGGTGCATGAATCGTTTCACGCACGAAAGCACATTGCGCCCTACGACATGTACATCATTCAACAGCGCAATGTGAGGTCGTTATCGTATCGCTGGTGCGCTATCTAGACCAGCGTCACCAAGTTTTGTAACGTGATTCGTCAGCTGGAGGCAAGGTGACCATTGCACGTGGCAGAGGATGAGATCGTAAGTTTTGCTTCCTCTTTCTCAACTTGTTGATTGATTCGTTCACTCAATGTTGGTCTACACATTATGTAGCCCGCACGCGCAAGCGTGATCTACCACAGGACAGAGGGGCGGCCATTTACGTGCACACACTGTTGGATGAAGGTAAAGAGGGAGTATGTGTGGGAGGGCATGATGATCCGTTGATGAAAAACTAGTTGGACATCCGGTTTATCTAGTCGAATTTGAGTCGTTGTTATACTAGACTTAATTTGCATGCTATATATGGATGATTTGTGCTATTTTCTATCCGAACTTTGATGAATATCTGCCGGTTTACATGAATTTCGTCCGGTTAGTTCAAATGCGGGTTGAAATGTATGCGGCTACGGTTGGATGGCGGCCTCCCGCATCTGTGTCCGCGGACTGGCCCCCCCTGTTCGCGGACGCATGCAGGAGGACCTTTGCGGATCGCTGTTGGAGATGCCCTTAGCATGAGATCTTGGTGGAGTGGTTTACAATTAGAATGAAAAGTCAGGGTTGCCTCTGATAATAGGTGAGACAGATTATTAAGTCAGCATTTGATTGAAAAATTGTGATGGAGGTGGCAACACCAGGAATAAGAAGCGTAAAAAGACAAAGAGATAGTTTAAGTCCACAAACTTCAAAAAAAAATCTAGCATGGACTACATGATTTTATTACAGAATTGAAAATGTGTACTTCAAAAAAAAAATCTGTTTCAAAAAAAAAAACTTCAAAAAAAAATCTAGGACTTTTTCTTAATAACAAAATTTATAAATTTAAAATACCTAGAATGGATATGAATCTAAAATATGGTTGTGAGAAGGTACGCAGCGAGCACATAGAGTGGCTCGAAAAGGGTTTTCTGAAACCGGCTACATGATTTTATTACAGAATTGAAAATGTGTACAGTTATTAAAAATGTTGAGAGAAAATGTCCATGGTTTCTTTTAAAAAGGTCACGAATTTAAAAGAATATTCATGAGGAGTAAAAAAACTGTTCAAGTATTTTTTTTAAGTTCTTAATTTTAAAAAGTTCTCACAATTGTAAAAAAAAATCTCAGAATCAAAGAAAAATTCATGCATTACAAAATACATATTCACTATTTAAAGAAAATTGGTCATAAATTTAAAGGAAAATGTTCTCATATTTTATAAAATGATTGCGCATTTGAAAATTTTCATTACTTTTATTAAAATGTTTGTGGAATTTACATTTTTCATAATTTTTGAAATTAAAAAAAGGAAAATAGAAAAAGAAAAAACCCGGAAGAAAGCCACAGAAAACCTAGAAGAAAATAGAAAAAAATCATCTCGGGACTACATCCCCGCGTGTCTAATTGGGTTGGCCCATGGATGATCGCTTTGTGCAATAGGGCGCCATCTTGTCGCAGAAAGCGACAAATAGGAAATTTCCCTCTAGACTAGTTCAACAATTCGAAGCCTACAAATTTGCAAGTAGTTTTATAGGGGCCATGACCCAACTCCTTGGGCTAAACTAAGTGGTATGGATGATATATACATCCTCGCCGTCTGTCTTTACAGATATTACTTGATCGATTAAGGAGGTGTTTGGCTTGACTTAACTTTGCCTTATAAGCAAAAACACACTTATTTATGGACTCCTGGCTTTTGGGTTATGAATGGATGTTGTTGTATGACGGTATAAACTAAAAGCCAAAGCTAAAAGCCTATAAATAGGCACTTTCTAGCTTATGAACCAAAGTTACACTCAATCAAACACCCCCTAGTGATACGATAGTTACCCCCACCCCACAAGGCGTCCACCTTGTGGAGATGGCCAAAACCGAGATCTCCTTTTAGATATCAATCGCCCACCTTGTTCAAACTATCTTTGCTGTTGAATTGTGAGAATCAACGAATAGTTGGACTGACAACATAATTTCAGTCTGATAGTTTCGTTGATTTTAGTCCGGTTCCTAAAGGCTTCCATGTTGGTGTTTATTGTTGGACTGATTGCTAGCTTGAGTTTGTATCAGATGCAGAGATGACCAAAGTAAAAAATGACTTAAAAACATGACAACAAAGGAGATTATAAAAACCGACCACAATTCACTTAAGCAACAGCTTAAATTGAAGAGGTTTTTCTTTCTTGTTAAAACTCTTCGGTGATTCATCTTACAAACTGAACATTCCTACTGAAACGCGAAAATTAACCACTCAATCAATTGTACATGCCCATGGAGACTTTTCTTGCCGGCGTGCCTTTTGCTTCTGATGGCCCTTTGGATGGCGCCAACCTACGTAGCACCGATACGGCGACGGCGATACGAGTACGGCGATACGGGATACGGCAATTTCTAGAAATAGCAATATGCGATACGGCAAGTATATATAAATAATTAATAAAATGACATGTAATAAAAACAAACATAATAAAATGCGTGAGATGAGATCCAATTGATTCCTAATCATGAACGCAAACCAAGAAACCAGCCAACTTACCAAGAGTAAGTAAAGAAGAATACATGAAATGATGATCGCTTGCCAACTTATTTTCTCTCTCTCTCTCGAATTGGATCTAGAAGGAATCACAACATCACTTTTCTCCAGAGATTTCATTGCTGTTGCTCGCGGTACCACCAAGAGAGGATTGGCTTGCTGCCATGGAACTCCCTGCAGATGCTGTTGTATCTCCATCCCCAGCAAAGTAGCAATAGGCAGCAGCAGCAACATCAGCAAGTAATTTTCTCCCACAAACATCAACAAGCAGCAACATAAGCAAGCAATTTTATCCAACCAACATAAACAAGCAGCACCATCAGCAAGCAATTTTATCAACAAGCAGCAATAGATCGAAGTGATTGATCCTAAACAGTATAGTACTACTACTACTACCTACCTATGAGAGAGTCTACTACTATGGAAGCCAGCAAGCAGCCAATCAAGATCAAGCATACATCAAGAGCAAGCTGTCAGCAAGCACACATCAGTACATCACTCGGGGCTCGGGGATCGTTTACCTTGCGACAGCGGTGGGGAAGAGCAGACACACACGTGACGGTCCACCTCGATGTCGAAGCAGAAGCCGTCGTAGAAGTTCTCACGTATGCACGCCTTCGCACAGTCCTCCTTGTCAGTGCATATGTGTTTGTAAGTCTTGCTCATGGAGTGACAAAACTGATGTTCAGCCTCTGCACCTGCATACAGAGTTTAACACCCAAAAATTTATTACTATATGTACTTACATGATACCACCATGGTCAATGGGCCAAATGCATACACTGATAGAAAATTCATACAAATGTGTAAGCCATGAGCTTACGATATGTATAGGTTGAAGCTAGCGAGATGAGCTTACAATGGTATTTGAACTTACTGTGGGACATGAGGAGCAAACCCAGAGCGAAGGCAGCAAGCAGCAGTTGTGCTCTGTTGAACGCCATAGCCAAGAGGATTAAGCTTTTCTTTGTTGGTGCTGTTGAAAATCATCTGAGATTTGAGGGATTTGAGCTAGGGATTGGAGGGAGCGTGAAGAGCATTTGGGGAAATTCTGGATCGTTCCTCGATCCATTCTCGCTGTGCTGATTTATATATTGTTTGTACAATTTACATTTTAGACCCTAAGGACACACCTAATTACATTATCTATACACCAACACTCCCCCTCAAGATGGGGCGAATACGTCGTACAAACCCATCTTGCTACAAAACATGGAAAAAGTCTTTTCTGGGAGTCCTTTTGTAAGTACATCTGCTACTTGACTAGTTGAAGTTACATATGGTAGGCAAATTATCCCTCTATCAAGCTTCTCCTTGATGAAATGACGGTCAATTTCTATGTGCTTGGTTCGGTCATGCTGAACAGGGTTATTTGCAATGTCAATAGCAGCTTTGTTGTCACAGTACAACATCAAAGGTTTGTACTTATACAGCCGCAGCTCTGTTAGGAGAATCTGCAACCATAATAACTCACATATGCCGTGAGCCATAGACCTAAACTCAGCCTCTGCAGTAGACCGAGCCACCACACTTTGTTTCTTACTTCGCCATGAAACTAGGTTTCCTCCAATAAATGCACAGTAACCAGATGTTGAGCGCCTGTCATCTAGTGAACCAGCCCAATCAGCATCAGTGTAGCACTCAACTTGCAAGTCCCCTTGTCTGGTATATAAGAGGCCTTTTCCTGGGCACCCTTTAAGATACCCTAGGATCCTGTTTACAGCTTCCATATGAACTGATTTTGGGTCATGCATGTATTGGCTAACTACACTCACAGCAAAGGCAATATCTGGACGAGTATGAGATAAATATATTAACCTTCCAACTAGTCTCTGGTAGCGCCCTCGATCCACTGGTGTCCCAGCATCACTACATAACCGATGATTTTGCTCAATAGGTGTAGCAGCAGGTCGACAACCAAGCATACCTGTTTTCTTGAGCAGATCCAAGATATATTTTCGCTGTGAGAGAAAAATACCCTTTGACCCTCGTGAGACCTCTATACCAAGAAAATATCTTAGTTGTCCCAAGTCCTTCACTTCAAACTCATGTGCAAGATGACACTTCAGATCTGCAACTTCCTTGGTATCATCTCCAGTAATCACAATGTCATCGACATACACTATCAAGATTGCAACCTTGCCATTAGTATGCTTGTAAAATAGCGTATGATCAGCATTACTTTGAAGATAACCCCTTTTTATCATAGCATGTCTAAACCGATCAAACCAAGCTCGTGGTGATTGCTTTAAACCATATAAAGAACGATGTAGGCGCAATACCTTTCCAACAGTTTGACTTGACTCAAATCCAGGTGGTATGTGCATGTATACTTCTTCTTGGAGATCACCATGAAGGAATGCATTCTTCACATCCATCTGGTAAATATCCCAATCAAGGTTTACAGCACATGATATAAGTGTCCTTACTGAATTCATCTTTGCCACCGGTGCAA
Source organism: Elymus sibiricus (assembly GCA_039707655.1). Taxonomy (NCBI): domain Eukaryota; kingdom Viridiplantae; phylum Streptophyta; class Magnoliopsida; order Poales; family Poaceae; genus Elymus; species Elymus sibiricus. Next base: position 394,792,387 of record CM077668.1, on the reverse strand, counting down.
AGGTCTCTTCATAATCGATTCCATATGTTTGTGTGTAGCCTTTTGCTACAAGGCGGGCTTTGTACCTCTCCACCTTGCCCTCAGGGGTGTGTTTAATAGTGAAGACCCACTTACAACCTACAGGTTGCTTACCTGGTGGTAGATCCACAAGCTCCCAAGTCTCATTCTTCTCCAAGGCTTTCATCTCATCAAGCATTGCTTCTTTCCAATTTGGGTCCTCTATAGCTATTTTCCAGTTTGATGGTATGGAGACAGAATCTAAAGAGGCAATAAAGCTTTTGAAGGGTGGATTACAATATTCATAGGAAATGAAATTGGCTATATCATGTTTATAATCTTTGAGGTGTCCTGGAATGTTTCGATTTCTAGTAGGTTTCCTCACAGCAATAGGTAGATCATTTTCAGGAGCAAGGATAGATAATTGGTTATCACTCTGCCTTGTGGTGCTAATAGGAGTGACGGGACTAGAGGGGTTATTGTTAGTACCTGGGTCATCATGCATGTGAGGCTCACCATCTTGTGAAGGAAGTGAAGAGTTTCCTGTTGCATCTTGTATGTCTCCATGACCGGAACCATTATTACACCCATCACTATTTATCTCCTCCCCCTGATTTTGAACATTATCTAGAGTGGGTAAACCATCCGAAGTGGAAACAAGAATAGGGCTTAATGGAGAGCCTTCATTACAACCCTCCCCTTCTTGTTGCACTTCAGGTGGGGATAGGGCAATGCCAGTGTCACTGGTTGAGCCATAATATGATTCATGTTCACGGAATGTCACATCCATGCTCACAAAAAACCGGCGCTCCGAAGGGCACCAACACCTATAACCCTTTTGAGATGGAGAATAACCCATGAAAACACATTTGAGAGCACGGGGATCTAATTTTCCAACAGAGTTCCTATAATCATGCACAAAGCAAACACATCCAAAGACCTTTGGAGGAACTACAAAATCATTAGATTTCAAGAGACACTCAGCAGGAGTCTTATGGCCAAGAACCCAAAGAGGCATACGGTTTATCAAATATGTTGCAGTTTTTATTGCTTCCCCCCAAAGAAATTTAGGCACGTTCATTGTAAACTTAAGTGAGCGTGCAACCTCAAGCAAATGTCTATTTTTACGCTCTGCAACACCATTTTGTTCTGGAGTATTAACACAGGTAGTTTGGTGTTCAATGCCATTCGAGACAAGGAACTGTCCAAACTCCTGGTTAATATATTCCGTACCATTGTCTGAACGTAAGGTTTTAATAGTTGCCCCATGTTGATTTTTAATGAGAGCACATAAATCTTTAAAAACTGAGCACACATCACTCTTATTCTTCAAGAGATAGAGCCAAGTGTAACGACTAAAGCAATCGATAAAAGTAACAAACCATCGATGCCCAGAAATCGAACGAACCTCACAGGGTTCCCAAACATCCGAGTGAATCATTTCAAATGGTTTGCCACTTCTTAATCCTATACTAGGATATGAACCTCTTGTATGTTTAGCCAATTCACAAGCATCACATACAAGGAGCTCCCTAGGACACAACTTGAAAAGAGAGGGGTAAATACGAAACAATGCAGCAAAAGAGAGATGCCCAAGCCTGCGATGGTGTAGTAGTAGTTCTTGACTAGGAGACAAGCATAATGCAAAAGCAACTTCATCACTCCCTTCATCAAGATAGTAGAGTCCATCATGCACGGTCCCAGTCCCCAACAGTCTCCCTGTCTCTAGCTCCTGAAAAGCACAACATGTAGGATCAAACCAACCTCTACAATTGAGAGATTTAGTAATAGAGCTAACTGACAAGAGATTGACTGGAAATTTAGGAACATGTAAGACAGGAGATAAGGACAATGTCTTAGTGCACCTAACAGATCCACGTCCTGTGATAGGTGCCATGGATCCATCAGCTACACGTACTTTGTCCTTACCTGAACAAGGTGTATAGGAAGTGAATATATTTGAAGCTCCTGTCATGTGATTGGTAGCTCCTGTATCAATAATCCAAGATTTTGATTGCGTTGTAGAATTGTGGGCCTGGTGAGGTGTCATACCTTGGTGTGAAGTGACATGCAAACTAGATTCAGCTTTAGAGGAATCGTGGAAGGAAGACAAGTCTTCTGAGAGTCTAATCTTGGAGGTGAAATCCTCAAGAGCTCGCACATCTATTACCGGTAGCTCTCCCTTGGATGTAGTGAGGTTCGCTTGTCTTTTATGAGCTCCCTGACCTCCCCCTGGTTGAGACTTTCCTTTTTCCCACCAAGTTGGATAACCATGCAGCTCAAAGCATGAATCCTTTGTGTGTCCAGGCCTTTTGCAGTGGTTGCAAAAAAGTTTGCTTTTATCTATTTTACCAAAGGTCTTAGGAGCACGACGAGCTTGTATGGATAGGGCTGCACGTGCATCTGATTTTTCTTGACCATGCTCATTGGGTTGAGCAAGACGAGTCTCCTCCTCAATCACACTGGAAATGATATCATCAAGGCTTAGCCATTCGGTTTTGGAGAATATTAGCTGGCGGCGGAGATCAAACTCCTTATTTAGGCCATCAAGGAAGAGCTTGCCCACAAATGGTTCAAACCAAGTATGGTGAACAGCCATGTCATTCTTGTCAACGGGTTGAAAAGGATGGTAATAATGCAACTCCCTATACAATCTCTTCATCTCACCTGCATACTCAGTCACTGATTTTGAGCCTTGCTTCAAGTTAGTCAACTCCTGCATGATGCGAGTAGCCTGCATCTTATTTGATTTTCCTGAAAATTGCTTCTCCAAAGCTTTCCACACTTCAAATACAGTAGTCATAGTCTCAACTTGTTCTCGTATCGGTGGTTCCATGCTTCCTAATAACCACACCAAAACTCTATCATTGATCTGTTTTGTGATAGTATACCACTTTTCAGTCTCTCTTCATCGGCACTAAGCAATTCTTCATAGCCATGAGAACTCAGAATTAACTGGGCATGTCGTGCCCAGCTGATGTAATTGCCCGGTCCAGCCAACTTTACTGGATTAGGCTCAAGTGCATACTTGACAGCTTCAGGAACCACTTTGAGTTGCTGCTGTTGGTGCTCAAATACTTTGCTTAAAATTTCATACAACTTATCCACACTAGTATCCCCTGATTTCTCCTTTGTTAGATCTGCCATGATTTACCACCACACACAAAGAAACCAAACACACAGGAGTTGGTTTTTTCAGATCTCCACTAACAACAACACAGGCAGCACAAGCAGAGTTGGTAGGTACTAGGCAAGTAGATGTACTAGTGCAAGTTGCTCTCAAATGCACACAGACTGCACAAGTATTTTAATCCGGCCACCAAGCAAAGATGAGCTATCCGGCTGCACTAATCACGGTTCTCCAACGGCAGCCACAAGTACTAGTACCACTATCAATTAACTACAGGAGACCAGCTTACTGCTCAGACAGAGACGACACAGCGGCAGCAAGCAATTTTCCGGCGGCAGCACAACATTCACTTCTCAGCACAGGGAGTAAGCGCAGCTGCACTGGGAGGCGGTTCAGCAGGCTACCTTAGGTTGGTCGCAGCACTCCTTGCCGTAGCTTGGAGATGATGTCGCAGGTCACGGCGGCAGCTCGAGTGCCAATGGCAGTAAATCACGGCGACACAGCACCGCAATTAGCCGTCACCAAGGTCGAAATCACACAGGAATAACCTGCTCCGATGCCATGTTGAAAATCATCTGAGATTTGAGGGATTTGAGCTAGGGATTGGAGGGAGCGTGAAGAGCATTTGGGGAAATTCTGGATCGTTCCTCGATCCATTCTCGCTGTGCTGATTTATATATTGTTTGTACAATTTACATTTTAGACCCTAAGGACACACCTAATTACATTATCTATACACCAACAGGTGCTTTGATGGGATTGATGGTAACCGGATCGATGTGGGAATACAAATGTCAGATATCCATGTTTTTTTTTTTTTTTTTTTTTTTTGAGAACCATGTCAGCTATACCATGGTGGGGTTACATTCAGCCAACACAATATTCACTGTATCTTGGGGAACAGCAGCGATCAGCAAGAAATCACCATCTCTTCTGCTGGTAGCTGCCAATTCGTGGGCAAGGGCATTCCTTGATCGGCTGGCTACGCTGATCCTCCACGCAGGAAATACTGAGATTGCATTTTTTATATCCGACACCAGTGCATAGTTGGCTGATCTGCATCTGTCCGTATTCTGCAGGTCCCGTCCTAGTGTGGCACAGTCTGTCTCCAGCGTCAACTTGCCTCTGTATAATTTTGCCAGTTCAGTCAGGCCCATGAGCACAGCTGCAGCCTCTGCTTCCTCAACAGAATTGCAGAGAGGCAGGCGTCGCCCGACTGAGACATGAACTAATCCTCGTTGTCTCTCGCCACTGCGCCCCCCCCAGGCTTCTCCTGTCTCCTCATAGAAACTCGCATCGCAGTTTAGTTTCGCTTCTCCCGAAGGGACCAGTCCAATGATTGGGTGCATTGGGTGTCGGCATGCAAGGTCTGCTCTTGAACAAGGACGTAGGTTTTTTGGATTCGCTTGATTCCGTTGCACTCAGGGCCATCATTAGGTCATCATTGAGCCGTAGCAAAAACTGTACTGCTCCGGAGACCGTATCTTTGCCATCTCCATGAATGACATTATTCCTTAAACTCCAACTCTGCCACAGGATTAAGAGTATTCTATTTCTGACTGCCTCAGGGTTAGCAAGTAGTAAATTCTGCAGCCAATCCGGGCCTGTTTGGGTGAAATCTGTCTCCTTTGGTATGTTCCATTGTGTTCGCATTGCATGTCTTAGTGCTCTGCTCCTAGTGCATGCGACTGTAGCATGGAACTCATCCTCCTTTCCAACTCCACAGATGTCACATACATCCTCCTTCGCCAGTGTTCTCCTATGCGCATTGTGTTTAGTTGGTAGAGAGGAAGTAGCAACTCGCCATCCAAATATCTTTACTTTCTCTGGTATTTTCGCTTTCCAAATTACGTCCCAAATACTCCGGTCCCCTGGGTCATTAGTGGAGCTCGTGGGTATGCTATTCCCATTTTTCCTCCATGCATGCTTCAGCAAGTTTGTATGCACTCCTAACAGTGAAAACTCCAGTATTCTCGTAGTGCCATGCCACACGGTCCTCGACCCTGTTCAAAGGAATCTTGATCTTGCATATTTCATCTGCATCAAATGGGTAAAAGATTTGTCTCACTAGCTCTTCATTCCACTCATTTGTCACTGGATTGATGAGTTGGCTCACCCATCTAAGCCTTGATCTTCTTATGAAAGTAGCCACCTTGAGCCCCTCTTTCCTTGGGATCCATTGGTCTCTAGTGATCTGGATCTTCCTTCCATCTCCCACACGCCAAATGAGGCCTTTTTTAAGCAGTTCTAGACCGAATTCAATCCCTCTCCAGGCTGGGGACGCATCCGAGGAGAACACCGTGTCAAGTAGGTTACCATAAGGGAAATATTTTGACTTGAGCACTCTCGCACATAGGCTCTCTGGGTTTTGTATCAGCCTCCATCCTTGTCTAGCAAGGAGAGCTTGATTGAACAAGTGCATATCTCGAAAACCAATCCCTCCATTCCTCTTGGGCTTTGTCATGTTCTCCCAGGACATCCAATGAACCTTTCTGCGATCATCCTTGTCTCCCCACCAGAAATCTCTTATCAATTTCTCATACTTCTCGCAGAAACTCTGGTTAAATTTAAAGATTCCCATCGGGTAAGTTGGGAGAGCTTGGGCAACTGACTTGACATGCACTTCTTTCGCTGTTTGGAACATAAATCTTTCATTCCAGTCATTGCACCTTTTTCCAAATTTATCCATGATCGGGACAAATTTGCCATCTTTCATTCTCCCCTCCGGAGTAGGTAACCCAAGATATTTGCTTTCGAAAGATGAGGATACCACTCCTAGAGTCTCCATGATGCTCTCTCTGTTTTGACTCGGGCAAGCTTCACTGAAGAGGAGCGAGCACTTGTTCTGGCTTAGGAGTTGGCTGGTGGCTCTTTGAAAAGAGTCCAGGACATCTTTGATTCTCAAAGCTTGCTCGGTCGAGGCTTTGAAGAATAAGATGCTGTCATCTGCGAAGAGTAAATTAGATATACCTGGACTGCCCCGTGCAACCTTCAGCGGTACTACCCCTCCCGAGGCAACTTCTCTGTTCAGCAGGGTCGCTAGACCGTCAGCCACAAACAAAAATAGGTACGGGCTCAACGGGTCACCTTGGCGGAGCCCCCTCGATGATGTGAAAGCCTCCAGCAATTCTCCATTACATCTAACTGTAAATCTGACTGATCTCACACATGTCATCACCCAAGTTATCCACTTCTGGTCAAAACCCAGCTTCTGCAGTGCCCTCTCCAAGAAATCCCAGTCAACACGGTCATAAGCTTTGGCCAAGTCCAATTTATAGGCACAATGGCTATCTCTCTGATTTTTACTATGCTGAATTTTATGGAAGCATTCAAAAGCTATTATTGCATTGTCGGTGATCATTCTTCCTGGAATAAAAGCGCTCTGGGTCTCTGATATAAGTTCGTCTAGGAACGGCCGCAATCTGTTAACTAGCACCTTTGAGATGACTTTGTATATGACGTTACAGAGGCTAATCGGTCTGAATTCCTTTACTGTCTCAGGGTTGTTATTCTTCGGGATCAGAACGATCACTGTGTCATTTACCCCTTCCGGCATCCTCCCGTCCACAAAGAAATTTTTAACCCCTCTAGTTACCTCCTCTTTGAGTGTTCCCCAATTCCTCTGAAAAAAGCGTGCCGGAAAGCCATCCAGTCCCGGGGCTTTGAGCGGGCCAATCTGAAAAGGTGCATTGCTAATCTCTTCATCCGATACTTCTTTTATGAGGGCAGCATGCATCTGTTCATCTACTCTTCTCGGCAGCAGGTCAACTAGCTCATGAGGGGCGACACTATGATCTTTCCTATACAGCTCTTCAAAGAAATTATTTATCTCTTTGTGGATCTCCTCAGGACGTTCTGTCCAACTTCCGTCCATGCGTTTCAGCTTGACTATTTTGTTTTTCTTCCGTCTCCAAGTGGCCTTTCGATGAAATAGTTCCGTGTTTTTATCCCCCTCCTTCAGCCACATTATTCTTGATCTTTGTTTCCACATAACTTCTTCCCTTAGTAGCCACTCATCAAGTTCAGCTTCAGTCTGTCTAATCTTTTTCTCATTCTCTGCTGATATAGGGAGCAGTTTCAGTTTCCGTAGTTTTTCCCTATTGGTCTTGATACTGTTTTGTACCGAGCAGAACTCTTTCTGAGCCCATCGACCGAGTACCCCTTGCATATTACTTAACTTCCTGACAATATCATTGAGGGAAGAACTACTACTCCCAGCTGTCCATGAACTGTTTATGGTATCTGACAGGGAATCCACCCGTTCCCACATCGCTTCATAACGGAAGTTTTTCTTAGCCGGCCTCCACTCCTTTCTGTTACCAAACCGCACTACTAAGGGCACATGGTCAGACCTTGAGGAAGCCACATGTTCCACTGAGGCTTCTTTAAACACGTTGCACCAGTCTGGGGAAGCCACGACTCTGTCCAAACGAGCTCTAATATTGTTCCGCCCCTCTTGCTTGTTATTCTATGTCCAGTTGGTTCCTCTATAACCTAGGTCCTGCATGTTGCAGTCTGCAAGGACCTCGCGGAAGGCCTCCATATTTCTTTCTGATCTTTTCGCCCTTGAGCAGTGTTCGCTCTGCCACATCACTTCGTTAAAATCCCCTATCATGAGCCAGGGTTCAGCAGAATTGTTTCGGATTCTTCTTAAGAGCTCCCACATGTGGTGTCTCTCATGGGGTTTTGGCTCACCATAAACAAAGGTTCCTCTCCATTGCAAGCCATTGGGGGTTAACCGGATCAACACATCTATGTACCTCGGTCCAACGGCAAGCTCTTTTATTTCAATGCTTTCATCATAGAACAATGCAATACCCGCGCCTTTTCCTACGCCGGGGTGCATTATACAGTGTTTGAGACCTAGTCTCCACCTTAACTTATTCACGTACTCGTTGCTTTGCCGTGTCTCTGACAGAAAGACTAACTTGGGCTTGAAGGTGTGCACAAGGCACACAAGTTCGCGAACTGTACGAGGTTGCCCGAGGCCTCGACAGTTCCAGCTTAGGAGTGTCATGGCTCCAGGTGGGTGCCTCCAGCAGCACCCACCAGTTGACCGAGAGCCCCGGGCTCGGTTGCTTCCTTCCCACCATCCTCTTCCTCCTTCTTCACTTCCTCTTCTTCCTCTGTTCCCTTCTTTTTCTTGCATTGGTCCGTGGTCTCCACCACGTTATCTGCATCAGTCCTAGCCATGCCTTCAGAGCCCCGTATACCTCTCTTACCCAGCACTGAGATCCCTTCACCTGTATTCTTCTTGAACATTTTGTTGGCCTCGCGGTTCTTTCCAGTAACCATCTTCTGCTTGGCCTTCCCCTGCTGCTTTGCCTGTGTAACATCCCCATATCTCAACCCTGTCATTAAGTTAATTAAGTTGCCATGTCATCATTATCATCCTAATTAGATTGCATTTAGAAAATAATCCAACCTCAAATTCAAAATTCAAATTGCAAGTGAAAATAAAAGTTGTTCAAATTTGAAAACTAAAGTGTTCATAATATTGCAAAAATGCCCAAAGCAATTATAAAAATAAAATCAGCATTAAATTGAATTATTTAAATGGCCCTAACCTAATTAAAACAGAGCCAACAGCAATTAAATTAACCATTTAATTATAAACAAATATTTATACTATTCAAAATAAATTGAAACTTGCTGTGCTAGCTCAACACATTGTCTAGTATTTATGTGATAAATTGCACATTTAACTAAATTCATTTAGAGCAAAAACAAAATAGAAAACAGTAGCTAAAATAAGAAACAGAAAAAGAAAAAGAAAAAGGCAAAACTTACCTGTACACTTGGGCCTCTAGTGGCTACAGGGAGGCCCAGCCCATCACGGCTGGCCTTTCCCTAACCTCTAGCCGCGCGCGCGCGAGCCGACCGTGCGCCGTCCACCGCTCGGATGGCTCGCTGTCGAGCATCCCGCGGTCCTCGCGGTGGATATGACCACGCCTCGCCCTCTCCCTCGAACCCTAGACCCCCTCATCCACCCCCACTCGCCTCGCCCCTCTCTGTCTCGCTCGCGCCTGAACGTTGCCCTCGCCGCACCGCCGCACCGCCGTAGCCACCGGCCACCCCGCGCCGCGCGGGCATGTCCTAGAGGACCGCCGCGCTCGACTACCTCACCTACGACAACGAACGCGAGCTCAACGCCACCACGTCGTCGGGATCGACTCCGCCTTCTACCTACGGCCACCGTGCTTCTCGTCGCCGATTCGTCGTCGTCCGGCCCTCCCCGAGCCTCCTTAGCTGCCGTGCGTGATCGCTGTGAGGCCGCCCTCCTTTCCCCTCTTTTCCCGCTCCCCATCAGTAGTCGTAACGCCGTCGTCGCCTTCGTTTTTCTCCGGCCGAAATGCGCCGTCGCGGTGGAGCTCGCCGCCGTGGCAACTGGCCGCCCCAGGGCCAGCTGAGCTCACCAACGAGCTCAGGGCCTCCCCCTGAAGCCAACCGTCGCGTTAGATCGCTCGCACGCGGGCAGCATCGAGCGGGTGCTCGAGGCCCGAATTCCGGCGCCCGCTGCGGTGGTCGCCGTCGACGCCACGGGCCATCCCCGACGCTGCAACCCCCGTGGATGGATGCGGCGCAGCTCTGGCTTTCGAACGCGCCTACTCCCGTGACAAATGGGGCGCTGTGCGCAGATTCCGGCCAACTCCGGCGTGCTGCCGCCGCGGGTTTGGTCGCCAGCGTCGTCGCCGGCGCCGCCGCTGACGTGGCCTGGTCAGGGCCACCCCCTGGGTCACTGGCCGGTGGGCCTCAGGGGACCAGTCAACTGTGCTGACTGGGCGGCCCCAGCCCCTGACAAGTGGGGCCCACCTCCCCTAATTAACTAAAAACGAATTAGAAATAATTAAGTTAATTTAATGTGTCACTCACATGTGGGTCCGATGCCACTAATTAGGATTAGTTTAAAATAATTAACTCTGATTAACTAAATATTCCACTGACATGTGGGCCCAGTAGCTAATTAAACTAAATAGATAATTTTAACCACTGGATTAGCCACTGTGACTATGACATGCGGGACCCACAGGTCAGGTTTGACCTGGTCAGCTCAGTTGACTGCTGACGTCATCATGACGTTCTGCTGACGTCATCTAACACTGTTTCGGATAATTCTAATTAAATAATTACAGAAATTACAGAAAATGATTAAAACTTTGAAAATTCATATAAAATAAACCGTAACTCGGATGAAAATAATTTATATATGAAAAACGATCAGAAAAATATGAAGAATCCGAATATGCCACTCCCATACCTGCCACACCTCTCTAACATGATGAACATGGAACTTTTCCCTCTGTTTCATCTGTCCGATAATTGCCCGGAGCTGGTATAACACCTCCAGATGTTTCCCGCTCCGACTAACTTGCGTAGTACTGCATTAGGTCACTCCTCGAATAAACGTGCTGCCATGCCATGCATCTGTGATTGCATTTGTTGCTTGTATTTATTGCTTCTTCCCCCTCTTCTCTCCGGTAGACCCCGAGACCGACGCTGCCCAGGAGACCGACTACATCCCCGACGATCCCTCCTTTGTCGCAGAGCAACCAGGCAAGCAAAACCTCCTTGATCATGCCTATATCACCTACTCCTTCTCCCTCCTGCTTGCATTAGAAATTGCTACTGCTCTGTTTTATCCTATTCTGCTGCATAGCCTATTTTTGTAACTGTTATTGATACCTGCCTGTTATCCGAGATACTTAGTATAGTTTGGTTGATAACCCATCAGTGACCCCTCTTCCTTGCTCTAGTTGCCCGCTTAGTTACTAATGCCCCGATCGATGTGATCGACGGGCTGAGACCAGCACAGCACCGCACACCCCCTAAGTTGTTCGACTCTACAGAGTTATCCTCGAGTGACGAGGGTGACACCTCTTAATTCACTCCCGATGATGCCTTAGTAGCACAGCTAGTCGGACGTGGATTACCGAGGGTGATTCCTCTTCCTCCACCTCCGTTGAAGCTTTTGTCGTGCAACCCCGTAAGTGTGGGAACCACCAAGGGTGATTCCTCCTGGTTCTCCCTGACGGATTACATCGAGTAGGAATCCATCGAGGGTGATTCCTCGGATTCCCCTTTGATGTGATGAACACACGGATGCCCTAATTTTTACTACAGTCCCCGGGTAAAGTCGGGTCGACCCCGAGGGGTACCCGCGAGAGATATGAAGTCGGGTTAACCGTGAGGGTACCTGCGAGATAATTACGAGGCGCGGCCGGGCAGGCAGAGACCGCCCTAGAGAGGGATGGGCCTGGCCCTTGTTGCACTTCCTCGAGACGGGACGACAGGAGTACTGATCGTCACCGCGAGCTCCTAATAATGCGCTAACGGATTTGGGTATTTGATCTGAGTTGGCCACTGGCCTATACGCACTACCACCACGTGGGATAATGGTTTAATGGGGCCCTCTACGCCGTATGTATCAGCCGAAAGCTTTATCAGACGTCCAGTTCAGCCTTGTGGCACGGCAGGATCGGCACCATCCATGACAGAGGTGGTGCCTGGATCTAACCCTGCGCACAACGACCCGGAGTGCAAAGGGGGATGGGCCCAAGAACCCTGCGCACTTAGGATGTAGACCGGCGGGGACCTCTCTGCTGAGCTCTAGGTAGGGCTGCGGTGTGTTGATCAGCCGAGGCCGGGCATGACCCAGGAAAGTGTGTCCGGCCAGAGTTAATCGAGCGTGTTGGGTAACAGTAGTGCACCCCTGCAGGGAAGTTATCTATTCGAATAGCCATGTCCACGGTAACAGGACGCTCAGTGTTGTATCCTGATCTATTACTACTTAAACTGGATTCATGTTAATTAAATTGTAAGCTCCGGGATCGCTTTCTCGCAGGGAGTCGAGGAAGGATCTCTGGGCTTTGCCATTACATGTTTGTTACTTTATAATATGATAACCTACACTTTTCTATTGCTGCAAGACGTTGAAGGTGCTAGTCTTCGATAGGCTAGGTTTTCTCCCTCTGATCTGGCATTTCTGCAGTATAGTCCACAGATACACCCCTTTCCTTTGGTACCAATGCATAATTAGTATAGTTCTGATGTCAGTCTTGCGAGTACTTTGGATGAGTACTCACGGTTGCTTTGCTCCCTCTTTTCCCCTATACCCGATTGCTACGACCAGATGACAGATCCCAGGAGCCAGCTGCTACCGCCGATGATTGCTACTACACTTCCGGTGGAGCCTACTACTACGTGGAGACCGACGACCAGGAGTAGTTTAGGAGGCTCCCAGGCAGGAGGCCTTGCCTCTTTCGATCAGAGTCGTTGTTTGTTTTCGCCTTCTTAAGGCATCTTTGTTTAACTTTGTGTCTGTACCCAGATACTTTTGCTTCCGCTGATGTTTGTATGTCTCGAGCTTATGTATTCGAGCCCTCGGGGCCCCCGGCTTGTAATATAAAGCTTGTATGCCTTTTATTTGTGTTTAGAGTTGTGTTGTGATATCTTCCCGTGAGTCTCTGATCTCGATCGTGTGCATTTGCGTGTATGATTAGTGCACGGTCGAGAAGGGGCTTCACAGCCTGGCTCCTCTTCTCTGCTTCTTCCTTCTGCAGTTCTGGTGCGTCCCCACAGGCCTTATCTTCTTCCTGCTTTGCTAGATTTTCTTCACTGTCCGTGGCCACCATTGCATCCCGGTTCAGTCCATACATAGGACTAGGGCCGAAACCAGGGGGTGCGTCGGATCTGACGAGTCCACCTTCTTGGCACCAGGTACATTAGCAACATCAGCGACCTGGGAGGGGGGAATGGTGATGGCGCTGCCCCCACCCCCATCCGCCAAGTGGATAACTGCCATAGGAGCAGTCTCTGCACGTGACAGAGTGCACCTTGGGTCCGTCTTCCGTGTATCCAGCACATTCCTGCCTGCATCAATCCTGATAGCACGAACAGTCGCAATTGCTTCTTGCACCAGCGGGTCTGCCATCACATCTGCAGGGATGTTGTTGTACCTCTCAGCTGCAAGTCTTGGCGGCGCTGACTTGGCGCTTCCCGTCTCCACTGACTCAAAATGAAGGAATCGGCGAGCACTAGCCGCCTCTGGAACCACCTGTCCTCCCCTGAAACTGACTCTCCTAAGCGGCGATGAGCGCAATGCTGCCGAAAACCTCATCTCTTGGAGGTCTTCAGGCAGCTTACAATCGCGCTGCCCATGCCCTAGATGGCCGCAGTAGCTACAGAACCTCGGGAGCCTTTCGTACTTTACATTGAGTACATACACTGTTCCTTTTGCTAGATCATGGGATTCTATCTTACTACGGATGGGCTCATCTACATCATGGTTAATGCGGACTCTCATGTACTCGCCCCAAATCCTCCCTTCTCTATCTGAGTCTACCTCCAGTACCTCACCAAGTTGTGCGCCGAGCTCACGTGCAACATGGTCGAAGAGCATGGTCGGAGGAGCGTCGAAGATCCGGGCCCAAATTGGCATATGGGCGACCTCAACGTCACCCGGGCGAGCGCTGCCATCCACCTCCACCATGAGGAAGGCATCTCCTTTGTGTGTCCACGGGCCGTTGTTGAGGATGAACCTCAGATCACCCTCTCGCTCAAACTCGAGCAAGAATCGGTTGTTCTTCAGTGGCGAGTAGCTAAGGCGGCCCCTCAGCCCCCACTTGTTCCTCAGCTCATTGAACAGTCCTCCGATGCTAAAGATTTGCACCGAGAAGAACAGTCCAACAGCGATCCATCTCGCCTTCTTGGCCGCCCTCTCCCTGGAGAGGTCCAGCTTCACCACATTGGGAACTTGCTTCCCCATGGTGGCGGGGAAGACGGGGGCCACCACATGATCGCCCGTCCCCTGGCCAGCCGGGGTTCGGTACAGCTCGCCACGGCCCCTTGAGGAGCCTCCACGAAGCATAGGCCGGGGGCCCAACCCCGGCTCGCCATTGGAGTCCACCTCCTCTCCGGTGTTCATCGGTGCCTTGTCCTTGCCCAATTGCTGGTCCGCCATTCTGCAGATGCTCTCTGTGTGTATGGGTTGGAACGAGGTGTGAGGAGGTGATTCCTCCCTAGTCTGATCCTTTATACATCCATGGGTGATATTTGCTTCTGGCCAAATCCTCCAGAGATGGGCACGATCTGATCTCCTATCGTAAATCCCTCAGTTGTTGCCCCTAGAGATTGATCTCCTTCTCTATCCTTGTCAGGGGGATCCGTATGATCCAGATCTCTATTATCTCCTTCCGCCCGCCTCCGATTTCTTTCCATTACCCTGTGACTCAGATTTCTCCTCAGCTGATCAAACTTGCTCTTGATCCTTTCAATCCCTCCATCCGCCGTAAACCTCTGATTTCCTGCCTGATTCTGGCGATTTTCTTCCAAACCTTTCCTCCTCACCGCATACCTTAATATCTTCTCCTTCATTCTGATCCTTTCTTCCCGCAATCCAACCGTATCTTCCCGATCATGGAGATATCTCCCGGTTGCTTCTGATCTTTCCCCTCTCAGACGATTCCAATCCCTCCATTCTCTCTCGAGATCGCTGATCCCGCTCTCGTGTCGCCCCGAAATCGCCCCGACAGGGGCTCCGTGATTTCCGCTCAGCATTTTGTAAGCAACCGATCAATGCCGCCCGTTTTATATCCATGTATATCCAACACTTTGATATCATGTATTTGTAGTATTAAAGCACTTGCATTTATACAAGAGATAGAAATACATGGATGTATTTCTATCTCTTGTATAAATGCAAGTGCTTTAATACTACGAATACATGATATCCATGTATTTCTATCTCTTGTATAAATGCAAGTGCTTTAATACTACAAATACATGATATCAAAGTGTTGGATATACATGTATTTCTATCTCATGTATAAATGCAAGTGCTTTAATATTGCAAATACTTGCATTTCTATCTTGTGTTTGACCGTGGATGTATTGTATCTCTATCTATGAAACATTTTGAAACGAAGTAATGAAATGGATTGGTAGTACAGAAAAGGGTGAGATGTGCCTATTCCATGTAGGAAAAACAATTTCCTAAGGGAATGATTTAGCATAAGGCATAAAATCATATAGCAATTAAATTTTCTAGGGGAATGATTGAGCATAAGGCAGAAATCATATTGCAAACGCAGTTGTAGCTGGTCATATAATTAGGGATAAGTATATTTTTCGTCCCTGAACTCTATCGAAAGTATAGAAATGGTCCCTCAACTTCAAAACCGGTAAACCTTCGTCCTTCAATTTCTAAAACCTGATTAGTTTAGTCCCTTGACTCAACAAAAGTAGTTTTCGTGCTGACTTGACATGGTTTTGACCCATCGTTGTACACGTGACAATCTTCTTTTTCATTTTAACTCAGCTAGGTATTTTGTCGAGCAGTTGGCGCACACCAAACAACATGAGAAGGAGGTAGACGTGGAGCTTGCGGCGGCGCATGTACAGGGAGCAGGCGGCCGGTCGGCCAGCTGCGGCACGGCGAGGATCGCCGGTGACACACGCAGACACACACAGGCACGTAGCACGCACAGTCAAACAGCACGGATGCACACGTTGACACGTACAACACAGACGCGCGTTGGCAGAGGGAGAGAGCGGCGGCGGGTGCACCGGCAAGGGTGGCGCGTGCTCCGGCGAGCGTACGTGCGGCCATGGCGCGAGCTCAGAGTCTGTTCGAGCGCGGCATCATCGACCCAGCATGCACGGACGCTCATGTGAGAGCATGTGTTGGCGCAGGTCCCGACTCGCCGAATTCTTTCCTACGAGATGGAAGATCCACGTGATGCTTTAGTCGAGTGCTTTCCGACGAAACACGAAGTGCAAACAAAAGCCGAAGGGTACGCACAAGCTAGCCTCGTAAGAGCATCTCCAACAGCCGCCTGAAATATCGGGCGCGCTGGATAAACCGCCAGTTTGGCGTGCTCTAGCACGCGCGCGTAAAAAAGTGACGCGCGCGGTAGTTTTGGCGCGCGCGACGGCCAGCGCGCTGGTTAAAAGCCGCGCGCCTGAGCCCGCCATCCGCCACGCTTTCCCTCCCGCCGCGCCTTCTTCCTCCCCTCTTCCAGCGCCCCGCCGCCGCTGCGCCTTCTCCCCCGCCTCTTCCAGCCCCCCGCCGCCGCCGCGCCTTCTCCCCCCGCCTCTTCCAGCGCCCCGCCGCCGCCGCGCCTTCTCCCCCCGCCTCTTCCAGCGCCGCGCCGCCGCCGCGCCTTCTTCCCCCGCCTCTTCCAGCGCCCCGCCATGCCGCCGCGCTACCGGAGCAGCTCGGGCTACCGCGGCGTCCGCCTCCGCCCCTCCGGCGTGTATTACGCGGAGATCCGCTCCGGCGATACACGCCTCGGGCTCGGAACGTTCGAGACCGCCCACGAGGTTGCCCACGCGACCGACGCGGCGGCGTGGCGCCTCAGGCGGCCTCGGTCGCAGATGAACTTCTCCGACGTGCGGACGCGCGAGCAGGCGCAGGCGCTCGCGCCTCCCCCGCGACTAATCACCGAGGAGGATCGCCGCCTCCAGCGGAGGCGGGAGCGCCGTCTCCTCATCACCGAGACGGACGAGCACGCCATGGCGGTGTGGCGCGAGCGCTTCCCGCAGGATGTCGCCGCCGAGAACGAGTTCTGGGCCCAGAGGAGGGCGGAGCAAGCCGTGCGTCGGGCGGACAAGCGTGCATGGAAGGAACTGGCGGAAGCTCAGATCGAGCTGGGACCTGCGTCGACCTGGGACGATGAAGATCCTCGATGGGTCGACGCATTTACGTCGTCAGACTACACCACCAAGGAGGACGAGGAGTAGTTTTATCTAGTTTTATTTAGCATCGTTTTATGTAGTTTTATTAGCATCGTATGAACTGGCTTGTGGTTTGTGGAACTATGCTATGAATTTGAACTATGTGTTGTTTCGTATGTGTTGTTTCAAAAAAAAAATCATGCGCCGACTGTTCGCGCGCTGGATTTTACCGCGCCTGGTGAAGCGTTATAGCGACGCGCTAAATTTTGCAGCGCCTGCTAAAGCAACCATCCTCCTGCGCGCGCTAAAACGCTATTTCGGCGCTGAAAAAAAAAATTAGCGCGCTCCGCGCCTGTTGGAGATGCTCTAAGCAAACACAAGACTAGCTGCTGGATTGATTCTAGCCGTCGGCAAGACACGCACGTATATGTGCACGTACGTATTGATTCCGCCCGTTGGAGATCAAGTGAAATACAGCAAACACGCTGACCCGATTCGCCGAGAATACACACGCACGACGCGTTGCTCCCTGGACTGCACCTTACACGCACGACGCGTTGCTTCCTTACACGCAGCAGACTGGTGGTAGCCGCGGGCGACCGTGGATCCTCGGGGTAGACTGGTGGTGACTCCAGCGACCTTCTCTCGTAGAACTGGATGAATCCAACACAGGAGAGCTCTTTAGAGAAAAGAAAACAGATCCGTTGAGGCTCACGGGTATGTGGAAGCTGAAGGCCATGGACTCGGATTGAGGGCGCTCGGCAATGGCCGGCACTGCGACGACCCAAGGAAGGAACACACATGGCTGCACCGCCGTGCGCTCGTATAACACCGCGCCCCACTCCCACGAGGACGTTGTCATAGTGAGGAAGCCGGCGTCAGACCGCACGGTGGAACGGCCGGATCGCGCCGCCGCCTGCCGCATCGAGGCAGATCGAAATCGCCGCCACCGCCAGCCGCCTGTTGGGTTCCGGCCCCATGGTCCATTTTCTCACTCACTATTTGTCCATCTCCTCTCACGATGCGGGCGGAGGCTGCAAAGTGCTAGACAAAGCATGCTATAGCTAAAATTTTCAGCCCTGCTTCATTAGCGATTCTTGACGGTGATGTGTCCGACGTCAGGCATGAGTTAGTCCTTTCTTGACGTGCACACTATCAACGTGAGGAAAGACAATTGTTTCTTGACGGTTAGCACACGACCGTCAACTTAAGCCATCCCGAGAGGAAAGAGTGTATGATTCTTGACGGTGTTGCCGTACACTACTAGGAAAGGGCTTATAGGTGAACCTAAATAAGTGGCGGGCGTGGCGGGGCACCCGCCACAGCTATTTTTGAAATGTAGCAATGGAGGGTACCAGGTTAGACCCGCCACTGGTACAGATGGAGCAGTGTCGGGCAAGGAAATGCGCCCGCCGTAGGTAGACAGTTTCAGAACTGGCCACGTAATGAAACCTAACTGTGGCGGGCGGTAACTGGAGCCCGCCACTGCTTATTCGTACGTCAGTGGCAAGCGTGCCTGTTGCCCGCCGCAGTTAAATTGATTTAGCAGGTACAGAGGATGTATAAAGTATGCGCACATAGCAGTGGCGGGTGGTTGGTATCGCCCGCCAGTGCTCTCCACTTTCGTGTGGCGGGCTCCTGCCGGCGCCCGTCACACGTAGACCCACGACGCTGTCGACGGTTTAGTTTCCCCCACACCCAAAAACCGATTCAAAAATTCCAATTTCCCCCGCCCCCGCCCCTACCCCCCAAATTTCGCCCGACTCGCCGCCGCCGCACCCCTCGTTGCCTCCTCTCCTCGCCGCCGCCGCGCCCCTCGTTGCCTCCTCTCCTCGCCACCGCCACGCCCCTCGTCGCCCCCGCCGCACCCCTCGTTGCCTCCTCTCCTCGCCGCCGCCGCGCCCCTCGTTGCCTCCTCTCCTCGGCGCCGCCGCCGCGCCCCTCGTTGTTGTCTCTCCTCGCCGCCGAACCCCTCGTCACCCCCGCCGCGCGCGCCCTTCGTCGACGCCGCGTCGCGGCCCTCCTCGCCGCCGCGGGCATGGACTCCTCCTCCAACACCGAAGGCATCTCGCTGCCGCCTCCACCGCCGAGCTCCTCCGCGATGGCTACACCTCCGGCCATCGCAACCTCCTCCGCCAACATCGGAGACCTCGCACCGCCTTCAGACGCCAAGCGAGCCACGTCTCCGGTATGGTCAAATCTGTGTTTAGGGTAAATAGATATTTAGGATGTATTAAATTTGAGTAGTGTGTCTTACTGTTATTTGTGCTTAGGGTAACTATGAGTAGATTAGGAATATTTTGTATAAGATTCATTGTAGTATCGTTGGCTTATATTTGTAGGTATTGACATGAGTGCTAATGTTTTGGCGAAACGTCGCCCCTCGTTGCCTCCTCTCCTCGCCGCCGACGAGCCCCTCGTCGCCCCCACCGCGCCCCTCGTTGCCTCCTCTACTCGCAGCCGCCGCCGCGCCCCTCGTTGTTGTCTCTCCTCGTCGCCGAACCCCTCGTCGCCCCCGCCGCGCGCGCCCTTCGTCGATGCCGCTTCGCGGCCCTCCTCGCCGCCGCGGGCATGGACTCCTCCTCCAACACCGGAGGCATCTCGCTGCCGCCGCCACCGCCGAGCTCCTCCGCGATGGCTACACCTCTGGCCATCGCGACCTCCTCCGCCAACATCGGAGACCTCGCGCCGCCTTCGGACGCCAAGCGAGCCACCTCTCCGGTATGGTCAAATCTGTGTTTAGGGTAAATAGATATTTAGCATGATTAAATTTGAGTAGTGTGTCTTACTGTTATTTGTGCTTAGGGTAACTATGAGTAGATTAGGAATATTTTGTATAAAATTCATTGTAGTATTGTTGGCTTATATTTATAGGTATTGACATGAGTGCTAATGTTTTGGCGAAACGTCGATTCATTTCCGTTTCGCCGAATTTCTGGCAATCGTTATGTCCTCTTTTTAGCAAATGTCATGTCGAATTTTTCTTTAATTTTTTAACTAGGATCCATTGTAGTATCGTTGGCTTATATTTGCAGGTATTGAAATGAGTGCTAATGTTTTGGCGAAACGTCGATTCATTTCCATTTCGCCGAATTTCTGGCACTCGTTATGTCCTCTTTTTAGTAAAGGTCATGTCGATTTTTTTTTTCATTTTGTAACTAGGATCCATTGTAGTATCGTTGGCCTATATTTGCAGATATTGACATGAGTGCTAATGTTTTGGCGAAACGTCGATTCATTTCCGTTTCGCCGAATTTCTGGAACTCGTTATGTCCTATTTTTTGCATAGGTCATGTCGATTTTTTTCTTTCATTTTGTAACTAGGATCTATTGTAGCAAACGCAACAAATCAATTTTTTATGCTTCATGACTCATAATTGCCACAATAAATTTTAGCAAACGCAACAAATGGATTCCGGAGAACCATCTTCTATGGACCCCTCAGCTCAGCGTCGTAAAAAGGGCAGAAAGTGAAAGAAGAAATCAGCCAATGAACCTACCGCCAGTAAGGCACCTGGAGAAGATGTGGTGAATGTTTCTACCAGTAGGTGCTTCATGCAAATGTTTAAGCTAGGTGAACCGATGTTACCACAACAGAAGTTGAGTGCTCTAAGCGTTGAAATTCAGCTTCTACACAAAGACGTAGTAGCTAGGTCAGGAAAGGGTGAGATGTATTACACCGCCAATGTCATAGAGGGCATTGGATTTGTTGATGAGTACCCTGCTGATAAAATATATCTTGGGTTTGAGAATGTGGTCAACGACAATATTTTCTACGTGGACGTAATCAAGCCGTCTTTAATGAGGCTTTGGTCGCTCTGGCATGCTACAAATCCATTACTCCGGAATGACGAAGTTTGCTTCGTTAATCTGTATCTCATGCATTGGGCCTATGTGGATTCTGATAAAGGCCAACGTCTTATCGCGACTTACCTCCACAAGACCATTGTTCATAGTTGTCAGCACAAAAAGGAGAAATTTATCATGCCTTACTTCGAAACGTAAGTTCATTTTGATACGTCTCCAACGTATCTATAATTTTTTATTGTTCCATACTATTATAGTATCAATCTTGGATGTTTATTATACAATTATATGCAATTATATATCATTTTTTGGGACTAACCTATTAACCTAGTGCCCACTGCCAGTTGCTGTTTTTTTGCTTATTTTTGGCTTTTCAGAAAATCAATATCAAACAGAGTCCAAACGGAGAAAAAAACTTTGGATTAATTTTTTCTGGACCAGAAGGGACCCTCGAAGGTTTGGTAGAAGACCAGAAGAGCCACGAGGGAGCGACAAGCTCGGGAGGCGCGCCCAGGGGGGTAGGCGCACCCCCAGGCTTGTGGGCCCCTTGTGGCACCTCTTGACCTAATTTCAAGCCTATAAATTCTCAAATATTCCCCATATACCAGAGAGCCACCTCAAATAACTTTTTCGCCGCCGCAAGCCTCTGTTCTTCCACGATCCCATTTGGAGGCCTTCTCCGGTAATCTGCTGGAGGGGAATCGATCACGGAGGGCTTCTACATCAACCTTGCTACCCTTCCGATGATGCGTGAGTAGTTTACCACAGACCTACGGGTCCATAGCTAGTAGCTAGATGGCTTCTTCTCTCTCTTTGATCTTCAATACAATGTTCTCCTCGATGTTCTTAGAGTTCTATTCGATGTAATCTTCTTTTGCGGTGTGTTTGTTGGGATCCGATGAATTGTGGGTTTATGATCAGATTATTCATGAGAAATATTTGAGTCTTTTCTGAACTTATTTATGCATGATTGTTATAGCTTTGTATTTCTCTCCGATCTATCCGTTTGGTTTGGCCAACTAGATTGATTTATCTTGCAATGGGAGAGGTGCTTTATGATGGGTTCAATCTTGCGGTGCTCTATCCCAGTGACAGAAAGGGACAAGACACGTATTTGTATTGTTGCCATTAAGGATAAAACGATGGGGTTTATTCATATTGCTTGAGTTTACTTTGTCTACATCATGTCATCTTGCTGAAGGCGTTACTCTGTTTTCATAAACTTAATACCCTAGATGCATGCTGGATAGCGGTCGATGGGTGGAGTAATAGTAGTAGATGCAGGCAGGAGTCGGTCTACTTGTCTCGGACGTTATGCCTATATACATGATCATTGCCATGAATTTATCATAACTATGCGCTTTTCTATCAATTGCCCAACAGTAATTTGTTTACCCACCGTATGTTATCCGTTCGAGAGAGAAGCCTCTAGTGAAAACTATGGCCCCCGGGTCATTTATCCATCATATATAAAATCAAAAATACCTTGCTGCAATTTTATTTCTTTTATTTTATTTTGCAATTTACTTTATCTATCTATCACTATCAGAATTAATCCTTGCAAGTAACCGCCAAGGGGATTGACAACCCTCTTGTTTGCGTTGGGTGCAAGTAATTATTTTTGTGTGTGTAGGTGCTGCTAACGAGGTTCTGTGTAGTTCTCCTACTGGATTGATAACCTTGGTTCTTAACCGAGGAAAATACTTATCTCTACTGTACTGCATCATCCTCTCCTCTTCGGGGAAATCCCAACGTAGATCACAAGTAGCACATTTCTTTATGCTTTTGCACATATACACCTAAGTACTTTGATGCCAATCTCATTAATGCTACATTGTTCAATTGTTTTGTGCAGCAATGAACACTGGATCGTCATCGCACTGATGCCCCGTGATAACCCACAAGTATAGGGGATCAATTGTAGCTTTTTCGATAAATAAGAGTGTCGAACCCAACAAGGAGCTAAAGGTAGAATCAATATTCCCTTCAAGTTCTATCGACCACCAATACAACTCTGCGCACACCAACGTTTGCTTTACCTAGAAACAAGTATGAAACTAGAAGTACTTTATAGGTGTAATGCTAGAACTACTTTGCAAGAATAAAACTAGGAGTACTTTACGAGAATAAAACTACGAGTAATTTGCAAGATAATAAAAGTAGCAAGCTTTTTGTAACACAAAAGAAAGATTGTCCATAGGCAATTGAATATGACATGTGTGATAATTATTATATGCAATGAGGGAGAGGCATACGCTAACATACTTTCCGTACTTGGATCATATGCACTTATGATTGGAACTCTAGCAAGCATCCGCAACTACTAAAAATCATTAAGGTAAAACCCAACCATAGCATTAAGTAAAAAGTCCCCTTTACTCCCATACGCAACAACCCCCTTACTCGGGTGTAACCTTCTGTCACTCTAGCCGCCCACTATAAGCGAATTATGAACGTATTGCAAACACTACAGCGGGAATCCCTCACGCTTGCGCGACACGGAGGGCACCATAGGACAGTACCATATCAACATAAAACTCATATCAATCACACCATACCACAATTAACCCATAGGACAAAAAGAATCTACTCAAACATCATAGGATAGCCATACATCATTGGATAATAATATATAGTGTTAAGCACCATGTTCAAGTAGAGAATTATAGTGGGAATAGAGAGGTTACACCGCTGCATAGAGGGGGAGAGAGTTGGTGATGACGGCGGCAAAGTTGTTGGTGTAGATCGCCGTCACGATGGTTGCCTTGGCGGCCTTCCGGCGCCACCGGGAGACAGGGGGAGAGAGCCCCCCTCCTTCTTCTTCTTGCTTGGCTTCCCCCCTAGATGGGAGGAGAGTTACCCCTTTGGTCCATGGCCACCATGGCTCCCGGAGGGGAGGAGCCCCTCCGAGATTGGATCTCTCTCTGTTCTCTTCTGTTTCGCGTCCCTGTTTTCTGGCCTTTCACCGTTTCTTATATTCCCGAAGATCCGTAACTCCGATTGCGCTGAAATTTTAACACGATTTTTTTCTCGATATAAGCTTCCTTGCGGCCGAAGAAGAACCCCAACCGACTTACGGTGTGCCCACAAGGCACCACCGCGCGGCCAGGGGGTCGCGCCCATCTGCCTTGTGTAGGCTGTGGGCCTCTGTTTGCGTTGATTCCTCCTCCCAAAAATCACATATATTCCAAAATAATTCTCCGTAAAATTTTATTGCATTTGGACTTTGTTTGATATGGATTTTCTGCGAAACAAAAAACAAGCAGAAAACAGGAACTCGCACTGGGCACTGGATCAATATGTTAGTCCCAAAAATAATATAAAATGTTGCCAAAAGTATATGAAAATTGTAAAATATTGGCATGAAAAATAAAAAATTATAGATACGACGGAGACGTATCAGCATTCCCAAGCTTAATTCCTGCTCGTCCTCGAGTAGGTAAATGATAAAAAGATAATTTTTGATGTGGAATGCTACCTAGCATAAGCTTGATCATGTAATCTAATCATGGCATGAATATTAAGACACAAGTGATTCAAAGCAATAGTCTATAATTTGATATAAAGATATCAATACTCAGGCATACCAACAAACAGTCATGTCTTTCAAAATAAAAATGCTAAAAAAAGTTATCCCTACAAAATCACATAGCCTTGTCATGCTCCATCTTCTTAACACAAAATATAAATCATGTACAACCCCGATGTCAGCCGAGCAATTGGTTCATACTTTTTAACGCGCTTCAGCTTTTTCAACCCCCACGCAATACATGAGCGCAAGCCATGGATATAGCACTATAGGTGGAATAGAATGCGGTGGTAGGGATCAATAAGGAGAAGTCAAAAAGGGAGAAAGTCTCGCATCAACTAGGCAGATCAACGGGCTATGGAGATGCCCATCAATCGATATCAATGCGAGGAGTAGGGATTGCCATGCAACGGATGCACTAAGAGCTATAAGTGTATGAAAGCTCAAACTGAAAACTAAGTGGGTGTGCATCCAACTTGCTTGCTCATGAAGACCTCAGGCATTTGAGGAAGCCCATCATCGGAATATACAAGCCAAGTTCTAAAATGAAAAATTCCCACTAGTATATGAAAGTGACAACTCAGGAGACTCTCTATATGAAGAACATGGTGCTACTCTGAAGCACAAGTGTGGTAAAAGTATAGTAACATTGCCCCTTCTCTCCTTTTCTCTCATTTTTTTTGTTTTCATTTTTGTTTCTCTTTTTTTGTTGGGCTCTTTTTGGCCTCTTTTTTTCATTTTTTTTCCAGAACAGTCTCATGGACCTCATCCCCACTTTTTCGAGGACTCATTAGTCTCCACTATTCTTTCCTCACTGGGACAATGCTCTAATAATGATGACCATCACACTTTTATTTACTTACAACTCGATATTAGAACTCGATACTAGAACAAATATGACTCTATATGAATGCCTCTGGTGGTGTACCAGGATGTGCAATGATCTAGCATAGGAAAGATATCAAAAAATGGACAAGCCATGAAAATATCATGCTAGCTATCTTACGATCATGCAAAGCAATATGACAATGAATGGTCAAGTCATGTATATGATGATGGTGGAAGTTGCATGGCAATATATCTCGGAATGGCTATGGGAATGCCATAATAGGTAGGTATGGTGGCTGTTTTGAGGAAGATATAAGGAGGCTTATGTGTGATAGAGCGTATCATATCACGGGGTTTGGATGCACCGACGAAGTTTGCACCAACTCTCGAGGTGAGAAAGGGCAATGCACGGTACCGAAGAGGCTAGCAAATTGCGGAAAGGTGAGAGTGCGTATAATCCATGGACTCACATTAGTCATAAAGAACTCACATACTTATTGCGAAAGTCTATTAGCCCTCGAAGCAAAGTACTACTATTCATGCCCCTAGGGGGGAGGTTGGTAGGAGTTAACCATCGCGCGCCCCCGACCTCCACGCAAAGGAAGACACTCAATAATAAATCATGCTCCAACTTCTTAGCATAACTAAAGACTATACATGCATGCTTCGGGAATCACAACCCTTAACACCAATATTCTTACTAAACCACAATTATTCACTAGTACCTCCCACATATTACCATCTTAATATCGCAGACCTATTGCAAGGAATCAAACATATCATATTCAGTGATCTACAAGTTTTATGTAGGATTTTATGACTAACCATGTGAATGACCAATTCCTGTTGACTCTCTAAATAGATATAAGTGAAGCATGAGAGTTTAATTCTTTCTACAAAAGACCACACTCTAATAAATATAAGTGAAGCAAAAGAGCATTCTACAAATAACGGTTTTCTATATGAAGAGAAACAGGCATCCAAACTTCAAATGATATAAGTGAAGCACATGAAGCATTCTATAAAGCCATATTCAAAAGATATAAGTGAAGTGCATGAAGCATTCTATAAATCAACCAAGAACTATCTCATACCAGCATGGTGCATTATTAAAAGAAAAATAAAAAGCACATGACGCTCCAAGAATTTACGCATATCATGTGAACAAAACAAAAACCGAGACATACCGATAATTGTTGAAGAAAGATGGGATGCCTTCCGGGGCATCCCCAAGCTTAGACGATTGAGTCTCGTTGAATATTTATTTGGGGTGCCTTGGGCATCCCCAAACTTGAGCTCTGGCCTCTCCTTATTCTCCTCATATCGATACCTCCTTGATCTTCGAACACTTCATCCACACAAAACTTAACCGAACTTTTTATTAGAGGGGTTAGTACATATAACATCAAATCCCATCATGTCCTGCTGTAACATTATTGTATAATTATAATCAAACATTACCCACTGTATGCTATCACAATTCTATGGCTCCCAAGTCAATGGAGCTCAACAAGATTTCAAACATACGCAAATAAAGAAACTATAACAGCAATCTATGAAAACAGGACAGTCTGTAAAGATGCAGATGGTACATATACTTCTGTAACTAAAACAATTCTGAAAAATTAGGATAAAATAAACAATTTGCATAGAAGTACTGTGTAAAAATTTCAGAATTTTTTCATGTTCCAGTAAATTATAGAAATTCAAACACTACAGCAAAAGTTTCTGTTTTTTCACAGCACACACCAAACAAGCAATTTAAACATCCTAAAGGTAAATCTTGGCATATTATTTTTATAATACAATGGATTTGTACAAGGGGATAATTATTTTTATGATAAACTTCCATGAAAAATTCTACATTGTTTCCATGAGCATGAACACTAGTGTTCAAGGTCGACCCTCACTTCTTCAATGCATAACCTTCCAATCGCTTCTCTTTTTGAAAAAGTTTTTAGGTTCCCCTCTATATTTTTTTGTTTTTAAACTTTTTAAAAGCACACAACAGAAATAAATGACTCTCTAAAACTTACAGGTTGTCTCCCACGCAGCGCTTTCTTTAAGGCCATTAAGCTAGGCATAAAGTGCTCAAGTAATCGATCCACCCGGATCCCAAGGTATATCAAAGCCAATTTTAATTAACAATGATTTGTAATTTAGTACTGAGCACAAAGCAACATATATCATGCAATGACGAAGTCTAACTCTCTTCCTATGCATCGGCAGGTCATAAAAGAACAATTAATGCACATCAAGTAAAGGCCAATGCATAGTATAAACGGTTTCTTGCAATTTTATCGTATTGGAAACATAGAGAGGCGGAGATGTAGTTCCTCTCTCATAATAATTGCAAGTAGGAGCAGCAAGCACATGCATATTATATCCATCAAAATTATCATGTGCAATAGTAAAACGCAACCCATCAATGTAATCCTTAATAAGCGCAAACTTCTCCGATATAGTGTAGTTGGGAGAATTCAAAAAGATAATAGGACTATCATGTGTGGGTGCAATAGCAACAATTTCATTCTTAACATAAGGAACTATAGAAAGTTCATCTCCGTAAGCATCATTCATATTGGCATCATGGCCACAAGCATAGCAAGCATCAATTTCATCAAAAAGGGATATTTCAAACGAATCAAAGGGATCATAGCAATCATCATAGCATTCATCCTTCGGTAAGCACGAAGGGAAATTAAACAATGTATGAGATAAAGAGTTACTCTCATCAGAAGATGGGCACGGGTGATCAATCCGCTCTTCCTCCTTTTGTTCTTCGCTCTCCTCCTCAATTGTTTCATCTAATGAGCTCACAGTGTCATCAATTTCTTCTTCCATAGATTCCTGCAAAATATTAGTCTCTTCTTGGACAGCGGATGTGTCCTCAATATATTCTTTCACATAAGCATTAGAAGTATAGTTTTCATAGCAATATTTAAGTATGGCAAAATTTTCAGATTTGTAAAGAGTAGCATCACACTTTTGAATCAAAGAAGCAATTTCATGTGAACCCTTAAAAGCAACAAATTCTTCTATTTGTTCAATATCAAAGTAACTATAAACACCTCTGGCATAAGAAGATAAGATTCCATTATCCTTAAACTCACATTGGTACTGAAGGTGTTTTTTAGGGTCTTCAAAACAACAAGTAAAATCATGTATTTCACATAAATTCCAAGCATAGCAATTCAAAGTATTAATATGATGCCATAAGAGTTTCCCTTTTTGAGACAAGCGGTGTCGCACAAAATAAGCATGTTCATCTAATGATTTTCCCTCAACTAAGCTAGTTGGGTTTTCAACACGAGCACAAAGGGATCAAAGATGATCCAAGTAGAAAGCTTCAGCAGTATGATAGATTTTGGGTGGTTCTTCAACCATTGGTTTAGCAAGTACAACTATTTTTTTTGGTATTTTACGTTTCCTACCCATAACTAAAGATAGAAAACAAGAGCACAAAATAAAAAAACTACTTAGTGATAAAGCAAACAAGCACACACGAGAATATCAACCCCATGCTATTGCTCACCGGCAACGGCGCCAGAAAAAGGTCTTCATAACCCACAAGTATAGGGGATCAATTGTAGATTTTTTGATAAATAAGAGTGTCGACCCCAGCAAGGAGCTAAAGGTAGAATCAATATTCCCTTCAAGTTCTATCGACCACCGATACAACTCTGCGCTCTGAAGGAAGTTCTCAATGCTGCTTTTTTGACGGCCGAGCTTATTTCTTTGATTCCAGGAGAGACCCTAAGAAGCCGTGGACCGCTCTGAAGGAAGTTCTCAATGCTGCTTTTTTGACGTGTCATAAGACCGACCGTAAAAACATACCGCATTTGCAGTACAAATTTAACACTAGCTTCTGTTACCGGCAACAACCGAAAGGCGAAACCACGCACATGTCTGGCTACTATGCCATGGTCGTGAAGGATGACTATGTGCGCCCAGGACCACTTTTGTAGCCGTCGCCGTCGCACGGCTGGGACCTCGCGCCGCCGCGAGACAGGAAAACACCGAGGAGGCAGGGGGCGCGTACGCCGCGCGATGCCGCTGCGCTAGGGCGACCGCGTCCCGGACGCCGCATCAGGCAGGGGAGCATAGCTGCACAGAGCAAGGGCGCTGCCTCCATCACCGCTGCAGCGGCCGCCCCTTCCCCGCCAGCAGCTCGGGCACTGAAGTCGCCGCCGTGCTTTTGTCGTCGACGACGGCGGCTGCAGCCGGCCGGGAGGCTTGGAGCCGAATCGCCATGGCCGCCAGCTCGCTTCCAAATCGTCGCGAGGCACGCGCCGTAGGGGTGTAGCAGCTGCGGCCGCCGAGTGTAGGCGTCGCCCCCACGGAGTTCATGCGTGTGGCGGCCACGGCCCGCGCACGCGGTGGCGCATGGGGACGGAGAGGTAAGGGGGGGGGGCGGAGGCGCGCGAGGTCGGCTCTCGGCAGCAGCGCGCGACGGCTGTTCCCGGCGACGACGACTCCTCTTGACGGCGGCGCGCGAGGGCGGCTCCCGAGCGCAGCCAGTCTTCCACGCGAAGACTTAACGCGTGTGTCCTGCGCTAGGGATAAGACCCGGACGTGGCCTTATTTGCCTCCACCAATGGGCATTCAGCTTGCCACGTCAGCGATCCGTATGCTGGATGCTCATTGGTGGATGGTGTGCTTCTTGCCATGTTTTAAATATAGTTTAAAAATAGCAAATGGCCACGGAAAAATTTCAAATTTTGACACGGATCATCTAATGATGTAGCTTGAGTGTAGAAAAAAATTTCAAAGCCAATGGATGAAGTGGCGGTCACTTCGCATGCAAACTTGGTTCGTTTCATCTTGTAACCTAGTTTCTTCCTCGGAGATAGCCCGTTTTGTGAAGGAATTTTTTTCAAAAATTTCATATTGAAAGTTTGGTATTTTTCCTCGGAACTAGTACACATAAAAAGACTCCATGCGAAAGGATTGCATTTTCTGAACTTGTATTCCTTTTCTTTCATTTTTTTTTCAAAACGGGGTCAAAATGCCCGGCATGGCTATTCATGGCAAGGGGTTGATTCTCTCAAAACTCTAAATGGTTCTTCCATATAATTACTACTTGTGTACCAAAAAACTATTTTTCCTAATTTTTAGGACAAAGCTATCACACACTTGGTGTTCAAATTTGAATTACTTTCTGGAAATGAGCATAAGTTATTTAAAGGTGCGAAAGTAGCTAGAAATCTAGAAAATCTATAACACTTGGGAATTATCCATCAAATATGGTCTACTTTATGTGAAAATTGGAGTGGTGCCATTTTGCACCTTGTTTTTTGTACTTGCTTCACAAAAAATACCCATTTTGACACTTAGAAAATAGGAAATGATTTTTTTGTACCAAATTTTTGGAAACTTTATTTGGCAACATTGTTTGTAATGGCAAGATACACATATGTGTCTAATTTGGGTGCATTATAATAAACTATGCAATAAATATGGCCATCACCTTCGTCATTTGACTTGAAAGCAATGAATGTTCATACACGATAGCCCGTTTTGTGAAGGAATTTTTTTTTTCAAAATTGTCATATTGAAAGTTTCGTATTTTTTCTCACAACTAGTACACATAAAAAGACTCCATGCGAAATGATTTCATTTTCTGAACTTGTATTTTTTTCTTTTAATTTTTCCAAAACGGGGTCAAAATGGCCATCATGGCTATTCATAGCAAGGGGTTGATTCTCTCAAAACTCTAAGTGGTTCTTCCATATAATGACTACTTGTGTACCTAAAAATATTTTTGCTAATTTTTAGGACAGAGCTATCATGCACTTGCAGTTCAAATTTGAATTACTTTCGGGAAATCAGCATAAAGTCATTTAAATGTGCAAAAGTAGCTAGAGTTCTAGAAAATCTATAAAACTTAGGAATTGTCCATCAAATATGGTCTACTTTATGTGAAAATTGGAGTGGTGCCATTTTACACCCTGGTTTTTGTACTTGCTTCACACAAATACCCATTTTTTGATACTTAGAAAATAGAAAATGATTTTTTGTACAAAAAAGTTGAAAACTCTATTTGGCAACATTGTTTCTAGTGACAAGATGCACCTATATGCCCAAGTTCACCACATTATCATAAACTATGCAATGAATATGGTCATCACGTTGGTCATTTGAGACCATATGTTTACATGGCAAAAAGTGTAATTTATATGGCCTCAAATGAAAGTTCTCAACATAAAAATTATCCGTCTCATCAAAATGAACAACTTTGGTTTTTGAATCATCTTCATCCGAGGTCGTATGCAACCTCTACAGGCAAAACCATGCATCATAACGAAGACCCCCTTTTGCCGAGTGTGGCACTCGGTAAAGACCCCCTTTTGCCGAGTGTAGCACTCGGCAAAGCCCTGTTTGCCGAGTTTTGTTGTTTTGCCGAGTGTTTCGTCCACGACACTCGGCAAAGCACCTGTTTGCCGGGTTTCGCTTTTTTACCGAGTACAATTTTGGTTGGAACTCGGCAAAGACACTATTGCCGAGTGCCCGACATATTGCACTCGGCAAAGACACTATTGCCGAGTGCCCGACATATTGCACTCGGCAAAGAGCGTAACACTCGGCAAAGAGGAAAATTCCAGTAGTGGCATATGATGACTTCGTAAAATCTCGAGATGGTATGTGTCGGCTCAGTCTCTCGAAGGTGCTCATAGGGGTAGGGTGTGCGTGTATGCGTTCATAGGGGTGAGTGTATGTGCGTATATATGAGCGCTTGCGTCTGTACTGTGTTAAAATAAACAAAGACAAGTGGTGGTTAAGTCGATCGTCTTCACTACTACATATCATGAATGGGAAATTTTGTTTCATATCCAAAACCACATGCTTAAAATGGAAACCAACGCTAATGGATTTCGCATGTTAATCCCGCGAAATAACCTAAGCTTGCCTAAATTGGTTTATTTTACATGTTAATCCTACATATTTAATCTCGCATGTATGTGATGCATATTAATTGATAACCTTTAAGTGCAATCAAAATATCTTTCTATGCATGTTAATTCTCATGTATGTTTATAGTATTAGTCAAGACGTGCATTGCATGTGCACGATTACTAGTACAGAGGAAGAGTAAGGAAAAGAGGCGCTTGCCTGGGTGCCAGGCAATTCAGCCAGACCCATGAGGAAGGAAGGGAAAGCAGGAAAAAAAATAGACGGTGAGTGGTTGGGCTGCGACCCAGGAAAGAGAAAAGGTAGGGGAGAGAGAGAGATGGGCTTGGCCCATTTGGTTGGGAAGAGAGAGATGCAGATTGGGCTAGGCCCATTTTTTTTTGGAAGGAGACAAAACATGTGGGAAGAGAGAAGGAAATAGAAATGGATTTCTTTTTACATAAATTCAGACAGTGAATAAAGACTCAAATATAAAATCAAACAAAGTTCAAAAAATCCAAAGAAGATTCTGAGCAGCATACTTTAATATGTCAAAAAGAGAAAGATAAAACCCAACTAAAAGAAATGTACAAAAGTAAAACATTTAATTTAGGTTAACATTAATTCAAATTAAATCCTCCAAATGTATGAAAACTCAATTTAAGCTTTGCTTAACCAAATAAAACAAACAAATTTTTGTGGCCTTGCTTTTTAGAAAATATTTTTTAAACATTCTGAAAATTAGGATGTTACGGTGTTTATTGTTGGATTCCGTGCATGAGTTTGCTGGGCTAGTTTCCTACCAATTCGTGAAGCTCGGGATCCCAATCCATGTAAATGTAATAGAGATAACCAAAATACTGATGATGTAAAAAGCCATGACAACATAGTAGATTTGGTAAAACCGACCACAACTCACTTAAGCAGGGTCTCAAATTGAAGAGTTTTCTTTCTTGTCATTTCTTTTAGTACTTCAATTCAGCATATTTTCATGCGATCAATTATTCATGCTTAGTTGCTTACACACTGAACATTGTTACAGAGTCGCGAAAATTAGCCACCGAATCAATTGCCCATGCCCATGTAGACTTTTCTTGCGAACATAACTTTTGCCTGTGATGGCCCTTCGGATGGTGCCAACTCTGGCGCATTGTGTTGTGGCGGTGGTGCAGGCATACACTTATTGAAGCAGATGCATTTGGAGAGTACGCAATATCCGCTGTGGAAGCCCTCCTTTTGGCAACTCTTCATGCATTCCTTCCAGTCCATGCATCCGTGGTTGTAATCCTTGTTCATGGAGGGGGGAAGCTGAGAAAGCCTCCGCACCTGCACCAGAGAGTTTAACACCCAAAACTTTAATTAATATATATATATGTACTTGCATGATACCACTATGATCAATTTGCCAAATGCACACACATATACAAATTTCATAAAAATGTGTAATCCATGAGCTTACGATATGTATGTATATGTATAAATTGGAGTTAACATATGATCTTACGATAGTATCTAAACTTACCGTGGCACATGACGAGCAAAACCAGAGTGAAGGCAACAAGCAATTGTGCTCTGTTGAACGCCATGGCCAAGACGATTAAACGTTGCTTTGCTTTTCTTGTGCTTTGATGGGATTGATGTGAACCGAATCTGTGCTATTTATAGAGACGGTCATTTGAGCTTCCATTGAATGTCCAAGATGAATCGATGTGGAATCCCAATTACAGTTATAAGAGTATTCATGTCTCATAAATGCAAGTGCTTTAATACTTCAAATATGTGATAAACAAATGTTGTATATACATATATTTCTATCTCGGCTATAAATCCAAGTGCTTTAATACTGCAATACGTGATATCAAAATGTCAGATATACATATACTAGTCGAAGGCACGTGCTTTGCACGTGTGCGTTTTTTTTTTTTTTTTTTTTTTTTTTTTTTGCGAGGAAAAAGAGAGCTTATATTAACTTAGGGTGGGATGTCGCTCATACATAACTTCACAGTCCCCTCCGTACCCGAGCCTAGCCACACCGCCGTACGTGGCGTACTACGTCCATAAGCCGCAAGGCTATGACTAACTTTATTCTATGAGCGACTAACTAAGCTTAATACAACCTCTCTTTCAGACATCAGGGACTGAACCTCACGCACTACAGCCATATATCATGATCGATCACCTTGCTGCGACCGGATCATCACAATTGCACGTGTGCGTTATTAATTAAATGTATTTAAATTTCATACGAACAAGAACCTTCAATACAAACTGAGCACTTTTTACATGAATTGTTTTATCTTTGCAACCTCGTGCCGAGTTACAATGTCCTGATAAATTTCCATTTTATTAAATTGCCAAAAATATGTCACATAATTTTGGTTGGTAGTTGCTTTACAAACTTTACAATGTTCAGATAAATTTCCACTTTCTTAAATTGCCAAAAATATCTCACGTAATTTTGGTTAGTAGTTACTTTACAAACTTGCAGACTTGCAGTCAATATTCACAAAGTGGCAGTTCACGTCATAGGATCATATTTTGTTTAGAAAATGATCACCACTTCCCCGCAAAAAAAGAAAGAGAGAAAATGATCAGATGCATGCATTCTAGTACAACACTTGGACGTAGATGGAATGCAACCAGGTGCTGGGCAAGAATTATTAAAGGTCGCATATCCAGAAACAATTGCCAAAAAATGTATGTATGTCCATGTATACATTTATATGCATGGTAGCGTCTTTTTATGTGTATGAACCGTGAAAAATCTTGCCTCCTGCCTTCCTGCCTCAGCAGAAATACAATTTTTGGCTATTACTCAGTCATACGGGCCATGAAGCCTGCCATTGGGCCAGCTATAACCACTCCATCCAGTTTTAAATATGCTAACACCATGTTCTCGAAAGAAAATCGCTAACACCAGGCCACATCACGCTGCTTGCAAAAAGAAAAAGGGAAAAACAGGCCACATCACGCTTCCTCTGCCATCGAGCAGAGCACCTGCGCGCCGCCACAGTGCCACGCCCCTTCACATCAATCACATCCCGTCCCTGCACCCGACCCACCGAACCCCGACTCAAGGGCAGGCATGTCGCCGGCGTAGTGCACGACCTTGCGCATCTGGCAGTCTTCCTCGGCAGGCACGGCGACGCTCGCATCCGGCCGCGCAGCAGACGCCGACAGGTGCCACGCTCCACGCCTCCAAAGCTCCATCGTGACGGGGACCACCAATCGATTTGCTCCACACATCCACCCATCCAGGCAAAAAGAGGTTGGCAAGCATCGATTTACCGGAGGCCGGATTTTACCGTGGTTTGTGGAGTTTTCTAGAAGGAGCTAGTACTGTTTTTAGGTTGGCGGGAGCACTGTGAGTAGCGAATCCTTGTAACATGAGCCATTCGATCTAATAGATCCGACGGCTACCAGTGAATTCATTCTGCTAGTGGCGGGTAAAATAGGTGAGGCGATGGTAGATTCAAATATTCAAAAAATCGTGTACTATAGTAGTAGAGATTTGTGTCTCGTGTATAAATGAAAGTGCTTTAATACTGCAAATACATGGTATCAAAATGTTGGACATGTTGTTATTTCTATCCCGTGTACAAATGTAAGCATTTTAATACAACAAATACATGATATCAAAATGTCAGACATACATGTAATTCTATCTCGTGTATAAATGCAAGTGCTTCAATACTACAAACACGCGGCATCAAAATGTCAGATATACATGTATTTATATCTTGTGTATAAATGCAAGTGCTTTAATACTACAAATACTTGTATTTCTATCTCGCGTTTGACTGCTGATGTGTAGATCTATTTTTCCAATGCCATATCGGCAACTTGTGTTTTTAAACCAAGTGAATATTTCATGATAATCTGAACGTTTTGTGATAATATAAAGAAAGCGGTACAAGACATAACATCATGCGTTCATTGATCTAGTAAAGCATTACTATATTAATAGCCCCCACAATCAATAGATACTCAAAACCATATAATCTGTTCAGCATTAATATTATCTTTATAATTGTACGTAACATCATCTGATCGTCTAATGGAGCCTTACTATACTAGATACATCATCTTAACAATGCTTCAGTGAACCCACATTATTGCTTCGACCACAACATATAGATTTTTCTAACTGTAAATGCAATATGAACAAGAGTTTTAATCACATGTCCTGATATAGAATCACAAAAAAAATTGGCTATCTTGTGGTCGCAAAAAAGATATTAAACTCTATGTATTGGTCTAAGGTCCAAACAAATAACACATTTGGTCATTAATGTGATATTGTTTTTGTGATGGCGCAATAATCAAATTTCCACAAAATAAAGCAAATTAAATATAGTTCCCTCATAGGTGGTATGTAATTTAGCATAATGTTTTCAATGGTTGTTGAACCATTTTATTATGTTCATGTGTAATTTGAATATCATGAAACCATAAGTTCATTTCTCATACAGTTTCGACACGCTGAATACAATGTCGTCATATTTGAGAGGGCCGCCATGCTAGTTATACAAAAAAGCATAGAGACTACTTTGTTGGGAAACGTCGGCGCTTCGTCCCGAAAGTCTTCTCCTATTTTTTTTCTAGGGAAAATGGCTTCATATAGGTCATTTGGAGCTCCGGAGAATAGCTATCTCTGTTGTAGCTTTTTCAGGTTCAGAATTCCAG
This sequence comes from Elymus sibiricus, assembly GCA_039707655.1. NCBI lineage: Eukaryota > Viridiplantae > Streptophyta > Magnoliopsida > Poales > Poaceae > Elymus > Elymus sibiricus. The sequence goes on along the minus strand of CM077668.1, from coordinate 394,755,845 downwards.
CTGCCGGCAATCTTACCCTTCAAGTGTATCTTGCATTTTAAGAGAGAAAAGGCATTAGAATTGCATCATAAAGTGAAATATAGATCTAAAACATTATAAATAATAGTAGGAAATCATGATGCAAAATGGATGTATCAATTGATACCTACCAAATGAGTGGTTGGCTGTTTCAAAAAACTCAAATAACTATGTGATTAAATTTTAATCAGTTTTATGACAGGTTGGGCCCACTCATAAGCGAACCATTTTGTTAACCGCTTATTTGACCGTTAAGTTGGAGGAGGGCCCACCCGTCAGCATCAACAATTGGCTATCTCCGACCTTTCTCTTGTTGGCATTTCATCAAACACCTAGCCACCGGAAGCAGCTCCTTGGATCATGATATGTCTCAAACGTATCTATAATTTTTGGTTGTTCCATGCTATTATATTATCACTTTTATATAATTTTTATAACAATTTATATATATTTTGGACTAGCCTATTAATTTAGTGCCCAGTGTCAGTCTCCGTTTTTTGCTTGTTTTTGGTTTCGCAGGAAATCCATATCTAGAAAGGTCCAAATACGATACAAATTTTTGACTATTTTTTATAGACCATGAAGGACCCTAGAAGCTTCGGAGGAGCATCAGACGATCACCAGGGGGCCTACACGGCCAGGTGGCATGCCCTGGGCCTAGGGCGCGCCACCCAGGCTTGTGGGGCCCACAGGCACCACCTTACCTCTGTTCCACTGCCATAAATTCCTCTAAATACCGAAAACCATTCCCCGTATTATTAGAAGAATTTTATCTCCGACGCAAGTTCCTGTTTGACGAAGATCCAATCTGGGGGCCTGTTTCGGAGCTCTTCCAGAGGGGGAAGACATTGTCGGAGTCTTCTTCATCAACCATGCTGCCTCCATGATGATATGTAAGTAGTTCCATCAGAACCTTAGGGTCCATAGTAGTAGCTAGATGACTCTATCTCTCTCTCTTTGGATCTTCAATACCATGTTCCCGTGAGCTTCTCACATGATTGAGATCAATTCGATGTAATATGTGTTGTGTTTGTTGGGACATGATGAATTGTCACTTTATGGATCAAATTGTTCATTGAAATCAATTGAACCTTTTGAGGTTTTATTTGTTGTATAATTAAATAGCTTTGCATGCTCTCCGATTTATCTATTTTCTTTGGCCAAGTGATACGTCTCCAACGTATCTATAATTTATGAAGTATTCATGCCATGTTTATTATAGTTTTGTATGATTTTGGTGCACTTTTATATGGCTTTTATACGATTTTTATGGACTAACATATTGACCTAGTGCCCAGTGCCAGTTGTTGTTTTCAGCTTGTTTTTTGTTTTCCAGAAAATCCATATCAAACGAAGTCCAAATGCAGCGAAACTTTTTGACGATTTTTTCTGGAAGGAAATGGACCCAGGAAGCTTCGGGGAAGCAGCAGAAGAGCCACAGGGGCCCCACGAGCCACCTGGGCACGCCACCCCCCCAGGCGCGCCCTGGTGCCTCGTGGGCCCCCTGTGGCACCTCTTTGCGTTATTCCAACGCTGAAAAATCATATATATTCAGAAACCCCCGAAAGTTAACCTAGATGAGTTTTTACGCCGCCGCAAGCCTCTGTACCTCCACGATCTCATCTACAGCCCTTTTCCGGCACCCTGCCGGAGGGGGGAAAGCATCACCAGGGGCCATCTTCATCATCCCGACGGTCTCCATGATGAGGAGGGAGTAGTTCACCCTTGGGGCTGAGGGTATGTACCAGTAGCTATGTGTTTGATCTCTCTCTCTCTCTCTCTCTCTCTCTCTCTCGTGTTCTTGATTTGGCATGATCTTGATGTATCGCGAGCTTTGTTAATATAGTTGGATCATATGGTGTTTCTTCCCTCTCTATCCTTGTTGTGATGAATCGAATCTTTTCCCTTTGAGGTTTCGTTATTGTCGGATTGAATATTTCAGATTTGAGAACACTTGATGTATGTCTTGCATATGAATACCCGTGGTGACAATGGGGTATTATATTGATTCACTTGATGTATGTTTTGGCACTCAACTCGCGGATTCCCGAGGTGACATTGGGGTAATCTATGCATAAGGGTTGATGCACGTTTTCATTATCTTTTCTCCGATAGAAACTTTGGGGTGCTCCTTGAAGTTCTTTGTGTGGATTGAATATTATGATCTGAAGTTGTTTGATGCATATCGAATAATCAACTCACGGATACTTGTGGTGACATTGGATTATCTAGGTGACATTAGAGTTGGTTGATGTGTATTATATGGTGTTATTTTAGTACGAACTCTAGGGCTGTTTGTGACACTCATAGGAATAGCTCAATAGATCGATCGGAAAGGATAACTTTGAGGTGGTTTCGTACCCTACAAACAATTTCCATCTTATGTTCTCCGCTAATAGGAACTTGGGAGTGATTCTTTATCACACGTTGAGGGATGATTATATGATCCAATTATGTTAGCATTGTTGAGAGATTGCACTAGCGAAAGTATGAACCCTAGACCTTGTTTCTAAGCGTTGCAATACCGTTTGTGCTCACTTTTGTTACTTGTTACCTTGCTGTTTTTTTATTTTCAGATTATAAAAACCTATTTCTACTATCCATACTACACTTTTATCACCATCTCTTCGCTGAACTAGTGCACCTATACAATTTACCATTGTATTGGGTGTGTTGGGGACACAAGAGATTTCTTGTATTTGGTTGCAGGGTTGTTTGAGAGATATCATCTTCAACCTACACCTCCCACGGATTGATAAACCTTAGGTCATCCACTTGAGGGAAAATTGCTACTGTCCTACAAAACTCTGCGCTTGGAGGCCCAACACGAGTCTACAAGAATAAGTTGTGTAGTAGACATCAAGCTCTTTTCTGGCGCCGTTGCCGGGGAGGTGAGTGCTTGAAGGTATATCTTTAGATCTTGTAATCGAATCTTTTAGTTTCTTGTTTTATCACTAGTTTGGTTTATAAAAGAAAATTACAAAAAAAATGGAATTGAGCTTGCCTCATATTATTCATCTTTATAATGTCTTTCTTGAAAATGATGGAGCGGAAAATTGTTCTCAATTGATAGAAGAAGAATTCAATAAAATGTTTGGCATAAAATCTTTGAATGATGAGCATGATTGCAATGTTGTTAGTATGCTTTCTATGAATATCCATGATGCTAATGATATGCAAAGCCACAAGCTTGGGGATGCTATGTTTGATGAAGATGATATTTTTAGTCCCCCAAGTTTTGATGAGCAAATTTATTATGATGATTGCATGCCTCCTATTTATGATGATTATAATTATGAAAGTGTATTTGGGGAGGTCATGAATTTATTTAATGATGATTCCACTATTTTGGAAGAGGTTTCAATTGATTATGACAACAAAGTTGCTATCTTTGATGATTATTGTGATGACATGTATGCTATAAAGAATAATGATAATTATGAAACTTGTCATCATAATTTTAATTTTTAATTTGATTATGTCAATCAAGTATCTCATGATAGTTATTTTGTTGAGTTTGCTCCCACTATTATGAATGAGAAGAAAATTGCTTTTGTGGAGAGTAGTAAAAATTCTATACTTATGTATCATGACAAGAATGCTTTAAGTGATAGCTATATTGTTGAATTTCTTCTTGATTCTACAGAAAATTATTATGAGAGAGGATCATATGCTTGTAGGTGTTGCAATAATATCAAGTTTCCTCTCTTTATGTTGAAAGTTTTGAAGTCATGCTTGTTTTGCCTTCCTATGCTAGTTGATTCTTGCTCCCATAAACTATTTGCTCACAAAATCCCTATGCATAGGAAGTGGGTTAGGCTTAAATGTGCTAGTCATATGCTTCATGATGCTCTCTTTGTGTTTCAATTCTTTACTTTTATGCGAGCATCATTGAAATCATCATGCCTAGCTAAAAAGGCATTAAAGAAAAGCGCTTGTTGGGAGACAACCCAATATTTATACCTACTGTTTTTGTGTGTTCACATGATTACGCTACTGTATTAATCATGTTTTATATGTTTTCTTTCAATAATGTGCCAAGTAAAGCCTTTGGGATAATGTGGATGCTTGTTGATTTGATTCTGTGCAAAAACAGAAACTTTTGCGTCCAGTGCTGGAATTTCTATTCTGTACTGGAGCGTGAAAAAATTCTGAAATTTTTACACCGTATTGGGTTACAAATTTTTTACGTTGTCCTAATTTTTCAGAAGTTTTGGAGGTACATAAATATGGTTTTTAAATCACTTATTACATGTTGTTCTGTTTCTAACAGATTCTGTTTTCGGTGCATAGTTTGCTTGTTTTAGTGTTTCCATATCTTATATTGAGTAATATAAATTGTGGAAATGATATAATATAGTAGGAATTATTTGAGAACAATTATGAATCTTGTCTTGACAGTACCTAAGTGGATGATTTATTTTTATCATACTAACCTATCTCATGAAGTTCCGTTAAGTTTTGTGTGATTGAAGTTTCAAGTTTTGGGTGAGATAACGATATGAGGAGAATAAGGAGTGGAAAGACCCTAAGCTTGGGGATGCCCAAGGCACCCCAAGGTAATACTCAAGGAAGACTCAAGCGTCTAAGCTTGGGGATGCCCCGGAAGGCATCCCCTCTTTCGTCTTCAACATTATCGGTAACCTTACTTGGAGCTATATTTTTATTCGTCACATAATATGAGTTTTGCTTGGAGTGTCATTTTATTTTGTTGAGATTTGCTTGCTGTTACCAATAATCATGTTTTGTATCTTTTAGTTCAATAAAATGCCAATTATAGCCTTTACCATGCTCAGTTTGCAAGTTCATGTGTTGCTGTTTGAAAACAGAAAGTTTTCTGTTATGTCCAGAATATTTTTGAATAGTCAGAACATGATAATAATCTGAAATTTTACACAGTAAGCATGCATGAGTTCTCTGTCACGTGGTAATTTTTCAGAATTTTTGGAGTTAGGGAAGTATGAATTCTTATTCACTCTTTACAGACTGTTCTGTTTTGGCAGATTGCTGTTATAGTTGCATTGTTTGCATATGTTTGCTAGTTTAATGTTTTTATTTGTGGATAGGAGTATTAAATATGCAGAGGCATTTAGTATGCAATGTTTAATTATAATTTTAGTGATTTGCTACAGTAGAGAATGTTAAGGTTTTGAGTTGATTTATACTAACTTATCTCACGAGTTCTTGTTGAGTTTTGTGTGGATGAAGTTTTTAAGATTTAAGAGAAGCCATGATATGAGAGGAATTAAGGAGACACAAGAGCTCAAGCTTGGGGATGCCCAAGGCATCCCAAGATAAAATCCAAGAAGTCTCACGCAACTAAGCTTGGGGATGCCCCGGTTGGCATCCTACCTTTCTTCATCAACACCTATCGGTTAGCCTAAGTTTTTGCTTGTTCACGTGTTATGTGCTATTCTTGGAGTGTCCTTTTATTTTTGTTTTCTTTGCTGTTTGAATAAAATACTTAAGATCTGAAATTTTTAAATGAGAGAGAGTCCTCACATAGCCACCTATTTACTTAACTACTCATTTGGTCTTCACTTATATCTTTTTGGAGTAGTTTGTCATTTACTCTTGTTCTTCACTTATATCATATGAGTAAATTGTTGAATGAATTGAATATCATAAAGTTGAAATGATATGTGCTTCATATGCTTGTATCATGTCTAGTAGTAGTTTCACATTGGGTTAGAAAGTGAATTCTATTGAAGCTTGACAATCACAATATTGGTCATACAAGCAATTCATGAATGATTAGTATAAGGAAGAGGACTTTCACATATAAATATATTATCTTGGACATCTTTTATGATTGTGAATACCCATTAATTATTTTCAAACTTGAGCAAATTAGTTGAAGTTGGACAAGGAAGACAACATAATGAGTTATGTTTGGGTATATTTGCATAGAAGTTATATTGTTATGGATCCTCCAACATGTGGTGCTTGATTAGGATCTTTTGCTAGCCAAAAATTCGTACTAAGTAGATATACTACTTGTGCATCCAAAAACCCTTAAACCCAGTTTCTTGCCATGAGTGTCCACCATATCTACCTATGGATTGAATAAGATCCTTCAAGTAAGTTGTCATCGGTGCAAAAAGCAATAAAAATTGCTCCTAAATATGTATGATCTTTTATTGCAAGGGAAAATAAGCGTTGTACGAACTTGTGATGGTAAAGAAATAAAAGCGACGGACTGCATAATAAAGGTTGCTATCACAAGGGGCAATATAATGCGACGTTCCTTTACATTAAGAGCTTGTGCATCAAAAAATAAAAAGCGCATGACAACCTCTGCTTCCCTCTGCGAAGGACCTATCTTTTACTTTTATGTATTTACTTTTATGCAAGAGTCAATAGTATTACTTCTCATTTCAACCTCAATTATTCTCTAGTTGGCAAGCATCATGTGGTGGGGAAAGATCCAGGCACATATGGCCAGTCAAATATATTTGATCATGAATTATTATTGTTGACAATTATCTCTATGATAAATAAGTTGGGAGGCGAAACATTAAGCCCCTATCTTTCTGTGTGTTCGATGGATGCCATTTGTTCTAAAAATATGCTTTGAGTACTAGCAATCATAGAAGACTATATGATAATTGAGTATGTGGAGCTCTTACTTAGACTTTGTTGAAGATAAGTTGAATTGCAATTATTTGGTGACTAAGAACATAGGTTGTTAAGTTTCAAGAGAATGCATTGTTTGAACCATAACATGTGAATTGATTGCTACTTTATCATGATAAGTTTTATGAGAAAGAGTTGTTGTTATGATGCTAGGAAAAGTGACTGAAATTATCATTGATCAAACTTATGCACTATGCTAGCATTCACACTTCATAAATTATTTCTTTTATCATTTACCTACTCGAGGACGAGCATGAATTAAGCTTGGGGATGCTGATACGTCTCCAACATATCTATAATTTATGAAGTATTCATGCCATGTTTATTATAGTTTTGTATGATTTTGGTGCACTTTTATATGGCTTTTATATGATTTTCATGGACTAACATATTGACCTAGTGCCCAGTGCCAGTTGTTGTTTTCTGCTTGTTTTTGGTTTTCCAGAAAATTCATATCAAACGAAGTCCAAATGCAGCGAAACTTTTTGACGATTTTTTCTGGAAGGAAATGGACCCAGGAAGCTTCGGGGAAGCAGCAGAAGAGCCACAGGGGCCCCACGAGCCACCTGGGCGCGCCACCCCCCCAGGCGCGCCCTGGTGCCTCGCGGGTCCCCTGTGACACCTCTTTGCGTGATTCCAACGCTGAAAAATCATATATATTCAGAAACCCCCGAAAGTTAACCTAGATGAGTTTTTACGCCGCCGCAAGCCTCTGTACCTCCACGATCTCATCTACAGCCCTTTTCTGGCACCCTGCCGGAGGGGGGAAAGCATCACCGGGGGCCATCTTCATCATCCCGACGGTCTCCATGACAAGGAGGGAGTAGTTCACCCTCGAGGCTAAGGGTATGTACCAGTAGCTATGTGTTTGATCTCTCTCTCTCTCTCGTGTTCTTGATTTGGCACGATCTTGATGTATCGCGAGCTTTGTTAATATAGTTGGATCATATGGTGTTTCTTCCCTCTCTATCCTTGTTGTGATGAATCGAATATTTTCCCTTTGAGGTTTAGTTATTGTCAGATTGAATATTTCAGATTTGAGAACACTTGATGTATGTCTTGCATATGAATACCCGTGGTGACAATGGGGTATTATATTGATTCACTTGATGTATGTTTTGGCACTCAACTCGCGGATTCCCGAGGTGACATTGGGGTAATCTATGCATAGGGGTTGATGCACGTTTTCATTATCTTTTCTCCGATAGAAACTTTCGGGTGCTCCTTGAAGTTCTTTGTGTGGATTGAATATTATGATCTGAAGTTGTTTGATGCATATCGAATAATCAACTCACGGATACTTGTGGTGACATTGGAGTATCTAGGTGACATTAGAGTTGGTTGATGTGTATCATATGGTGTTATTTTAGTACGAACTCTAGGGCTGTTTGTGACACTCATAGGAATAGCTCAATAGATCGATCGGAAAGGATAACTTTGAGGTGGTTTCGTACCCTACAAACAATTTCTATCTTATGTTCTCCGCTAATAGGAACTTGGGAGTGATTCTTGATCGCACGTTGAGGGATGATTATATGATCCAATTATGTTAGCATTGTTGAAAGATTGCACTAGCGAAAGTATGAACCCTAGGCCATGTTTCTAAGCATTGCAATACCGTTTGTGCTCACTTTTGTTACTTGTTACCTTGCTGTTTTTTTATTTTCAGATTATAAAAACCTATTTCTACTATCCATACTACACTTTTATCACCATCTCTTCGCCGAACTAGTGCACCTATACAATTTACCATTGTATTGGGTGTGTTGGGGACACAAGAGATTTCTTGTATTTGGTTGCAGGGTTGTTTGAGAGATACCGTCTTCAACCTACGCCTCCCACGGATTGATAAACCTTAGGTCATCCACTTGAGGGAAAATTGCTACTGTCCTACAAAACTCTGCGCTTGGAGGCCCAACACAGGTCTACAAGAATAAGTTGTGTAGTAGACATCACCAAGTTCGATGAGTTTTTCTTCGGAGGGAGTGGTGCTTTGTAGTGGGTTCAATCTTGCGGTGATTTAACCTAGTGATAAATAGGGCTAAGGCACATATTGTATTATTGCCACTAAGGATAAAACGATGGGTTTTTGTCATATTGATTGACTTTTTCCTGTCTACATTATGTCATCTTGCTTATTGTGTTACTTTATTTTTAGTAAACTTAATACCTCGAGATGCATGATGGATAGCGTTTTTGGGGTGGAGTAATAGTAGTGGGTGTAGTTGGATTAACGGTCTACTTTTCACGGACGTAATGCCTATATGAGATTATACCATGAATGATCATAGTCATAAATATTGCAACTCGGTCAATTGCCCAACTGTAATTTGTTTACCATGCTACTAGCTTGTTTTCGAGAAGATGTCACCCCTGGGTATATTCTCCATTTCTAAATAATTCTACACAATTGTTATCTTATATTTTACCGTGCTACCTTACCACTATCTATCACTATCATTCTCGTTTAATCTTGTAACTAGCAAGACAAGGGGCTTGACAACCCTCTTGTCATGTTGGGGACGAGTGTGTTTGTGTCGTGTGTGCAGGTGCTTCTTACGTTGTTAGCTTGGGGGACTCCTACTGGATTACTAACCTTGGTTCTCTAAATTGAGGGAAATACTTGCTACTATTCTGCTTCACCCTTATACTTGGGGGAATCCCAACAACTCCTGCCAGGATCGCAACACACTGGTGAGGACAGGATGGACAACCGCAGGATGCTGGCGAGGATCGAAGCATGGAGCGAGGAGGTAGCATTCGTGCGCGGCCCTACTGCTGCTACCCGTGCCCGTGTGTGGCCTGATGCCTTCCCCCAATGCACACGACCGCATGCCGTTGCCGCCCTAACTCATGAGTTCGCCGACTGCCCGTCCGAGCCGCCCACCACTGTTCTTGATGTGGTGTCCGCCCTCTTCTGTTCCTAATGTGGTGCTCGTCCGAGTTGGAGAACCACGACGGATGAGCGGTTGGCCGGGCGGTCATCGGCGGATGCAAAGGAGGTCGTGAGTCATCGGTGGTAGCCGGCCGGTGGACGCGCGGTGGCGACCCGCGAGATGGTGGCCCCATGGAGCCGGGACTGGAGAAGGAGAGAGCTGACATGTGAGGAAGAGAGAGCTGACATGTGGGCCTCACCTGCAGCTTACAGTCAACCAAACGGTTCACTTAGGTGCGGGTCCGACCTGTCAGAAAACGGGTTAAAAATTAACAAACCGGCAATTTGGTTTTTTGAAACAATCAACCACTCATTTGGTAGGTAACGGTCACAGTTTAAAACTGGTAGTTTTTTGAAATCCTGACCTGAAAAGTGATAGTTTTATGCTATTTACTCCTGGTTTTAGAGTTGAAGGACCAAATCCAGATTTCCAAAAGAGTTGAGGGACCAAAAGTATACTTTTCTCTTTATTTAATAGTGTCAGTCTATCTAAATCTTATGTTGCATTCCAACCTGCATTGCCTCCTGTTTGTTTTCCTCCTCATGATCTATATTTGCCATTAAATCCATATATATCATTTGCGCATGGGGAGAAAAATCAATTAGGCTTAACATTTTGTTAGAAATCTTAAAGAATTGACGTAACAAGAGGAGCGTAGGAAAAATTATTTTTACGTCATGGGAAAGAAGCAAGAAAGAATTAAATTAGACTGTTATATGCAAGTTCACTTTGCTAACATAAATGCCATGGTAGTTTTTTTTTGAACCGGGCATAACCCCTTTCCATTACTTTCATAACGGAAACACAGTAGTTCGATCACAAGGAGACTAGAAAGGGGAAAGCGGGTTCAAGGCATCCCTGGGAAACCCACTGTAAGCACTCGTCATCGAGCAGCTCACCATGGGGCGAAAACCCAGCGACACCTACAACCAACTATCCTAACTAGCCAAAGATTTCAAGCTACTGATAGTGCGCCAGCAAATAGTTAAGGGGGAAGGGTCACAAACGAGCTGAAAACAAAAGCCCACGCAGTGGGGGGAGAGAACAGTCTGGGGACAGTGCACGTCATCGAGCAGTTATAGTCCGAGCTCCAGGACAGCAGCAATCAGCACCTCTCAGTCCGTCGCTGGTTCAAATGGGGCTACGCAGATCCTCATCATCGTCGCCGCGTTTGTCTTGAGCATCTTGGCACCACGTTCCATGGCTTCGCGATCAGCTCCTGTCATCATGCCCAATAATTCAAAAAACCACATGCAGAGAAAACCACATCAAAAGGGGTCTTTATCTGCTTAAGTTCGAATGTGGCTCCATTGCGACAGTTCCACATAGCCCAGAAAATCGCAGCAAGACCGAACGTATAGAATTTGTCTCCATCCGGCAGGAACACATAACACCAGGAGAAATATTGCCATAGATTATTTCGGCAAAGTTCCGTGCCCAGGACACATCCAACAGTCCTCCAAATGACCCTGGCAACGGGGCAGGTATAGAAGAGATGTTGCGAGGTTTCTCTGTCCCTACAAAATGAGCATTTTGGGTTACCAGCCCAATTCCGCCTGTTCATGACATCACGGGTCAGCACGGTGTCCTGGAATAATTGCCACAGAAATATTTGAATCTTAAGGGGAAGTTTGGCTTTCCAGATCCATCTATAATCACAGCCATCCAAATGCCTCTCTAAGTAAGTATAAACAGACTTAGTCGAGAAGCGCTTTTTCTTCCCAAGAGTCCAAATGACTTGGTCCGGTTCATTGGAGAGTGACCAGGATTCGATCACCTCCCTGAGCTCCCCCCACTGTTCCAACAGCGAGGGACTAAAGCGTCTCCTAAAAAAGTCAGCACTAATACTTTTTTTCAAGTCAGCAACTGTAATATCCTGATTGTTGCAGATACCATATAGATCAGGGAATCTATCCCTCAAGGGAGGATTATTGGTAATGGAGTCCACCCACACTCTAGCAATATTGCCAGATTTCAAGATTATTCCCCTACCAGCCAAGTAATAATCCTTGACTTTCATAATGGCCTTCCAAACCGGCGAGTCTCCAAATTTGCTCCTGACCGAGGTTACAGTATCTCTTTTCAAGTACTTAGCTCGAATCACATCCTGCCACAACCCTTGTTGGGTCTCAAGTTTCCACCACCACTTTGTGAGTAAGCTAATATTTTGTTTCCGGAGATCTTTCACTCCCAAACCCCCTTTATTCTTAGATCTACAGATACTAGTCCATTTCACAAGATGGTAGCGTTTCCTACCATTAGTTTCTTGCCAAAAGAATTTCTTACGGTGCTTATCCAATTTATAGATCACCATTTTGGGAAGCAGAAACATAGCCATGTAATAATATACTATGCTAGTGAGGGAGGAATTGAGGAGTATTAGTCTCCCTCCAGAGGATGCGGCATCACCAATCCACGACTCGCAACACTTGAGGAATTTGTCATCCACAAATTTCCAGTCCAGACTACGCATGGTGGAATAGCTTACTGGCACTCCCAAGTATTTCATTGGGAAATGCCCAATCTGACAATTGAAAAGGTAAGCATAGAAAGCCATCATATATCATCATCGCCTCCAACACAAAGGATTTCGCATTTAAGGAAGTTTATTTTGAGACCTGACATAAGTTCAAAAATATAAAGGAGTTTCAGGTTAACAGCAGCCTCTTTATCATGTTCAAAACAAATGACTGTATCGTCAGCGTATTGAAGAATGGCCACACCCCCCTCTATGAGGTCCGGAGCAAGCCCAGTTAACAGGTTACCTTTCTGGGCATTAAAAATCATCTTCGACAGGGCCTCTACAGCAAGGTTAAATAGAAAAGGAGAGAAATGGTCGCCCTGACAAACATCTTTATAGCTTTGGAAGTATGGTCCCATTTCATTATTAAGCTTTATGCGAACTGTCCCATTATTAAGGATCTTTTTCACCCATCCGCACCAAGTTGTCCCAAACCCTCGATTGCTATGACATTCAAGGAGGAAATCCCAGTTTATTTTATCATAGGTTTTTTCGAAGTCTATCTTAAGAACCACGCACACTTTTTTCTTATGATACGCATGGTGTAACACCTCATGAAGAGTGAGGATACCATCCATGATATTTATGTGTTTAATAAAAGCATTTTGATGCTTGCTGATAAGCTTGTCAGCAAAAACAGCCACCCTGTTATCCATCACTTTAGTAATCAACTTGTAAGGGCATCGAAGGAGGCAAATGGGGCGATATTGCTGAATTTTCTTAGCACCATTCATCTTCGGTATTAGGGTAATCACTCCGTAGTTAAGATGAGCTACATCCAAGGTATTATTATGGAAGGCGTGAAACAAACGCATGATGTCAGGTTTAACAAAATCCCAACAGTGTTTATAGAATTCAGCCAGTATATTATCTGGGCCAGGTGCCCTGTTACTGTCCATGCCAAACAACGCTTTTTTCACTTCGTCCTCCGTGAACTCACTAGTGAGAAGTAAATTATCTTCTGTAGTGAGTTTCTCATCTTCCGACCAGGTATCCAGAGATAGGTGGAATAAATTCCCCCTGGCCGGTCCAAACAGTTCCTTATACCATGGTAGTTGATAACCAGTAAATTTAAACTTGATTCACAGGACACACAAATGTTGTGAACCAGTACACAACCTGATTGCTAAATGCATGACCCATCACAATCCCATTTGCATTTCGCTCCACAACTATGTGATGACAACCTCCGGTGAAATTATGATGAGCTCCCATCACATGATTAATTATATATAAGCAGCTTCGAATAGGAATGCCGCAAAATTAAAGGCCTCGCCGTTTGTGTCATGTTCGAGTTATGGGAGCTATCATGTTCTCGTGTTTGAGATGTGGGAGGAAACTGAAAACACTAGTATATCACAAGTTAATGCAACGCTTTAGCACAAAAGAAACCAAACCAGTGAAAGAGCGGGATAAATGTATGGCTCAACTATCAGCAGTCTCAAAGCAAGAGCAGGACATTGAGTTCTATGCTGGTTTTCTTGGTGAGCCTTGTCCCTATCATCGTTTGAGTGCAATGGCACTTGTTTGCGATAAATGTGGGAGGAAGCCCTCGCCAAAGTCCCTGCCGGACAAGTACATCTTGCCGCCGGAGAAGCGCCCTTGCAACAACGAGCTACGGGACGACCTCTCAGTCGCTCTTCGGCCCCGTCATCGACCTCCAAGGAACTATCGAAGATGGAGCCGAAAGGTTATTGGCGAGATCATGGAGGCCGGCAAGGAGTTTGGCCTTCCAACGTGTTAATTAGCTCTATGCAGATTTAGATATGCACCATTGTGTGTGGCAGATTCAGTTATATTATGAAAACACACTCCGTACTCCATTCAAAACCGAAGTACGACGTACTGGATGGCAATTGTAACCAGGGGATTACTTAGGTTACTTAGTGTTGGAAATATGCCCTAGAGGCAATAATAAATTAGTTATTATTATATTTCCTTGTTCATGATAATTGTTTATTATCCATGCTATAATTGTATTGATTGGAAACTCAAATACATGTGTGGGTACATAGACAACACTATGTCCCTAGTAAGCCTCTAGTTGACTAGCTCGTTGATCAAAGATGGTTAAGGTTTCCTAGCCATTGACATGAGATGTCATTTGATAACAGGATCACATCATTAGGAGAATGATGTGATGGACAAGACCCAAACTATAAACGTAGCATGTGATCGTGTCAGTTTATTGCTATTGTTTTTCTGCATGTCAAGTATCTGTTCCTATGACCATGAGATCATGCAACTCCCTGACATCGGAGGAGTACCTTGTGTGTATCAAACGTCGCAACGTAACTGGGTGACTATAAAGGTGCTCTACAGGTATCTCCGAGGATGTCTGTTGGGTTGGCATGGATCAAGACTGGGATTTGTTACTCCGTGTGACGGAGAGGTATCTCAGGGCCCACTCGGTAATACAACATCACAATGAGCCTTGCAAGCAATGTGACTAAAGTGTTAGCCACGAGATCTTGTATTACGGAACGAGTAAAGAGACTTGCCGGTAACGAGATTGAACTAGGTATAGAGATACCGACGATCGAATCTCGGGCAAGTAACATACCGAAGAACAAAGGGAATAGCATACGGGATTAACTGAATCCTTGACATAGAGGTTCGACCGATAAAGATCTTCGTAGAATATGTAGGAGCCAATATGGGCATCCAGGTCCCGCTATTGGTTATTGATCGTAGAGGTGTCTCGGTCATGTCTACATAGTTCTCGAACCCGCAGGGTCTACACACTTAACGTTTGGTGACGATTAGTATAGTTGAGTTATTTTGTTGGTGACCGAAGGTTGTTCGGAGTCCCGGATAAGATCCCGGACATGACGAGGATCTCCGGAAGTGTCCGGAGGTAAAGATTGATATATGTGATAATAGTGTTTTGATCTCCGGAAGGGTTCCGGAATTCACCGGAAGGGGTTCCGGATGTTTACCGAAGTGTTCGGGTGCAGCAACACTTTATATGGGCCAAAGGGGTAAAGCCCACGAGGTATTGGAAAGCGCAAAAGGAAGTTTTGCTGCTGCCTTCAGCGGTACTACCGCTGGTAAGGCAGTACTACCGCGTAAGCGGTACTACCGCTTGTGTGAAGCGGTACTACCGCGTAAGCGGTACTACCGCGTGTGTGAAGCGGTACTACCGCTCAAGCGGTACTACCGCTCGTGAGCGGTACTACCGCTTGTGCGCGGTACTGCAGGGATCCGAGTTGGACTCTTTCCCTGCGGGCCAAACCGACCTTGTGCGGGCAAAACCGACCTGGAGGAGGCTTTTACTCCAAGTTTAGACCCGAAGGCTCAACATATAAATAGAGGGGCAGGGCTAGCACACGGGACACATAAGATTTCCCAAGCCGTGTGTCGGCAACCCTAACCCTCTAGTTCTCCCGTCATAATCTCCGTAGTGCTTGGCGAAGCCCTGCAGAGATTGTTCCTCACCACCATCACCACGCCGTCGTGCTGCCGGAACTCATCTACTACTTCATCATCGCTCACTGGATCGAGGAGGTGAAGGCGTCATCAAGCCGTACGTGTGTTGAACGCGGAGGTGCCGTCCATTCGGCACTAGTTTGTGATCGGATCGAGGGATGACTTGCGATTTGGATCGCGGAGACGTTCGACTACATCAACCGCGTTTCTTAACGCTTCCGCTTAGCGATCTACAAGGGTATGTAGATTCACTCTCCCTCTCATAGATGCTCATCACCATGGATAGATCTTGTGCGTGCGTAGGAAATTTTTTGTTTCCCATGCAACGTTCCCCAACACTTAGGTTACTCATGAATATTGCCCTGCTGGCGCGATGGCTATGGCGTATCGCGGGCGGTGAGGGTGGTCTGTGGTTGGACATTATTCGAGCCAAATACCTACGTGGGCAGCCGCTAGTTTCTGCCAGAGAGCGAGTGGTTCCCAGTTCTGGCAATCGATAATCCAGTTACTCTCGGTTCTACGCATTGGTTCTTCGATCGCGGTGGGCTCTGGGTCGTCGACCTTATTTTGGTTCGATCGTTGGTGACGGTGTCCTGGATTAGGGGGTGCTAACCTAGCCGGCCCATCTCCTCGGTTGGGCCGATATGCCTCTGTGCATGATCAAGATGGACTCCGGAGGCCACACACGGGAGACGTGATCGAGGCTGTCTCTACCGAAGACTTGTAGTACACTTCAAGATTTGTCCAGCCGTCTTACTCCTAGATACCAACCTTGTAACCCTAGATGCCCTCCCTGGCATGTATATAAGCCATAGGGTTTAGCCCGTAGAAGGGGGAACAACGCAATATTGCTCACCTAGCCCTAGAAGTTAGACTCATATTACGATCTCGAGGTAGATCAACTCTGTACTGGTTACATCTCCATCAATATAAACAGAAGCAGGACGTAGGGTTTTACCTCCATTAAGAGGGCCCAAACTTGGGTAAAACATTGTCTCCCTCGTCTCTGTTACCATTGATCCAAGATCCACAGCTCGGGACCCCTACCCCGAGGTCTGCTGGTTTTTACACCGACACTGGTGCTTTCATTGAGAGTTCCGCTGTGTGATCGCCGGGAGGATCGATGGGATCGCCGGTTAACGGCTTTAAGCCCACGGAGCGCGTCTCCACATTCGAAGCTTTGATCGCAAAGACGCCTCCACGTAACGTGGAAGCGAACCATGACCCCTCTACGGTTCCAACAAAGAACCCCCTCACGAACGAGGGGCTAAGATACTTCCTGGAGAGCGGATCGGACAGCGACCCACCAGCGACCGACTCCCAGATCGAATCGGCTAAACCGATAACTGCGGATCCATCGCCAGGTGAAGGTGACGAGGTCTTGTGCCCGTGGTCTTTAGAGATCGGATCTGGTCCGCTCACCTCCTATATAGAATATCGCCCCGATGATTCCGGCCCATGCGACATCTGGGACTTAGCCTACGTACGGCAGGTCCCCGGTGAGCCGATCCGACAATACTGGGCCAGATTCTTGTCCGTCAAGAGCAAGATACTAGATTACCAAGACTCTGATATAATCGCCGCTTTCCAGCGTGGATACAAGGATAAAGGCGTCTCGAACGCCCTCGCTCATCGTTGCATCCAAACACTCCCTGAATTAACCAACTTGGTAGCACGATTTTGCGCCATCGAAGACACCTGGCGAACCGAGGAGAATACGGACTCGATCTGTGAGGACTACCCGGGACGCGACCGGTCGGCACTTCGGCGCAAGAATCGCAAATGGAACACCCCGGGTGATCGACCCCGGAAGAAGAAGAAAACCTCTGATCACCCTGGAACGGCCCTGGACGGCTTTCTGGGTAAACCATGCCCGATCCACACCGTATTAGTTAACTCCTGCCCAACCCACAGCCTTCGCGACTGTTGGGTGCTGAGGCAGGTGGCAGAAGGGGGACCCGCCCTCCTGGCGAGCACCTCCAGCCACCTCGGACAGACCTCGGATGAAGACGAGGTCCTAATGATTTATGAGACCTTTACGTCTAACAACCAGCGCAAACGGGCCTTGCGGGAAATCAACGCCCTCCGGCAGGTACCACCTCAGGGCGCGTGGATAGACACGCCGATCACCTTCACTCAGAATGATCAGCCAAAGTCGGCCCTAGACAGGTGCCCCGCCACGCTAGTCCTCAACCCCATCATGGACCACTGCCGCCTCCATAAGGTCCTTATGGATGGAGGCAGCAGCCTGAATCTAATATACGAGGACACTCTGGATAAAATGCACATCGATAAATCATGCATAGAACGGAGCACCACCACCTTCAAAGGAATAGTCCCCGAGCGAGAGGCACACTGTAGTGGAAAGATAACTCTAGATGTAGTCTTCAGGACCTCGGATAATTATCGCTCCGAGGAGATTACATTCCACATCACGCCTTTCAAAAGCGGATACCACGCCATCCTCGGACGGGACGCCTTTTCAAGATTTCAAGCGGTGCCGCACTATGGCTACATGAAGCTCAAGATGCCGGGCCCGAAGGGGATCATTACCATTTCAAGTGATCCTGACAGAGCACTCAAAGCCAAGAATAAAACGGCGTCCCTCGCCCTCGAGACCCTTGCCGAAACCTTCGCGGCCGAAGAGCTGACCGCACTGCGCGCCGAGGTCAACCGGGACGATGTCATTCTCGACAAAATATCAAAACCTACTTCTTTCAAGCCGGCCGACGAGATTGTCAAATTCCAGGTTCACCCAACAGACCCTGCTAAAACGGCGTCCATAGGGGCTAAGTTCGACCCGGAAGTTGCCGAAGCCCTACGCGCTTTCCTCAGGGAAAACTGGGACATATTCGCCTGGCACCCCTCTAACATGCCAGGGATACCCCGTAGGCTTGCAGAGCATAGCCTAAACATATTGGCAGGCTATAAGCCCGTTAAACAAACACTTCGGCGTTTCTCCGAGCCAAAGCGTCAAGCAATGGGCGAGGAACTGGCAAAGCTGCTGGAGGCGAGATTCATCAAGGATATTAAACACCCCGACTGGCTAGCCAATTTGGTCAAGGTACCAAAAAAGGACAGGTCATGGCGGTCGTGTGTCGATTTTAAAGACCTCAACAAAGCTTTCCCCAAAGACCCCTTTCCCCTACCCCGTATTGACCAAATTGTGGATGCCACTGCGGGGCACGACGCATTGTGCTTCCTAGACGCCTATTCAGGGTATCATCAGATAAAGATGAAGGAATCGGACCAGGCAGCAACAACATTTATTACGCCCTACGGGCCGTTTTGCTTCAACATGATGCCTTTCGGACTAAAGAACGCCGGCGCTACGTACCAGCGAATGATCCAAACATGCCTGAAAAAACACATCGGAAAAACTGTGGAGGCTTACGTAGACGACGTGGTTGTCAAAACTAAACACGTCGACCAGTTCGTGGACAATCTTCGCGATACATTTGCCAGCCTACGAGAATATCAAATAAAACTCAACCCGGAAAAATGCGTCTTCGGGGTCCCAGCTGGCAAACTCCTCGGTTTTATCGTATCTAGCCGAGGAATTGAAGCCAATCCGGCCAAAATTCGAGCCTTGGATCGTTTGGAGATCCCTACAGAGCTCAAGCATGTACAAAAGCTGGCGGGCTGCGTAGCAGCCTTGAGCCGTTTTATA
The DNA here is from genome assembly GCA_039707655.1 of Elymus sibiricus. NCBI lineage: Eukaryota > Viridiplantae > Streptophyta > Magnoliopsida > Poales > Poaceae > Elymus > Elymus sibiricus. Next base: position 394,736,635 of record CM077668.1, on the reverse strand, counting down.
TTACGGCTTGGAGAAAAAGCTTTACCATTGTACAGGCTGTTAAAGCAGACCAAAATGTTTAAATGGACTAAGGAGGCTGCGGCGGCCCTGGAAGACATCAAGGCCCTCCTCGCCACCAATCCCATCCTGGTAGCACCAGGCATTTGCGAACCGATGATATTATATATCTTGGCCACAAACCAGGTGGTTAGCGCAGTTCTCGTGGTTGAACGAGACATGGAAGGTCATAAGTTCCAGGTCCAGAAACCCGTATACTACGTGTCCGAGGTCTTAAGCCCCTGCCAGACACGCTACCCTCATTATCAAAAGATAGCTTACGCAGTCTTCATGGCATCGCGAAAGCTTCGGCACTACTTTCAAGAGTGCGCGGTGACTGTGGCGTCCGACGTCCTGTTAAGTGACATAATCAATAATAGAGATGCAACGGGGCGCATCGCCAAATGGGCTATAGAGCTCCTACCTTTTGAAATTATCTACAAACCACGCCGGGCAATTAAATCCCAGGTGTTGGCAGACTTCGTGGCCGAATGGTCCGAAGCCGAATTCCCCCGTGAGTACAGTACCTACTCGCATTGGACAATGTATTTTGATGGCTCCAAAATGCTTGCCGGCCTAGGGGCTGGCGTGGTGCTCACGTCCCCCACGGGAGATAACATTAGATATGTGCTGCAAATCATGTACACAGACTCTAATAACGCAGCTGAATACGAAGCCCTCTTACACGGACTTCGGATAGCAGTGTACATGGGTGTTAAACACCTCGAGGTCCGAGGTGATTCCAACCTCGCTATCTCGCAAATCAATGGCGAATTCGACGCCAAAGACCAAAAGATGACATCTTATCGAAATGTCGTCATAAAGATCTCGGCCAGGTTCGAGGGGTTGGAATTTCACCATATACCCCGAGATAGCAACCAGGCCGCAGATGTACTCGCCCGGCTGGGCGCAAAGCGGGATAAGGTTCCCGAAAACACCTTCCTCGAGCGGCTTTTTAAGCCATCCGTAGTTTGGCAAGACAGCAAAGGAACATCGGACTCAACCGACGTCGGGCAACAGGCCCCGCCCGAAAAGGACGATGGTATCATGGGCGGGTCAACGATAAGGAAGACTGATTCAGCGCATGAAGTCATGGCAGTGATCGCACCATGGACCGAGCCGCTCCTCGCATACCTACTCCGAAGAGAGCTCCCTGATAACCAAGCCGACTCCCGCCGGATTGTAAGACAGTCTAAAGCTTACAAGGTTCATGAAGGGGAACTTTACAAAATGAGCACAACGGACATCCTCCAGAGGTGCATATCCAAGGAAGAAGGAAAACTCGTACTTCGAGAGATACACTCCGGCATGAGCGGACATCACGCCGCTGCTCAGACCCTGGTCAGCAAGGCTTTTCGATCCGGTTTCTACTGGCCAACGGCAAGTGCCGATGCCTCGGCATTAGTACAGCGTTGCCCAGGCTGCCAGGTATTCGCCAAGCAGAGCCACATGCCCCCCACGGCCCTGCGCACCATCCCCATTACGTGGCCCTTTGCGGTCTGGGGGCTCGATATGGTCGGGCCACTCAAGGGAGGATCAAACAAAAACAAATACCTACTCGTTATGGTAGACAAATTCACCAAGTGGATCGAAGCAAAGCCAGTTACCTCGGTCGAGGCCGTCCAGGTCATCGGATTCATTTTGGGGGTAGTCCATCGTTACGGTGTGCCCCACAGTCTAATCACAGACAACGGAACCAACTTCACGGCCAAAGAGGTCAAGGCATGGTGTAAGAAACTGTGCATTAAGCTCGACTACGCGTCCGTCTATCACTCGCAGTCTAATGGGCAGGTGGAGCGAGCCAATGGACTTATCCTTAGTGGAATTAAGCCACGGCTAGTTCGCTCCCTTAAAAAAGCCGATTGCAAATGGGTTGAGGAGCTTGATTCCGTATTATGGGGCTTGCGTACAACACCAAACAGGTCCACAGGGTATACCCCGTTCTTTATGGTGTATGGCGCCGAAGCGGTCCTCCCCTACAATATCATACATGACGCACCTCGGGTGCACATGTATGAGGAGCTGGAGGCCGAACTCGATCGGCAAGATGCACTAGACGCTCTCAAAGAAGAGCGCAACGTCGCGCGGGCTAGATCAACTATTTATCAGCAGCAGGCACGACGCTACCACGGTAGAGAGGTTCGTGCCAAAGAATTCAATGTCGGGGATCTTGTAATGAGACTACACCCCGAAAAACAAAAACACAAGCTCTCCCCTAGATGGGACGGACCATTCATCATTGACCAAGTACTCATCGGAGGGGCTTATCGAATCTGAGATCCAGAGGACGGCCGATTAGAGCCCCACCCGTGGAACGCGGTGCTACTCGACGTTTCTATGCATGAAACCAAGCATACGGTCTGTGTAAATAACTTGTGCATTTTCTTTCAACTTAATCTTTTTTCTTATTTTTTATCTCCTCACCTCGGAAAGTTACTCTATGACCCCGAGGACAATCTAGCATGTTGTTTTCAAAACAAGAGCTAATCCGCCTCTTATGTACTATTGTCTTTCGAGCCACTATATGCATCGATTCGCTTTAAGATTTGGCCAAGCTGGGTTGCCTGGCTCCTGTGCTTGCCCCTTACGTTCCCAATATTTCGGCTAGGGGGCAAAGGGAGCACCGCTGTGATTGTTACTCCCGGGTCAACCGATGTAGTACCTCAGACGGACAAAGCCGAAAGCTAGCGTTCTTATAATGCGGATTGGTCGGCTATGACATAGGAATAACGTGGCAAGGGTCTTTTCAAACCCCGACCAGGGGCTTTACCTCCGAGGTCATCCGTCTTCAGACGGGCGTGTTTGACACAATAACCCGAGGAAAGGAACTATTGGCAGAACTATTTTCCTTGGAAGATGTTTCTTACGTTAAATAGTAATATAACATAACCTTCCGTTACCCTCTTGTCTTTCGAGCCGCATAGCCCGATTGCCTGGTCACCTGAAGCATCTGATCCGATGACCTCGGATAGACGAATGCTCATGTCTTCAGACACCGGACCCCGAGACTCCGGAGCAAGGCCAGTCAAGCAAGCTGTCAAAAACAACATTTCGCATGACAAATCTCCTCGGACAAACTACATGACAAATGTCTGTCGCGATTTATAACTTACCATAAATCATGTCGTCCGTTCGCCGATTCTTTGCTTCTGCAGCAGCCAGGCGAGCTTTTAAGCTCTCAATTTCCTGGGCCTGTCGGGCATTTTCAGCCCTAAGCGCATTCACGTTGCCCGCTCTCTGAGTGACCACATGTTGATTTGCTTGGCGTTGCGATTCAGCATACGCCAAATCGTCGCGGGCCTGCTTCAGATCTCTTTCAAGATGGCCCAGGACTTCTGCTGCTACAAACGATTCTGGCGTCAGCTCTATTTTTGGACATTACCCACTTCAAGAAATAAGCACTTACCGTGCGCCTCTCTGGTGAATTTCTTCACCTGCTCAACCTCGGACAAAGCCGCGTCAAGCTGCACCTTTGTTTGGTCCAACGCCGAGGTCAATTGCTCGTTCTTCAAGCGAGTTTCCTGTTATGACAAAGATTGCGGGTTAGCATTCATGTCTTGATTCGACCCTAGGGGCTCGTACCAAGCCTTAGGGGCTACTACCATACTTGGTAGTCATATTTGTCTTTAAAACCTTACCCGCAGCCCTCGCAACAGGACATCCAGCGACTCATCAAAGGCACCTCGGGTCGCCCCGAGGTATGCGTCCACCGCGCTGAGAGCATTAAGCTCCCTGTCCGAAAAGGCCGGATTGTTCAAGGAAGCCTTTCGCCGGCGATAATTCGCGGCGCATTGGATTTCGGACGGAGTGGCCGATGTCGCCGAGTCCTCGGGCTGGGCGGCTCCGGGGTCAACCCTTGCAGGATTTCGGACCTCTGCTTCCTTGGGCGGGGCCGTGCCTTCCTCGGCCTCCACATGTACGGTGGAGGGTGGAGGCTGTCTGCAAAAAATCGGGAATGTTAGAATCCGAAGTGTCTTTTCTGTAACATAGACCTAAATATTACCTAATGACGGATGGAGCATTTCCGCCTGTCCCCGTAACCTTGGCCGGAGCTTCTCGTACTTCTGGCTGAGCCCTTTCCAGTGGAGCCGTTTCTCTGCGTAGGCGTTGGGAGCGCCGCCCCTTTGGAGGAGGAGTTAGAAGAGTGGAGACTGGGGGACGAGGGGCTCTCTTTCGTTTAGAGGAAGGGAGAGTTACCGATGAGGCTGGCCTCGTCCCCGGTGTATCAGGGACGACTGCTACTTTCGAGCCATCAAGGCTCTCCAGGAAAAAACTCCTCCCTTCATAAATAAGCCCCAGGTCTTCGTCCTCGTGGTAGAGAGTGTCTTCCGCGCGGCTGTGCAACTCCGGCTCAGGGGCCGGACTGCTCACCCCTTCGAGCCAACGCCTCCACCTCTGTTCAACCGATATGTAACGAATTAATGTTAAGGATCCCGAGGTAAAACAGAAAAGCCCGAAATAGAAACTTACTATGTCGGCAGGGTTGTAGTATGACAGCCCGTCTTGGAACTGGCGCTTGGCAAACTCCTCGGCGGACCCTTGGTACATGCTGGCTAGTGCGGCTCCGAGGGTCATTTGGTCCATAAAAGCCCCCTTGATGGATCGAGAGGCGTCCTCGGACCCGTTATACTCGCACAATAAGTGCTGGCGCTGCCGGAGAGGCTGGACTCTTCGGTCTAGGGCCACCACCATCACGTCAATGATGGTAAGGCCAGCGCTTGACAGGAGCTTCACCTTGGCCGCCAGCCTAGTCACGACTTCATCTTCCTCTTGAGTCGAACTCAGCGGCCTCCAGCTGTAACGCTTTCTCGGTGGATCCAATGAGAAGGGCGGGAGGCCTAGCCGGACTGGCTCATACAATAGGATGTCGGTGATATAGAACCACTCGGAAGGCCAGTAATCGGCCTCCTCCCGAGGTGTTCCCGCTGGATAGCCAGTCTTGTCGACTCGGCAGACTTCGGCTCCTCCGACCTCGAATAGCTTGTCGGCCGAAGAGCGGGGCACGACGCAGAAATACTTCCGCCATAATCCGAAGTGTGCCTGACAGCCGAGGTGTAGCTCGCAGAGCGTGACGAACCCAGCGATGTGCATCATCGAATTCGGGGAGAGATGATGTAGCTGTAACCCATAGAACTCCAGCAGGCCGTGGAGGAAGGGGTGGATTGGGAACCCTAAGCCGCGGAGGAGGAAAGGCACAAATCATACCCGCTCGTCCCCCCGTGGCGAGGGGTAATTTTCGGCGTGGGCTTGACTGTCGATGGACGTTAGTCCAGGGCGGGTAGCGGCCAGATCCGCATCTGGCAGGTATCCTTGCGTCGCCAAGCGCTCTAATTGAAGGCGCGCGACGGAGCAGCTCCCCCAGTCCCCTCTATCAGGGCCGTGAGGATGCCTTGACGATCCTTCGCCGCTCGCCATTGTTTGGGCCCTTGAGCTTGGGCTGGGGAGGGAGGGAAATTTTTCGCTGCGGTTGCAAAGGCGTACTGCCACAAGCAAGGGCAACGCGTCTGTTAAGTAAGGGCAGAAAGGGCTGGCGCTTCGATGTTTTTCCCATAAAGGGGCCCGACTCCCTAAGCAGCACGATTTTCAAAGTCTGACATTGGGCCCCCGACGAACTCTAAGGGTTGGCCGAGGTCTTTAAATCTAGTCAGAGAATAAAAGCACGGGAACTTGTCTTTCGAGCCAAGACTCCGGAAAGTGAAGGGCGTCGACTTCGGCATCGAAGACCAGTTCAGGGGCTACTGACGGTGTCCTAGATTAGGGGGTGCTAACCTAGCCGGCCCGTCTCCTCGGTTGGGCCGATATGCCTCTTTGCGTGATCAAGATGGACTCCGGAGGCCACACACGGGAGACGTGATCGAGGCTGTCTCTACCGAAGACTTGTTGTACACTTCAAGATTTGTCCAGCCGTCTTACACCTAGCTACCGACCTTGTAACCCTAGATGCCCTCCCTGGCGTGTATATAAGCCATAGGGTTTAGCCCGTAGAAGGGGGAACAACGCAATATTGCTCACCTAGCCCTAGAAGTTAAACTCATATTACGATCTCGAGGTAGATCAACACTGTACTTGTTACATCTCCATCAATATAAACAGAAGCAGGACGTGGGTTTTTACCTCCATTAAGAGGGCCCGAACCTGGGTAAAACATCGTCTCCCTCGTCTCTGTTACCATTGATCCAAGATCCACAGCTCGGGACCCCCTACCCCGAGGTCTGCCGATTTTTACACCGACAGTTGGGCCGGTGATAGTCCCTTCGCCGCTAGATTTCCGGGGCTGGTCTCCATTGTAGTGGAGTCCCATATTTCGGTTGAGGTGGCCCTTATTGACTTAGGGCGCCTCGCGTTCTAGAGGGCCTTTGGCCCCCTGCATCAAGTTGACTGGATGGCGCTGCTTGAGTGTGTCGCCCTCCATCCGCCGGACATAGACCACGCTCATGACCGTATGTCATGGCGCCTTGAATCGTCCGGCCGCTTCTCAACCAAGTCACTCTACCAGGCCATTGTCGCCTCCCCGGGCCCGGAGCCACTGTCTCAAATTTGGTCCATTCGGCTTTCACTGAAAATTAGGATCTTCCTTTGGCAATGGATCCGGGGTCGTGTGCCTTCTGGAGTGGAGGTACTTAAGCGCAATGTTCCCGGTAATGGGTTGTGCCCGATATGCGAGACCGTAGAAGACTCCAATCGCATCTTCTTCGTCTGCGTGACGGCACAATTCCTCTGGAGCTGTTTCCGAGGGGTGGTGGGGGGCACGTGGTGTAACAACAACTTTCCCGACCTCTTCGAGGAACTTCAAACCTCTGTGTTGAGGCTCTGCCACGTTAGGTGGCTGGGCATTGGGGTCCTTGCGTGGACTCCTTGGACGATTCATAATAATCTAGTGATTCAGCATACTCCGCTTCGACAACCTTCTGACGCTATCTACAAAATGTGTGGCTACTTGCAGCTCTGGCGGTCGCTTAGCCAAGTGACGGAACGGGACACCATCGACATCCTCATTGCAGATCTTCAGGCGTTGGCTCTCCGTTTGGCTCCTCCGCTTCCCCCACCACCTCTTGAGCCGGATTAGTCCCTGGGATCCCCATGGTCGTGGTTGTGGCGTCGCCGCGGCCGCTATTTGTTGTTTTTAGTTCTTTTGGGCTTGTTGAGTTATGCCCTCAGCATTAACCTTTGTACTTTGCTCGTTTGCTACCGCGTGTGTGTCGTGTGGTGTGGATCTTTGTGTTGTACTCGTTGACTCTGGTGGTTTGATTTATATATAAAGCGGGGCGAAAGCCTTTTTCGGTGTATATTAGGAGCAACTGTAACCAGGGGCTCTTATTTGCCGGAAGTCATGTGTACCTTAGTTATCAAATGACGTTACTGAGGTGCTGAGATGAGATGATGAATAATTAGCAAAAGTAAAGCTTATGTAAATTTGTACCATTATATATTGCTGGAATCATCTATTTTTGTTTTTCTGGTGGTTTACAATTGCTTATATAACCCACGACCAAGACACTTAGGGCATCTCCAAGGCTGACCCGCAAACGGCCCATATCCGTCCGGACCGCGATGTCCAGACCGCGGAAGCCATCCAACGCCGACCTGTATCGGTCCGCGGAGCGGTCCGGACGCGATTTTTCCCGCAAACCGGAGACAAACGTGGGGGAGGTTTGCGGGAGTCCGGACATGTGAAACGTCGCTCTCTGCCCCCCTGGCCAACCCAAAAGGAAGGCGGAGCCCACGCTTTTGTAGCATCCCGCACTGTTTTCGCGCCAAAATCCCCCACTCTCTTCTTCCATTCCCCGCCGCTCTCCGCCCAATTCCCACTCATTTCTCCCACCCTCTCCTTTCTTCCACCGCCGCCGCATGAAACCGTCGAAGAACTTGTCGGAGATGGAGCTGGCGGAGGTGCCGGAGGATCCGAGCATCACGCTCGCCCGGAAGATCAGCTCGGAGACGCGGCAAAATCGTCGCGTCAAAGCGAAGGCCACGAGGGAGGAGAAGCTCAAGAAGCGTTTGGCCGCCGGTGGGCCTGGTGGTGGCGATGCGCGTGGAGGTCGTGGCGGACGAGGCGGTCGGCGCGGCCGTGGCGCACGCCGGCAGATGGGCACGCCGACAATACTGACAGCGCCGTGGCCGGAGCCTTACAAGCCTCCGTACTACTACGCCGTGAAGCAGCTCGGAACCCCCGCCGGTACAGTGCCTTACATCGTCGACGTTAATGTGACGCCACTCTTCTCTGAATATTCTTCGCTGCCGCTCGTCCGGGTGCGGCCAGCGGCCGGGGAGCAGATGGGTGCCCACACGCTGTTCCCTCCAATGCCCAGAGCGGGGGAGCCGGCGTATGACGTGGACAGGGAGATGCTCGACATCGTCCACGACGGAGGCGAGGGAGGAGGAGGGGCTATGAGGACGGGCAGGTGGAAGACTCGGATCCCACCCAGTCTGGCAACTACACCCACACGCAGCAGGGCTACACCCAGACCGCCACGCATCAGTCCTACACCGAGACCGGCGATGGCACACAGCAACAACAACATTGGGCCGCCGGAGAGCAGCGTCCGGAGGGGGAGAAGGAGGAGGAGGACGACGACGATGATCCGAATGGTACCGCCGGCGATCCGAAGAAGAAAGGTAGAGGAGAAAGCTTCAACATGCGGGAGCACGAGCTGTTGTGCGATGCATGGTTGGCCACTAGCCTTGATCCTCTCCACGGCACGGAGCAAAAGGGCACAACCTTTTGGAGGAACATTCACATATGGTTCCATGAGCACAAACATTTCGCGCACTACTCCGACGCGTTGATCCACAACCGTGAGTGGAAGTCCCTCAACCATCGATGGTACACCATCCAAGAGGCCGTCTCCAAGTATTGCGGGCACTTAAAGCATCTCATCGCACGGTGGCCTAGCGGTGCACAAATCACCGAGCAAGTAAGTTGATCGCTAGACGGATATGCTTTAGTTTTGTTGATCACTAGCCGGATATGCTTTAGTTTTGTTGATCACTAGCCGGATATGCTTTAGTTTTGTTGATCACTAGCCGGACATGTATTGTTTTGTTGCTCACTACCCGGATATGCATTGTTTCACTTTGTAGCCTACTCGTGCTTGTGTGGTGTACAAGAAGTTGGAGAAGAAGTCCTTCACCGTCATGCATTGTTGGTTGAAGTTGAATGGGCAACCGAAGTGGAACCTTTTCATTGCCAAGACCGCCGCCCAAGCCAACGAGGAAGAAACCGGTGACCCTACCGACCCAACCCAAGAACCGTCGAAGAAGGTTAGAAGAAATTTACGGGGCAAGAAGTGGGAGGAGGAAAGGGCGAAGCGAGAAGGTGCGGCGGCCAAGCTGACAGAGAGGTCCGAGGAGATCTTGGCGAAGAAAGAGGAGTCATGCGTGAGGCGCTCGGAAATCAAGGAGGAGAGGAAGGCGGAGAGGTTCAAGCAGTTGATGGACGCGATGGAGAAGAAGATCAAGCTCGAAGAGAGGAGAACCATGATCGAAGAGAGGAAGGCCGCGCTCGAGGAGAAGAAGGCCGCGCTCGAGGAAAAGAGGGTGAAGATCGCCGCCAATGCGGAGGACGCCAAGATGTTGACCTTGAATATGAACTCTTTGGATGCCGACGCTAGAATTATCGTGCAATCCGTCCGCTACCAGATATTGGAGCGGCAGAAAGATGAGTTGGCGGCGGCGAAAGATGAGGACGCGGCGGAGGCGGAGGTGGCCACGGACGCGGAGGCTGTCTACGCGGCGGCGACGGCACCCCCTTGATCGGGGAGCAGACGGCATGCATTGCTTGTCCGGCAGGGCAGAGATGCACGGATTGCCGGACTGATGTTCTTTTGGATTCGGGCATGTAAAAACTAAGCATATTTGTCTGTTTTTGGTTGTGATTGGGGATGCGATCCGGCGCGGGTGTGATCCGGTGCGTTGTGTGGATCAACGCACATTTGAATTTGAATTTGCTGGCGGACATATACAGGCTATGGTTGAATGGCGTCCTCCCGCATCCGTATCCGCGGACTGTCCCCCTGTCCGCGGACGGATGCGGGCGGAAATTTGCGGATTGCCGTTGGAGATGCCCTTACAACTAAACTCGGACTAAAAGCACAGCATGGCACACAAGACTCGAATGCTACAATGCATGACTTTTTATTTATGTTTTGAAAGGAAGGGTAACTCCGGACCTTTGCATCATTATGATGCGTACAGCCACAACAATGCACAGAAAGTAAACCGATCAAGTTATGAACTTTCATACTCTACTAGGAGTCTAGGACACGAGACCTACCGCAACCAACTAACTAGTACATGTTCAGATTACCCAGCTGACGATCACTGATCCTGAACCGTCAATGGTGAGTTGGATGATCACCGATGGGTCTCGTCTTCCGTAGCGCTGTCAACACTGATGAGCATCAATCGTCTCCTTCCCGCCACCGGCAGCTCGGTCACTACCGCTGGTCCTATTTCCCGTCTGTCGGTGATAACGTATTTCACTCATAGTAGACCATCCGTCAAAGTCACTGGTGCCCGATTGTCCATCTGTAGTTTTTATGGCTAATTGATTCTGTTGTAATATGTTGATCATCTACGCAGTCGTGTAGATTGGTTTGGAATAATTCTTGTATAATCTTGGCGGTCTTGTGTAAATGAAAGCCGTTGGGGTAACAATACCAGCACATCGAAGCCCGGTCTCGTCTCCCTTCCACTGCTGGTGCCACCGTTTCCACCTCCGCCGGCATTCTCGCAACAATACCAGCACATCTGCCCAGGTCTCGATCGCGTCAATCGGAAACCTCGTCACGCGCCACCGAATGAGAGACAATTTCCTCGTAAAAAACACAAGCCGTCCCAGCCCTCTGCTGTCTGCTCTAATGGCATGTACGGCTATAGAGACGCTCCATCGTCGCGTCGTTGCCTGCCAGCTGCCACAGACCATCGTTGAAGGCACCAAAGATGCCGCCAAGAGCGTGGCAAGCTCGGACTTCCTCCACTGGTACCAGCAGGACCAGACGGTCATGATGTGATCGCCCTCCTTGGGTCGATGATGAAGGACATCCTCGGCGAGATGACATAGCTCACCACCTAAATTACGGTGTGGAAGACGCTCCACGACATGTTCGCATTCCAGAATCGGGCACATGTGATGTAGCTGCGCCTGATGTACATGACAACTTTCCCACCAGTGAGCGGCTTAGACCCAACGAGTGAGGATGCCCTTGGTCATCGACCCAAGGAAGGTGGTCATGACCTTCTAGTCCTGCTAGTATCAGCAGAGGAAGACCAAGGATTGGCGATGACCCTCTCTGTTGCGGGCGGCTGAGTTGGCGGACGCCATAGATGACATGTCCTAAGATGTGCTAATTCCATCTAGCTTAATCATGTATTACATTCAAACTGGCATCGTCTTATCATGATCTACCTTGAGAGAGGAAACTCTGGACCCGAAGTTCTTTTGAAGGAACCTACGCATGTGATTGATGACGAAGCACATGAACCATCTGTGCATGTGCTTCCCTGCCTCTCGCCGTCAGGATCATCCTCCCGATCACGATGCTCACCTGCTCCTACACGCTCGATCCATCATGGCGGCCTCATTAGCACTGCCAGCAATTTCCTTGAGCGCCACAAGCACTGACTTTAGGATCTTGTCGGCTTGTCGCCTTCCATGTCCTGCTTGTCCATGTACCCGCACTGCACCGTGGACATGTACACCCTCGGTGGCACAAATTTTCTGATGAAGTACACAACTTCACTGCTAAGTGCATGAACTTATTTCGCAAAAAAAGAAGAAGCTAAATGCATGAACTGTCATTCCATTCGCATTTCGCTCCATAACTATGTAATGACCAACTACGGTACAATTATGATGAGCTCCCCTTACAGGCTTAATAAATAAGCAACTCGGAATAGGAATGCAGCAAATTAGAGGGATGTCCGTTTGTCTCAGTTATGCAGAATTAGAGGAATGGAGCAAAATTAGACGTGGGAGCTATCATGTTATCGTGTTTTAGATGTGGGAGGAAACTGAAAACAGTAGTATATCGTAAGTTACATGCAATGTGCGAGCACAAAAGAAGCCAAACCGGTGCAAAGCGGGGTAAATGTATGGCTCAACTACCAGTAGCCTGTAATTATCATTTTTGGTTGGCACCTTTTGAGTGCCACGGGGCATGTTTGCGGACAAAATATGGGAGGAAACCCAACATCTCAGTGTATGGCAGATTCAGATACGAAAACACATTTCATACTCTATTTTAAATCAAAGTAAATCATTTTCTATTACTTCTTCTTACTGGATGGCAATTGTAACCAGTGGCTACTTGGATTACTATATGGTATATCTATATTAGAACTAATCAAGGTATTTTCTTTACTGTGAGGATGACTGAGATTAATTAAGAAAATGGTATTAGTTGTTCAGCACTCATGGTTGTGTCTGCACTCTCTAGGCCTATGCTTTGGAAGTCTGCCGAAAAGAGCAACAAACTTTAGCAATTTTTCTTGTAAGAAAAATTCATCTCTTTGTTTTGTGTTTCAAACTTTTGGTTTCATTCGCTTCAAAAAAGGCTTGTCTGCTACTAGGTGATAATTATGTTACATTATGTCGTAGGTGACATCTTTGTGAGCAATAGCTCTTGTTATTGGACCAGCGACTTGAGGATTTCTTGAACAGGTGTTTAAAGATTGGATTATTTTGGAAAAGGTGTCGGTTTGATGTGACATTTTATCGTTTTTCATTTTGTGAAATGAACGAACTTTGTGAAGGTGGGAAAAAAAGTGCAACACAAGGACTTCCAAGGCGGTCACCCATCCTAGTACTACTTGAAATTGTAATATCCTTAGACATAGCACTACAGGATTCAGGCAGTATGCCTACGGTTAAAACCGTCGGCAAAGGCACCTAAACCGTCGGCATAGCCTGTGCCGACGGTCACCGTCGGCATAGCCTGTGCCGACGGTCACCGTCAGCATATCTCCGTAGGCAACGATAATCTCGGCATATCCCCACTCCCCGTCAGCATAGGAAACCCGTCAGCATAGATAATCTATGCCTATGGTGACCGTCGACGTAGTTACCCGTCGGCAAAAGAAGTTGACGACACGTCCGTCAAGTGCCGTACACCCACGTGCACATACCAGATTTCGACACGTGGCCTACCTATGCCGACGGTTTAACCGTAGGCATAGATAGCATATATGCCGACAGTTAAACCATCCGCATAGGTCGGCGACATGTCGCAACCTGGTACCTCCTGGCAGACATATACGCCGACGGTTAGACGGTTTAACCGTCGGCATACTTGCTGACCAAAACCAAAAAAAAAAAAAAATTAGCCATAAAGGCTAGAAATTTACAACTACAATTATACAGACATAATTCAACAACTATGGATTTCGATTACATCAATTGGTCTAATTCTAAGGTCCAGGACCATGTCCTCGTCCATGGAGGGCACACAAATCTTGGATGTCCTGCTGCATCCAAATGGAAGAAACAAAAAACATCAGTTTTTGGTCAAATTCAGTTAACACACAACAGCAGACACTAACAAACAGCCACTAAACACACACCTTTCAGTTAGCAGTACATGGATTCAACTCAATAGTACACTAAACATCCCCTGAAAGTTGTCAAATTCATTCATTTAATGCTAATTGCTAGAGCAAGAGTTGTAGATATAATGGTGTTGTCACCCCCAATAAGATAATTGCTCCTACTGAAATATCATTCATTTAGTACGGAAACAACAAGCTTAGCTAGTTCCTGGCCATCAACAAGCACACACGCATCACTTCTACAGCAGCAGGAGCAAATTTGATATGAATTAGGACCATAATTCAACTAGTACAACCAGCAACTAGTTCAACTAGCATGCTCCTGCTCCATCCAAACGGAACAAACAAACAAAAAATGGGTGATAAACAGAGCTAGAAACCATTTTTACAGTGAAGTGTCAAATTTTCCGGCTTCATTCAGTTGACAAATAGCAGCAGTGTAGCGCACTTTCCTACAGCCAGAAGCTATGCAATTAAACAGTGGGGGAAAGAGCATCTTAAGAAGGCCGCCAGAGGGACAAACAAACAAAACGATTGCAATCACACATCTATCTCAGTTAGCAGCGTAGTATGGATGTCTCATCTATTGCATTTTTAGAAAGTGGATGCATTACTGAAATACTCCAATGTAATCTTGCTGCCCGTCAAAAGTGAGACACTGTTCTAGTAGTGTAAACGCATTAGTATTGGACATTCCAAGATTAATTTGGAAGGCTGTAATTAACCTGCTTTGTGGTGCCTAAAAAAATGAACATCATAACACAAGATCCTACACATAAGGATGAATTCAGTGGCCCATTTGAGACCCAAAAATCTCATATTTATATGGATGAACTCATGGGTCGCTCAGTTCAGAATTCACCTTGATTTATATATATCTACTGAAACATACAGTAGCTCATATACTCATATATTGAGTAGTAGAATCCTAGTTAACCACAAGAGCATCAAACAACAACAAACATGTCTATATTTAGCTACCCTCAAATCATTTACCATAAAAGCAAACACAACATAATAAACCATAACATGTCCAGCAAGGAAACAAAATACGGGACAGCAGCAGTTCTTGTACATAGCAAGTGAACAACGCTAGCATGACATAGCCTTGGCTCGACGGCCACGGCTCAGAGCAACCGGAGGCGAGGAATGGAGCAAGGAGAGGAGCTCACCATTGGGGTTTTGTAGCCGATGTCATCGTCTAGCGTCATCACGCGGCACAGGAGGTCACCTCAGGAAGTGCCCGTTCCGTTGCAAACTCTGCTGCAGCAAAGCAATGGTCACTCCGCAGTAGCAATTGACAGTCTGATTCATTCATATAAAATTTCATTGAACAAAATAAATCTCAGACCCGACAAAATTACAGATTCATTATGAGTTTCGCAAAACTGAAATTCATAAGTTTGCAAGCGTATTTTAGTAGCTGAAGCTTGGAAGTTGAGTTAACCACTTAGTCCACTAACAAGAATAGGGACCAATACAAGAGCATCACTTCCAGGAGTATAATGCTAACCACGAGAGCATCAATCAAACAGCAGGTGTATAGCTAGCAAACCATTTACTAAACAACAGCAGCACTTGAACCATAACATGTCCAGCAAGGAAACAAAACATGGGACAAGTATTAATTCTAGATAGCAACAAAACATGTGCAGGAAGGCCATCCAATGGTTTCAGCCACATCCTAATAAACCTGCACCATTCTATTCTAATACTACTAATTGGCAGCAACAAATGAGTAGCTAGATGACCACCACCACAACAAATCAACACCAACACTTGTTCATTGACGCAACGATCAGCAAGGAATCAACCACCTAGCTAGGGTCGGAGTAGGGGAAGGGAAGAAGGTCCATGGCAGCAGCAGTAGCCTGCCTCCCCCTCGTCGTGCTCGTGGCCATGGCCTGCCGCCCACACTGCGGCTGCTGCTGGTGGTAAAGCAAGCACGAGGAACGAATTAGCCTAGTCAGCATCTGATTGCTGCAGCAAATCGAAGAAGATAGATGCAGTAGCAAGCTAGGGTTCGTGTACCTTGAGGAGGAGCTCCATGGCGTCTCCACGCGGGTGAGCAGAGGTACCTCGAGGGGCCACCTCCTCCTCTCCTTCTCCTGGCGCGCGAGGACGTCGACGGATCTGGGAGAGAAGGTGAGGGGTTGGGGCGGCAGAGGTAGGGGAGAGCGGAGGCAGGGGAGCTCACGGGGCCGTGAGAGGCGGATCTGGCCGGAGGGAAGGGAAGAGTGGAGGCAGGGGAGCTCGGATTTGTGCTGCGCTCCGGCGAGGACCGCCGGAACATGCCGGAATCGAGCGGCGTAGGCGTCGGCGGTGAGGGTTTCGTGGGGGGAGGGAGAGACGAGCCAGAGAGAGGGAGAGGTGTGCGGTGGGTTTCTGTCTTGTTTTTCTTTTTCTTTTTTTCCTCCTTTTCTCTAGATGGATGGATGGATGTGGGATGGAGAGATAGATGGATGGATGTGAGCCATGTCATCAATCCATGGCACAATTGGTTCCACCAATGAGAATTAAGTTCTTGCAATTGTGTTTTTTTCCTATGTTTTCACCTTCTTATTCTGGGTAAACACTTGACAACTTTGGAGAAGGGCATCGGTCTATTGTATACCGTTAACTTGGAGTTGCCGTTCAGTGGACGTTGGGTGGGGTGCTGCGGTGGATTTGGCCGGCGGCAGTGCTGCGAGTGCAGGGGAGGGGAGGGAGGTCGGCAGCGAGCTGGGAAGCGACGAGGTGGTTGCTGCCGGCGTCGATGTGGGAGGAGAAGAGATGAGGGCGGTGGAGGAATGGGGGGAGTGGGCTCTCTCTCTCTCTCCCTCTCGTTTTCTTATTCCTTTTTTATTGGATTTCGTCGGGTTGAAATCGAGCGCGGGCTAAGGCCCGAAAACGAGCTCACATCCAAATCAAAATCGAGTGCGGGTTTGAAAAACGTCACGCTCCCGGCCCGGCTAGGATCTGCGCCATGTCATCGATCCATGGCACGAATGGTTCCACCAATGAGAATTAAGCTCATGCAATTGTGTTTTCCCCTTTGTTTTTCTTCTATTTCCACCCTTTTATTCCGGGTAAACACTTAACATATTTTCTAGGGTGAACTTCGAAGGGGGGTACCAGTCAATTTTCTGAAATAAATGATATTCGTAAAACACTAGAGCTTTTTGCAAAATGCACTTATATTGCTACCATGCTCGATCTGGTCCAGGGTTTGGGCATTGCCCCTCCCTCGTCTGCACATGGCCTACGCATGGCGCAAAGACATCACATAGGATTTTCCATTCAGCTTATGGGTATGATTTCATGTGCCGCCTCGCAGATCTGCAATTTCCGGCGCTGAAACCCTAGCAGTGCAATAAATGTCTCAAATATTGCATGCAGGTCCGGAAAATGCGGGGGCCTGGCACGTGTCACGCGATGGCCTCCTTTGAGAGCACGAGAAGTTTTGAGGCCAACGGAGCAACATGACTCACACTTGCTTCATAAACCGGACATGGTCCTTCTCGATACCTAGAGACTAACTTGGAGATGGTGTAGTTTACAAGCGGCCTCGGATGAGGCCTTTTCGAAATGCGTCCAAACTTTTACCACACCCTACAGGGGCCACGTGATGATGCCGTGCCAGATCCCTAGGATTTTCGACATCATACGATTTTTCGAGAATTTATACGGTTGGATCATGCATGCCGCCGAGCTAATTTCAACCCCCCGGTGGCAGGGCCTGCCCCTCCCTCGTCTACACATGGCCTACGCATGGCGCAAAGGCATCACATAGGATTTTCCATTCAGCTTATGGGCATGATTCATGTGTCGCCTCGCAGATCTGCAATTTCCGACGCTGAAACCCTAGCAGTGCAATAAATGTCTCAAATATTGCATGTGGGTCCGGAAAATGCGGAGGTCCGGCACGTGTCATGCAGTGGCCTCCTTTGAGAGCACGAGAATTTTTGAGGCCAACGGAGCAACAGGACTCAAACTTGCTTCATAAACCGAACACGTTCCCTCTCGATACCCAGAGACTAGCTTGTAGATGGTGTAGTTTACAAGCGGCCTCATGTGAGGTTTTTTCGAAACACGTCCAAACTTTTACCACACCCTACAGGGCCCATGTGATGATGTCGTGCCAGATCCCGAGGATTTCCGGCATCATACGATTTTTCGAGAATTTGTACGGTTGGATCATGCTTGCCACCGAGCTAATTTCAACCCCCCGGTGGCAGGCCTGCCCCCCCCCCCCCTCGTCTACACATGGCCTACGGATGGCACAAAGACATCACATAGGATTTTCCATTCAGCTTATGGGCATGATTTCATGTGCCGCCTCGCAGATCTGCAATTTCCGACGCTGAAACACTAGTAGTGCAATAAATGTCTCAAATATTGCATGCGGGTCCGGAAAATGCGGGGGCCTGACACGTGTCATGCAATGGCTCCTTTGAGAGTACGAGAAGTTTTGAGGCCAACGGAGCAACAGAACTCGCACTTGCTTCACAAATCGGACACGTTCCCTCTAGATACCCAGAGACTAGCTTGTAGATGGTGTAGTTTACAAGCGGCCTCATGTGAGGCTTTTTCAAAATGCGTCCAAACTTTTACCACACCCTACGATTTTTTTTGAGAATTTATTTCGCTGGATTTCATGAATTGATCATGCTCTCACTATTCAGAACAATTCATACTACAACAAAAGTGTTGAAAGCTACTTCGGTGTTACCACCGTCCGTGAAGTGGGCCACTCCCAAACATGTAGTAGGACACAATGCAAGCTATGGTGGCATTGCTAACCTCCAAAGGCCCCCGAGCGGCCTAACCGTGGCCAGTTTGACCCCGCGATCTAGCCCTTTGACTTTCACCGGACGACCTTTGACCAATGTACTTTTCCACTTGTTTGTGCTAGGTTAGCCCATAGTAACATTCTAAAACATAGTTTTAGCCCAACCTATCACAAGATTCCCTCCGGGTCGAACCTCCATCGCAGTTTCCCCCTCTAAGTGCTGGCGGCAGTGCCGTCCATGAAGGGTGTCACACTCCGGATTAGTGTGTTGGGTGTTTAAACCTACCACCACACTTTCACACATGTGTGAGGATCCAGTGCAAGTTTTGGTGGCATTACTAACCTCCGAAGGCACCGGAGCGGCGTAACTGTGACCGGTGTGACCCGGAAATCTAGGGGGGGGGGGTAGATTTCTCTATTGTAGCAAAGAATCAAAGTAATATTTAAACATTCCAAACTAAACACATGATTTTTGAAATCCTTGAAACTTTTTGATGCAAATAGATATAAAGTTTGCCTCATTTGGTCAAGGAATGAAAAATATACAAACAAATCAAAACAAGAGGGCGTTATCTGAAACTTTTGAAATAAACATGATTTTAATTTGTTAAAATTTCAAAACATTGTATACTAACAAATTCCTTTCCATATTCTGATAGAAACACATATAAAGTTTGTCAAAATCGATGCAAGTATGAATTAGTTGTGATTTTTATAAAGTATAAGGACCTATTTGCAAAAGTACATGAGGTCATAATTTAAACATTTTAAAAACATAAACAAAGTGTATATTCATACTCTATGAAAAATTCTACCCCAAATTGATATATAATATGTATATGTTTAAGTTTAGCTAACTCAAATTCAACCCTTTTTTAAAAAAACAGAAAAGAAAAGAAAATATCTATGCCGACGGCCGCCGTTAGGGCCGTCGGCATAGCTTTGACGGCGATAGCC
Source organism: Elymus sibiricus (assembly GCA_039707655.1). Classification (NCBI taxonomy): domain Eukaryota; kingdom Viridiplantae; phylum Streptophyta; class Magnoliopsida; order Poales; family Poaceae; genus Elymus; species Elymus sibiricus. Next base: position 394,717,326 of record CM077668.1, on the reverse strand, counting down.
CTCCGTCAGCCAAAAACCCGTATGCCGACGGTTAATCTATGCCGACAGTGACCGTCGGCGTACATGGGATATATGCCGACGGTGAATCTGTGCAGACGGTGACCGTCGGCGTATATAGGTAATATGCCGACGGTATTTGTATGCCTACGGGCCCGTTGGCATATCTCTGAATTTGCCGACGGCCATTGTATGACGACGGTTTCAGTTCGGCTGTCGGCTTATCTCGATGTATGCCGACGGGGCCCGTAGGCATACTTTTCACCGTAGGCATATTACCTGTTTCCTGTAGTGTAGCACAAAGGTGCGTTCAGAATGTAAAATAGCAGAGTTTGAAATTCGGTTATTTTTTAGAAGGGCATCAGTTTCATACGACATTTGACCGTTTTTGTGGAATGAACAGACTTTGTGTAGGTGAGAGAAAAACAGAAAGTGGAATGAAACACGATAACTTAGTGCTGGTATGACCACATCTAACATTAAGACCATTGAAGATTGTAATATCCCTACATAGACGTCATCTTTGTGAGCAATACTCTTGTTATTGGACCAGCTATTGGAGGATTTCTTGCACAAGATTCGATTATTTCAATAAGGGTGTCAGTTTGATGCGACATTTTTATTATTTTTGTTTTTGTGGAATGAGCGGACTTTATGAAGGTATAATAAAAAAGAGAGGAATGCAACACAAGGAGCTTAACTTCAAAATTCTGATAGGATCCGATGCTTTAGTGTTTAGTGTTGGAATAATCACAACCGACAATAATACCATTGAAAATTGCAATATCATTACATAGATGTAGCACAAAGATGCGTTCGAATTGAAAAATAGCAGGGTTTGAAGATTCGATTAATTTGAGAAGGGTTTCGGCTTCATGCAAAAAATTATCGTTTTTGTGGAATGAACAGATTTTATGAAGGTAAAAAAAGAGAGGAATGCATCACAAGGACCTCCCTTTTATGATCTTATCCGACATTAAGACCATTGAAAATTGTAATATCCTTACATACCCGCAGCACAAAGGTGCATTTGGAAACGAAAAATAACACAGTTTGAAGGCATCCATCCTAGTACTACTCTTAACAGATTTATAAAGATAATACATGGAACCCTAATTTAGACATCAAGAGGGTTCTCAAGGCACCCAGAAACATGGTGATGGATCAGTTACATTGCCGAGTATTTCTGTGACAAGGCCTCATAGTGCTTCCTTTGCTGTGATGACCAACAGCGAGAAAAGGTAAGGCAGATGCTCCTATAGGAGGGTGAAGCAAAATAAATGATTATCAGAATGTCAAGTACCTGTTCTGACACCGACGGCTTTATTTTAGACAGAGCTTGCTAAAAGTGCGATAATTCAATCGAAGCAACTGAACACAATGAACTTATTAATAATGCCCCATTCTCCAGGAGTTCCAAACTCTCATCCAAAGCTTCCTTGCCTGCTTCGTCCACCTGAAGAAGGTAGCATGTGTGTGAGTTCCCTTGATGTTCTCCTAAAGTACATGCTTCATCACAAAGAATTAAAGAATACCCGCTTTGAAAATTTTCTAACGGGACAACAACTCAATGAAAAAGCACAGAAATTACCAGCGATGCTAGGTCAGCGCCAGAGAGATTGTTGCACTCCTCACGACGTGCAAATACATCCAAATCAACAGTGCAGGATACAGGTTTTCTCTGAGAACATATTAGGGCTTTTAATATCGACTGCCGCTCATTAGCACTGGGCAAAGGTACAAAATACTTCTGCCCCAATCTACCAGGCCGTAGAAGAGCATCATCTATCACATCAATTCTGCACCATACATGGAACTGCATGTTAGCGCCTTCCTTTCGGGGACAAATAAGTAAAAAGGAACAGCCAGTGGCTGACAATACCTATTTGTAGCTCCAATAACATAAACACCTTCACGCTGATCAGCACCATCAAGTTCAATAAGTAACAGCGATCAGAACAAGTAGAATAACGCTGAGCAAAGGAACAAACACATTAATAAAGAATCTCGGTATTTTGCCAAACATACAGGTGATACATAAGATGTCCAAACCTGGTTTAGGAGACGTTCAACAACCCATGCTCCCTCCATTCCTCTTTTTGTTGTCAAAACGTCTATCTGGCACATCAGTCAATAAACACTTGAGAACCATATGATGACAAAAGCACCTTCACAACCAAGACCCACAAGTTGCTGGTCACTTCCAATAGCACAAATGTACCAAACATGCAAATTTGTCTAAGAGACTGAGCCAAGTTCCCATCAATAGATTAAATTATACTACCTCCGTTTGGAAACAAGTGATGCTGTTTTAGTTCAAATTTATTTCCGAATGGAGGAATACAAATAGGAAATAGCTAAACAGAAACTTTACCTCGTCAAAAAATATAATGCACGGGGAGTTGACCTTATATATGCTTCATTCTCCCCAACATACTTGTTCAATCCTTCAGGACCCTAAAGTTCCAGAGAAAGAAATATCTGAGCAGTCTGTACAGAACTGAAGAGGAAATTGCTTATTTACCACTGAATAACTCCTCAATAGCTCACTTGCTATCAACAAATGAATATTGCGTATTTAGCATTGTAAAACTCAATTCGTTGCCAACATACCATCGCCATTATCCTATTAAAAAAATTCAGTTAAATCGTATAGAGCTGTTAGTTTCTCCCGGTAATGCCAAAACTACCCTCAACTCAGTTGAACAGAAGGTCCACTCACAACAGCACCAGCACGATAAGTCAATAACCAGATCAATTGATTTCTAATGAAAAATCCCGCTGCCAGCGGCATTCCATGGTTGCAAGAGGTACTATTTGTTAAGCTTCATGCACTAGCCAACGGAACCAAGATTCCGAACTAATGGAAAGGGCTAGGCAATCCACATATACACGTGACACTCTTTCCACTGTTATTTGTACATCTCGTTCTCATATTACTTTCTCCTTTTGGCATATATCTAAATCCAGAGCTAGACACACTCTCCTATACCTTTGGCATATGGGTAGCAAACTACCAATACCATACACTATTGGGATGCAAGCAAAGTGATACGGACCTGCTTTTTCTAAAGTAGTATTTTCTCATGAAGTGCGGTTTACTACATCTTCATCAAAATAAATCCAAGCTTTGGATACCATGTGGTTTGATCAAGCAGGCGTGAGCTCGAGGCGTCGACAGGCTGGGTCGGGTAGAGGTGGAGAGCACCAACGCATAGGCCTATGGCGAGGGAGAGAGCGGCGGCGCGCCCGGGTTCTCCCTCCTGTACGGATGTACGCCGCCGATCGCTTCTTCTCGTGGCCTCCACGCGTGCCTTCCGTACGCCATCTCGTGCATGCGCCATCATCTCTAGCCGCGCGGAAGGGAGATGGAGGCTAGCGGTGGTGGCTCCGACGAGGCACAAGCATGGGGCGAGGTCCCGAATAACGGTTTAAGGAACCCACACGACGGGAAAGATATTTATACCCATGGTGGTGGAGCGGTGGAACCGGATCCTTGGAGAGAGAGAATCGAGAGGAAAACAATCCAGAAGAGACCAAAGAAAGGGTGTGTCAACACCACGATCTGCCAATCAATGGGGAAAGACCTACAACCGCCCATGTCAATTAGACGGGAGAAAAAATATCTACAGCTGCCCAGGTTTGCTAGAAAACGGTGGCATGTCGCCAATGCATGCAAATCGCAACCGACTATGAACCGTTGCATGCAAGCTGCCAAAAAGTATAGTCAATCACATCCCCATGCAGTCTGCAACCAAACACGACCATGCAAAAAAATGTCATGCAACCCACGCATATTTGCTATACACCCGGAAGTGCACCCGGCCAGGTCCCCAATAATTTTCGTGTCATCCTCCCATTGGCAAGCTTTAGGCTGCGAAAAAAATTCAAAAAAACCACAAAAATGAAACGGAGTGGGAAAGAGGGATTGTAAGATAAACTAGTCACCGACCCAGCTCAAGGTGTTGCTCATCGGGTCGAAGCAGTACGTGTCATTTCGCACCCTGGAGATGCAGATAAGACAATGTGCTTATCTTCAGATCTGCGTCGTAGCCGAAGATGTGTGCCTCGGGCCGAGGTAGCCTACAACGGTGAACATAGTGCAGGAATGGAGGTCAGGCATCGATTGATCATTTTCAACAATTATACCGAACAACGAATACCAGGAACAGGGGCGGCTCATTCCTTCCGCTCTTATTTGTACATCTCGTTCTCATATTACTTTCTCCTTCTGGCATATATCTAAATAAGGAGCTAGACACACTTTCCTATACATTTGGCATATATGTAGCAAACTACCAATACCATACCCTGTTGTGATGCAAGCAAAGTACAGGCACTGCTTGTGCCACAGAGGATACCGAGTTCGTCTCTTGTTCTGGGTGTTGCTGAGTAGTCTGACAACCTTGCTGAGGCGGGGACCATCAGCACCCAAATGCATAACTGATCTGCTCCGAATGATGCAGCTTGTGCCACCCGGAATTTCATCGTGCAGTTGGCATGGCAAAAGTTGGTCCGGGACTGACCCAGCGACCGCTCATGACGCCACCTGGTCCAGCCGAACCCAGTCAAAGCCGGCTGGTGAAGGTGTGAAGCATCGCAGCTGTGGATGACATCACAGCGAATCTTTTGCGAATGAGTCGGACTCGGCGCGGTAAAGTCCTCGGAGCGGACGACGCGGTGGAGTAGGGTCCTCGGAAGTGGATGACGCGGTAGTCCTTGGAGCCTACTAGAGAGGAGACATAGAGTGGTTCTCAGGTATTTGTGTTGCGTCTTGTGTTTTGCATTTCTTCTTCTTATGGGGGCGCGATCAGCGCACCCATAGGGTGTAGCCTCCGAGCCTCTGTCAAACTGAACAAGTTTGGCAGAGGTTCAAGTTTTTCTTCTTCTTGGCCACTGGGATCGTAATCAGCGCACCAAGTGGGTGTAGCCCCCGAGCCTCTATCAGACTGGTTGAGTCTGATGGAGGATCTCCTTTATTCTTCTGGGGCTTGCGTTGGATAGTAACGTCATCTTCCTGGAGTGTGGAATCAAGGGGTTGCCTGAGTGAAGATTCCGCCGACTGGCTAGATGCCGAGTCACGGACATGGAGTCTACGCCAGGTTGCGTACCTGGAGCCCACCGGTGTAGCCCCCGAGCCTCTACTCAAGCGGTAGCCCTATTTCCTGCATTTTTCTCGGAGCAGGCTAGTGTTAATTTGCACTGTCGATGGGCTTAGCCCAATTGCTAGCACAGGAGGACAACTACAAATACACAGAAAAGGCTGCAAGCAAGGCATCCGGAGAAGTATCACAAACCGGCACCAGCGGCACTCCCTCTCCCATCTCGGCTCTGAATCCTTTCTCTTTCTTGCTGTTTGATTTTAGCACACTTGTGCTTGTATCTGGATCTTGAATCTGCCACCAGTTCTTGTATTTCTAAGTGAATCCCTGTGGGTTGCTAACAAAATGAAGTTATATCTTTATTAATGTCCGTTAGACTGCTCAATTTTGTTATTTACGCCCCTAATAAAATCCGCTTTTAACTGAATCAATTGCCATGCGCACCAATGTAAGCTTAATCAAATTCGCATAAGTAAATAAGCAACAAGACAAGTGCAACACAAACACGTATTATTTCATCATACCATACAATAAAGGATAGGTGGCAGATATAAATCAAAGACATACACACTAAGACCGTAGCTGTGCTGGACAAATAACTAAGGAAAAATATGGTATGCTTAAATCTGAAATACAAAACCGAACAACTTTGAGCACACCTAAACAACATCGCGGATCTTTGGCCTGGTGACGATCCCAGCATGATTGAGTAAAACCCAAATGAGCGTCACCAGCTCGGTGTCACGGGCTATTGCCTTCTTATGCGCCTTGAGGTTATCAGAGGGAGCAATATACAAGATCATCTCAGACCAGAACCTAGCCAAGATACCCCATCCTGTATCCTCATTTGAAACTAGCTCCACCAACTGCTTTCCCAGCCTAACTCCCCTCTTCACCACCTCATGCTCAGATCTCTCACCCAGCATGGCAATCATGTTCTGATGTTCCACGGAGTCTTTGCTACGGACGCCACCAGTGAGAGCATGCTCGATATCTTTGGTGACCGTTTTGTATAATTTTTTGGACCATGCCTTGTCATCTGGTAGTAGTTCAGGAGCAGCAGCCATCAAGTAAACACAATAGCGGGACAGATGCTTCGTGGTCATCTTGTCAGCTGAGCAGCTGGTAGAGGCTCCATACCTTGCCTCGAAGATGCCGGTGGAGATATGCCAAACAAGAATGACATCAGATGTGCCTTGTCCTTCGCATGCCCAGAGAATATCATTGCCGATCCTGCTATTGCTGAGGGCCAATGTGCCTTTGCTCAGGTTACCGTTGCTACTCTTGAGCATACCAACGATGGAAGCCTTAACCTCTGATGGTACTTCGACATGCTGCACCCTTGAGTCAGCGAAGCAAAAACAACCACATAGTTTGGGCTGTGAGTGTGCTAGTAGAGAGATTTGGCCCATTTTATGAACCAAACTCTTCATGGACTTGATCCTAAGCTTCAGAACATGAACAAGAGACATGGGTCACATAGCTACAAAGCAGAGTAACCTTGATCCAGTTGGAGCACAAGTAGGCCACTATCTCCCAAGCCTCAGCAAGTATGACTGCTACAAGTAGGGAATATGTGGGCAAGGAGTTAAAAAGTACATTGCCCAAGAACAATCGATTGTCATGAGTTTGCAAGTACTGGGGCAATATGCAGGATTTTGGGCTGCAGAATATTTGATGAGGATGGTTGGAATGCATGAAGTAGTGTACAATTATTTCCCCAGCAAGCAAGCACCAAATTATAATTGAGAGGGAGACGATAATGTTAAGAATTGGTAGTAGTCGCCCAAAGCTTGAAGTTGGGAGGGATGAATAATAAGAATCAATCACAAACGATACCTCATCTGCAATCACCTTGAATACCCTATCTGGACTGCCATTATTCAGTAGCACATCTAGGACAAAGTTGAAGGCTTTGGTGGATCCAAGCTCCGCAAGATGGCACTTTGCGAACCGGCGTCTAAGTAACTTGAACAGTGCGAACGAGAGACATAAATCCTTGAGCCATGGTCGAGGTGCCAAAAGAGCATCATTGTCGTTCACCATTCTCCAAACTCTATCGATGGTGACTAGGTTGTTCTTCCTCTGCTTGATGCCATAGCCATGAGGCATTTCCTCAATCTTTTGCTTTTCTTCGCCCATCACAAGAAGTGGGGGAATCAACTCATCTTCCGATGCTCGGTGGCCCTCACCTTGCAGCTGCTCCATATATCCAGCAACAAGACGGGAATTGCGTCCAAGTGCAAAAGACCTTCTTGCCTTCTCAAATGCGTAAAACTTGAGTGCGAGTTTTGCCATACTCAGAAGACAAAGAACAATTAGAATCTTGGATAAGAGGTTGTAAAATTTATTATTCGGAATGCCCGCATTATCTGAAGTGAGGAAACCATGACGCGAATAGTAGAACACGAGATATGATGTCCAGACCGTACGAGTGAGCAACTCGATTGAGGGGCCGAGCTTTTGGCCGTCATCATCATCAACGAAGACAATTGCACTTGTGTTGGTCCCAACAATTTGGACAAGAACTGTCCAAATTAGGAGCAGGGCCACGTATAACCTGCCATGGCAGTACACGTCAAGCCCTGTCATGTTGCAGTACTCCTTTCCAATGGAGGAGGCGACGTAGGAGACGACGGGGAGGTACAGTGTTGTGGCTCCAAGGAGGAGGAAGCGGGTCACTGTGGCATGACGATAGCGCCGACCGGACGCACCGATTGCCACCATAATCGCCACAAGGACGGCATTGACAACCATGAGCCCATTGGAGCGCAACAGCTGTGCACTCACCCCGTCGACAAACTGTCTGACCGGATTATTTGGGCATAAAGTTGCCATCTTGTCCCTGCAGATTCACACAGTGAAGCATACACTAGTTAATTATTGTAGCTGCATACAATATATTCTCCAAACAGAACAGGAGTTTAATGGGCCATCACAAAATGCATAGAACAACGAAGATATGGCATATGTGAAAATTTAGAAGACTTACCACCATCAAGAGATTGATGGGACATTGACTTGGGAGGATGTCCGGTCCAGTTGCAAAACAAAGTGATGATTTAGCCCCTTGTGAGTTTGGGAGTCATAAGTGTAAGCCAACAATTTTCTGGCAACTATATCCTGGCCAGATTTTATTTGTTTATGTTCACTCTCTTTCCTTCATATGCTTTATAAGTATGAAGTCCTTTTTTCCTTTTCCTCTCTTTATTCCTTACTTGGTTTCTGTGACTGCATCTTATGCCCTGCTGCCCTACTATACCTTTTTCTTTCGCTTTACTACCCATTCCATGTTTCACCCACATGTTTTGTTCACCTTCTGAATTATATTCTTTACTTTGTAGTAGTGTACCCATGCATTGCTATGGAATAACAAAGAGATATATGATAGTAGACATGTTTTGTTTGACGATACCACGGTTGTGGCCGATGAGAGAAATAAGCATTTTTTAGTAAGGGGTGAAAGAACAGAATATTGGTAACAAATGTAAAATTTCTTGAGATTTTCCATCAACTTCAATATTTCTACAAGTGAAGGTGAAAAAACATAAAATACAGAACACGAGCAATTATGTAAATATGGCCAAAGCTATGATCGATCTATTGGCATAAATAGCACGAGCGTAACGAAATATTGGAAATGTTTAAGGTAATATAAGCTCGATAGCCAACAAACAAAATAAGGGAGGAACCTTATCTTACTGCTAATGTAACTATTTTCTTTCGTCCATGTGACATTCAACTTCTTGGACTTTGCTGACATAAAAAATACATCCTTATAATGGCTGCCATTGAAACTCACAAAGATAACATAAGATGGTGTCATGCTTGTGATCCACATCGATCACCGTCAGTCCAGTAGCAATTTTAAGTGCAATGTGTCATTGGCTTTGCACCGCCGGTGATCTGCTGGATCCTCGGATGAGAGAGAGAGAGAGAGGGGGGGAGGAGCTGCCATTAGGTGGAAATCCACATGAGAGAGGGAGGAAGAATGGAAGATTACCTTGCTGTTGCTCTTACTGCTGCTGGAGGCAGAGGGGGGATGGGGGTGGGGTGGAGGAGCTGAGCCAATGCTTGCTGCCGGTGAGCTGCTCCTGGCTGCTGGCGATCTGTGCTTGCTGCCGTCGAGCTGCTGCGGGCTACGACCGGCGACCTGTGCTTGCTGCCGTCAAGCTGCTGCTTGCCGCTGCCTTAGAGTGAGAGGGGGAGGAGGTACGTGTGGAGTCTCGAGGCTCGAACCCACCGCCGGCTGCAGGACGTATCCGTGTTTCAGAGGTGACGATCTTGTTTGGAGGGCTGGGCCGCCATGGATCTAAGCCGGTGTGAGAAGCTCGTGTCCATGGATTGTGGAGGACGTTCACAAGGAGGGGGGAGGGCTGGGGACGGGGCGGCGACGGCGACGAGCGAGCACTGGGTCGGTGAGGACCAGATATGGATTTGAGAGGGAGGGAGAGAGAATGACGAGGGGAGAGAGAGACGGGAGAGAAAAGGGATTCGGTCAGCGTCGGCCACGACACAAGACGCTCGGCGGCCGGTCGTAGTTTTTTTTTTTTTTTTTTTTTTTTTGAAAGAACCTGCGCATTACATAACTAACCAGAGGAGTACAACACACGCAGCAACTTCTGGAGAGACCGGGAAGAACACGTGTCTAGGAGAGAATGCAAAGAACACCCCGCAAGAACAAAAATTACAGAAGAGGGCCTAGGGGTCCCTGCAGCAACCATCTTCCTCCACCATCGGAGCCGAGGAAGCACCATCGCCGCTGGCTTTGAGAGTCGATTGAGAAGCCCGCCGCACGCAACAGAACTGAAGACGTTGTGGCTCGTCGACCGGGGAGCATCCCCGTGCTGATCCTCGGATCCCAGATCCGGCCTTCCACGCCGACGAAGTCGAGGGCACTCGATCTGCCACCACGAAACCACCTACCCACTCATGGACCACCATCTTCCACCGCGCCCGGCGACGCCGCCCAAAGCACCGCACGCCGGCCGCCAACTTCGCTCCTGTACAGACCTCCAGACCTCCTCGATGGCGACGGAGCAGAACACCACCGAAGCGAGGGAGGAGGCAGAGGACAAACGCCAAAAATGTGGCCACCGCCGCCGCCTCGTCGGCCACGCTCAAGGGCACCAAAAGCGTCGCCCCCAAGGGACAACGAACACCACCCCGACCAGCTCTTCGACACCGCCGCCAGGGATGCCGCCGAGGTGCAGCAAGAGCTGCGGGAACCTTATTCCAGACGCCGGCGCTGCCACCACCGAAACACCGCCGCCGGGAAAGTTACCCCTACTATCTACACGCCGGAGGCACAGATCCGGGTTTCCCCCACTCTCCCGCCGCCGAGGCTGCCGGAGAGGGAAGGAAACCGCGGCCTGGCCGGCGGCGGAGCGAGGGAACCGGAGCGCTTCTCTTTCGCCTCTCACTCTACAGTAGCACGAGGAGGGAACGAAAAGAGAGGCGGCCGGTCGTAGCTAGCACGCATGAGTATGGGTGTGGGCGTTCGGTTCGAGGTGCAACGCGTTCAGTTCGAGGTAGGCACTGGTTGCCATCAAGCCTGGCCAGATGGGCCGGCTCGGCCCGGCCCGGCCCGGATCAAACGGGCCAGGCACAGCACGACCCGGCCAGGCACGCTAAGTACACGGGCCATGCCGGGCTGGCACGCGTGCTGCCTCCCTGGCCAGGCACGCCCCCCTCACTACACGAACCGGCACGGCGGCCCGTTTGGCACGCCGGCACGTTAGAGCATCTCCACTCGTTCGGCCCCCCAGCGCACCCGGCGAATGCGTTTTGGCGTCTGCGCCGGCGGGTTTTTCGCCCTGGGGGCGATCGAGTTCCCAGCCGCGCCCCCAGGTTTCGGCCCCCAAGCGCCCAAAAAATCAAACTTGTGTTTCCCGCTACCAAAAAACGCCACAAGTTCGGCGATCACCATGCCACAAGTCGGCGATCATCATGCCACAGTTCGGCGATCAAACATACCCGAAAGTTCGGCGATCAAAAAGGAAGGAAGCATAGACAAGGAACGCATCAAATGGCGGTCTCCTCTGGCGTGGGACTGGCCGGGGTCGGCGTGGGCGCAGGCGTGCTCGGCGTCGGCGTGGCTTCTGTGCTCGGGCTGGTAGTCGGCGTCGGCACAGCTTCATCTCTCGGGCTGGGCGTCGGCGTTGGTGTCGGCGTGGGCGTAGGGGCGGTGGTCGACGCCGGCCCGGGCATCTGGTTCAAGATGAGGCCACGCTCCGCCAGGTACCACGCCTTGACCTGCTCGTCCATCGTCGACATGTCTGCCGCCATCAAGAACGCCAGGTCGGTGTTCCTCTTCTTCGCGGCGACGTTGGTCCTGAGAAGGTCGAGCTTCACGTCCTGCTTCGTCATCAACGCCGACCACCGCGCGTCGGATTTCTCCTCCCTCTTTGCGGCGCTATTCTTGGCGTCGGCGATGCACTGCTCGATCGATGATTGCATCCGTTCGGCAGCGGGTGCCGCGTCCCTCGCCGCCTTGGCTCTTTTGTTGCCATCAGGACGCCCATCCGCCGCCCCCGGGGCAGGCGCGTCCGGCTTGTACATCTCCTTGGCCTTGGCGAGGGTGAGCCGGACCTCCCTCCACTTCTCGCACGACTCGATCCTGGAGAACACGTGAAGGAACTTGAACTCTTGGTCGCTGTTGTCCTGGCGATACATGTTGACCATCCGAACCATCTGCAAAGCCGAAGAACAAGTGTCGGCGAAGTACATGGCGAAAGAACTGAACCGGCGGCTGGACATACCTGCCCCTCGACGTTGGCGCTGCTTTCCGGGCGAGCCGCGACCTCCTCTACGATCCCATGCCATTTGTTGCAGGCCGCCTGGATGATCGCCCAATGGTTCGCCATGGCCTTGTCGCCGCGCTCCATGTGGATGGTGGCGAAGTAGGGGTCGACCAACTTGCGCTCATCGAACGCCGTCTTGATCCTTCCCCAGTACGTGTCGGCGTTCTGATTCGAGCCGGTGATCGGGTCGATGCTGACGGTCTTCCATGCTTCGGCGAGGCACTCGTCTTCCTTGGACGTCCACTTGACGCGAGGCTCGCCCGGCCTGGCATTGGTCGCCCGCTTCTTCTTTCTGCCTTTCGCCGCCGGCGCCGGCTCCGCCTCCTCCTCCACCTGTTCTTCCTCCTCCACCTCCTCCTCGGCGTCGCCGAGCTCGTCGTCCATGTCGACGGCGGTGTCCATCGTTTCGTCTTGTGCGTGGAACCCGGGGCAGGAAGCGGCGGCGACCGAGCCGCTCGTGATGATCTCGTCCATGTCGGCGTCGGTGGCGTCGGTGTTGCTGAACTGTGCCGCCGAGCCGTGTGCAAAGGGTAGGGTGCCCTGGCGCAGAGGCGGCGTAGGCGAGGATGAGTACGCCGGCGGCGAGTAGCTGTACTGGGTGTTGAGGCCGGCGGTGAACGCGGGGGAGGGAGTGCGCTGGTCGGGGTTCAGGCCGGAGGGGGAGGCACGCGGCGGCGCGCCATGCGGGAAGGTGATGTTGGGGTTAAAACCGTCATGCGCGTCGCCGTCGGAGTAGCCAGGCGAGGGGGCGTACCCCCATTGCGGCGGGGGCGGCGAGAAGTTGGCCGGCGACGCGACTCTCGGCTGGCTCCCCCACGCGGCTTGTGCGCAGTGGCTGGGCGGAAGGTTCATCATTCCCCCCGCGCGAGACGCCTCTCCCTGCTCTGCCGCCGCGTCCCTGGCCCTCTTGGTGATGAGCCTGTTCCGCCGGTCGGTGGTGACCGCCTCCCGGCGCTGAACATCCGCCCTCCACTCGGCGTTCGACAGGCCCGCTGGCCTTGCCATCGGCGCCCTCGCCTTTCTCTGCTTCGGCTGGGTGGAATCGGCGGCGGCGCGAGGAGCCACATATTTCTTCGGCCGCATGGCGCCCGGAGAATGGCGGGAACGGCGGGGGAGAAGGGGAAGCAATGGGGGAAATGGAGGGAAAAGGCGGGTAAAAACGGCAGGAATATGCATGTTGTCGCCGACAGCGCGGCCCCACGCGCCTTTTCGCTTCAGCCGGCGCCCCCCGGTGCGCTGGGTTCGGCTCGGGTTCGCCGGTTGTTATTTCGGCCCAAACCGGCGATAAACAACGACCTGGGGGCGCGACTGGGCCGATTTTTCGCCGCCGGCGCTAAAAAAGGCGCCCTGGGGGCCTGTTGGGGGGGCGAGTGGAGATGCTCTAAGCGTCAAGCTTTGGATACCATGTGGGTCATAAGTCCCATGAGCACTCGGTCACATCGTCATTCTGAACTTCGAACAAAGCCGCCAGATTATATGTAACGTCGCAGCTAATTAGCCTCGTGCAAATTGACTGTAGTTTTCAGTCTTCTACGTGCAGTCCACACATAAGAAATAGAGTGTTTCATACGTCTATTTCGCTAGTGGCATGCTATTTACATGAAGCTTGCTAGTTGCATGCATGACCGGTAAAAGGACCGATTCACATTTCGCTGCACAAATATCATGCCGATGTCCATTACATTGGTGAATGCATGACTCTTCACGATCCTATTCGTATTGTGCTCCACGACTGTAGTGATGAATTTCAATACAATTACCATGAGGTTCTGTTACACGCTTAAGTATAAATAAGCAACTCTGATAGGAACGTGTTATGTGGCCATGATTGCTATGCACCAAGCAGGCTCTCCTGTGTTTGGGGTGTGAGAGGAAACTGAAAACCTAATATCACTAGTGATGTCCTAGGAATGAGTGATGTGGCCATGTTTGCTTCAATTTTTGTTCTAGAAAATATGTGTGCGTGCTCAAACATGTCTCAACCTCAGATACGCGCAGGACTTCATGTTGACTCGATAACAGTAGGTTTTGCGAGCCAATAAGTAGGGGAAGAGCTATGTGAGGCTTAGCTGGGTTACATGCATCCGTGTCAACAATTCTTTTGCAAGCGATTAGGTGATGCCATCACGAAGTTAGACTAGCGCCAGTGCATTCGTTGGGTTGGTTCTAGCTGCGTTGTTTCCTTTGTTCGGGCCGAGCATCCCTTATCTTTCTGCTCCGGGCACCATATTCGCGCCTGTCTGCGTTCGTGTAATGTGTTGTACCCCCGTTGTACTCATTCTATTCCTTCTCTCAATGAAATGATACGCAAACTTTGCGTATTCACGAAAAAAAGTGCACCAGGCCCAATGAATTTCTCCATGCATACTGCCTGTCGACAATGCCTAATTTTTGCATGTCCCGTCATTTGCTGAAATGAAATAATCAATTTGTTTGGTTATTTACTTTTCATACCTTCTTCGCACTGCCAATTTAATTTCTCGTTTTTGGATGATAAATCCTTTTTTTGGCTGGAGTTTAGTTCTATTTTTGTTTAGTGCTTAAGCAGGTATTGTTTCTAAAATTGTTGAAGTATACAATGTATATGTGGATTGCTCAACTATGTCCACTGTTTCAGACTTGTGTGCTATTGGTTGGTGCATAAGACGTACGTAATATGATGTTAGAGTCAAAAGGTCTTCGATTTAACCCTTGGTTTCGCAACTTTTGTTTCAGATTTTGCCGTTGGAAAGAGGACAAGCAATGTTTTTCTGAAGACAGGAATATAAACTAAGCTTTGGGATAACCACAAAAATCAATTCATAGGGGTCACAATAGAACAGAGATGCCTAGTTTAGTAACCTCATAAACACAGCGCCAAGAGACTCTAGTGAAAATTACTGCAGTATTGCATTTTTACACTCAAAAAAAAAAAGGAAGGTATAGACTAGTTCAGTTCAGAGCAGTGACTCTATGAAGTTGGAATTGTTGCAGCTCCTGGACTTGTACTTAATCATGCGGACACTACGTTTCCCATTGCCGTTGCCGTTGTCCAACACCTCCAGACCAGTGAAAACAGCGAATTCCTGCCCTCCACCTGCACCTGGTATCTCGTCCATGTAGGGGTTGCGTGCCACAGTCTGAAAGAAACTGGTGTGGAAAAACCTGCCAGAACCCAGGCTGACCGCTTGAGAGGGATTGAGTAGGCCATGGTGCCACTCATCCGGCACGTGAGTATCCCCCCAAACGAAGCTCTGCCCAGGCGGTTGCCCCCTCAAAACGGCGCAGAGATCCGCGGCGTAGAGAAGGTGGTAATTGTTGGCCGAGACGCCAAACCAGAGACCAACCTCGGGGACATACTCGGCCCTGCCGAAGAAGGGCAGAAACCAGTCGCTGACCTGGCTCCAGGTGCCATGGTGCACCGTGGAGATGCAGATGGCGCCATCCACCACCGCGCAGGAGAGGATCGTCTCGGGCTTGTAGCCTTCCTCCGAGACGTACGGCGGCGGCGGGAGATCGGCAAATTTCCATGTCCTCCACGGGTACATATGGTGCTCGCGCTCGCCGGAGAAGAGGGCCTCGAACTGGAAGCTCTTGTCCGGACGGAGGATCTTCTCCATGATGTAGATGCTGCCATCGCCTCCGGAGCCTGACGGGATGGCGACGGCCAATGCGTCCTCCTTGCGAGCGTGGAGGCTGGGCATCGTCACGAAGCAGCCGTCCAAGTCGTAGCTGAAGACGTGAGACTTGGGGTCCAAGAAGAGGATGCTGCTCTCCTAGAGAGGGAAGCAGTGAAGCTTGTCCTGATGGAACCTGGTCGCCAGGCATGGCGAAGGCCTCATCTTAACCAGCGGTGCAGGCGGCCGAATGGTCTCGATCTCGGAGGCACTCAGCTGATGTTTCCTCTTCTTGTTGTTGCCCTTGGCCCTTCTCCCCGTTTGTATGGGCAGATCACGGCTCGGAAAAAAAAACCCTAGGCTCTGATACGATGTTAGGAATATGTAACTTGTATTACTAGGAAGCCAAAGCCAGCATATATGATGTACATAAGGATGTCAAAAGACAAAAATACAAAAGGCCAAAGGCTATCAACAATATAACTCTAACAGGACGCTACTTCCTCCGATGATGCGTTGAAGAACTAGTTGCGTGATAGATCGAAGCGGCGCAGTGAGTAGATGCCTTTCTCCCGGTTCGACGCGAACAGATTCATAAACCGTCGGGCACTCATGACTAACGGCCCAACTCCACACATACAAGCTTGGAGACCATTCCTTTGACTTGCCTGCCCTCGTCACCGGGGGATACCTTTTGTTCAAACCGGCCGGAGGTGGAGTGTAGATCCACCGACGCTGAACAGGGATAGAGAAACGGTCAGGCGAGAGATTCGGGATGGGGTATAGTTTCTTAGGAAGACCGGAAGAAAGAAAAGGCCAGATTGGTAGATGAAAGTGAAACGTGATATAAATGACTAGCCTTTGAGAAATATAGCTATACCTTTTTGTGCGAATCAAATATAGCTATACTAGACATGTACCATTGTGAAGACAGAGTGATGCCCATTGCAAGAACTAACCTTTATGAAAATGTATTTACATAATCATCTCATTGGCATACGGGCGCCACATCAGAGATGTCCAACCTAGGGTTGCGGCCACCAGAAACATTTTTTGTGGCTCTAGCCGCACAATTGCCCCGGAGGCGTCTTGCACTCGACTAGACCATGGCATGCCACACAAGGCTGCAAATCGCCACCCACGGAGAACCTGGAAGATGTATCGTGCTGCCTCTGTCACTGGAAACCGAGAATCCACCGTCGAAGAATCAAGAAACCAACCGCTACAAATCCCTGCTTCCCTCCTTTTTGGTCACATGGGCATTGTAAGGTGGCGTCCTTCGACGGCAGTGAGGGTAACAGGCTTGTAGGTAGAGGAGGAAAGAGGAGAATGGGTCTGCCACCCATGCATATCGTCTAGACGATCTGGGTATGTTACTATTCATCAATGAGTACATAATAAGCAAAAATTAACTAGGGTGTTCCACAGGTTCACTTTGCTAACATATAGGCTATGGTAATTGCATAACCAGCAAAAGCCCGATTCACTCGCCACGTAAATGTCATGACGAAGTACACAACTCATTGCTAAATGCATGACCGCCACAATCCCATTCACATTTCGGTCCACAACTATGTAATGGCGAACTCCAATGCCATTATGATGAGGTTCCATTATAGGCTTAGTTATAAATAAGCAACTTTTTATGGGGATGCGGCTATATTAGAGGCCTCTCCATTGGTTTCATGTTTCAGATGTGCAAGCTACCATGTTATCCTGTTTGAGATGTGGGAGGAAACTGAAAATACAATATCACAAATTGCGTGCAACAGTGAGCACAAAACACATCCACATAATAGGTTTCCATATTTCATCCCTTGCCATGTCTGTTCTAGCAGCAAAGCATGTGTTGCATGCATTTGTCTTCTGGTTTTGCGCCTGAGATCCCTCTATGATTCTGCCTACTTTAATAAATGACTTTTGTTTAGGAAACTCAGCACATGTACCATGATGACAAAGTAGAAGCGATTGACACCATGGGTGACAAGTTGCTGATTCGACATTAGAAGATGGGAACGCTACAAAATATGTATCAGGCAAAATGGCAATAACCCTTAACTGTGTCTTCTCTCTCCATGATGCAGCTTATCTTGTAAATCTTTATTTAGGTATCTTAAACATATGCGGCAACATTTTAGTATAAAAAAATGCTTGTACTATCTTATCTATCCTATTGTGAACTAGCAGATTAGAAACCAAAGAAATTTTCCATGCCCTAAGGTGGTTTGCAAATCTTTAGCCAAAGGAATTCTTTATTTCCTCTCTTAAATCTCACAATGTTTCAACTCATGGTATAATCACCCATTGTGCTTACATACACGGCCAAACCCCCTGTTGTTGCTAACCTACTCGAACAAGTAATCCTAGCACCACATGGACACAACTTCAAGTTTTTTTCCCAAAAAGGAGGATGACCCCCGGCCTCTGCATCAGGGCGATGCATACAACCATTTTATTAATTATTCATCAAGACCTTATAAAGTAATACATCAATAAGTCTGAAGGCACCATCTTGGCAACATCTGTCGCTACTCCTATCAACTTGATGAAGGCGTGCGTATTGTCCAGGCCGCCTGCCCATACCTCACACCAAAGCCCAATATCTAAAACCGGAGGCCTCAACCAAGCCGCAATCGCCGGGTTTGGAGCACACACCGGTCCAACGCACTCTCAGCGGGCACCGCATGCGCACGCTGCAGAGGCCGCTGCCACCGTATTCCACCGATCCATCTTCAGAGCAGGTATCGACACTTCAACCTTGCCAGGCCTGCCGTTGACGCCACCACGATGCCAGACAATGCCACCTCCCTACGCACGTCCATCATCACGCATCTGTCGTTGAGACCCTGCAGCGCCACGCCGCCGAGACTCCACGTCGTCGATGCGTCACATGAAACACCGCTGCACCACTGAAACCGTCCACTGGTCCCTCGAGCCAATGCACACCTCCAAGAATGACGCCCCCAGGGGGGGGGGACGACACAAGAGCGCCGCCGTCATCTGATCGACTGATCTAGGGTTTCCCACGGAGGTAGCGGATAGAGGTCTGGAGCTTCTCCATGATGATGCCTTCAAGAAGGGGATGACACAGAAGAGCGCCGCCATCATCGGCCTTGGCAAATAGCCGAGAGCAAGGTTTTCACCCGGATCTGCTCGACAAACCTCCATCCAGCATCGTGTGCATGGGACCGCCACCGATCTCTGCCGCTGAGCAGCGAGCAGGCCACACCGGCCAGATCAGATCTGACTGGAGGCCAGACCACACATGCAACCGACCCGTCCACCAGGCCCTCCACGCCACCGCTGCCAATCCGAGTTTAGATGGCCCGCCGCAGCATAACCGGCCGCCGCCGCCCGAAGCAGGGCCGGCCGCCGAGCCGCCAAGACCCAAACGGCCGTGCCTCCTCACGCCGAGGGGCCCTGCACCACCCCCATGTCGCAGGAGAGAGGGAGACCCCCGCCACCGCCGTCGGCCCCCGGGCTTAGCCCGACGGCGTCCCCCGGCGGCGACGGAGGGAGGGAAGGAAGGAGGTGACGCCTCCGGCGGCTAGGGTTGTGGCACCACCAGAGTCACCTGAGCGGGTGCGACGCGGGGGTCGGGATGGGATGGAGAGAGGATGGTGAGAGGGTTACGGATCTGCTCTCTGTTATGGAGGAGGTGGCCGGAGGAGGGAGATCGAGCGGCGGTATAACTAGTACAATACTGATTATAACCTAAAATTACTAGGACACGCAGAACTCATATTGGGTAATTTCCTAACGCTACACAACTAGCATGGATGCTCCCAAAACTAGCTGGTGTAAGACCTTTTTTTCTTTTGAGGAAAGCTGGTGTAAGACTAGGACATTACCTATACTAACTAGAGGCAATACTAACTCAAGATTATGCTAACATTATAGACAGAGACGCCAAAGCCAGAGGCAGGACAAGCTTGGGGACGTACTCAGCCTTGTTATAGTAGGGCATAAACCAGTGACCCGCGCAGCTCCAGGTGTTGCTCGTCGGGTCCAAGCCGTATGTATGTGCCATGCCGCACCCTGGAGAAGCAGATAAGATAATGTGCTTATCTTCAGATCTGCGTTGTAGCCAAAGATGTGTGCCTTTGGGTAGCCTAGAGCGGTGAGCATAGTCAGGAATGGAATTCTGGCTTTGATTGATCATTTCAGCAATTATACTGAACAATGAATACCGGGAACAGGGATGGCTCATTCTTTCCGCTGTTATTTGTACATTTCGTTCTCATATTACTCTCTCCTTCTGGCATATATCTAAATCCGGAGCTAGACGCACTTTCCTATACATTTGGCATATGCGTAGCAAACTACCAATACCATATATACCCTGTTGTGATGCAAGAAAAGTACAGGCACTGCTGTTCCTAAAGTAGTTTTTTCACGAGCAATTTTAACATGCTCCCTCTTACCCCCTATTTTCACATGGGAGGTAAGAAAGTAAGAATTAATCAAACCCACTACTTAATGCAATCAACGGCTCAGATCTATTTTATACTCTTACCTCTCATGTGAAAAGGAGAGGTAAGAGAGCATGTTAAAAAATCTCTTCTTTCACATGAAAGTGAGATTTATTGCATCTGCATTTAAATAAACACCAAACATTGGGTACCATGTAGTAGGTGATAAGTCCCATGGGGACTCGTTCACATCATCGTTCATCACAGTTAAGTACCCTCATGCAAATTGACCGTAGGTTCCCACCTTCACATGCAGTGGATTCATAAGAAATCAAGTGTTTCGTAAGTCTATTTCACTAGTGACATGCTATTTACACGAATCTTTGCTAGTTGCATGCATGACCGATGAAACCACCGATTTGCATTATGCTGCACAAATTAATATCATGACGAAGTCCACAACTGAGCATTGCTGAATACATGACTCTTCACAATCCATTCGCATTTTGCTCCGCAACTGTAGTGATGAGCTTCAAAACATTTACAATGAGCTTGTGCTACACACGTAGTTATAAATAAGCAACCTTGAATAGGAATACAACAAAATCAGCCAAGCTATGCTGCTAGCAGCCTCTCCTGTGCTTGGGATGTCGGATGAAACTGAATACAATACAGGTACAATATATCACTGCGGATTTCAAAGGAATGATTGATCTTTACATGATTAGTACAACTTTTGTTCTAAAAATATGTGTGTGTACTAGAACATCTCCCAACCTCAGCCACTTCACGAGTTCTCGATAATAAGTTAGACTAGTGCCATCCAAAAATAATAATTCCTATTGACCTAATCGCTCGCCATCTCTAGTCTCCGCGATTAGGTGATTGTTGCACCAAGTTAGACTAGCGCAATATAGCACCCAAGGATATCTCGATGCATATAGTACATCGAAAATGCGCGGCTAATTTGACCCATGCAGTCTGCTTCTACTTCTATCTTGGACGTGGTCTTGTAGGGCATAGGGAGTGTCTCATCATTTGCTTAAATAGAATAATCAATATGTTTGAGGTGTTTCTTCTTCATACCCGCCAAAGTGTACGGCGCCGCCGATTTAATTTCTAGTTTATGGATGATAAATCTCTACCAGTAATTTGATCTATTATGTCATTTTTTGCTAGAGTTTTTAGTTTTTGTTGTTGTATTTCTAAATTGCTGAAGTACATGTGAATCGCTCAACTGGACGCAGCTTCGGTGCCGTAAAGGCACCTGCCTTTGGGTCCTTGACATGTGGGCCACCCACATGTCAAGGACCCAAAGGCAGGTGCCTTAAGGCACCGAAGCGCAGTCGCGCTCAACTATGTCCACTGTTTCAGATTTGTGTTCAATTGTTTGGTCGCTTGGTGCATATAAGACGTAATATGAGATGTTAAGAGTTACCCGCAAAAAAAAAAAGATGTTAAGAGTCAAGAGGTCTTCGATTTAGATGGACCCCGATAATTGCCGAACGTTCGGTCTGGGAGAGCCCCAGATTGAAAGATTCGTTCGCTACTTGGGGGGGGGGGGGGGGGGGGGGGGGTGCATCGACCCAATCAGTTCGTTCGGCACGACAAGCGCCCCAATGCGTACACCCTCGTGCAACTCCCGTATAGGCCTTTTTATTGTGACTAAAAAAGGCAGCCCGGTGCACGTAGCTCCCGCTTGCGCAGGGTTCGGGAAAGGGTCCGACAACTTTGGGTCTATAGTACGCAGCCTTTCCCTACGTTTTTGCAAGAGGTTGTTTCCACGACTCGAACCCGTGACCTCATGGTTACAAGGCCGTTCTGTTATGACTAAAAAAAAGAAAAAATAAGGACCAGTTTGGCCCAGTTTTTACTGTGACTAAAAAACCTAGATTTGGCTATGACTAATAAAAGCCCAGAATTTCATGTGGTGATAAATGTAAATTTGCCCTGATGAAAAAAATTAGTATAAAAGTTACTACGGTCATACAAAAACCAATTTCCCATGGAAAAAACATTTGAACTAATTGTTATGGCAATGTATATCAAAATTTGGTTTTCATCATTTTAATTATAATTTATCATGGCAGATGTATATAAAAACTTGCCATGATATTTTAATTAAAATTTCCATGCTTTGTACAAGAAATTTGTCATTTATGTAAAATAACAGTAATTATGACCGAAGTTGCCATGGTAGATGTATATTAAAATTTGCCACAGTATTTTAACGAAACATTGACATGCTTTTATATAAGAAAATTGCCACGAATGTGAAATAACACCAAAAATTGATCAAAATATTGCCATGGCAAATGCATATTCAAATTTCCCATGGTATATTTTATAAAATTGCCATCTTTTGTGTAATAAAATTGTTGTGTATGTGAAAATAACAAAAAAATGATCAAAATTGCCATGGCAAAATGCATATTCAAATTTGCCGTGCTATTTTTTATCAAATTTGCCATGCTTTATAAAACAAATGTGCCATTTATGTGAAGTAATACAAAAAATTGATCAAATATTGCCATGCAAATGCATATTCAAATTTTCCATGGTATTTTTATCAAAAATGCCACCTTTTGTGTAATAGAATTGCCGTGAATGTTTAACGGTTTATGGTTGTTAGGTTGTTTGTACTGAGCATATGTCCAGTTTCAATTGCTATATTTGGTTGTTTGTAGTATGACTTGTTTATTTCAGTTATTCACAATGTGATGCTCTATATGTGCAAGTATTGATTGTGCAGTATAATTTCATCAATACCACTTCAACGACCATATTTGTTTCCTGTTATGCCTGGTGTAGGTAATACGCCCCATGTTTTTTCACATTGTGATGTTTAATTATACAATTTGATGTTTAAGCACAAGCTACGTTCTATGCAATTTCAACAATACCACTATGAATAACTATATCTGGTTTGCTGTTAAGCCTGTTGTAGCGAGCATATGCCTCTTTTAACGGTTTGTGCTTGTTCGGTTGTTTGTAGTTAGCATATGTCCAGTTTCAAGCTATATTCGGCTGTTCGTAGTATGCCTTGTTTATTTCAGTTATTCACAATGTGTGTTCTATATGTGTAAGAATGTACTGTGCGGTTCAATTTCATCACCAGTTTCAACGGCCAAAATTGGTTCCTGTTAAAGTCGGTGTAGTTAACACGCCCCCTGTTTATTTCAGTTTTCTTAAAATGTGATGTGCAATCATACAATTTGATGTTTAAGCACAAGCTTACTTCTATGCAATTTCAACAATACCACTATGAGTGACTATATTTGGTTGCTGTTAAGCCTGTTGTAGTGAGCATATGCCTTGTTTAACGGTTTTTGTTTGTTAGGTTGTTTGTATTGAGCATATGTCCAGTTTCAATTGCTATATTTGGTTGTTTGTAGTATATGCCTTGTTTATTTTAGTTATTCACAATGTGATGCTCTATATGTGCAAGTATTGACCGTGCAGTACAATTTCATCAATACCACTTCAACGACCATATTTGTTTCCTGTTAAGTCTGGTGTAGGTAATACGTCCCCCTGTTTTTTCACATTGTAATGTTCAATTATACAATTTGATGTTTAAGCACAAACTACGTTCTATGCAATTTCAACAATACCACTATGAATGACTATATTTCGTTGTTGTTAAGCCTGTTGTAGCGAGCATATGCCTCTTTTAACGGTTTGTGGTTGTTCGGTTGTTTGTAGTTAGCATATGTCCAGTTTCAATTGCTATATTTAGTTGTTCGTAGTATGCCTTGTTTATTTCAGTTATTCACAATGTGATGTTCTATATGTGCAAGTATGAACTGTGCAGTTCAATTTCATCATTACCAGTTTCAACGGTCATATTTCGTTCCTGTTTAGCCTGGTGTAGTTAACACGCTCGCTGTTTATTTCAGTGTTTTTGCAACGTGATGTTCAATTGTACAATTTGATGTTTAAGAACAAGCTACGATCTATGCAATTTCAAGAATAGCATTATGCATGACTGTATTTGGTTGTTGTTAAGCCTGTTGAAGTTAACACCCCTTTCCATTTTTATTTTACAATAACTAGTGTGCTTAAACCTGCACAATACCAGTTTGAATGACTATATTTAGTTGTTTTTAATTGTTAGGCCTGTTGCAGTTAACACACCTTTCCACTTCTTATTTGCTTAACTAGCGTGCTTATACCTGCACACGGAAACTATCATTTGGAGATTATGTTGTCTACCATGGATATATTTGGTTGATGTTTAGCCTGCTGTGCTTAACATGCCTTTCGATGTACTTACACAGGACAATATTGGGAACGACTGTTGTTTTCCATCAAGATTAGTTTCATCCCATGGCTTATATATACTCCCTCCGCCCCATAATATAAGATGTTAATTCATCCAATATGTGAGTATATTGGATGTAATAAGATCTTATATAATGGGACGGGGGGAGTGTTATACTACACCATTGTGCAATTGTTGTTTAGTTTCTAATATAAACTTAGTGCTTGTAAGTACATATGTCATTGGTAAAGATCTGCGCTTCGACCCTTTTTGTGTATGGGGCAATGAGATATTCATGAACCAGCATCAAGTGAGAAAACTGATAAAGATTGTTAGTAAATGGGTCAAAAGATGGCGATTAAACTATTTGTTTACACTTTATCCAAGACAATAGTGAACTGCAGGATGGTAAGTAAGAACTCTGTAGCCTTCTTTTTACTGCCCATAATGAGTTGTTAGATGACAATGTCTGAATCTTTTTCCTTTGCAGTGGTTCTCAAAGCAGTTTACTCAAGATTACCTCTCAAACTACATGATTGGTAGACATGCAAAGGTTAAAGTATTTCTACCAGACTACAATGACTATCTAGAAGTCCTCATGAAGACAGTGAAGGATGGGCGGTCGGCCATCACAAGATGTTTGACTAGAGTCGTGCGTGCATTCGGCATGGAGAAGGGCACAATATGGGCATTCCGCTTCACCTTGTTCAGCAACCAGAATGTCTTTGGCCTCTTTCTTCATCGTCTTTAATACAAGTATACAACCCTTGTTCATCATTCTTCATTTGATGCTTATGTAGTTCTTTTTTTATGTAATTTTTGAACATATGTACATGTGAATCGAATAATGCATTGGTTCTTGAACCTGACACTACGGGAAACAGCTAATTTGTCGTCAGGCTTATACAGACGGCAAAGGTAGTATTACAGACGGCAAAGTATGTCGGCAAAGCCGAAATCGGCAAAGAATACTTTATCGTCAGCTTTTCATCGGGCAGACAGCAAAGATTTTGCCGTCAGCCAACTACAGATTGCCGTCTGCCGCAAAAATAACAGACGGCAAAGAACACGGTCTTTGCCGTCAGTCAAAATGTTTTCTTTGCCGTCATCCGGACTAATCTACAAACGGCAAAGATTGTTTTTTTTAAATGACGTCAGTCAAAGCTTTCGAGGGCGTCTGCTGCTTCGGTGGTCGCCGGAGTTGCCAACTCCGGCAACCACTGCCACTGCCGGAGGAGCTCTGGCGCTCGGGGCAGAGAGGAGGAGGCTAGGGAGGCTCATGCACGGCGAGTCTGGCGAGGGGCGGCCATGCTGGGCTCCGGCAAGGGGCGGCCGCGGCTGTGGTGGACGCACGTCCTACTGTACCAAGGCATCCGCGACCTCTGGGACAGCGTGGTGTCGCATGAGGCGTGGATGCTAAGGTGGGGCAGCCTGCATGTGTTCCTGAACGCTGACCACGCCGTGTGGCGGACCGAAGAAGGGGAGGGGTGGACCGGAGAAGCTCCTCGGGCGCCCATGGCGTCGGGTAGTTGAGAGGGAGAGGGCAAGGGGTGAGGTATGGGAGAGAGAGAGATAACAGGGAAGAGAGGCAGGAGGAAAGAGAAGGAGGTAGGGGTGGCGGAGCTTGAGTTGGTGCTCGTCGGCGGCGCGAGGTGGAGGCGCTCAGCGCTCGGCTGGGAAGGGCACATGCGTCAGGGACGGGAGAGAGAGAGAGTAGGATAAGAGGGAGAGAGAGAATAGGATAAGAGGGAGAGAGACACCGGGGAAGACAGGATCGTGCACGTGGTGGGGGTGGGCGGGTGGCTGCCCCTGCCACGTCACGGATCCGTGGGAGGGAGGGGTAGACCAATAGGAAACAAGCATAACTTTGTGTTTGTTTACCCTCTTAATTTGGATAAAACAACTATGTTAAAATTTAGTAAAATATTTCAAAAAAATTTCCACACATTCTAGCAATCATAAACCAATACCATGCCAAATTTCAGATTGTTTAGACCTTATTTGCATTTTAAAAAAATAAAAAATAGAAACAGACATTTTGCCGTCAGTTGTCACAAAAGCAGACGGCAAAGACTTTGCCGCCAGCCAACATAAAAACAGATGGCAAAGAGCTTACTTTGCCGCCTGTAATAAAAAACACAGACGGCAAAGATCTTTGACGTATGTGTTTGTTTTTGCAGACGGCAAACTGAGCTCTTTGCCGTCTGTGTTTTTTTTGGCAAACGGCAAAGTCTATTTCAAAGACGCCCCCTGACGGCAAATTAGCTGTTTCCCGTAGTGTGATGTATATGAATAAAGTTATTGGCTATTTTCAAAATCACATTATGTACAATTTTGAATTGCAGCGATTAAATTAGGGAGAAAATACGCTCTGCATGTCATTACGCCGCACACGGTCTATAAAGCACAACGTGTGTGATATACCTCATAATCCGACACGTTTCATAGAGAGAAAACGTGTGCAACCATGCACACAATTGTCGTTTGTAAAGCGTGTGTGATGTCAGACAATATCACAAACGGTGCGGCCAAACGAAATGTTTGTGATAGTCGCCCTATCATACACGCTTTACAATCATGAACTGTTTCTGATGTCGTACGCATCGTAAACGTTTCACCACAGAATAGCGTGTGCGATAGTTATCTCGTCCGACACTGGTACGACAGTCGGACGTTTCATAAACTCATACGACACACGTACGATGATTAACTTATCTACTTAATTATATATATCGCATATGGTTCAGAAAAAGTGAATGTGTGTGATAGTCTCCTTATCATACACGCTTTACATCGGGAACTCTTTGTGATGGGGCGTGCATCGTAATCGTTGCACCACAGAATACCGCGTGCGATGGTAATGCCAGCACACACGAGTAGCAAGGATGGAGCGTTTGGGATATTCGATATATCACAAACAGTTGTGTGACGACTAGCGTTTGCGAAAGATGCGGGCATCGCATACGCATAGTTCTGCGAAACGTATGCTTGCGTGCTCCCTATAGCCGATGGTTTCTGGGTCGTGTGGGAAGGACCCCCCCCCCCCCCTATCGCACACACAGGCAAGGCAACGGTTTAAAACTCTGTCGCGGAAAGGGGGTAAAAACCGTTTGTATAGCATGTCACTGCACCAGTGGATCTCAAGACCTACAAAGGTAACACATATTGTTTAGGAAATCTGTGACCTCTGATGTCACAGGTGGAGATATCTATGAGGACCGAAGACAATATGAGATAACGGTGATCCATGAAACTTAATGCTTGGTTCCAATCTGAGGACTGATACGTCTCCAACGTATCTATAATTTATGAAGTATTTATGCCATGTTTATAACAATTTTATATGGTTTTGGTATGATTTGAGTAGAACTAACCCGGACTGACGTTGTTTTCAGCAGAACTACCGTGGTGTTGTTTTTTGTGCAGAAATAAAAGTTCTCGGAATGGGCTAAAAATTTACGGTGATTTTTTATGGACCAAAAGAGACCCCCGAAGCTTGGAGGAAGGACCAGAAGCCTCACGAGGAAGCGACAAGCCTGGGGGGCGCGCCCTCCCCCCCAGGGTGCGTGGAGCAGGCTTGTCGCTCCCTCGTGGGCCCCCTTGACGTGAATCCAACGCCAAAAATTCCTATAAATATAGAAAACCCCAGAAAGAAACCTGGAACTTCCACGTCGCCGCCGCAAGCCTCTGTACCGAAGCAATCTCATCCTGAGCCCTATTCTGGCACTCTGCCGGAGGGGGAAATCATCGCCGGAGGCCATCTTCATCATCCCGGCGGTCTCCATGACGAGGAGGGAGTAGTTCACCCTCGGGGCTGAGGGTATCTACCAGTAGCTACGTGTTTGATCTCTCTCTCTCTCTCTCTCTCTCTCTCTCTCTCTCTCTCTCTCTCTTGTGTTCTTGATTTGGCATGATCTTGATGTATCGCGAGCTTTGTTAATATAGTTGGATCATATGGTGTTTCTTCCCTCTCTATCTTCTTGTGATGGATTGAGTCTTTCCCTTTGAGGTTTCGTTATTGTCGGATTGAATATTTCAGATTTGAGAACACTTGATGTATGTCTTGCATGTGGATACCCGTGGCGACAATGGGGTATTCTATTGATTCACTTGATGTATGTTTTGGTAATCAACCCGCGGATTCCTGTGACCTTGGGGTGATCTAGGCATAGGGGTTGGTTGCACATTTTCATTATCTTTTCTTCGATAAGAAACTTTGGGGTACTCTTTGAAGTTCTTTGTGTGGATTGAATATTATGAATTTGAAGTTGTTTGATGCATATCGAATAATCAACTCACGGATACTTGTGGTGACATTGGAGTATCTAGGTAACATTAGAGTTGGTTGATGCATATCATATGGTGTTATTTTAGTACGAACTCTAGGGCTGTTTGTGACACTTATAGGGATGGCTCAATAGATTGATCGGAAAGGATAACTTTGAGGTGGTTTCATACCCTACAACAATTTTTATCTTATGTTCTCCGCTAATAGGAAGTTTGGAGTGATTCTTTGTCGCACGTTGAGGGATTGCTATATGATTCAATTATGTAGCATTGTTGAGAGATTGCACTAGTGAAAGTATGAACCCTAGTCCTTGTTTTCAAGCATTGCAATACCGTTTGTGCTCACTTTTGTCACTTGCTACCTTGCTGTTTTTTATATTTTCAGATTACAAAAACCTATATCTACTATCCATACTACACTTGTATCACCATCTCTTCGCCGAACTAGTGCACCTATACAATTTACCATTGTATTGGGTGTGTTGGGGACACAAGAGATTTCTTGTATTTGATTGCAGGGTTGTTTGAGAGAGACCATCTTCATCCTATGCCTCCCACGGATTGATAAACCTTAGGTCATCCACTTGAGGGAAATTTGCTACTGTCCTACAAAACTCTGCGCTTGGAGGCCCAACAACGTCTACAAGAATAAAAGTTGCGTTGTAGACATAAAGCTCTTTTCTGGCGCCGTTGCCGGGGAGGTGAGTGCTTCAAGGTATATCTTTAGATCTTGCAATTGAATCTTTTAGTTTCTTTTTTTATCACTAGTTTGGTTTTATAAAAGAAAACTACAAAAAAAAGGAATTGAGGTTGCCTCACATGCTTCATCTATATGATGTCTTTCTTGAAAATAAGGATTCCGATAATTGTGCTCAATTGCTAGAGGTAGAATTTAATAAAATGTTTAACGTGAGTCCTTTGAATGATGAGCATGATTGCAATGTTGTTAGTATGCTTTCTTTGAATATCCATGATGCTAATGATATGCAAAGCTACAAGCTTGGGGATGCTATGTTTGATGAAGATGATATTTTTAGTCCCCCAGTTTTGATGAGCAAATTTATTATGATGATAACATGCCTCCTATTTATGATGATTATATTGATGAAAGTGGGTTTGGAAGAGTGTCAACTCTAGGTACTAATGATCCCACTATTTTGGAGGGTGTTGAATCTTATTGTAATAATTATGAAAGTGGCTTCGAGAGGTCATGACTTTATTTAATGATGATTCCACTATTTCGGAAGAGGTTTCAATTGACTATGATAAAAAAAAGTTGCTATCTATGATGATTATTGTGATGACATGTATGCTATAAAGAATAATGATAATTATGAAACTTATCATCATGATTTTAATTTTCAATTGGATTATGCCAATCAAGTATCTCATGATAGTTATTTTGTTGAGTTTGCTCCCACTATTATGAATGAGAAGAAATTTGCTTATGTGGAGAGTAATAAATTTTCCATGCTTGTGGATCATGAAAAGAATGCTCTATGTGAAAGTTATATTGTTGAATTCATTCATGATGCTACTAAAAATTATTATGAGAGAGGGACATATTCTTGTAGGTGTTGCAATAATATCAAGTTTCCTCTCTATGTGTTGAAAGTTTTTGAAATTATACTTGTTTTGCCTTCCTATGCTAGTTGATTCTTACTCCCATAAATTGTTTGATCGCAAAATCCCTATGCATAGGAAGTTGGTTAGGCTTAAATGTGCTTGCCATATGTTTCATAATGCTCCCATTGTGTTTCAATTCTTCACTTTTTATGCGAGCATCATTGAAATCATCATGCCTAGCTAAAAGGCATTAAAGAAAAGCACTTGTTGGGAGACAACCTAACATTTATACCTACTTTTTTTGTGTGTCCACATGATTAAGCTACTTTAGTAAGCATGTTTTATATGTTTTCTTTCAATAATGTGCCAAGTAAAGCCTTTGGGATAGTGTGGATACTTGTTGATTTGATTCTGTGCAAAAACAGAAACTTTTGTGTCCAGTGCTGGAATTTCTATTCATTACTGGAGAATGATAAAATTCTGAAATTTTTACACAGTATTTAGATACAAATTTTTTACGCATTCCTAATTTTGCAGAATTTTTGGAGGTACAGAAGTATGGTTTTTAAATCGCTCACTACATGCTGTTCTGTTTTTGACAGATTCTGTTTTCAATGCATAGTTTGCTTGTTTTATAGTTTCTATGGCTTATATTGGTCAATATAAATTGTGGAAATGATAGAGTACAGTTGTAATTATGTGTGAATAATTATGAATCATGTCTTGACAGTACCTAAGTGGATGATTTATCTTTATCATACTAACCTATCTCACGGAGTTCCGTTAAGTTTTATGTGATTGAAGTTTTCAAGTTTTGGGTGCGATAACGATATGAGGAGAATAAGGAGCGGCAAGACCCTAAGCTTGGGGATTTTACAAGGCACCCCAAGGTAATATTCAAGGAAGACTCAAGCGTCTAAGCTTGGGGATGCCCCGGAAGGCATCCCCTCTTTCGTCTTCAACACTATCGGTAACCTCACTCGGAGCTATATTTTTATTCATCACATAATATGTGTTTTGCTTGGAGTGTCATTTTATTTTAGTTTGCTTTGCTTGATATTATCAATAATCATGTTTTGTATCTTTTAGTTCAATAAAATGCCAATTATAGCCTTTACCATGCTCAATTTGCAAGTTCACGTGTTGCTGTTTGAAAACAGAAAGTTTTCTGTTATGTCCAGAATATTCCTGAATACTTAGTACATTATAAAAATCTGAAATTTTTACACAGTAAGCATACATGAGTTCTCTGTCACGTGGTAATTTTTCAGAATTTTTGGAGTTACGGAAGTATGAATTCTTATTCACCCTTTACAGACTCTTCTGTTTAGACAGATTTCGGTTATAATTGCATTGGTTGCATATATTGCTTGTTTAATGTTTCTATTTGTGGATAGGAGTATTAAATATGCAGAGGCATTTAGTATGCAATGTTTAATTATAATTTTAGTGATTTGTTACTGTAGTGAATGTTAAGGTTTTGAGTTGATTTATACTAACTTATCTCACGAGTTCTTGTTGAGTTTTGTGTGGATGAAGTTTTTAAGATTTAGGAGAAGCCATGATATGAGAGGAATTAAGGAGACACAAGAGCTCAATATTGGGGATGCCCAAGGCACCCCAATTTAACATTCCAAGAAGTCTCAAGCAACTAAGCTTGGGGATGCCCCGGTGGGCATCCCACCTTTCTTCATCAACACCTATCGGTTAGCCTAAGTTTTTACTGGTTCACATGATATGTGCTATTCTTGGAGTGTCCTTTTATTTTCATTTTGTTTGCTCTTTGAATAAAATTATCAAGATCTGAAATCTTTATTGAGAGAGAGTCTTCACATAGCTACCCATTCACTTAACTATTCTTTGTTCTTCACTTATATCTTTTGGAGTAGTTTGTCATTTACTCTCGTGCTTCACTTATATCCCAAGAGTAAATTGTTGAATGAATTGAATATCATAAAGTTGAAATTATATGTGTTTCATATGCTTGTCCCATGGGGAGTAGTGACTTCACATAAAAGAAGTATAAGTGGTAAAATTTATTTTAAGCTAGCAAACACAGCATTGGTCACTTGAACAATTCATGAAAGAATGTTGAAGGAAGAGAGATTTCACATATAAATATACTATATTGGACATCTTCTATGATTGTGAGCCCCCCTTAATTATTTTCAAGCTTGATCAAGTAGTTGATGTTGAACAAGGAAGACAACGTAATGGGTTATGTTTGTTTATATTCACATAGAAGTTATATGTTTTTGAATCCTCTAACATGTGGTGCTTGCTCCCTATCCTTTGCTAGCTAAAAATCCACACTAAGTAGAGATAATACTTGTGCATCCAAAACCTTTGAACCCAGTTTCATGTCATGAGAGTCCACTATATCTACCTATGGATTGAATAAGATCCTTCAAGTAAGCTCCTAGATATGTATGATCTTTTATTGTAAGGGAAAATAAGCTTTGTACGATCTTGTGATGGTGAAGAAATAAAAGCGACAGACTGCATAATAAAGGTTGCTATCACAAGGGTCAATATAAAGTGACGTTCCTTTACATTAAGAGTTTGCACATACAAAAATAAAAAGCGCATGACAACCTCTGCTTCCCTTTGCAAAGGGCCTATCTTTTACTTTATGTATTTACTTTTATGCACGAGTCAATAGTGTTCTTCTCTATTCCATTTTTATTTTCTCTCTTGGCAAGCATCATGTGGTGGGAAAGATCCTGGCACATATATCCAGTTGAATATAGGTGATCATGAGTTATTATTGTTAACATTATCTCTATGATAAGCAAGTTGGGAGGCGAAACATTAAGCCCCTATCTTCCTATGTGTTTGACTGAAATGGTTTGTTCTAAAAATATGCTTTGAGTGTCAGCAATCATGGAAGACTATATGATAGTTGAGTATGTGGAATTTGCTAAATCAAAGCTCTTACATAGACCCTTCCTGAAAATAAGATGAATTGCAATTGTTTGATGACTAAGAACATAGTTTGTTAGTTTTCAAGAAAGTTTATGGTCTACACTTTAGCATGTGAATAGCTTGCTACTTAATCATGAGAAGTTTCATGAGATGAGCTACTTTTTATGATATATAATGATGCTAGGAAAAGTGATTGAAATTATCATTGATCAAACTTATGCACTATGCTAGCATTTACACTTCATAAATTATTTCTTTTATCATTTACCTACTCGAGGACGAGCATGAATTAAGCTTGGGGATGCTGATACGTCTCCAACGTATCTATGATTTATGAAGTATCCATGCCATGTTTATAATAATTTTATATGGTTTTGGTATGATTTGAGTAGAACTAACCCAGACTGACGCTATTTTCAGCAGAACTACCGTGGTGTTGTTTTTTGTGCAGAAATAAAAGTTCTCGGAATGGGCTGAAAATTTGCGGTGATTTTTTATGGACCAAAAGATACCCCCAAAACTTGGAGGAAGGACCAGAAGCCTCACGAGGAAGCGACAAGCCTGGGGGGCGCGCCCTCCCCCCAGGGCGCGCGGAGCAGGCTTGTCGCTCCCTCGTGGGCCCCCTTGACGTGAATCCAACGCCAAAAATTCCTATAAATATCGAAAACCCCAGAAAGAAACCTAGAACTTCCACGCCACCGCCGCAAGCCTCTGTACCGAAGCGATCTCATCATGAGCCCTATTCCGGCACTCTGCCGGAGGGGGAAATCATCGCCGAAGGCCATCTTCATCATCCCGGCAGTCTCCATGACGAGGAGGGAGTAGTTCACCCTCGGGGTTGAGGGTATGTACCAGTAGCTATGTGTTTGATCTCTCTCTCTCTCTCTCTCTCTCTCTCTCTCTCTCTCTCTCTCTCTCTCTCTCTCGTGTTCTTGATTTGGCACGATCTTGATGTATCGCGAGCTTTGTTAATATAGTTTGATCATATGGTGTTTCTTCCCTCTCTATCTTCTTGTGATGGATTGAGTCTTTCCCTTTGAGGTTTCGTTATTGTCGGATTGAATATTTCAGATTTGAGAACACTTGATGTATATCTTGCATGTCGATACCCGTGGTGACAATGGGGTATTCTATCGATTCACTTAATGTATGTTTTGGTAATCAACTCGCGGATTCCCGTGACCTTAGGGTGATCTAGGCATAGGGGTTGGTTGCACGTTTTCATTATCTTTTCTCCGATAAGAAACTTTGGGGTACTCTTTGAAGTTCTTTGTGTGGATTGAATATTATGAATTTGAAGTTGTTTGATGCATATCAAATAATCAACTCACTGATACTTGTGGTGACATTGGAGTATCTAGGTGACATTAGAGTTGGTTGATGCGTATCAGATGGTGTTATTTTAGTATGAACTCTAAGGCTGTTTGTGACACTTATAGGGATAGCTCAATAGATTGATCGGAAAGGATAACTTTGAGGTGGTTTCGTACCCTACAACAATTTTTATCTTATGTTCTCCGCTAATAGGAACTTTGGAGTGATTCTTTGTCGCATGTTGAGGGATTGCTATATGATTCAATTATGTTAGCATTGTTGAGAGATTGCACTAGTGAAAGTATGAACCCTAGGCCTTGTTTTCAAGCATTGCAATACCGTTTGTGCTCACTTTTGTCACTTGCTACCTTGCTGTTTTTATATTTTCAGATTACAAAAACCTATATCTACTATCCATACTACACTTGTATCACCATCTCTTCGCCGAACTAGTGCACCTATACAATTTACCATTGTATTGGGTGTGTTGGGGACACAAGAGATTTCTTGTATTTGATTGCAGGGTTGTTTGAGAGAGACCATCTTCATCCTACGCCTCCCACGGATTGATAAACCTTAGGTCATCCACTTGAGGGAAATTTGCTACTGTCCTACAAAACTCTGCACTTGGAGGCCCAACAACATTTACAAGAATAAAAGTTGCATAGTAGACATCAAGGACCTTTATTGTGGAGACGAGCACTCTGTGGCAATGGCGAAGCAGGACCATAGAATGAAATGTAATCCCGAGAGGAGGAGTTTCATAACTTTAGGATGATCCGCTTACAGAACACACATATCAAATATTATGAGTATGTTACAAGTTAACTAGTATTACCGTCGCACTGGCAGACTTGATACATTCTTACCATGAACTGAATTCTCTCCGCGCCTAATCTCTTCATTGCAGGAAACTCAACCCCCACTTCTATTTATGTTATTTACCTTTAAGAGTTTTTACCTTCATTACTATAAACCTTTCACTTTAGTCATTCTGGTTTATTCGTCCACCAGGACATTAATAGTATTTGCAGAAGCTCCAGCAGTTACTTCACACAAGAACCATGACACCTTGTGTGTGACAGAAGCATCAATATAAATACTCTCCTCTGCTCTTCATTTGGATGATAACTAGTTGAAATACTTCCACGAAAGTGCTACATAACCCTGTTTGACTTGCAGGCATCAATGCATTTTCTGGTGCCGTTACCGGGAAGCTAAGCGCAGAGTATTTGTTTCATAACTGTTTTTGCAGGTGTTGTTATTGTAGATGCTTCCTGTAAGTGATAGGGGATCTACTCGTTTTGGAAGAACGTATTTACCAGATTACATTGCTCTTTTTCCTCAGGAACGACAAGCTTCATTAATAGAAAAATACAAAAATAATCAAACTATTGAGCTGAATACTTTGTATGCAGAAATGTCGATTACTCCAAAGCCAAAGAAGACTGTAAGAGATTATTGTGCTCTAGTGATGACCTAGAGATCTCCTATAGTACATCCTACAAATTATGCAAAAGAGTATTCGATTGACTGTGATCTTATTATGGAAGTTAAAAAAGCATGCCTTTGTAGGAACAAAGGAGGGAGATCCTCAAGCACATCTTATGTTCTTTGATACTCTCTGTAGAACTTTTAAATTGAAGGATGTGTCACGAGAATTCGTATTGTTAAGACTCTTCAGGTTCTCTTTAAAAGGTGATGCTGAAAATTGGTATAATCGATTACCTCAAGAAAGTATAACCAGCTGGCTGATGTGTGCTGAAACATTTATGGCTAAATTTCTATCGGGCTCAAAGATCACTAAATTGCGAAGAAATCTCACTCTATTCGTCCACGAAGAGGGTGAAAATTTATATGAAGCCTGGAGAAGATATTCTAAATTTTTGAATCTATGCCCTAACCATGGTTATGCTAAACATTTTATACTTCATATGTTTTATCATGGAATTAACGATGAATCAAAGTCTATTCTTGAGTTGAGTGCAGGAGGATGATTCATGTCTTTAACTCTTGCAGAAGAAAGAGCACTCATAGAGAAGATAATGACTGCCAAAGAACAGTGGAATATTGATGAGCCAGTGAAGCCCACTAGAAAAATATATCATATTGAAGATATGGAAGAATTTAAAAAGGTTACTAAAGAAAAAGGTACACCTGTTAAACAAGTCATCAATGAAAAAGTGGATATATTTAGGGAAAATTTTGTTTCTGCCACTCTAGATTTTGCCAATTTTACTTATGCCACTCTCAAATTTGACATTTCACCTTTGCCACTCTTAGGTTTTGACAATGTATCACAATTGACATTCCGTGGCAAAAGCAAAAAAGTTAGAGTGGCAATTGTGATACATTGTCAAAAGCTAATAGTGGAAAAATGAAATTAATATTTTTTTTGCTTTTGCCACAAAATGGCAATTGTGATACATTGTCAAAAGCTAGAGTGGCAAAAGTGAAATGTCAAATTTTAGAGTGGCATAAGCAAAATTGGCAAAAGTTAGAGTGGCAAAAACAAAAATTTCCCATATATTTAGTATTTATCAGCAGGAGGACGAACTTCAAGAAACAATGAATAAGTTCAAATTCCATCAAGACAGCTTCAACAGAGACTTCCGAAGATGCATCCATCATAATGAAAAGGTTATAGCTTACCTTTCTAATGAGGTAGAAGGGTTGAGTCATGCGGTAAAGAATCTCAATAAACACTCTCGCATGATAGAAACCCAATGTTCTCAAATTGCTGAAACTCAATCTTTGATCCTTGCTCAACTAGACGAAAATAATCTTGTTTCTACAAACGAAATTGAAACTCGTAGTGGTAAAAGAACACAGGACCCTAAAGACCCGGAGTGGTATGAGAAGAAGAAGAACAAAGAAGAAAAGAGAGTCAGAGCCAAACCCAAGAGAACAGAGAACTTCTCTTCGGAGAAGAAGAACCGGAAGAACAAGTTCATCAAGATGCACAAGACAATGAAGCAAAAGTGGATAAAGAAGTAGATCCTGATGCTGAAACGGTAGACGGTGACAATAACGAAGAAGAAGAAGCACCAGAAGCCGGAAGAACTGAAGAACCAAGGTTGGAAAAGAACACCCGTTCACCTTATCCAACAAGAGGAGAACGCAGCCAAACATCGAAGAATAAAGAAAAAGGTAAGGAGAAAGAGAAAGATAAAGATAAAACTAAGAAGACACTTCCTTATCCTAAAGCTGTTAGACCACCCTCAAATGATGCACTATATTCCTATTTTTTACAAGCTATAGCTGATCTTAAAGTCTCCTTGCATGTAACTGATATATTGAAAATTCCTACCTTTGCTAAGTTAATGGTTGGTTCCGGTCTAAGGACCTTAATTGTGGAGACGACCACTCTATGGTAACGGTGAAGCAGGACCATAGAATGAAATGTAATCCTAAGAGGAGGAGTTTCATACCTTTAGGGTGATCCGCCTACAGAACACACATATCAAATATTATGAGTATGATACAAGGTAACTGGTATTACCGTCGCACTGGCACACTTGATACATTCTTACCATGAACTGAATTCTCTCCGTGCCTAATCTCTTCATTGCAAGAAACTCAACCCCCACTTCTATTTATGTTATTTAAGTTTAAGAGTTTTTACCTTCGTTACAATAAACCTTTCACTTTAGTCATTCTGATTTATTCGTCCACTAGGACAGTAACAGTATTTGCAGAAGCTCCAGCAGTTACTTCACACAAGAACTGTGACACCTTGTGTGTGAGAGAAGCGCCAATATAAATACTCTCCTCTGCTCTTCGTTCGGATGATAACTAATTAGGATACTTCCACGAAAGTGCTATATAACCCAGTTTGGCTTGCAGGCATCATGCAACAAGGTGGCCCAATCCTTTTATTGCAAAGGAGAAGCCGGAAATACTTCTTATAGTGACCAAAACGTTCTCGAGGACACATGGGAATTTCGTCTAGTCATTTTCAACACAATTCATTGACTCGCATTCACTGCTTTGATAAGTTATTATGTGGGTGGACTGGTGCTAGGGTGCTTTTCTTACTTGAGCAAACAACCCACTTATGATTATCCCCACACACAAGCATCCGCAACTACAAAAGAAGAATTAAGATAAATCTAACCATAGCATGAAACATATGGATCCAAATCAGCCCTTACGGAATAGCGCATAAACTAGGGTTTAAGCTTCTGTCACTCTCGCAACCCATCATCTACTTACTAATCCCACTATGCCTTCCCCTAGGCCCAAGCATGGTAATGTGTCGTGTGGTCGACGTTCATGATACGTCTCCAATGTATCTATAATTTTTTATTGTTTCATGCTATTATAGTATCAATCTTGGATGTTTTATATGCAATTATATATCATTTTTTTGGGACTAACCTATTAACCTAGTGCCCAGTGCCTAGTGCCAGTTGCTGTTTTCTGCCTGTTTTTGGTTTTCTAGGAAATCAGTACCAAACGAAGTCCAAATGCCACGAAACTTTTGATGATTTTTTCTGGACAAAAGAGACCCTGGAAGCTTCGGGAGGAAGCCAGAAGCCTCACGAGGAGGCCACAAGGCAACAGGGCACGGCCCCAGGGGGCGCGCCCTGATGCCTTGTGGGCCCCTCCTGGCTCCTTTTGACCTAATTCCACTTCTATAAATTCTCAAATATCGGGAAACCAACGGAGAGCCAGACGAGAAAATCCTACCGCCGCGGCAAGCTTCTGTTCTTCCACGATCCCATCTGGAGGCCTTTTCCGGCACTCTGCCCGAGGGGAAATCGATCATGGAGGGCTTCTACATCAACCTTGTTGCCCTTCCGATGATGTGTGAGTAGTTTAACACCGACCTACGGGTCCATAGTTAGTAGCTAGATGGCTTCTTCTCTCTCTTTGATCTTCAATACAAAGTTCTCCTCGATGTTCTTGGAGTTCTATCCGATGTAATCTTCTTTTGCGTTGTGTTTGTTGGGATCCCATGAATTGTGGGTTTATGATCAGATTATTCATGAGAAATATTTGAGTCTTCTCTGAACTCTTTTATGCATGATTGTTATAGCTTTGTATTTCTCTCCGATCTATCTGTTTGGTTTGGCCAACTAGATTAATTTATCTTGCAATGGGAGAGGTGCTTTGTGATGGGTTCAATCTTGCGGTGTTATATATCCCAGTGACAGAAAGGGACAAGACACGTATTTGTATTGTTGCCATTAAGGATAAAACGATGGGGTTCATTCATATTGCTTGAGTTTACTTTGTCTACATCATGTCATCTTGCTTAAGGCGTTACACTATTTTATACTTAATACTCTAGATGCATGCTTGATAGTGGTCGATGAGTGGAGTAATAGTTGTAGATGCAGGGAGGAGTCGGTCTACTTGTCTAGGACGTGATGCCTATATACATGATCATTGCCTTGAATATCGTCATAACTATGCGCTTTTCTATCAATTGCCCAACAGTAATTTGTCTACCCACCGTATGTTATGTGCTCGAGAGAGAAGCCTCTAGTCAAAACTATGGCCCCCGGGTCATTTATCATTATTATATAAAAAACAATCCTAAAAATACCTTGCTGCAATTTATTTACTTTTATTTTATTTTGCAATTTACTTTATCAATTTATGTATCACTACGAGATTTAATCCTTGCATATAACCGCCGAGGGGATTGACAACCCCCTTGTTCGCGTTGGGTGCAAGTATTAGCTTTTGTGTGTGCGGGTGCTGCTAAAGAGGTTTTGCTTGGTTCTCCTACTGGATTGATAACCTTGGTTCTTAACTGAGGGAAATACTTATCTCTACTGTACTGCATCATCCTTTCCTCTTCGAGGAAATCCCAACGCAGCTCACAAGTAGCAGGAAGAATTTCTGGCGCCGTTGCCGGGGAGACATCATCAAAACTTATGAAGTACCTTCGCACAAACTATCCCTTACTTGCATTTATTTTATTTGCCTTTTTATTTGCATTTGCCTCTCTTTTTCATCTCCCCCACTTCTAAAACAATTTTACAAAAAAAATACAAAAATATTTTGTGTGCTATCTTTGCTTGTGTTGCCATGTGCCTTCTATTTGCTTGCATCTTCGCTTGCTAAAAATCTGTTGATATGGATCCTCATCCACTAGCTAATCTTTTCAAAAAATCCAATTATGATGAACCAATTGCTAGTGAGTTGAGTACTCTAGATTATGTATATGAAGTTTTGCTTGAAAATCGTGAATCTGAAAATTGTGATGAAGTGTTAAAAGAAGAAATTTATAAAGTGATTCATGATAGCTCCTTGAATGAAAAGCATGATTGCAATGATTTTATTATAAATTATATTAATGTCAATTGTGTTAATGATATGCAAAACTACAAGCTTGGGGATGATGATTTTGTTAAGTCCACTACTCATTGTAATGATCATGATTGGGGTGATGCTTCTTATGATCTTAAAAATTTATTTAAGCCTTATGATGAATATGATATTGATAATAATGTTTGCAATAATATTGAAAGTGGGTTTGGAAGAGTGTCAACTTTAAGTAAAAAGAATCCCACATATTCGGAGAGTGTTCAATCTTATGAAATTTT
Source organism: Elymus sibiricus (assembly GCA_039707655.1). Classification (NCBI taxonomy): domain Eukaryota; kingdom Viridiplantae; phylum Streptophyta; class Magnoliopsida; order Poales; family Poaceae; genus Elymus; species Elymus sibiricus. Next base: position 394,676,500 of record CM077668.1, on the reverse strand, counting down.
TGATGAAGGTGGGTTTGGAGAGGTCATGACTTTAGTTGATGATAATCCCACTGTTTTGGAAGATTATAAAACTTTTATGCATGTGGATCATGTAGAGAATATGTTATGTGATGGTTATATTGTTGAATTTGACTATGATCCTACATGTAATTATTATGAGAGAGGAAAATATGGTTATAGAAATCTTCATGTCACTAAATTACCTCTCTTTGTGTTGAAATTATTAATGCTTCATTCTTCCTATTTGCATATGCAAGATATTGGTTGTCTTGATAATTTGTTTTCCTATAAAAATGCCTATTCATATGAAGTATGTTAGACTTAAATGTGTTTTTCATATGCTTCATTATGCTCTCTTTGTGTTTCAATTACTATCTTTCGTGTGAGCATCATTAAAACCTCGAAGCCTATCTTAATGGCTATAAAGAAAGAGCTTGTTGGGAGACAACCCAATAATCTTTTATTTTATGTTTTGTGTGTTTACACAATTGTAGCCTCTGTTATGATTGTGATTTTTATCTTTTAATTACTGTTTGTGCCAAGTAATGCCTTTGGGATGATTTGGATGATAGTATAATTGATGCTGTTTGGAAAACTGAAAGTTTTGCATCTAGTATTTGATTTTTAGTTCTGTACTGGAGTGTCAGAAAAATCTGACATTTTTACACAGTATTGGTATATGAATTTTTTACGTTGTCCTAATTTTTCAGAATTTTTGGAGTTATAGAAGTATCGACTTTAAATAGATCTTTACAGACTGTTCTGTTTTAGACAGATTCTGTTTTTGTTGCATAGTTTGCTTATTTTGATGATTCTATGGATTGTATCGGGGGGTATAAGTCATGGAGAAGTTGGAGTACAGTAGAATTATGCCAATATTAAATATGAATCAATTTACAATAGTACTTAAAGTTTAAGATTTATTTGTTATACTAACGGATCTCACGAGGTTTCTGTTGAGTTTTGTGTGCTGAAGTTTTCAAGTTTTGGGTGAGATCATGATGGATAAAGGAATAAGGAGCGGCAAGAGCCTAAGCTTCGGGATGCCCAAGGCACCCCAAGGTAATATTGAAGGAAGACCCAAGCGTCTAAGCTTGGGGATGCCCCGGATGGCATCTCCTCTTTCGTCTACAATCTATCGGTAACTCACTTGGAACTATATTTTTATTCATCACATGATATGTGTTTTGCTTGGAGCGTCTTGTGTTATAGTTTTATTTTTTTGTTTGATTTTTAGTTTTCCACAATCATCTTTGCTGAACACGCCTTTTTTAGAGGGACACACATTATTCGTGATTTGTTAGAATACTCTATGTGCTTCACTTATATCTTTTGAGCTAGGCAGTTACTCTAGTGCTTCACTTATATATTTTAGAGCGCGACGGTGGTTATATTTTAAAGAAATAGTTGCACTCTCAGGCTTCACTTATATCTTTTTGAGAGTCTAATATATAGTAATGGCAATTTGCACATGTTAAAAGAATGGTCCTGATATGATAAGGTATCCAAGGGGGATATAATAAAAACCTTCATGTAGATCACTGAGTATGAAGTGCATGGTTAATTTTATTAATGTCATAATATGAAAGGATATAGGTTCATGATCATTGGTTAGTAGAAATATCGGTATTAAAGTTTGTTATGACATATTCACCTAAATATTAGTTGTGGCATGGCGAGGAAGTTGGAGCATTTATAGGTCTGAAATGAAATCCTTGAGTGATGTTATAATCGGGGTCGCGCGATGGTTAACTCCTACCAACCCTCCTCCTAGGGGCATGCGATGAGTGCTTTGCTTTGAGGGCTAAGTAGACTTTTGCAATAAGTATGTGAGTTCTTTGTGACTAATGTGAGTCCAAGGATTATACGCACTCCTATCTTTCCGTAATTTGCTAGCCTCTTCGGTACCGTGCCTTGCCCTTTCTCACCTCGAGAGTTGGCGCAAAGTTTGCCGGTGCATCCAAACCCCGTGATATGATACGCTCTTTCACACATAAACCTCTTTTACCTTCCACAAAACAGCCACCATACCTACCTATTATGGCATTTCCATAGCCATTCTGAGATATATTGCCATGCAACTTCCACCGTTCCGTTTATATGACACACATCATCATTGTCATATTGCTTTGCATGATCATATAGCTGACATAGTATTTGCGGCAAAGCCACCGTTCATCATTTTTCATACATGTTACGCTAGATCATTGCACATCCTGGTACACTGCCAGAGGCATTCATATAGAGTCATATTTGTTCTAGTATCGAGTTGTAATTTCAAGTTGTAAGTAAATAAAAGTGTGATGATCATCATTATTAGAGCATTGTCCCAGTGAGGAAAGGATGATGGAGGCTATGATTCCCCCACAAGTCAGGATGAGGCTCCAGACGAAAAAAAGAAAAAAAAAGAATGAGAGAAAAAGAGAGAAGGGGCAATGTTACTATCCTTTTCCACACTTGTGCTTCAAAGTAGCACCATGTTTTTCATATAGAGAGTCTCCTATGTTGTCACTTTCATATTCTAGTGGGAATTTTTCATTATAGAACTTGGCTTGTATATTCCGATGATGGGCTTCCTCAAATGCCCGAGGTCTTCATGAGCAAGCAACTTGGATGCACACCCACTTAGTTTTCAGTTTGAGCTTTCATACACTTATAGCTCTTAGTGCATCCGTTGCATGGCAATCCCTACTCCTCGCATTGATATCGATTGATGGACATCTCCATAGCCCATTGATCCACCGAGTTGATGCGAGACTTTCTTCTTCCCCTTTCCATTATTTGATACCTACCACCGCATTCTCTTCCACCTAGTGCTATATCCATGGCTTGCGCTCATGTATTGCGTGAGAGTTGAAAATGCTGAAGCACGTTAGAAGTACGATCCAATTGCCTGGTTTAACACCGGGGTGCTCACTATTTATATATTTGCGGTGAAGATAGAGTCATGCCATGATTAATATGAGAAAGTGAGTAGGGATAACACTCGTTAAGGATCGTATATTTTGAAAGTTAATGCTTATGTTTCTTATGTTCGTGGATATTATTATGTTGATATTGTTAATTCATTGCTTCACAACTTATATACCATAAAGAGATTACATAATAAACATGTTGGGTAGCATTCCACATCAAAAATTCTGTTTTTATCATTTACCTACTCGAGGACGAGCAGGAATTAGGCTTGTGGATGCTTGATACGTCTCCAACGTATCTATAATTTTTGATCATTCCATGCTATTATAGTATCAATATTGGATGTTTTATATGCAATTATATATCATTTTTTTTGGGACTAACCTATTAACCTAGTGCCCAGTGCTAGTTGTTGTTTTCTGCCTATTTTTGGTTTTCCAGGAAATCAGTACCAAACGAAGTCCAAATGCCACGAAACTTTTTGATGATTTTTTTGGACAAAAGAGACCCTGGAAGCTTCGGGAGGAAGCCAGAAGCCTTACGAGGAGGCCACAGGGCAACAGGGCGCGGCCCTAGGGGGGAGGCGCACCCTGATGCCTTGTGGGCCCCTCGTGGCTCCTTTTGACCTAATTCCATTTCTATAAATTCTCAAATATTAGGAAACCAGCAGAGAGCCAGACGAGAAAACCCTACCACCGCTTCCACGATCCCATCTGGATGCCTTTTCCGGCACTCTGCCGGAGGGGGAATCGATCACGGAGGGCTTCTACATCAACCTTGCTACCCTTCCGATGATGTGTGAGTAGTTTACCACCGACCTATGGTCCATAGTTAGTAGCTAGATGGCTTCTTCTCTCTCTTTGATCTTCAATACAAAGTTCTCCTTGATGTTCTTGGAGTTCTATCCGATGTAATCTTCTTTTGCGGTGTGTTTGTTGGGATTCGATGAATTGTGGGTTTATGATCAGATTATTCATGAGAAATATTTGAGTCTTCTCTAAACTCTTTTATGCATGATTGTTATAGCTTTGTATTTCTCTCTGATCTATCCGTTTGGTTTGGCCAACTAGATTGATTTATCTTGTAATGGGAGATGTGCTTTGTGATGGGTTCAATCTTGCGGTGTTCTATATCCCAGTGATAGAAAGGGACAAGACACATATTTGTATTATTGCCATTAAGGATAAAACAATGGGGTTCATTCATATTGCTTGAGTTTACTTTGTCTACATCATGTTATCTTGCTTAAGGCGTTACTCTATTTTATACTTAATACTCTAGATGCATGCTGGTGTGGCACCCCGGCTCAGAGGACCGGTTTACCCAGTGTTTCCAACCCAGAGATCATGTCTTCTGGAAACACACAACAACTTGGAACAGAACAAAACTGATCTTTTTTGATATACTTCGAGTACAAGCTCATAATTTACATCGATAGTGAGGCCAGAAGCACAACATGTGCTATGGAAATATCTACATTATTTATGGAACATAGCAAGGCCTCGGTACTACTGGGTGATTCTACGGCATAGCGGAACATAGCGCGGAAAACTCCATTCCACCGGGACACTGCTGGGACACGGCCTAGTTAGCGTAGCTCGAACCATCGGGACCTCCGTCCTCGGCTTCTCCTGCATCTGGCATGAGACACCAGGTGAGTACTTGGAATGTACGCGCAAGCTCACAGCAACCACAACAATGCAGCAAACAACAGCATGGCAATGATCATATTAAATGCTTAAGTGGCTTACTTACTGTTACCGACTATCAACTTACTCTCTTCTGGGTTGTCCCACAACCCCCGGAATACTCATGATCCACTGAGCACTTCCGAGCATAAGACAAGTTCTTCCATCATTATTATCATTATTACGGTTGACCACTCAGTGTGACCTAGTGCGGACTGTGTCCAATACCGTGGACGCGGCTATTCGAATAGATTCTTACACTCTGTAGAGGTTGCGCACTTTTCCCACACCATGGAGCTCCTTGTCCCGTACCTCGGCACACTTCCCTCTCGGGTGGACCGGTGCTGCTCCAACGAAACTTGCCTAACCCGTGACTCCTCTACCGTACCACCGACAATCATCCTCCCCCGGAGTCATGCCCTGGGTGGCCCCTGTGTCACCCCGTGACACCTGCCACCGTCGTGGCCAACTAAACTGTCCCAAACGGGGACGCCGACAAATAACTCAACTAGCTCACAGGATTATCATCGCCTACCTGATCAGGGTAGCATGCACGCATAACCCTCCCTCTTTGGTGGTACCGATAAAAGAGCACGCGGTCAGACCAAGTCAAGGCCGCCCCATTCCGGCAGATGTGGCTGCACGGGTAAGTCCGGGTCGGTGGCACTTGATCAACCAATTAGGTTTAGTTTTAGCAAGTACATGACAAGCATGGTTATTTATCATGAATAACTTCATATGGCAGTGGCTATGCATCAATATAAATTACTATGAATTATCACATATTAAAATAATGCAAATATTGCAATTAATAAACCAATACTATTGAGATGCTTCATGTAATGGATGATGTGGCTTGCCTTGCTCTGTTGGGTTGTCCACAAACTCCTGGTCTTCAAAATCAAAATGATTTCCTTCTGAAAATATTTTAAAATAGCAAAAGAAAATGTCACATAACACATTTCTGTTCACCAGAAATTCTGCACATATGAGAAAAATACCAAAATTTACCAGAAAATAGAGGGGCTCAAAACAAAACCAATGCAAAAAAGAATCAATTGATTTGGACTTGTGGATAAAAAGTTATAGATGGTCAAAGTTACTGGTCAAATTGAATTTTAAACAGAAATTCTAAATTCTCTGGAAAGGCCACGTCGAAAGCGTATTTCCCGAATACGCTTCCACTTAAGTACCGGTTCGGGCGCGGCTGAGTCACTGACGAGCGGGCCCCAGCTGTCATATTTTAAAAGAAAAGGAGGGGAACAGTAAACGGGCGGCTCACCGACGGCGATAGCCGGAGTTAGCGACGGCGGCGAGGTCGGGAAACTGCAGGGTTGGAATGAGCGCACGACGGTGGTCCTCCACGTACTCGCAGCGTCTCCGGAGACAGCCTGACGGCGTTGTCCCTTTCCTCTCCGGCGGCGGCTGTTCTCGGTTGTCGTTGGCGGCGGTGATTCCGGCAGAGTCTCGGCTAGGAAAAAGGTCAGGGGAGACCGTGGCGAAGCACTGAGCTCGTGGGTGGAGTCGGGCGAGGCTGGGGTGGAGCGAATCGGGCTATGGCCGAGTGGGGATCGGCGGCGGAATGTCGGCGAGCGGCGAGGCCAGAGGGCCTCTCGGCCGTGGCTCGGTGCTCTGGGGGTCAATAGGGAGTGGGGTGAGGAGTGAAGAGAGGCTGGGGAGGTCTATTTATAGGGAGGGGCGGAGCTTCTGGAGCCGGGCGGCGCCGCGGCCACGTCGCCGGAGTGAGGACGCCTCGCTGGCTGGCGCGGCACGGGCGACGCGACGAAGGAGGCAGGAGGAGTAAATGCGCGAGAGGACGGGTCGCGAGGGAGGAGCCAGCCAGCTCACCCCACTGTGGCCGCACGGGCGCAACAGTGCGGTGCTCGGTGGCGGCCGGCGAGAGCTTCTCTGGCGAGGGAAAGAACCTGGAGTGGCTAGGTGGACGGCGGAGAGCTAGTCGGCGCAAGGGGACACGGTACGGCGACGCGGTAGTCGGCCTCCGACGAGACCCGTGCCTGGCGGCGCCCAGAGCGCGGTTTTGGCAGGGCTGGCTACGCGGTCACCGCGTGCACAGGCACACGCGGCGCGAGCTGGCCTGCCAGGCCGTGTCTGGTGCGTTGTCCTTGCACCCTGGAACCCTCTCGTGGCACTAGCTCGCCCAAAGACTCACTGAGACGAAGTGTAGCATCATCAATAGATTACTGTCAGAAACTTGGTGAGGTTCTAGAGAAGAGATGAGCTGGAGATGAAGTCAATGGAGATGTCTGGAGTGATCTACATTGGAAGGACTACAAGCTGGCCAAATTTGAGAAATTTTCATCAAAGTTTGGACATGGTTCATGTACAACTTGCAATCTGGTCTAGAAACTTGATCAAGAAGATGCACTCACATAGATGAGCTTCTGGAGCTGAAATTTGGTGTGCAAGGGTTATTTGGTGGATAGAAGATGTCATAAAAATTTCAGCTCAAATGGGTACCTCTAGCTGGTACTTCCTTCTCAGAGGTTTGAAATGAGCAGAAACTTGGCAGAATATTTCTGCTGAAAATTTGTACTGGGCAAGGAGATGTTTTTGGATATTGTGGCAAGATATGTTCCCTAGTATCTCAGGGAATTATTTGGGAATTTTCTGAGTTGAGGAAATATGAGTTGCTTTACAAAGGGCCAGTGCTGTCCAGAAGATGAATGGAATTTTCTGGACAAAATTTTATACTGGACCATGAAATGTTTTTGAAGATTGTGGGAGTAGATGATGACAAGAAGGTGTGGTATTAATTTGGAATTTTTCTGATCATCAGAACTATAGGTTGCTTCGCAACCCATAGTGAAATCAGATTTTCCCAAAGGAGAAAATGAATTATTTTAAAAAGAATGAGAATTGGAATTTGATCCAGTAGGTGTGTGGCAAGATTTTAGCAAGATGCTGAGGGCTTTGGATCACTTAGAGAGAGATTCAAAAGTTTTCCAAGTCTAAAGTCAACTGAAAAGATTCAAAACCCATCCAAATTGCAAATAAAACCAGAAGAGTTTTGAAAAGAAAAAGTTGCCAAAAACCAGGGTGTCACAGCTGGATAGCGGTCGATGAGTGGAGTAATAGTAGTAGCAGGAGTCGGTCTACTTGTCTAGGACGTGATGTCTATATACATGATCATTGCCTTGAATATCGTCATAACTATGCGTTTTTCTATCAATTGCCCAACAGTAATTTGTCTACCCACCATATGTTATGCGCTCGAGAGAGAAGCCTCTAGTGAAAACTATGGCCCCCGGGTCATTTATCATTATTATATAAAGAAAAATCCTAAAAATACCTTGCTGCAATTTATTTACTTTTATTTTATTTTATAATTTACTTTATTAATTTATCTATCACTATGAGATTTAATCCTTGCAATTAACCGCCGAGGGGATTGACAAAACCTTGTTCGCGTTGGGTGCAGGTATTAGCTTTTGTGTGTGCAGATGCTGCTAAAGAGGTTTTGCTTGGTTCTCTTACGTAGGTTCTTAACTGAGAGAAATACTTATCTCTACTGTACTGCATCATCCTCTCCTCTTCGAGAAAATCCCAACGCAGCTCACAAGTAGCAGTTCACACGACACCACTAGAGGAAGAAGAACATAACAAATCATCAAAACATTGAACGAAAACCAGCTTTACATGATTACTTATAACAAGACTTATCCCATGTCCTCAAGAACAAATGGAACTACTCACAAATCATATTCATGTTCATGATCAGAGGAGATAAATATATGATTAACAATCTGAATATATAATCTTCCACTAAGTAAACCAACTAGCATCAACTGCAAGATGTAATCAACACTACTAGCAACCCACAGGTACCAATCTGAAGTTTGAGACAAAGATTGTATACAAGAGATGAACTACGGTTTGGAGATGAGATGCTGCTGGTGAAGATGTTGATGGAAACGAGTCCTCCGACGATGATAGGAACATTGGTGATGACGATGGCTTCGATTTCCCCTCCCGAAGGGAAGTATCCTCGGCGGAATCGCTCCTCCAGAGAGCAAAAGTGCTCCTGCCCAGGTTCCGCCTCGAAACGGCGGCGTTTCATCCCGAAAGTCTTTTCCTATTTTTTTTCTAGGGAAAATGGCTTCATATAGCAGAATATGGGCGTCGGTGGACCTTTGTGCGCCCCACAAGGCACTTGGGCTCGCCCTGGGGGTAGGGCGCGCCCCCTGGCTTATGGGCCCACCGAGGCTCATCTCTGGTACTTCTTTCTTCTAGTATTTTTTTATATATTCTAAAATAATTCTCTGTGAATATTCAGGTCATTTGGAGCTCCGGAGAATAGCTATCTCTGTTGTAGCTTTTTCAGGTTCAGAATTTCAGCTGCCGGCAATCTTACCCTTCAAGTGTATCTTACATTTTAAGAGAGAAAAGCATTAGAATTGCATTATAAAGTGAAATATAGATCTAAAACATTATAAATAACAGTAGGAAATCATGATGCAAAATGGACGTATCAATTGATACCTACCAAATGAGTGGTTGGTTGTTTCAAAAAACTCAAATAACTATGTGATTAAATTTTAATCAGTTTTATGATAGGTTGGGCCCACTCATAAGCGAACCATTTTGTTGACCGTTAAGTTGGAGGAGGGCCCACCCATCAGCATCAACAATTGGCTATCTCCGACCTTTCTCTTCTTGGCATTTCATCAAACACCTAGCCACCGGAAGCAGCTCCTTGGATCATGATATGTCTCAAACGTATCTATAATTTTTGGTTGTTCCATGATATTATAGTATCACTTTTATATACTTTTTATAACAATTTATATTATTTTTTTGGACTAACCTATTAATTTAGTGCACACTGTCAGTCTCCGTTTTTTGCTTGTTTTTGGTTTCGCAGGAAATCCATATCTATAAAGGTCCAAATACGATGCAAATTTTTGACTATTTTTTCTAGACCAGGAAGGACCCTAGAAGCTTCGGAGGAGCATCAGATGATCACCAGGGGGCCTACACGGCCAGGTGGCGTGCCCTGGGCCTAGAGCGCGCCACCCAGGCTTGTGGGGCCCACAGGTACTTTTCTCTTTATTTAACAGTGTCGGTCTATCTAAATCTTATGTTGCATTCCAACCTGCATTGCCTCCTGTTTTTTTCCTCCTCATGATCTATATTTGCCATTAAATCCATATATATCAATTGCGCATGGGGAGAAAAATCAATTAGGCTTAACATTTTGTTAGAAATCTTAAAGAATTGACGTAACAAGAGGAGCGTAGGAAAAATTATTTTTACGTCATGGGAAAGAAGCAAGAAATAATTAAATTAGACTGTTATATACAAGTTCACTTTGCTAACATAAATGCCATGGTAGTTGATAACCAGTAAATTTAAACTTGATTCGCTCGACACACAAATGTTGTGAAGCAGTACACAACCTCAATGCTAAATGCATGACCCGTCACAATGGTCGTCCATTTAGCAAGTAGTCCCCTTGCAACAACGAGCTACGGGACGACCTCTCAGTCACTCTCCGGCCCCGTCATCGATCTCCAACGAGCTCTCAAAGATGGAGCGGAAAGGTTATTGGCGAGATCGTGGAGGCCGGCAAGGAGTTTGGCCTTCCAGACGTGTTAATTAGCTCTATGCAGATTCAGATATGCACCATTGTGTGTGGAAGATTCTGTTATATTATGAAAACACACTCCGCACTCCATTCCAAACAGAAGTACGACGTACTGGATGGCAATTATAACCAGGGGACTACTTGGGTTACTCTTGTATATATTAGGAGCAACTGTAACCAGGGGCTCTTATTTGCAGGAAGTCATGTGTACCTTAGTTAGTTATCAAATGACGTGAATAATTTTTATACGTACTGAGGTGCTGAGATGAGATTATGAATAATTAGCAAAAGTAAAGCTTATGTAAATGCGTACCATTATATATTACTTATATAACCCAAGACCAAGACCCTTACAATTAGACTCGGACTGAAAGCACAGCATGGCACACAGCCCGACTCGAATGCTACAATGCATGTTTTTTTTTCTGATGAAAGGGAGGGTAACACCAGACCTCTGCATCATGGCGATGCATACAGCCACAACAATGCACAGAAAGTAAACCGATCAAGTTATGAACTTTCATACTCTACTAGGAGTCTCCTTCCCGTCGCCGGCAGCTTGGTCACCACTGCCGGTCCTCATTTCCTGTCTGTCGGTGATAACGTATTTCACTCATAGTAGACCATCCGTCAAAGTCGATGGTGCCCGATTGTCCATCTGTGGTGTTTACATGTGTATGTATGTACTCGTATGAGGTAGTTATGGCTAATTGATTCTGTTGTAATGTGTTGATCACCTGCGCGATCATGTAGATTGATTTGGTGTAATCCTTGTATAATCTTGGCGGTCACGTATATATATACTACTGTAGTAAATGAAAGCCGTTGGGGCTAATGGATCACGGCAAACCCATTCTCTCTGATATGGTAATCGGAGCCCAATCTCGTCTCCCTTGCGCTGCTGGTGCTGCCGTTTCCACCTTCGCTGGCATTCTCGCGACAATACCAGCACATCTGCTCAGGTCTCGATCGCGTAGATCAAAACCTCGTCACACTGCACCGAACTGTCATCCCATTCGCATTTCGCTCGCTCCACAACTATGTAATGACCAACTACGGTACTATTATGATGAGCTCCCCTTACCGGCAGGGGCGATTCTACTCAACAGGCTTCAACAGGCTCTAGCCTACCCTCAAAATTTGCCACACAAAAAAACACCACCAATGATCAGCACACTAGTAGTTAGGTGCAGCATAAAATGGCTTCCGACACCAAAAAATTAGTATCCTTGAAGTTGAGCCTGCCCTGCAATTACGTCCTAGATTCGCCACTGCTTACAGGCTTAATAAATAAGCAACTCCGAATAGGAATGCAACAAATTAGAGGCATGTCCGTTTGTACCAGTTACGCAAAATTAGAGGAATGGGGCAAAATTAGATGTGGGAGCTATCATGCTATCGTGTTTTAGATGTGGGAGAAAACTGAAAACACTCGTATATCATAAGTTACAAGCAATGTGCAAGCACAAAAGAAGCCAAACCGGTGCAAGAGCGGCGTAAACGTATGGCTCAACTACTGGTAGCCTGTAATTATCATTTTTTGTTAGCATCTTTTGAGTTCCCTGGGGCATGTTTGCGGAAAAAATATGGGAGGAAACCCAACATCTCAGTGTATGGCAGATTCAGATACGAAAACACATTTCATACTCTATTTTAAATCAAAGTAAATCATTTTCTATTACTTCTTCTTACTGGATGGCAATTGTAACCAGTGGCTACTTGGATTACTATATGGTATATCTATATTAGAACTAATCAAGATATTTTCTTTACTGTGAGGATGATTGAGATTAATTAAGAAAAATGGTATTAGTTGTTCAGCACTCGTGGTTGTGTAGCACTCTCTAGGCCTATGCTTCAGGAGTTTGCTGAAAAGAGCACCAAACTTTAGCAGTTTTTCTTGTAAGAACAATCCATCTCTATGGTTTGTGTTTCAAACTCTTGGTTTCATCCGCTTGAGTGATAATTAAGTATGTCGTAGGTTACATCTTCGTGAGCAATAGCTCTTGTTATTGGACCAGCTATTGGAGGATTTCTTGCACAAGATTCAATTATTTTGATAAGGGTGTCGGTTTGATGCGACATTTTATCATTTTTGTTTTTGTGGAATGAGCGGACTTTATGAAGGTAGAATAAAAAAGAGAGGAATACTACACAGAAGGAGCTTAACTTCAGAATTCTAATGGGAGCCGATGCTGTAGTGTTGGTATATGATCACATCCGACAATAAAACCGTTGAAAATTGTAGTATCCTTACATAGATGTAGCAAGAAGGTTCGTTCGAAATGAAAAATAGCACAGTTTGAATATTCGACTATTTTGAGAAGGGCTTCGGTTTCATGCAAAAATTTATCCTTTTTGTGGAATGACGGACTTTGTGAAGGTAAAAAAAATGGAATGCAACACAAGGACCTCCCTTTTATGATCGTATCCGACATTAAGACCATTGAAAATTGTAATATCCTTACATACCTGCAGCACAAAGGTGCATTCGGAAATGAAAAATAACGCAATTTGAAGGCATCCATGCTCGTACTACTCAACAGATTTATATAGAGATAATACAATGAACCCTGATTTAGACATCAAGATGGTTCCCAAGGCACCCAGATACATGGTGATGGATCAGTTACATTGCCGAGTATTTCTGTGACAAGGCCTCGTAGTGCTTCCTTTGCTGTGATGACCAACAGCAAGAAAAGTTAAGACAGATGCTCCTATAAGAGGGTGAAGCAAAATAAATGATTATCAGAATGTCATGTACCTGTTCCGACACCGACGGCTTTATTTTAGACAGAGCTTGCTCAAAGTGAGATAATTCAATCGAAGCAACTGAACACAATGAACTTATTGATAATGCCCCATTCTCCAGGAGTTCCAAACTCTCATCCAAAGCTTCCTTGGCTGCTTCGTCCACCTGAAGAAGGAAGCATGTGTGTGAGTTCCCTTGATGTTCTCCTAAAGTACATGCTTCATCACAAAGAATTAAAGAATACCCGCTTTGAAAAAATTCTAACGGGACAACAACTCAATGAAAAAACACAGAAATTACCAGCGATGCTAGGTCAGCGCCAGAGAGATTGTTGCACTCCTCACGACGTGCAAATGCATCCAAATCAACAGTGCAGGATACAGGTTTTCTCTGAGAACGTATTAGGGCTTTTAATATCGAATGCCGCTCATTAGCACTGGGCAAAGGTACAAAATACTTCTGCCCCAATCTACCAGGCCGTAGAAGAGCATCATCTATCACATCAATTCTGCACCATACATGGAACTGCATGTTGACGCCTTCCTTTCGGGGACAAATAAGTAAAAAGGAACAACCAGTGGCTGACAATACCTATTTGTAGCTCCAATAACATAAACACCTTCACGCTGATCAGCACCGTCAAGTTCAATAAGTAACTGCGAGCAGAGGAAGTAGAATAACGCTGAGCAAAGGAACAGACAAATTAATAAAGAATCTATGTATTGCCAAACATACAGGTGATACATAAGATGTCCAAACCTGGTTTAGGAGACGTTCAACAACCCATGCTCCCTCCATCCCTCTTTTTGTTGTCAAAGCATCTATCTGGCACATCAGTCAATAAACACTTGAGAACCATATGATGAGAAAAGCACCTTCATAAACAAGACCCACAAGTTGCTGGTCACTTCCAATAGCACAAATGTACCAAACATGCAAATTTGTTTAAGAGACTGAACCAAGTTCCCATCAACAGATTAAATTATGCTACCTCCGTTTGGAAATAAGTGACGCTGTTTTAGTTCAAATTTATTTCCGAACAGAGGGAATACAAATAGCTAAACAGAAACTTTACCTCGTCAAAAAATATAATGGACGGGGAGTTGACTCGTGCACGGGTGAATGTCCTCCTTATATATGCTTCATTCTCCCCAACATACTTGTTCAATCCTTCAGGACCCTAAAGTTCCAGAGAAAGAAATATCTGAGCAGTCTGTACAGAATTGAAGAGGAAATTGCTTATTTACCACTGAATAACTCCTCAATAGCTCACTTGCTATCAAAAAATGAATGTAGCGTATTTAGCATTGTAAAACTCAATTCGTTGCCAACATACCATTGCTATTATCCTATTAAAACATTTCAGTTAAATCATATAGAGCTGTTAGTTTCTCCCGGTAATGCCAAAACTACCCTCAACTCAGTTCAACAGAAGGTTCACTCACAACGGCACCAGCACGATAACCAGATCAATTGATTTCTAAAAACAAATCCCGCTGCCAGCGGCTTCCATAGATGGGATTCCATGGTTACAAGAGGTACTATTTGTTAAGCTTCATGCACTAGCCAACGGAACCAAGATTCCGAACTGATGGAAAGGGCTAGGCAATCCACATATACACTTCAACACCCCCTCTTGCGTGTAACGCAGGAAGTCAACACGTGAATAGGCTCAGAGGTATGGCTCAAGAGGCCTATACGTGGACACATAGGGACTTGAACTCAAGACCTTAGACCATGATACCATGTTAAGCTTCATGCACTAGCCAACGCAATCAAGAGTCCGAACTGATGGAAAGGGCTACGCAATCCACATATACAGTTCAACACTATTACCGGATGATGTGATTCCATGGTTGCACAAGAGTGGTGTCGAGAGTAGCAAGGGCAAGCAAAGAAAGGGCAGCATCAATTTCCAAATAAGTATTTTGAGAATAGCAAGGGCAAGAGAAGGAAATGGGCGACATCAATATCTAGTTCGCAAGGGCTGTGGATATAGATGCCAGAATGGCAAAGAGGTTCATCCAGAATCATTAGAAGCCAATGCTGACGTCGCAAAGCCAAAAAATGGTAACTGCATCATCAGTTTTTTCATTCTCTCTCGTGACAGATAAGGTACAGAGTAATATTTTTATGCTCGTTTAGAAAGAAAGGAAAAAAGATAAATTAAAACCATTTAACAGACAGAATCTAACAGCCACTTAGCAGTCGATGGCATGTTAGCAATCAATTCAGTTTTTCACTGTTAAACAAGCAACACTCTTCTGAATGAGCAATAAGCAATTATTCAGCGGTAAACACGCAATTTCCACAAAAAAGGAAGGAGTGTACTGACTGAGAATATGGAAATCTAAGCATCAATTTACCTTAATATGAATAAAATTAGCCCCTGCGTCGTGTGCAACTGCTTTTGCTATTTGTGTTTTCCCACATCCCGGAGGTCCAAACAGCAACACGCCAGCTTGCATGTTGACTCCAAATTTCTTGAGAGGACATGAAAACATAAATAAAGGATAAAGAGAATGTTAGAGAAATTGCTTGAAAACAATACTTCAAATAAGCGCCATGCACGGATGTCTTATGATGCGATTAGCTGTCCATACTGTGAAGAGGATTCAACTTTTATGGGACCAAATCACTATTTTGAAACCATATAGCGGACTGAAGAAAGTTAGATGATGCACCTTATAATATTCAGGGTACTTGATACATCGAACGATGGAGCGGTTCAATTCCTTCTTTAATGAATCAAGACCTCCCACACAAGCCCATGTGACATCAGGCACAGAAGAAAATCCTTCTCTTCTCAATGATGGTTGAACTATATCTTTGATGGCTTCCTTAAGCGATTGAAGTAACAAGGTATGTTAGAAATGGGTTCCACTACCGAAAGCTAATAACAGAAAACATGATGGAAAAGCAGGGCACACAGCACAAGAGGAAAAACAATGTAATATGAACAACATACTTGTGACAAGAAAAGAACATAAATGACCATCCCCGTCAACTTAGACACCATGAAATCAACACACATCATATACTTAAACAACCCACAGTCATATAAGATAGATAAAAAGATCATTCTTGAATACAAATCATAAACTAGATGAAATAAACGTAAGGATTCTAGCTAGGGATGTAGATGTAAAAGGCGGAAAGCTTAATTACCTCAAAATTATCCATAGTAATACTTAGGCCCTGCATCTCGTGTTTATCCCAAGGATGCTTCCAGTAGTCCTGGTTGTTTCCTTCCTTCAAAAACTTGTCTTTTCTTTCATAAACTATTCTTTTTATAGCTACACCCCCTGCTGTATCAACCAACGCCTTCAAGTCTGCACCAATGAATCCTGGCGTGGCCTTTGCTATCTTCAACAAATCAAATTGGCCTTCCGGGGACAATCGAATTTTCTGAGTGAGCGTCTCCAGTATCTGTTTCCGGGCATTCTCATCTGGAACACCAAGATATATTTCCCGATCAAACCTTCCTGGTCTTCGAAGCGCTTGGTCGACAGCATCAGGTCTGTTTGTAGCTCCAATAACAATAACATAGCCAGGCTTCTTCTTCTCATATGATTGTGAATCATCCTCCATGTCATCGGCATCAGATGGAATGTTCCGGTGGAATTCATCCATGCATGTCATCAACTGTGTAACCACCCGTCGTTCCATTTCTCGCTGCATATTCTCCCGCTTGGATGCAATCGCATCTATCTCATCTATAAATACAATTGAGGGAGCAGTCCTGTATGCCTTGTTAAACAAGGTTCTGATGTTCTCCTCAGAAGCTCCTGCAAGAACAAAATTACTCCTGATAACTAAACTTTATCCACAAGAAGAGTGAGTGTTACACAAACTTGGTGGAAATTAAGAATCCAACAGCATACCGGAGACCCCAGACACAAATTCGGTCGCCGAGGTTTCGTAGAACGGCACGCCAGTCTCGTTGGCAATTGCTTGGGCAAGCGTGGTCTTCCCACAGCCGGGCGGTCCGTGCAGCAGAATCCCGGCCACAGGCCGCACTCCAAGATGCAGTGGCAGCTCCGGATGGCACAGCGGGACAACCACCTCCAGCATCAGCTGCGAGGTCATCAAACATTACCCGTTTCCGACCACCGTGGCCTCCTTGAGCATCAGGTCGCAAGGTGGCCTTCTCCGCGGCGACCTCCATCTCGAGCTGCTGGTCAGCGTCGGGGTCTCGTTTGGATGTTTGGGAGGAGTAGCAGGAGCGTAGCAGCGATTTCGTGACGTCAAAGGCGGGGGGAGATGGCGAGTGGGTGGTGGTGGAGGACGATGTGGCGTCATGACTGCTGCGGCGGCGGGAGGCGGCGGAGGCGCTGTCGGAGCAGCTGCCATCGCCGGGAGGCGGTAGGGAGGAGATGGCCCGGCGGACGACGGAGGCGAATAACTCGAGCTTGTAGCGCTGGTACTCGCGGTGGCGGGAGCGGATGGCGCGGGCGACGTCCTCGGCAGAGGAGCCGGGGACGGCGAGGCCGGCATCTGATAGGATGATTCGGCGTACGCGGGACTCCAGGGAGTAGGACCGGCGCGGGCGCTTCGCCATTGACGGCGGCGGCGGCCAGTGGGTAGGGTTTGGGGTTTGTTTTTTTTATATAAGAAAAGACATTGGCATCTGATTTATACTAGTTCCTCTTTCTCAAAATAAGTGGTGCGATACTAAATCAGCGACACTTATTTTAAAATGAAGGGAGTAATATTTATCAAGGAAAACATGTGCAATCGAAGAACACACAAAACTAATTACATCAAAATCATATCAGTCATCTTCTTCCTTCACTTGCTCATCGTTCATTGGAGCTTCGAAAATACGTTGAATAGGTAGTAAGGAATAGAGACACCTACAAACGCCATCACCGTACAAGGCTTTGAGGACCACAATAGCCACTTGTCGCGAATAACAAGATCTAATAGTCATTGAAGAAACATCGGTGGGGGCAGCAACACCCCACGCAGCCCAGGTTTGCAACCCCTCGTCACCAATCTAGAGGGTTGTAGAAAGCGGACATTACCGCAGAACAAAAGGAATGAAGAGGTCGAAGTCGCTGCGCCAATAACCAACCAGTTGCTTCCCTTGATAGACACACCAACTGCCAAGATCCGAAAAGAGCAAGTAGTCTGATGACACCTACCCTCACAGGCCCTTCATTAACGCCGAATTGCATGGGCCCATCGACGTAGAGAGAGAGACCTTGTTCCAACGCATCATCGCTACCGCCACCTCGCCGATGCCGCTTGTGAAGAAAAACCAAAGGAAAACATGACCTATAAAAGCATCGAAGAGTGAACTAAGCCTAGCTTAGATGGTTAGGTTCATTGTGGTGGAACCACCACCCAGGTTCAAGTCTCAAACTTAGCACGGGTGCTCGCATATTTCCTGGATTATATCAGTTTCTTCGGCACTATTCTTTTAGCAGTATGACGCGTCCATCAACTACGAGGCGTCTATGACGACTTCATCAATCTTAGGGTCTATCAGCTCAGTCTCTCAGAGGTGCTCATAAGGTAACTGTGCATGTGTGTATGTGAGCGTCTGCGTTTGTACTATGTTTCTTTAAAAAACGAAAAGGATGGGTCACCACTCCTCTAGCCGGCGGATGGAAGAGAGGAGGGAGGCCGAGATGTCGGCGGGTGGGTAGGGTTTGGGGACAAGAAGTGTGACGGGTTCACAGTACATTCAAAGACATTAAAATTGTGCAACTTTCCTGCCCTCTAGAACCATTAATAGCATTCGCAGCCGTTCGATCATCATTTTTAGGCATTCCTGGCCTTTGATCGCTACTAACAATCACTAAACGTGTTGGACCACTTCTCTATCGTTGGGCCACTTCTCTGTCGCAATTTTAATCCAGTGAAGAGGACGGGTCACCACTCCTCTAGCAGGCGGACGAAAGAGAGGTGGGAGACCGAGATGGCAGCGAGTGGGTAGGTTTTGGGGTCTGGTTTGGGGACAAGAAGAGTGACGGGTTCACAGTACATTCAAAGACATTAAAATTATGCAACTTTCCTGCCCTCTTGGACCATTAATAGCATTCGCAGCCATTCAATCATCATTTTTAGGCATTTTTGGCCGTCAGATTAGCTATCTTAATCCAACGTGCTCCTTGCTTTGATCGCTACAAACAATCACTAAACTTGTTGGGGCACTTCTCTGTCACAAACGAAAAACTCCCGTCCCCCGGGTCGCCTCCACAGGCGACACGAGCGGAGACCAGATCGAGCGGCACCGCCACTCCCTCCTTCGCCCCCCGCCCCCCTCGCCGTCGCCGGAGGAGGCCGCCGGGCTAAGCCCGGGCAGCGGACGGCGGCGGCGGGGATCTTCTCCTGCGTCCAGATCTTGGGTGGGAGAGGCTCGCCTCATCCTGTTGTGTGCGCGACGGCTCGGCTCCCTGCAGGGCCTCCGGCGGGTGGCGGCCGCGGTGGCTTCGCCGGCAGGGTCAGGGCCCTTGGTCCGACGGCTCCTGCCCGGCGCGTCGGTGTGGGGTGGCGGCCTTCTCTGTCCTGCTCCATGGTGCCGGCCGGTGGTGTGCAGATTGCTGGATCTGGCCGTGGCGTGGCTCCCGGCGACCTGACGGCTCCATGGCGCTCCCCAGAGGCTCCTTCACGTGCTCTGGTGGTGTGCTCCGCGCTGGCTGCGCCTCCCCGTGAGCGGCATCTTGGGAGACTGCCGGTCGGGCAGGTTTTGTGGCGGTGCAGCGGTGATGGGGTGCCGGATCTAGCTGGATTCGGCTCGTCGGTGTCTCTGGCCGGCGACGAGGATTGTGGTGGCTTCTTCATGGTCATGGCGCAGTGGCTTTTGTAGGAGGTGGGCGGGCTAGCGGAGGTGCGGTGCGTGGGGGTGTGGTGTTGGGCAGTGCTCCGGGCGAAAGCTTGCCTGGCTTTGGTCGGCCGACAACGTCGGCGTCCGTGGACGTCGTGTTATCTCCTTGGAGGCGCCGCCGTGGAGTCCATCCCCTACACACCCTCGGATTCAACTCTTCGGGTGAAAGCCTAAGGCCCGGCCGGGTCGGGCGACGGCGTCGGCATCGTAGCTTCCCTCTTTGGGGCGTCGTCTTGAAGAGCTTTGGATCTCGTTTGCACGCTCCATGGGCTAGACGCTTGCGGCATTGCGGTCGACAGGTGCCCGGTCGGTGATGTGGATGTTTCTGCGCGGCTTCTTGTGAGGCAACGATGGCGGCTTCGAGCGAAGTTGGGTTGCTGCTGTGTGTTGGTAGTCGGTCTCATCCGGCGTGTTCGAGGAGTCGCCGTGCCTCACTTTGTCTTTCTGGAGTCGGAGCTGCTGAGGAGGGGCCCTTGCGGCAACGATGACACAAGACAGGTGGTCGGTTCCAGCGCTGGCTCGGCGCAGGCACAACGCTTTTCTCCTGCAATGCTCGTAGACAAAGTCGGAGCTGCCTGGTGGCCGGCGCATGCAGTTGACTGTTTGGCATC
The DNA here is from genome assembly GCA_039707655.1 of Elymus sibiricus. Taxonomy (NCBI): domain Eukaryota; kingdom Viridiplantae; phylum Streptophyta; class Magnoliopsida; order Poales; family Poaceae; genus Elymus; species Elymus sibiricus. The sequence continues at coordinate 394,656,093 of CM077668.1, read as the reverse complement.
GACCGACGCAGGCCTCGACGCTTGTTTGCGGTGAGGGCTACATCGGTGGTCGTCGATGGTGGAGTCGGAGTCGCCCTCGCGGAGGTGTGATGACGATGGCATCGGATTCAACCTGACGGCGTTCTCTCCTTGACGGCGTGTGTGCGTTCTTGTGTGGGTTATCAGGTCACCCAGAGTGCCCTGTTTTGGCGGGCATGTTGTGACGGTTTTAGCCCGGTTTCCCGTTAATTAACTGGGCAATTCTCTTCGACCTTTTTTAATGAATCGGGCCCTAAGGGACCGCATTTCAAAAAAAAAACTTCTCTGTCGCAATTTTGGACGTCTGGTATTACATTCGGCTCATTCGGGTGACATTTTTGGTACCATATCACCCTTTTTTTTTAGTTGGAATGATTGCTCCTTTATTCAACTATCTCGGCCAAGTCCAACCTATAAACTAAATCCAACAAAGGTCTAATCGAAGAAATTCAATATCAATAATTTGTAGCTCAAAGGAAAGCACTTCAATTCGCATCAGCATCCATGAACTCAAACACTGATGCTAACCACTGAGCCAACAGCCATCTCCCAAGTGATATAGTCGAAGATGGTGGATCAGTTGCAAACAATTCACGCAAGAATGCTGAAATGTGTATAAAACTAGCGACGTACAAGCCAAAACGAACAGTACCGAGTATTGCAATGAACTTCAGTATTGCGATGGCATCTTGCAATCAATAGTTCAGCGAACAGTATCTCACTGAAATCAAATACTTCATCACGGGTAAATACCAAGTTAGGCAGTTGATTACACTGGTAAATGGAGTAGCTTCCGACACGGCACACACGATACCATAAGACTACAGCAGTCACAAGCACAGTATCCAGTACAGCAAGTACATCAGTTACTAGAGAGCTTCAGATTATTAAAGACACGGTGGCTGAAATCACACTCGATTTACATTGTACAAGATGCAGACAAACATAACACACAATTTTACTGGAGGCAGAGTCCTAAGTTTGCCAGCAAAAGTACCCCATCCTTAACTTATACTGGCGCTGCATGTTCCAAACCACTAACCGTCCAGTCCAGGCCATGTTCCACTTGCAGTTGTGTTAGCAGCCGGGGCTGCTGCAGTTGAGGTAGCTGGGGTTGAGGTTGCGGCGGCGGTGGCACTTGCGTCGGCTGATGTGGTTGCTGATGGAGCTGCAGTTGAGATTACGGGGATTGCTGGGGCTGAGGTTGCAGAAGCACTTGCGCCGGCTGATATGGTTGAGCCTGAGGATTGTGGTTGCAGGGGTTGCTCTGGTTGAGCCTGAGGATGCAGCTGCAGTGGAGGTTGCAGGGGTTGCTCTGGTTGAGCCTGAGGATGCAGCTGAAGTGGAGGTTGCAGGGGTTGCTGTGGTTGAGCCTGAGCATACGGCTGCAGTTGAGGTTGCAGGGGCTGCTGTGATTGAGGAGGATACAGTTGCGGCTGAGGTGGTGGAGGTTGCTGCGCTTGAGGATGCAGCTGCAGCTGAGGTTGTGGAGGCAGTTGGGGTTGATTCTGTGATCCTGATGCAGGCTCCTTTGGTTTGGCAGCTCCATTATTCATCCTTGCTCGGGCTTCAGCAAACATTCTCTGCTGTTCAGCAACAGCTTCTTCTTCTGTCATCTCTATACCGGTGAACTTGCTTGCTTTTGGAGAGTCCTGCGCAAGAGAAAGTATCAGTATACTCTGCAACATTAGAAAAGGGAACAGTATGCATAGTATTGTGGCTGAACAGCAGTACAAACTACAAACCAGAGTATCAAGCTTGTGATGTTCGTAGGCTGCATAAACTTCTTCAACGTACTCCTTGAAGCCAAGATCCTGTGGATAGAAAGATAATTGAGAAAACAATTAGGAATTCCACATGCAGGTTAGTAATATCTATCTCATGCGATGTCAGTTCAGTTCGTATCTTAAGGAATTAATTGGCTAGTGTGGAAGCTGATGATGATCGACTGCAAGCCTCATTATGTGCTATTTTGGTCTCTTCTCTTATTTCAGTCGTCATCTGTTTGAACTATGGTCAATGGCCATGTTTGTCCCCGATGAACAATTATTGTCTGTAAACTGTAATGACAACTACCGTGATGGCTTGATTCATTTTGAGCAGGGCAAATCTGTTTGCCATTTCTTTTAAAAAAAATGCATATCTCATGCACCAAGCTGTTTGCCTAAATGCTAAGTTGTAAAGGAAGATGGAAGGCGCATACACTGATTGGCAAGATATTATTAAGGCAAAGTACCTTGAGCGAGATTCGGTGGCCACGGTGAAAAGCAAGTTCTCTGATTCCCCTATCTGGAAAGCTATTATGAAAGTCAAAGAGCACTATATGGCTGGTAGGGAGGTGGTTCTTGGGTCAGGTAATATCGCTAGATTGTGGTTTGACTCGCTTAATGGGAATCAGCCATTATATGTCAGGTTTCCTGAGCTTTTTGTCATTTGCAACCTTCAAAATATCACTGTTGACAAGTGGCATAGTATCAATATCAATGATTTCTTTAGGAGAGGTCTGAACCCTATTCTGGCCTCCCAATGGGGGGAGTTGTGTTCCTTTGTGAACAGGTTGAACACTTCTTCTGATCCTTACAGGGTGGTTTGGGCTCTGGGCCCCAAAAAAATCTTTACCACTAAGTCGATGTATGAGTTCCTAGAGAGAAATATCACGGGTTGCGATTTTAAGTGGATTTGGAGAGCTAAGACCCCCTCTAAGATTCAAATCTTCTTTTGGCAACCTTTCCAAGACGCCGTGTTAACTAGAGATGTTATGAGCAGGAGAAACTGGGCGCGCAATCCTCACTGCTCTTTTTGCAGCAAAAGGGAAACGTCCCAACATCTCTTCTTCTTGTGCCCAGTGGTTAGGGTGGTCTGGAGAACCGTGGGATCGGTCTTTGGCACAGATCTTTGTCCTAATAATGTTTGGCAATATTACTCGTGGGGCTACACCTTTCTAACAGATGGTAGTAATTTTTATACTTTTGGTCTGGCAGCTATGTGTTGGGCCATCTGGAATTGTCACAACCAGGCAACCTTTGAGCTCAGATTTCCAAAAACACCCCTTTGAAGTGGTGTTCTCTTCATGTGTGTTCCTGGATTATTGGGCAGGTCTGCTGAAGAGTGAGGATCAAGAGGCAATGCCACGAGGGGCAACGATGCTCAAGGATAATGCGAACCTGATGCGTATTTGTGCTGCTGCTCAGGATGATGGAGCAAGGAACTGATAAGGCGCTGACCATTCTCTGGGTGTCCCTGTAGGCTGCCTCTGCTAGTTGTTCTCTTTTGTGCCCCTTGCGTGGGTGCGGTACTTTGCTATGTTCTGTCTCCTTGTTGGAGTGTTGGATATTCTCCTTTCCTTTTGTTAGGAGGATAGTCTTTTGTGAGATGACGCGCATTCGCAGTGGGTTTCCCGGCGATGCTGAACTCACTCTCCCTTCCCGTTTCCTTTTGTGCTCAGTTTGGGTTCAGAACAGAAACTTCATATATTTAGGAACGGAGGAAGTATTTCCGTTATTCATTAATGGAAAGGGGTGATGCCCGGTTCAAAAAAAGAAGCAGAAAATAACTATTGTAAAGCAAGATCATGCACAAATAAGTTTTAGAGTTCTGAATTTTGGGTTCAGGATTCTATTATCCACAAGAAAACCTGCCTGGGTGGTTAGCAAACTGGTGGCTTTTGGCTGGTTCTCAGTTATTTTGGCTTTTTTTCAAAGATTCAAATTTAAGCTTTTGAAGAATTGATGCTTGGATCATTTATAAATAAAACTCCATCAGTTCTGCCAACAATGAGGATCACACGAGCCCCCTTGAGTTGGCCCTTTATTAGAAAAAATATTCCTATGAACCTGTATGACTATTTTCAGAAGGTTTTTGCCATGCCAGTTTATATAACAGCGGCTCACCCTGGCGTAATAATCTAAGATATTATGACTTGCACTCAATTGGCTTTATCAGAATATCAAAACAATATGTTTATCGAACTATGAGAAGTTAGTTAAAATGTTGATGCAATCATGTTCATAATGATGACAAATAAAAAGTATACTGTAACTATGTTTCCAGTAATAAAAACACTCATGTAATCATGCAGTGCACTGTAAGTAGGAGGAAATGGAAAGACAAACCTGCAAAGCCCTAATAACATGTTCAGGAGCAATAGTTTTCTTGTCGTCCCGGCTGCACACGTCATTGGATTCCGAAGACAGAAGATTGATGAACTCTGAGATATATCAAAATGCACATACACAAGGTATTAGATGATGTCCAGCCTCTGCCTATAATAACTGTCTCATATTGTCTTAGTATTCCTACCTACCTTCCCAGTGCATAAACAATAAGCATTGCCAAGCAAGTTCGTATATTTCATGGAGCTAGCGCGCGCCTTGGTGAAAGTTTGAAAACAGAGGATGACAAATATATAATATGAAACAGAGGAAGTGCGTATTTCTTAATTACCTACACAGCATTCAACAAGAAGATCTTGTGTATCTCTTGCTACTCGAACATCAGGTGGTAGCATCTCCTTAATAATCTTAGTCATTGTTGCTGAAAAGAAAAGCAGAACGTTCAAACAATTATAATGCTATAATCATCAAACCGTAGACAGAAAGTGTCGGTCAAACACTTGAAACCAGGAATGAAGCAAATCAACATCTAACAATTATTACCTCCGTCCCAAATTACTTGTCTTAGATTTGTCTAGATACCGGATGTATCTAACACTAAAACGTATCTAGATACATCCGGTATCTAGACAAATCTAAGACAAGTAATTCGGGACTGAGGGGGTATTCATATGTAATTGATAGCTGTCCCCAAAAGTTGCTCCTGTGGTTAATTAGGTGGGTGTAATTCGCCGGAAAAAGGGTTCCATTACATACAACTAATCCTATGCCCCATTGCAAGTGCCATGGGATGAAAGTCGCAAACCTAACTTTCCTCGCCATACATAGCGCTGGACATCTTCCCCGCCTCATAACGCGCCCCCGGCTAGCTAGGTCGTAAATTTAGAGCATATCGCACACGGCGAGGAACAAGGCACGAGCTTGCTTACATTTGGGGAGGGAGACGTCCTCCTTGGACTTGCCCACGATGTCCATCGGATCCATCCCTCGTCGCCGAACGCGCGATGGAGCTTGATCCTGGGGCGCCGGCGGCGCGTCCCGCCGGGATGGGGCGGCGCGCTGCTACGGAGGGAGGGCTTGGCCTTCGGCGATGCGCCCTGAGACACGACCGGGTTGCGGGAGGGGATGCTTAGCTAGGGTTAGGGTTAGGCGTGCGTGCGGGGAGCTCTCTGCATAAGGCGTCCCCCGACTGGGCCGACCCATGTGGCGAGTCCGCGGCCCGTGTACTGTACTGTTTTTTTTTTCAATTCCGTTCTTGTTTATATAGCAGGTAATAACAAAAGGATCGACATTCAGCTTATCATATGAAGTTTTAGATATAGCGAAACCCAGTCTTCTGGCTAACTGAAAATGTCTTCCAGTTGCGTGTCGCTGATGGACGATATGGCCCATGAGGCCATGACGAACAAGTGTCTATAGTAGATCTTCATAAGTTCAAGCCACACAACCAGCGACCTGCACGTCGTGTCGCCTGAATTCGTAGTTTCCTCCAATGAAGAAGACAACGGCAAGGCACGAGGACCAAAAGCAAGTCGTCCAAAATGCCAACGGCCGAGAGTCTACTCCAAGTTCCCCTCTTCATCTACCTCTGTACACCATCTAGCTATGTTGTGTACTCTCTTAAGACAATATCCATTCCATCGTATGCCGCCAAGTTCTCTAATCAACATAGCAATCTACGCTACCTACCATGTAGTTCTCACGCTGCTTGGCAAGACGCAGTGAACTATCAATAGAAAAATAGTTAGTCTTGATGACCCTTTTTGAATAGGGTAGTGATAGGCGCCAGCCGGCCGGCCCAAACTTTTGGCCGGTCGGCCCCAGCCACTGGATTCAGCCACGCGCAACCATCCGATTGGATTCCACGCGTCGTCTTCTTCCTTCTTCATCGCCTTCAATTTGGACCCCCATGTTTGTCTTCTTCCTTTTCCCGTGTCGGCGGGCGTCGGCCACCCAAGACACCGCGCTCGTCCCTAGGCCATCCGCACTCGCCGGCCACCCGCGCCGCCCTGCTCGTCCTCGGCCCCGTGCTTGCCGGCAACCAGAGATGTCGGTTGTAACAAAAGAAAATGCAGCAAAACAAACCGTGCTCCGCCGTCGCTACAGTTGCATCTCCGTCGTAGACGGTTATAGCACCGCCGTTCAACGGTTGTAGCTCTCGTCGATCGATCGCGGCTCCTGTCGAGATGGCCGCAACTCCTGCCACCATCGTCACCGTCGCAGCTCCACCATGAGCGGTTGTAGCACCTATAGGTGTTGGTTCCAGCAAAAATGACACCACCGTTCCAGCACCTAAAAACGTTCCAGCACCCCACATCACCAGTTCCAGCATTCTGAGCCGCCAGTTCCAGCAAACAGAGATGCCGGTTGCAACAAACGTTGTGACGTACGGTCGTCTCCGTCCTAGCTCGCGGGCACCACAGATGCAGCTTGTCGCCACGGGCTGTTGCCGGTTGTAGCAAGCCGTGATGCTGGTTCCAACATCCTCGCTAACTGGTTCTAGCAAAAAAACGCCGGTACAAACTTCGGTAGCACAACACACCGCTAGTTCCAACATCTGGCGACATTGGTTCCAGCATCCCGCGCCATCGCTAGTAGCATTCCGCATTGCTGGTTCTAGCATCGTTGTTTGTCATTCGTAGGCACGCATCTCTGGTTGCCATGGTCGCCATTGCCGCCGCCCCCAACAAGTGGTCGCAGTCGGGTTGCAGCATGTGGCCGCGGTGGTTGTAGCACACGCCCGTGCGGGTCGTCACCCCGTCCAAGAGCTCGCAGGCTATGGTAGGCCCCCCTACTTGGAATCATCTAGAGAGGGTCCCGCAGCGGCCGCCGGTGGTGTCCGCCGATGGTGCGCGCTGGATTCAGTAGAAAAGAAGAAGATTTGGAGGAGGAAGAAGGAACGTGGCGTGGACAAGGTGGGTGGAAGAGGTGTTGTTGGCCGCAGGATCGCATACGTTCCAACGCGTCACGTGCGACCGGCCGAAGACTCGCCCGGTCGGTCGGCGGCAAACGTTTCCCTTTTAAGTATCAACATCTTGTTCACTGTTATACACACGCTTGTACGTACATATTGATGCCATTTTTTATACTTTACAAGCAAAAAATGGCGTCAGAATCATGTCGAACAGATGAATGCACGCACGCACACGTTACCCCCCATGAGCACTAGCTAGTTCTTGAACCTGGGTGGGTTGGTTCGACCACAAGAAACCTAGCCATATGTGATGGAAATATGCCCTAGAGGCAATAATAAAGTTGTTATTATTTTATATTTCCTTGTTCATGATAAAGGTTTATTATTCATGCTAGAATTGTATTGACCGGAAACTTAAATACATGTGTGAATACATAAACAAATACCGTGTCCCTAGTGAGCCTCTACTAAACTAGCTCGTTGATCAAAGATGGTTAAGGTTTCCTAACCATAGACATGAGTTGTCATTTGATAACGGGATCACATCATTAGGAGAATAATGTGATGGACAAGACCCATCCGTTAGCTTAGCATATGATCGTTCTGTTTATTGCTACTGCTTTCTTGAATGTCAAATACATGTTCCTCAAACCATGAGATCATGCAACTCCCGGATACCGAAGGAATACCTTGTGTGCTATCAAACGTCACAACGTAATTGGGTAATCATAAAGATGCTCTACAGGTATCTCCGAAGGTATCCGTTGAGTTGGCATGGATCGAGACTGGGATTTGTCACTCCGTGTTTCGGAGAGGTATCTCGGGGCCCTCTCGGTAATGCACATCATAAGAAGCTTGCAAGCAAAGTGACTATTGAACTTCGTAGGTCGACCAGAGTACATTCCGCACCAGAGTGGTACAGTAATCCTGTTCTAGAAGTTATGTTGTTAGACAACGGCGAACCTACGAACTATGAAGAAGCTATGATAAGCCCGGATTCCGACAAATGGCTTGAGGCCATGAAATCTGAGATAGGATCCATGTATTAGAACAAAGTGTGGACTTTGGTGGACTTGCCCGATTATCGGCAAGCCATTGAGAATAAATGGATTTTTAAGAGGAAGACAGATGCTGATGGTAATATCACTGTCTACAAAGCTCGACTTGTCGCGAAAGGTTTTCGACAAGTTCAAGGGGTTGACTACGATGAGACTTTCTCACCCGTAGCGATGCTTAAGTCTGTCCGAATCATGTTAGCAATTGCCGCATTTTATGATTATGAAATCTGGCAAATGGATGTCAAAACTCCATTCCTTAATGGTTTTCTCAAAGAAGAGTTGTATATGATGCAACCAGAAGGTTTTGTCGATCATAAGGGTGCTAACAAAGTGTGCAAGCTCCAGCGATCCATCTATGGACTGGTGCAAGCATCTCGGAGTTGGAATATACGCTTTGATGAGGTGATCAAAGCATATGGTTTTGTACAGACTTACGGTGAAGCCTGTATTTACAAGAAAATGAGTGGGAGCTCTGTAGCATTTCTAATATTATATGTGGATGACATATTGTTGATTGGAAATGATATAGAATTTCTGGATGGCATAAAGGGATACTTGAATAAGAATTTTTCAATGAAAGACCTCGGTGAAGCTGCTTATATATTGGGCATCAAGATCTATAGGGATAGATCAAGATGCTTGATAGGACTTTCACAAAGCACATACCTTGACAAAGTTTTGAAGAAGTTCAAAATGGATCAGTCAAAGAAAAGGTTCTTGCCTGTCTTGCAAGGTGTGAAGTTGAGTCAGACTCAATGCCCGACCACGGCAGAAGATATAGAGAAAATGAAAGTCATTCCCTATGCCTCAGCCATAGGTTCTATTATGTATGCCATGCTGTGTACCAGATCTGATGTGTGCCTTGCCATAAGTTTGGCAGGGAGGTAACAGAGTAATCCAGGAGTGGATCACTGGACAGCGGTCAAGAATATCCTGAAGTACCTGAAAAGGACCAAGGACATGTTTCTCGTTTATGGAGGTGACGAAGAGCTCGTCGTAAAGGGTTACGTCGATGCAAGCTTCGACACTGATCCGGATGACTCTAAGTCACAAACCGGATACGTATTTATATTAAATGGTGGAGCTGTCAGTTGGTGCAGTTCCAAGCAAAGCGTCGTGGCGGGATCTACGTGTGAAGCGGAATACATAGCTGCTTCGGAAGCAGCACATGAAGGAGTCTGGATGAAGGAGTTCATATCCGATCTAGGTGTAATACCTAGTGCATCGGGTCCAATGACAATCTTTTGTGACAACACTAGAGCAATTGCCATAGCCAAGGAGCCCAGGTTTCACAAGAAGACCAAACACATCAAGAGACACTTCAACTCCATTCGTGAATATGTCAAGGATGGAGACATAGAAATTTGCAAAGTACACACGGATCTGAATGTGGCAGACCCGTTGACTAAGCCTCTTCCACGAGCAAAACATGATCAGCACCAAGACTCCATGGGTGTTAGATTCATTACTATGTAATCTAGATTATTGACTCTAGTGCAAGTGGGAGACTGATGGAAATATGCCCTAGAGGCAATAATAAAGTTGTTATTATTTTATATTTCCTTGTTCATCATAAAGGTTTATTATTCATGCTAGAATTGTATTGACCGGAAACTTAAATACATGTGTGAATACATAAACAAATACCGTGTCCCTAGTGAGCCTCTACTAGACTAGCTCGTTGATCAAAGATGGTTAAGGTTTCCTAACCATAGACATGAGTTGTCATTTGATAACGGGATCACATCATTAGGAGAATGATGTGATGGACAAGACCCATCCGTTAGCTTAGCATATGATCGTTCTGTTTATTGCTACTGCTTTCTTGAATGTCAAATACATGTTCCTCAGACCATGAGATCATGCAACTCCCGGATACCGGAGGAATACCTTGTGTGCTATCAAACGTCACAACGTAACTGGGTGATCATAAAGATGCTCTACAGGTATCTCCGAAGGTGTCCGTTGAGTTGGCATGGATCGAGACTGGGATTTGTCACTCCGTGTTTCGGAGAGGTATCTCGGGGCCCTCTCGGTAATGCACATCATAAGAAGCTTGCAAGCAAAGTGACTAAGGAGTTAGTTACGGGATGATTTATTACGGAACGAGTAAAGAGACTTGCCGGTAACGAGATTGAACTAGGTATGGAGATACCGACGATCGAATCTCGGGCAAGTAACATACCGACGGACAAAGGGAATTACGTATGTTGTCATTGCGGTTCGACCGATAAGATCTTCGTGGAGTATGTAGGAACCAATGTGAGCATCCAGGTTTCGCTATTGGTTATTGACCGGAGAGGCGTCTCGGTCATGTCTACATCATTCCCGAACCCGTAGGGTCCGCACGCTTAACGTTCGTTGACGATATAGTGTTATATGAGTTATGTGAATTGGTAACCGAATGTTGTTCGGAGTCCTGGATGAGATCCCGGACGTCACGAGGAGTCTAGGAATGGTCGAGAGGTAAAGATTTATATATGGGAAGTCATATTTTGGGTTCCGGAAAAAGGTGCAGTTTTTTTCGGTATTGTACCGGGAAGCTTCCAGAAGGTTCCGGAGGATTCCGGAGGGGTGCGGAAGTCCACAAGTGGGTCCACCACGTCCCAAGGGCTGGCATGGGCTAAGGGGAGACGCTCTGGCCTTATTGGACCAGGCGCACCAAGTCCTCAAAAGCCCACGCAGTTAGGGAAGGAAAAAAAAGAGTCCTAGTAGGAATAGGATTCGACTTTGGAGTCCAAGTCCACGTGTGTACTATTCACGGTTACTGTTCATGTGGCACTATTCCTTCTACTCCAAGCCCCTACACATATATAAATAGAGGAGAGGGGGCGCCCCAAAGGAGACACAACATTGTCTTAGCCGTGTGCGGCGCCCCCCTCCACAGTTTCGTCCCTCGGTCATATTTTCGCAGTGCTTGGGCGAAGCCCTGCGGAGATAGCATCACCATCGCCGTCACCACGCCGTCGTGCTGCCGGAACTCATCCACTACCTCGCCGTCTTGCTGGATCAAGAAGTCGAGGACGTCACCGAGCTGAACGTGTGCTGAACGCGGAGGTGCCGTACGTTCGGTGCTCGGTCGGTTGGATCGTGAAGTTGTTCGACGACATCAACCGCGTTGTTCTAACGCTTCCGCTTACGGTCTACGAGGGTACGTAGACACACTCCCCTCTCGTAGCTATGCATCTCCATGGATAGATCTTGCGTGTGCGTAGAATTTTTTTTGTTTTCCATGCAACGTTCCCCAACAATATGAGCCATGTTCAGTCCGTGCCATCCATGTCCTACTTGTAAGTATATACTCGTACTGCCACATAGACTTATACACTCCCGGAGGCACAAATGTTGTGACAAAGCACACAATTTCATTTCTAAATGCATGAATCATCACAATCTCATTCACATTTTGCTCCACAACTATGTAATGACCGATTCCGGTACAATTACGATGAACTCCCATTACATGATTCATCATATATAAGCAACTCGGGATAGGAATGCAACAAAAATTAGAGGCCTCGCGTCGGTATCATGTTTGAGATGTGGGAGCTATCATGTAATCGAGTTTGAGATGTGAGAGAAAACTGGAAACACTGTACCACAAGATACGTGCAACGTGTGAGTACACAACCAGTCATGTAACAGATTAGGGATTTGAAATTCGCAAAGCAAGCATAAGACATTGGGTTATATTTTGGTTTTGTTGGTGAGCAATGTAATGAAAATTCTAAAGTTTAGTGAGTAGACTTTAAGAGGGTTATTATGCGACAATAGTTATTTTCGACTAGTAGTTGCTGACTGTATACTCTGTGTCTCAAGGGGCTACTTATTTTCTTGGAAGAACCGGCATTTGATGTCAGCAGTAACCCTCTATTGTGTCTTCTCTCCATGATACTAGTTATCTCGAGCCAAACCTATATTTTGGTACCATAAACATATGCAACAAAATTTTAGTACCAAAAGATGTTTGTGTTGATCTTCTCTATCATATACAAAATGATCAATTAAGTTTTAAAAATATGGAACTAAAGCAACTTTGCATGTGATCTTTTGAGCCTGGTTGGGTTTTCTACAAGGAAGTCGGAGAGGCTTCTGGCATATGTATTTATGTCAAAAAGGTTTGGTTGTTCCACTCATAGAATCATATTGGGCATTGCCAAGGGCATGCGTTATCTTCATGAAGAGTGTAGGTGAAGAAGTGCTCATCTAGACATCAAACCACAAAAATATTGACAACTCCAACGCTAAAGTGGATGTGTTTGGACCGTGTAAGTTAAAGAATAGGGATCACATCAAGGTTGTGATTGTGATGAGAGGAACACCCGGATATCTAGCACTGAATGGTTGCATTGCAGATCACTGAAAAGGTGGATGTGTACAACTTTGGAGTTGTTGTCATGGAAATAGTAGGTGGAAGAAAAATGTTGACAACTCATAGCCAAGGAGGGTGTTCGGATCATAAATCTATAATGAGTATTGTCGAGGACGCCCAAATAGTATATTTTGAGGCACCCTAGGGTAGAAGGGTTAGTCGGTCTGGGGATGCCTTTTGGAGAGTTGAGGCGATCCTTTCTTCAATAGCTTCTGGCGTTACTTCGTCAGCTATGTGGTTGTCCTGGAGGTGGTTGCCTTCGGGCTTCCAACCTTCCAGACGGTCTAGTGCTCCAAGGATAGCACTCGTATAGGGGATAGTTTCCGAGGGGCAACACTAGCAGGTTGCTACTTTTCGAGGGGCAACACCGGCGGGTAGCTAATTAACAAGGGAAATTCTAGTCGGTAGCCGGTTTTCAAGAGATATTCCGTGAGCACTTGGAGGGGAGAAGGATGCCTTTCTCCATGTGTGAGAATCTAGAAACATCTAGAAGGTTCTTCAAATGGGATTTGCATGGACCGGGGTAGGGTGTAGACCCGTTATACCGCCACAAGTAAAGGCTGAAAGGAACCAATGTATTGATAGATATATGATCGATAAGCACATTGATGATATTGGTCTCATGCCAGGAGGAAATAATTCAAATGATGAAGCTCGTCGTGTGGTGCTTGCAAAATGAACAGGAGCTAGCTATTAGAGAATTTAAATATGTGAGCTAGTACATATATAGTTGAATGGTCTAATTCAATCTACCTTAATCTCTCTTGTTTTTGACAGTGTCAGTCTAATTTCATCTTAATTATAATTTATTCCAACCTGCTTTGTCTTGTCATGATCTAACTGAGACTGGAAACGCCGGAGTAGAAGTACCCGGTTACCGTCAGTTATAATTCTTGTTAAGTCGGTTTGTAGTAACCGATCACTTATAATGTTCTTTCTGCTAGTGGGGACTAATCCAGAGGAATAGATCCAGGAGTTGATTTGTTGCTATTTTGTCGACTATCCACAAAGGTCCGGCCAACAGATGACTCAACACCCAGTTGAGCTTCATTCGTGAGTACAAAAGAAGCAAGAATTAACTAGTGTTTCATCAGTTTATTTTGCTAGTTTGATGTATCTTTTACATATTTCGCAAAAAAAAAAATGTATCTTTTACATAAGGCTATGATCGCATAACCAGTGAAAACTTTGATTCACTCACCGCGCAAATGTCATGACGAATTACCCAGCTAAATGCATGACCCGTCACAACTCACAACCCTCATTTCCATTTCGCTGCACAAGTGTGTAATGACCAACCAACTTCAGTACATCTATCATGAGCTCCCGTTGCATACTTATGAAAGGCAGCTCCGAATTGGAACGCGGAGAAATTAGCCAAGCTAGTTATGAAAGGCAACTCCGAATAGGACGCATAGGAATGCAGCAAAATTAGTCGAGGTGTGTGTGTGGCAGGGTTTTTGGTACCGAGCGAAAAAATCGGTTACCGGCGTTAACTGCAAATTCCAGTACCCCATGAGAAATAGCCTTACCGAGCAAAAATATTCTGAATTTTTTCCGCCCGATATTTTTTCTGGGGTAACCGAAAATCTTAGTTTACCAGGATTCGTGTGGAAACTATCATGCATGCTATCGGGTTTGAGATATGGGAGGAAACTGAAAAGGAGTGAGCACAAATGGAAAAGAAGCCGTCGGAGCGCTGGATAAACGCATGGCTGACAACTTAACTACGAGCAGCAAGTAATAAATCAAGAAAGGAGAAAGGGGAGAGGTAATCAAATATATCAAACATGAGCAATGAGGAAAAGGAGCCTTCGAATTTAGGCTCAGAAATGTGTGGGCTATTACATGTTCTAAAATGTACTAGCAACAAATTCAATCTAGCTTAATCTTATAGTTCATTCCAACCTGCATCGTCTTGTCATGATCTAACTTGAGGTTGGAAACGCCGGAGTTGAAGTTCTTCTGCAGGAACCTGTACATGTGATTGACGACGAATCGCCTGAACCAGCCGTGCATTTGCTTCCCGCCGCTCGCCGTCAGGATCGTCCTCCCGATCACGACGCTCACCCCGCTCCTGCAGGCTCGATCCATCATGGAGGCCTCCTCGGCTGTGCCGGCGATTTCCTTGAGCGCTGCGAGCACCGACTCCAGGAACTCCTCGCCTTCCATGTCCTGCTTGTCCATGTACCCGTACTGTACCACGGACCTGTACACCCCTGGTGGCACCTCCTCCTCCGCCGCAATGAGGAACCGCTCCTCGGGGAGCACGGAGGTCACTGGCAGCCTCCTGACGGTGACGAACAGCAGCAGCTCGCGGAGGCATCCCGTGTGCTCCGCGTAGTGGCGCACGATGGGCGGGATGCCGTTCATCAGGTCGGTGAAGAAGAAGCAAACCCCCGGCACACGAGCCGACCTGGCCACGATCCCGGCAAGCTCGTTGCCGGAGATCATGTGGCCCGCCTCGTACTGGCCCTTCTTCTTCCGCCCATAGGTCCAGGACACCGTGATCACGAGGAAGAAGGCGGTGATGGCGAACGGGACCCACCCGCCCTGCGCCACCTTGTTCATCAGCGAGCTCATGTACAGGCCCTCAACGGCCACATAGAGGGCGAAGAACGCGGCGGCGATCGCCGGGTGCACGTCCCAGATCACCACCATGACCACCGTCATGAGCGCGGTGGTGATCAGCATGACCCATATCACGGCGACACCGAAGGCGTGGCCGATCTCCGGGCCGCCCTGGAAGCCGATGGTGATGAGGACGCAGAAGACCATGAGCAGGTAGTTCACCTCGGGGCAGTACACTTGGCCCTCGTACTTGTCTGAGGTGTGGCGCACGGTGGCACGGGGGAAGTAGTCGAGCACGATGGACTGCCGGATGATGGAGAAGCTGGCGGAGATGAGCGACTGGCTGGCGACGATGGCTGCGAGTGTGGAGACGACGAACATCGGCCAGAACAGGCCCCCCGGTATGCTGCTGTAGAACGCCGTGCTCAGGTCGGCGGGGTTCTTGATCAGGTACGCTGCCTGGCCGGCGTAGGCGAGGATGAGTGAAGGGTACACCACAGTCGAGAACGCCACCTGCAGGATAAATAAAATGATTACACTGAACATTGAATTTTGTATGTCATTATGGTACAATTTGCAGGGCCAGGCAATGTACCCACTGAAAAAAATAGCGCGCTATAGCCAGGGCCGGGCCCATAGTGGTGCCAAACGTGCGGCCCGCACAGGGCCCATAATTTTGGGGGGCCCCAAATTTTTATATAGGCCTAGTATTTCTCAAAAAAAAAAAAATCTAGGCTATGCCGCAATGGGCCGCTGGGCACTGGAGCTGGGCCTGAGTCTAGGCCATCGAGCGCTGGTGCAGTCGATCAGATCGCTACAGCAGTCGATCGATCGGGAAACAGGATCGTCTTCGCCAGGGCCTGGAGCTGTCGGCGTCGCTAAACGGGATCGTCTTGTCGGTCCTCGCTTTCACTTCATCAGATCGATCAGATTTTGGCCGATGCCGCTGTTGCCTTCGTAACCTCCTCTCCCATATTTCAGACTCGTCGTCTCGTCGGATCAATTCGTGACCGACTCCAGCCTCCAGGTGCTTAGTGAGTCATTCTTTTCGATTAACTTCGGTTCCTACTCCTAATTCCTAATTTCTTAATTAACTTTTGAAAGGGGTATTATTTCATTAGAAATCGGTTCTTACCTCCTCGGTTAAATATCACAGTGTAGCAGTCCAACCGGACAGGACCCAAAACTAGATGAGTTAGATGGTTCATCTAATTGCAAAACATTGACGCATGCTCTTCAATTGATATATGCTACTGTATAACTTTAATTTTATTTTATTCACCTTTTTTATCTTGTGTTCCAATAATACAGATTTGAGTCCAATTGTTATATAAGACATTATATTATATACATTATAAATTTTTTCTGCGAGATATATATACATTATAATTGCTTGTTAGTTTTTTTTAGTGAGATAGAGCCCCATTTTTTAGTTTCGCACAGGGCCCCGGATTTTGCCGGCCCGGCCCTGGCTATAGCACCGCTAATAGCACGCTATAGCGTCTAGAGAGTTGTCTCGCTAAATAAATCAATGTACAATGCCTCGCTAATAGCACGCTATAGCGCGCTAATAGCGTATTTTCAGGGGCGGCGCTATTTTCTGTAGCGCGCTATTTTTTTTCCTTGAATGTACCTGGATTGATCTCTTGTTGAAGTGACCCAAGTCGGCAAACATAGCTTCAGCTCCTGATTATAGACGGTCACAAACTTCAGATTTAGTACAGTTTGTCCTACATTTTTGTGTTGAAACTGACAAACATGACACGGATTTAGTACCTGTGATGCAGAGGATGACGGCGCCGAGCTGCTCCCACCCGGCGGCCCCGTTCCTGGCGAAGTAGTAGTAGATGTAGTACGGGTTGACGGCCTTGAGAACCGGCGGGTAGTAGACGATGATGTTGTAGAGCCCGATCATGGCGATGGAGGCGAACCAGACGAGCATGATCGGGGAGAAGGAGAAGCTGACCCTACTGGTGCCCATCCGCTGGAAAAGGAATAGCAGCAGCAGGATCACCACCGTCAGCATCACCACATGCTCTGCAACACACAAAATGTTAACCGCACGTCAAATCACAACGATCCAGCAGATAAAGTAGTAGCCAATTCTTATTCTTACTTTGTTCGATCTTGGGGGATCTCGATTGGATCCCTTGAACGGCCGAAAGAACTGACCAGAAACAAGAAACAGACAAGAAAGAGATCAATCAGGTTGTTACGGACGGACGGTTAGGAAAAATCTGATCTTGAACAACTTAATAAACGGTTCAAACAGAACAAAATATTTTGTACGTCCGGTCGTACCTGAGATGGCCGGGGTGAGGGCGCCGTCGCCCATGACCATGGAGGTGCCGACCAGCACGACGTAGGTGAGGACCGACTGCGCGGCGGCGCTGCCCTCCAGGAACCTCTGCACGCGGGACGGCTCCGGCCTCTTCCTCTTGCCGTGGAACCTGAGGTGGAGGTCGGACGGCAGCCGCGTGAACTGCGCCGGCGTGCCGCCCTTGAAGTTGACGTGCTGCCGCAGCAGCGAGTAGAGCGCGAAGGTGCCGCCCTCGCCGTGGTCGTCGGCGCGGAGCACGATGAGCACGTACTTGACCAGGCTCATCAGGGTCAGCGTCCAGAGGATGAGGCTGAGGATGCCGAGGAAGTCCCGCTCGCCGGCGCCGGGGAGGACCACGGACGGGAACACGTACAGCGGCGACGTGCCCAGGTCGCCGTACACGATGCCCAGCGACTGGAAGCTCAGCAGCAGCGTCTGCAACGGCGTGAACACCTGCATGCATCCAACTAGTCAGGAAAAGGATCGATCTGGTCGAGATCGATCAGCGATGCATGGATATATCGATCGTATATGTCTACGTGCCTGAGGTGTCCGGTGTCGCATCTTGTACGCCTGGCTGAAGCTCAGGGTCCGACGCGCGGCGTCGCCGTCGCCACCGCTTGTGCCGCCATCACCGCCCTGCTGGTGGCCGTCGGCGCCGGGAGAGGTCATCTCCAGGACGATGTCGCCATTCTCGTCGGCGCGTCGCTCCATGGAGAGGGGCCGATCGATCGAGCTCAAGGGTCCAACTCCAACACGTACGCACCTCCCAAAGGTGCATTTATAAAGCGTATATATATCTGCAAAAATGGTTGGTGAGATAAAGAAACCATGTTTTGTTTTCGTGGGACCCAATTTGGCCATGTTTCAACTTTAAAACCCCTCGAGGCTAGAGATAAGTGCATGCATAGAGAACCAAATTTATTTTTCTTCTTCTAATTTATTTATTTCTTTCTTGCCGAATTTATTTCCTTCTTCTATTTCTCTTCCTTCGTGCTCAAGGGCTCATAATAGGGGAATATATTCCTTCTTTAATTCTTTTTCTTCCTTCCTCGACACAAAAGCGAAATTTATTTCTTCTTTTAATCCCTTTCCTTTCTGCTCATATTTCTGACCAAACGGGACCCACTCCTTGAGGCGGCTTATTGATTTCAATTCATAGACATATATAAATTGGTGCGATGAGTTGTAAGAAAGCGAGGTGGAACAATTTAAGAGCTGAGTTTCTCCTGACTGTACTGCTGGGCCACGTGACGGGTGAGGCCATAGACATCAGCCTGCGCGCTTGAAGGGAAAAAAACAGTGATCAAGAAAAACATATCATTATTTTGGATGGACGGAAACTTATAATATGGGTGAACGGACCAAAACGGAGAAACACACCACCTTTTATTATTATATTTATTATTAGTATAGGCCAGCAAATATGCCCGTGTTTTGCAACGGGAGAACAATTCATCACATTCCGGCACTCCTAATTCAATCAATGGTTTCTCTCAACAAAATCCAGTAAGTATGGCCTAAAACACAAGTGATGATTTGATTTATGAGCTACGTCAAATATCACTAACATGAAGAAGAATTATTCTTTCAAGCATACCATCTTTGCAAAAAGTCTAACAAATTTATGCACTGAAACTATGACAGCGGGGAAGAAGGGATTGATTGATTCACCATCAATGGAGAGGACGTTCACTGGCGGGTTGATGACTGCGATGCCGCCATATCAGACCTCCATCTCAGTCTTCCCATTTGCCATCGGTCGTCCTCTTCTTTTTGTCGCTTCCTCGGATGTCATCCTATCTACCCTCATGAGGTTGCCGACTGTGTGATTGGTACCAATGAGCGAAGGTTTGCTTCAGTCGGCTGCAAAATCCAATCATAAGTTCTTGAAAGAAAATGAGAAAACATTGCATGATTTTATTACATGCACACCTCCGGGCGAGGTCGAGGGCGGGATGAAGGTAGCAGGGCCATGTCTGGGATTAAGCTAGACGACGTCATGCTGCCGGGAGGTCGATGGGACGCTTACCCTCGCTGGTGATCGTCCTAGAGACTCGTAAGAAATTGTAGTGAATACAGATCCCGCATGCACCTGCGATGACACATATACCCTAAGATAATTTGGTGCCAAAACTTAGGCCGGTGCACGTACGAGCGCAACATGGTGGGCACTGTCAGCGGAGACCTCCGCCTCTTGGTCTGAAAAAGAAGAAGATATGTGTAGTTATCACATCTTGTGTCAAAGACCCTGTTCGGAATCCCACCAGCTCCGCGTAATCTCGGGAGCTGCGGAGCCAGGAAATAGGCGCTCCGCGATTTTCAATCGTAACTCCACCTGCTCCGGGAGTGGAGCTGTGGAGCGGAGGTTCTCCGAACAGGGCCAAAGTATCAACAAATTCCACAACTCCACCAAATCGTATGCACTATCCAAATCTAGAGCACACACAGAGTAATAGTAAACCTGCGTGACACAATATATACTTACCGCATCTGGATGCGCGATGCAATCCGCATGTAGCGTACTCGCCATCGGCACCTAGCATGAGCCTACTAATCACTTCAGCTAATTGGGCACAACACGCTCCTCATGCGACCGCAGTGCATTCTTCTTCTGCAAGTGCAACCGATATGCTTTCCTCTGTGTCCTTAAAGTAGTACAGATGCAGGCCTAGTTTCCTGGTGATGATCGTTTGTATGCATAGCGATATCAGTACATGCACTAAATCGAAGTAGTAGTACATCCAACAATGCCACATCGTAGCCATCAGCATGGTGCCTTTTGTAGCTAGGCAGCTTCAACCGAGTCACTCGTTTGGAACACTCAAATAATTTGTAAAAATGTTTCTGAACTAGATTAAAATGTGACTGAAATAATTGGATTAAAAAATCATGTCAAATATTTTGTGAAATTTATTGAAAGGTGACTAAAATAACTGAAATTTGTGTGAACTCTATTATTCCTCAATGTGACATCAATAACTGAAATTCATCAGATTATTTAGGAAATAGTTATGTAAAATATTTCCCAAATTGATTTAAATCACACTAACATAATTGAAATTTTTAATTACAATGATATTTAGATGCATTGAAATGATTGAACAAATTCAAATTTTAAAAATCACAAATCTTTTTTTTGGAAACACATCATGTGTAACAACAAGACTATTGATACCAATATCAAAATGATTCTAAATTTTATCCAAAATAAGATTTAAATAATGAAATATAAACTGGTTAAAATGCATCCAAAGATGATATAGCTCCCAAGTTCTTGTTGCAATGAATGTAAATATGTAATGGTATCAGAATCAGTCTTTTAGTTCAAAAGTTGTCAATAATCTAAATTGCCACAAAGAAATACTCCAGAGTTATGCATGCAATTGTACTTTCTCTTGCACACTTTTCTAAAAGAAAATTGAGCGAGTGCATGCAAAGGCCCACATTGTACTTGCAGTAGACCTCGATGCAGTAATCAATCGCAGATTGTGCTCCGCCATATGGCGTTGCCTTTAGAAAATCCGTGTTTTTTGTACCCCCAACATCTCCATCAATCAATGCACACAAACAAAACTTTATTGAAAGTAGTTATCATCCATGAAAAAAAGGAGCTGCTTAACACATGTTTAATGTTTCAACTTGTTTTTAGTAAAATGTTTCAAGTTATTGATCCATAGGTTTCAATAGAAGGAAAGCTAACTTTCACTAGTTGAAACACGTGTTTCATATATGGACTTGGAACTTTTGAAGTACACGAAGGCCATAATTAAAACCGTGGCATTCCATCAAAAAAGAAAAGTGTTGGGTTCAAATTTGGTCTTAGAGCGAAGCTTTCAAGCTCCAACACATCAATTTTCGAACTCAACCAGCTCATATCTATACTGCAAAAAAGGACAAAACAGATTTGAGTTTTTTGGCCATCCCTACCATGTCCTAGACCTCCTATGATGACGTCTTACCGTGGTGAATGGCGAGAGGCATCCATGGCATCAGACAAAAAGTGGGCACTATTAGGTCATGCAGTTGTGATGTGCTTGCGAAGGTGGGCAAGAGTGGAGGGGTGGCTCGTTGATGGAGCGAGCCCTAGGAAGCTGACAGACAACATCGAGAAGGGACTATCTGTCATGGCGACCATGGATCAGAGATAGTAGAAAAGACAAGCACTTTTCTGGAGAAAAGAAGAAGGGTTAGAACAGAATTTTGCTGGAAATTAAATGTGGGTTGATGGGAATATATGAAGAAAGACGAGTGGATACAGCGTGCATCAAGTTGTGAGAAATGCGTTTTTACTATTTTTGCGTGAACGGGCGCATGTAGATTTGTCTAGGTGACGATGGTTTATATAATTTATATAAATAGGTCGACGTGGTAATAAAATTAACATGTGGGTCAATTGTTGTGATTTAGGTCTTGCATGAAGATATTCCCTGGTACAGAAATTAAAGCATGGCAAAAATCAATGGTCTATCTTTTGAATTTTAACATTGGTTTTTTTGAAATGATAAAGTGCTGAACCACGGTGTTTCATGCATTGTGTAGTGTGCAATCGATCTGTATATTCATGAAACAACCCTGTTGAAGGCTGAAGAACCATCCACCCAAACTGGTGAAAAACCATCCAGCATGTTTGAAAAAAAATGCTCCCAAATAAGAGTTTCTAAATGTTTCACGTGAAACAAACTCTCAAACTAACTAGTAGAAACTTCAATATGTTCGCTAAAATCTCTAGGAGAATCACCACCCCCGTTTCAAGCATCGATCACCCGGAGAGAATTGAACCAGAAGAAGAGGATTGCCGTTTCATCCATCACAAGGAACAGTTCATGAGGCCACGCACGACGACCAAACCCAAGACGAGTAGGTGGCCCACCTCCGGCCCCACCGTCAGCGTCAGCACGTCCTCTCCGAGCACCAGACCCGCCGCCGTTTGCTTCCGCGCCGCCGCTTCCGCCACGATCGTGCCATCCACGTCACGGATTCTGTACTCCGGCTTGCGCGCGCAGCATCCATCTATCGTGTAGCACGTCCCCGCGCCGCCGTGCATCGCCACTGCGGCCCCGCCCTTCTCGGACGGGCGCGCACTGAACCACGGCGTTGCCTACTCGTCCTGGCCGCCGTTGTGGGCGCAGCGGCAGACCTCCCACCTCCTGAACATGCCGAAGCACTTGCGCCTGATCCTGATGAGGGCGTTGCCGGCGCGGTCCATGAAGAGGACCTCGCGGCCGCCCCTGCAGCCGTAGTTGTCGACGCGGAAGGCGACGGCGCCGGCTAATTTTTTTTAAATAATACATTTTTTTTTATAAATTACAGAAATAATATACGAATTTGAAAATTTTCAAAAATAGAATCCAGTCGGCTGGAGCTAAGCCGATAGGCCACGTGGCAGGTTCAGTCGGCTACGGCTAAGCCGACAGGCCACGTGGCAGCTTCTGATTTGCCCGAACACGTCGACCGTCGCGTTGGATTCGCCAGTCGGCCTGGCGCGCTGCAGTCGGCTGCGGCCCAGCCGACAGGGTTCCAGTCGGCCCCGGCGCAGCCGACAGGCCGTCCAATCGGCCGGGGCGTGGCCGACAGGGGCCTGCCAGCCCACCGCGCCTTTTCTCCTTCCCTCCTCCTTTTCTCCTTCCCTTCTTCTCCTTATCTCCTTCCTCCTGCGCCCGTGAGCTCTCCTTCTTCCTCTTCTTGCTCTCTCTCTCATTTCTCTCTCAGTCTCTCGCAACCCCCCGTCGATCTCCTCGCTGGTCCATCCATTTTTGCATCCAACCCACAGAAAGAGTAGATCATAGCCAACTCCGGTGGCCTACGGTATTTTTTTTTCCAATAGGATAGTTTTTTTTCTCGTTCAAGTGAGGTGAGGAGGAGGCATGGTGGAGGTGGTTGAACCATGGTAGAGGTGGTGGTGAGGAGGAGTTGCTGCTGGGGAGGAAGAGGTGGTGAGGAGGAGGAGGAGGTGCGGCTGAGTTGAAGAGAGGAGCAAGAAGCAGTGGCACACGCGTCGAAGGTATACCTATGTCGTCAAATAATTTCTCTGAGTTGTACATATTTTGAAAAATTAATGTCAGTATTTTTAGTTGCTCCGGGTAATATTTCGTGTTATATGTGCATGTCAAATATTTAGGTCTGTTAGTATTTTTAGTTGCTCCGGTAATATTTCGTGTTACCTTTTGAAACGACAAACATATTAAATATGTAAATCAAATACGAAATTTAAATTACCTTTTGAAACGCAATATATTCATCAACTGGCAATTCTATCACATGATGATCTAAATCATCAAATGATCGTGTGAATCGCGCTGATTCATATATTAGTTCACAAAGTCTTTCCCACCTTGCACGCAACCGAAAAAGTTCTAGTCGAATGTCCGCTGTGTTTCTACTATGACAAGCTGTTTGTCTAAACCTCCGCAAGTTACTCTCACTGCTAACTAATTCATCGAAAGATACACCTGGAGTTCCATGAAGCCCGGACTTCATGGAAACCGCACCCATCAAGACATCACAAGATGCCTCTCGTGAAAATGGACGAGGATCACCCATCACTGCGGATTTGTTAATGCTACCACAACAAGTAGTGAGGAGAAGAGGAAGTGAGGAGAAGTATTGTGAGGACAAGAGGCAGAGAAGAGCTCTTTTTAAATAACCGTCGAGGCTCAGTGCGCTGCTGTTTTCCAGTCACACTCACCACCGAAAGCAACACTTCCAGTCAAACTCACCACCGAAAGCAACACTGCCAGTCAAACTCACCACCGAAAGTAGCACTGCCAGTCACACTCACCACCGAAAGCAACACTGCCAGTCAAACTCACCACCGAAAGTAGCAATGCCGCTAGAATTGCATTGCATTGTGGATGGTGGCCGCAGAAGGTCAGATGAGCCGGATGGCGGCGGCGGGCATCACCGGCATCACCGAAAGGGGGGTAAAAAAAAAAACCCAGTCGGCTTAGCCCCAGCCGACTGGCCAGTCGGCTTAGCCGTAGCCGACAGGAGCCCCAGTCGGCTGGGAGGGGGCATGCAGTCGGCGGGGGGCATGCAGTCGGCTATGCTGGGCCCAGTCGGCTTAGCCGCAGACGACTGAATCCAGTCGGCTTAGCTCCAGCCGACTGGATTCTATTTTTGAAAATTTTCAAATTCGTATATTATTTCTGTAATTTATAAAAAAAATGTATTATTTAAAAAAAATTAGCACGGCGCCGTCGGGCCCGTACACCGCGCAGCCGTTGCCGTTGAACACCAGCGACTTCATCCACACCGTGTACGCCTGCGAGCTCTGTTGGTCTCCGGAGGAAGAAGTGGAGCAGGGAGAGGAAGGAAGGGGCTGGATCTTGGCCATCGACGAGAGATCGAAGAAGAAGAAAGATGGCTCTGCTCGGCTCTGCTGCTGCTGTTGCGATGATTGGGATGGGGGTGCAGTGGTTGGTTTCATCTATTTATAGATGCTTGAACCACTTTGTTAATCGCAGTGTGTGGGTCAAGCGTAAGGATAGAATAGTGCCGCACCAAAGTTGTTTATGCTCCATCTACTAGTACTAATGTACTACTCCTAGTCAGCATCCGATTAGCATCACGTTTTGCTAGTGCTTCTACGGTAGCACTTCCAATTTGTTTTACACAACATCGATCCAATGCATGGGGTTTGAAACATGAACTAATTAAACCGCGATATAATGCGATGCAGAACATATGTGCACTTGCATTTTAAAATCCATGATCGTTCTATTTGGAACACTTGTCAGAAAATAGATTGTTCTGTTTGGTGAGCATAAAGAGAGTAGGCACGTAGTACGCTGAACTGAAAGAAGGATAAGTACTTGCGCCTAATTAAGCAGCCGGGCCAGTTTTAGTTTTAGTTTTCTCTCGTTTTCCATGGACTGTTCTGGAGCTTCAGTCATCCTCCTCCTTCTCTGATGTCAGGATGCCAGCGACCCTCAACTTTGTTTACAGGATCACTTATCTACACATGGGATAACTGCTTAAGAGAGCCGGCCACATTCTTTTTTTCACAACTCACCTGGATCAGTTTAACCAGGTCCAGCTCTTTGGACAATTGGCTGCTCAGTAGCGATGACAGAAAATGGATATGAGCAGATGTCTACCACAAATTGGTAACCCTGTGCAGATCTGCAACGACTCTGTCAACAATACTACCTCCGTTCCTAAATATAAGACTTTTAGAGATTTCAATATGGACTACATACGGAGAGATATATGTCGTCACGACGGAGGGCTCTGAAGATCACTAGTTACTAATGTCAATTATTCTGCCGAGCACGCATAAACCCTGCATACATGTTACCATAGTTTGTTTGTATTGGAATGGGAACGAAATCAGCAAAACTTGTTGACAGGCACCTCCAAGTGTTTTTTTTCTTCGATAAAGGGCGTTTTTATTATCTCAAAATGTAGCATCAAGTGGATACAAAACATTATAAGTAACACCCGGCCTCTGCATAAGGCACCTCCAAGTGTGACCGGATCATTTGCTTCTTTTTTTCTCAACATAACAGGAAATGACCGACACGTTCAAGTTCAAGTGTGGACGTGAACAGTGGTGCCCCTAGTTTCTTTGGGCATTTACTTACCTCAAAGAGGAAGAAAGAAAAGTTCTTTGCGCGTTCATGCTACGAGTCGCATGTACGCGTGGAGCAGGCTGACCTTTTCATTTTTTTGATAGAGAATACACACACACCGCCGCGCGTCATACAATCCCTATAGTATACTGTATGATGTACACATCGCATCGAGGATCGCTCTACGAGTCGCATGTACGCGTGGAGCAGGCTGACCTTTTCATTTTTATAGAGGATTGTCATGTTTACTGAAGAATTATGATGGAGGATGGGTGGACAGAGGTATTAGACCGGGGTTGAGGTCCCCGTGGATTTCTCATCTGCTCTTCGCAGATGATTGTTTGGTTTTCATGAAAGCTGACTCGCGAAGTGCATACCGGTTAAATGAGATTCTGCATGCTTACAGTGTGGGCTCGGGTCAGTGTGTTAACAAGGCAAAAAGCTCAGTATTTTTTAGCCCGAAGTGTGGGGCATCAGTACGTGTTGGGGTTCGGAATGCTTTGCAAATACACAGAGAAGCTCTGACTGAAAAGTACCTAGGGTTGCCAACAGCGGCTGGTAGGCTCACGGAGAACAATTTCATACATGTTCGGGAGCAGGCAAGGTCTAGGGTACAAGGATATTGTGAGAAGTTGCTTTCGTGTGCGGCGAAAGAAGTCCTACTTAAGTCTATGATCCAAGCTCTACCGGCCTATTCTATGAGCTGTTTTAAGCTCACAAGAGGCTTGTGCAAGAAAATTACGGCCATTATGTCAAAGTTTTGGTGGGATGGATCATTGGATAAGCAAGGAATGCATTGGCAATCATGGGAGAAGATGTCAGTTTCAAAATTGAGAGGAGGAATCGGATTCCGTGATTTGAAGGTGTTTAATGATGCAATGTTAGCAAAACAAGCTTGGCGCTTGTTGGACAACCCGGAAAGCCTATGTGCGCGCGTCCTAAGGGGAAGGTACTATCCCGATGGTGATTTTTTGCAGGCTGGGTGCCCTGCTAGTATAGGGTAACGCAGCAGAAAACAAAAATTTTCCAACCTACGTACCAGCCCAGGATCACTATGGAGACTGCATACAAGGTTTGATCTTTTTCGTTACCGACTCGTAGCGCAGCGAAAGTAGAGTCGATGACGATCGGCGGTGCAGATCCCCGCAGCTAGGATTTACAACCTCCCAACCGCGAGGATGTACTCCCACATCTGCCCCTCGGACAGCCCTCCGGGAGGCGTTCGGACAGTCCCTCGGACGGTGTCGAGGACAGCCCTTCGGGAGGACCTTCGAAACTCGAATGGTCACCCGGACAACCCTTCGAGAGGACCCTCGAAACTAAGACGATCACTTGGACAGCCCTTCGGGAGGCACTCTCGAACTAAGACCGAAACTACGATCTCTCTACAGAGTTGCACACATACGGTGTCATCTATCCGGCAGGGCTTCGCCGTCCAGAACTAGTTCCCACCGGAACCCAGACAGTCTTTCGGCTCTACGAAACTATTTCGCTAGGAGGGAGAGAGAAGCCAGACAAGTCTATGGCATGTGTATGAGAGCAAGCATGATCTGATTTTGGAGAGCAATCTCCATCTCTATTTATAGAAGGAGCAAGGGGTAGAGGAAAGACCAAAAGGACCTTCCTAGGATCTTTCCACCACATGCCACATAAGGGTGTGTAGAAGATATCCACCATGAGGTGGAAGGACACCTCAAGGAGGGCCCCCCCATGCCATGGCCGAAATTTGCAGCCCCCTTGGGGAGCTCCACCTCCCTTTCACACACCAAAAGTGGTTTTCTTCTAGAAGAAAAACCCCATTTGCAAATCAGCCCAAAAAGTGCTTTTCACTATTCACGAACACATTTTTCTGCGTCCGTTAAAACCCAAATTATTTCTGTGTGCCTAGAATAATTCTAGCACCCACCAAAACAATTTTGAATGCATTCCGAAATAATTTCGGAACAATGTTTCTTCAGCGAAAAGCAACCAAAGCGGTTCCGGCTGCTCCGGAACATTTCCGGTTTTTGTCCCGGAAAATTCCCAGAAGTTTCCAGAACACTTCTGGCATCCTCCAAGAATTTCCAGGCGTGTGCCAGAACCAATTTGACTTAATGGAATACCCTGAAACAACTTTTCAGTTTCACCGGAACTATTCCGGTGTTCTCTCCGGAACGTTTCCGTTTCGTCCGAAACTTTTTCGGTGATTTTCTCTCAGACTCCCTGTCTAGTATTCAGCAGATAGATGACCCTTAAGTGTGTGACCCTATAGGTTCGGTGAAGTATAGACATGACCGGAACCCTTTCCGATCAATGATCAACATCGGAGCCGTGGACACCCATATTGACCCCTATACCCACACGAATGAATATTCGAGTGAACCTCCAGTTGCCGTGTGCTATTCCTGTTGCTTCGCGATATGTTACAAATACCCGAGGTGAGACATGTTGGCATCCCCGTGGATCAACAACTTGTCCACTATGCCAGTTACCTCGTTACCGGTATTTTTCTCTTTTCTCGTTCCCGTGTTCCGGCATCCCCGTGATCAAATCACAAAGTGTCTGGCCAGACGATGATGGATACCGTAACACCGAGAGGGCCCAGAGATATCTCTCCATCGTCGGAGGAGCAAATCCCAATCTTGAGCTATCGAGTTACTTGACATACTTTTCCATGAACCCGTAAGCCGCCGTAATAGCCACCCATTTACAGATGACGTTTAACAAACCCCAAAGTTCATGAAGCAAGCATGAAGAAACTCGATACTCTCATGGTCTAAGGAATCATGCAAACGTTAACCATCTCTGTGTTATTAACCATTAACTTGTGACGAATGTATCTCATAGCATAACATCAATTCGGGTCGATTCAACACAAATGTTCTTCTAACATTGTGCCCACAAAATTGCCGGCATAGCCATGCCCATGATCAGGAAAACAGGATCATCATGCAATACTTGAGCCAGTCTTAGAGGCCAGACTAGGAATACATTTTACCGTTTATTATTCCACACGTGCATATGAGTCTTCCTTCGAGCCTCGTGGTTATTGTAGACTCGAGAACCATAGCAGTTATAGCATGGAACATAAACATAATTATGAACAGGGAGATAATCAATAACATATATTATTGCCTCTAG
Organism: Elymus sibiricus; assembly: GCA_039707655.1. Classification (NCBI taxonomy): domain Eukaryota; kingdom Viridiplantae; phylum Streptophyta; class Magnoliopsida; order Poales; family Poaceae; genus Elymus; species Elymus sibiricus. The sequence goes on along the minus strand of CM077668.1, from coordinate 394,627,035 downwards.
GGCATATCTCCTACAGACTCCCACTTGAACTAGAGTCAATAATCTAGTCAATGCTAATGCACTTTACACCTATGGCATACTGGTGTAAAATATGCTTCGCTTGTGGTATAGCCTGATGTCCAACGGATCTGACAACTTCAGCTCCGTGTGTAACTTTGCATATCCTCGCGTTTTCACGCTTTCACAAAATTCATATTTTGTGTGGACTTGGCTTTGCATATGTGTGAATCATTGGTCGAAACCTGATTCCTCAGACTGAGCTATGGAGCAACTATCTGCAATAGTGTCCCATAGACCAAAGCCATCTTGGAACCATACTAAGTTCATGAATGAACTATATGATTCAACAACTTCTTTGTCGCTTCTTAAGCGTCAACATACTCAGCCTTTGTTATAGAATTCGCCACAGTATCTTGTTTGGAACAATTTTCATCTACCGTGCCACCATATTGTGTATTACACAAAACCCTTAACTTAAATCGAAAATCGCATGGAGCATTGATGAAGACTGTATCGATGTAATTACTTACAACGAGCACTTCATAATCTCTGCTTGCGAGAAAACATGTCATCACTACTACTCTAGTACTCAATGACATCTTTCACTGTTGTCCTATGATCAGTACTTTGATCACTATGGTATCTATACTCGCAACAACTTTGGAGTATTGGACATATCTGGTTGATTTACATACCATGGAATACATGATTAATTCAAACACAAGAGTGTGTGGAATCTCCATCATGTATTTTGCTCATCAGTGTTTTGAGACACCGAGTCTTGCAAAACTCTTTCCATGTGACTTCGGCAAGAATCACTCCTTGGCGTTTTTAAATGCTAAAAAGTTTTAGCATCTTGTCAATATGTATTCATAGCTTAGCCCTATTAGGTAAATCTATCTCCATAGATCATCATGCCTAATATTGAGGCTATTTAGCCTAAGCACTTCATCGAAAAACTATTTTCAAATGAAGTCCTAATTCGTGTCAAGAAATTTATTTCCAATTAACAATGTGTCAAGTACACAAGGTTTTTAGAAAAATTATCATGCTCCCACTTACTTTCTTGAATCACAAGCATCTTCGATACCCATTTGATGAAGTCAAACCCTTTTGACCATTCCATCAAAAACGAAGATTCCAACTCCACTTTGCTCTCTTCTGTTCATTGCTGTAACTCTGAAGTTTGCATACTTGCTAGCATCCTCTGGATCAACAAATTACTTTGGACTGTATCACATACAAGTCCTAGGTTTCATTTCCATCAGATGGAAATCCTTTTGTCATCCATGTTTCATATCTCATGATTGAAATATGTATTAATTGCTAGTTCAACCCGAACCGACTTCAAGCATCGCTACGGTGAGACAATCTCATCGTAGTCAACTCCTTGAACTTGTTTATTGCAACAAGTCGAGCTTTATGGATAAAACATTTTATCCGTATCAGTTTTTAGTTCCATAAATATTCGTTAGACTCTAAGTCTTCCGAAAGGTGTATCAAGATTTTAATCTCGAATCACTTATATGGAAACTATCTCGGATTGTATTGGCATTTAGCCAATTCCGGAGTCAGGGCCCATCAACGCTTCCTTGTGTATCGTAGGTATACTGTTGTCTAACAACAATATCTCGTATGCGCACCTGAGAGGTTTGCACGAGTTTTTCCTACGCGGTTCAGCTGCAAGTTCGACCGAAGTCCATACATCTCATGAAGAGGCTTCCGTATCAGTCGCAATAGGAAACTCCGGAATCACTTCCAAGGTTCCTTTCCTTTGACCTGATGACGAAGATACTGGTTATCTCGTCGAGTTGCACTGTCCTCCCACTCACCTTTTGTAAGAACTATTCTCTTTAAAAGCATACCGTTTTGTGGCAAAATCGTTTGCCTCGGTATAGTGGTGGGGGAATACCCAATGACTTGGGATAACCTACAAAATAGCACTTGTCTGATTTGGAATAGGTTTGTAACCTTTTACACAAGCCCCATATTCCAAATGTTAAGAAAAGATATAACATGGTTGGGCGTACCATACCATGGCGTCATTTCAACAGACCTGATGGATCTCTTTTCAGTGTAAAAGCCGCAGTCTCTAAAGCATCACTCCTTAAAAGGGGTAATGGCAAATTTATTTATGTCATCTTTGATCTTACCATGTCATGAATGGTTCGATTACATCTACACGGACTCTCCACTTGCAGTGGTGTTCCGGGAGGTGCAAGTTATGAAACCCCTTTCACAACTCATCAGACATTCGCTAAACTTGTAACTCAAATATTCCTTTCTGCAATCGAATTGTAGAAACATAATTTTCTTGTTACAACAACTTCTACTTCATTTTTGAAAACCTTATGAATGAATTCAAAAGATCCAGACTTACGTCTCAACAAGTAAATATCCATATATCTACTTGAGTCATTTCTGAAGATAGATAAATCCACTACTTGCAACAACATTTATTGGACTACACACATCATAATGTATGATCACCAATATGTTCTTTGCTCGTTCCTTATGGCCTGTGAACGGTATTTCAGTCACTTCACTTTTCAGAGGAAAGTTGCAAGTGTCAGATGATTCAAAATCAAACGACTTCAAAATCCATCATAATGGAATTTTCCATGCGGGTTTCTCCAATGTGACCAAATGCAGTGCCACACTTGTGTGGTATTCTTTTAGTCTTGCAACATTTAGCGTCAGTGTTATGGATGTATCATATTTCCATCAATATTCATAACATACATCCCATCTAGGATGGAAGCATGTCCCTTCATGTTATTCATAATACTGAACAACAATTGTTGTTTTTATGAACAATTCTTTTGCAACAAACATTGTGCAATGGGCTAGAGTGTATGAAACTCTAAAATGAATTATGAAAGTAAACACAAAGGTTATGTATTATTATCAATATTCATAACATACGTCTCATTCATAATGAAAGTATGGCCCTTATGTTATTCATAACACCGAACATCAAAAGTTCTCTTATGAACAACCTTATTGCAAGATACCTTATGCAAAGGCCTAGAGTGTGAAACTCTAAAATGAATTATGAAAGTAAATACATAGGGAATACACCTATGGATGGCATAGTAACATTTACTATGTTCCCTGCGTGTATCTAACCTCATTCCTGGCTAGTCTTTCAGGCCATAGTAGTTCTTACATCGAGTTGCAACAGAATGCAATCGAGCGGGTATCTTTGTGATTAACTCACAATACCCAAGAATTAGTGATTAACATGTTTAATCATAATTCCCAAGAACTATTTCTTTGACCAGCCTTCTATACATCAATAACTTGTATGACTTTCATACATGAGCTGGATATTCCAGTCTTCCCTCTATTTGCCTTTATACTTCTAACATTTTAACTTTTAGTATTTCTTCTACTCTCAGAAGAAGCATCCAACTTAAGAGTGGCGTTAGCCCCGGACTTCCTAGGCATGTAAGTCATACTAACACCCTTTGGACATTTCCTTTAAGTTGTTGTTTTATTCACCTTCATCATATGACAGGCGTTCTACTGGATCCCTCTGTTATTAGTCAAATGCATAGTAAACACTTTTACTAACAGTTTGCAAAACAAACATTGCTTTGGATATCAAATATCTTTTAGCCTTTGTTTGTGTCTGAAAATGATTTTCAGTTCCATGAATATCACATAGCTATCCCAAACTTTTGAAGTTCGGGTTTCATGGAATCAAACATATTGCACTTGACCGAAAAGGAATTCTAGCTTTTGGATCGAAGGACGAGAGTCACACGATCCATAGCATTAGCGGGAGAATACCGAAAGCATGCGATAGGACAAAGTCCTTCTCGGCACTCTTGAGGACAATCCTCACATTACGTTACCAACCGTAAAGTTTTAACCAGATATTTAACAGCTTATTCAATTTTAACAGGGAAGGTGGAAACGCGAGCCATTCTTCTACAACTATTATGCAAATCACACTTAGACAGTGTCCATAATTAATTGCACTAAGAATTAAAAGAATTAATTCTAAAGTGCGCTCCCACTCAAATCAATATCTCTCATAATTGATCGTGAGTGATTCAAGATCCGCATTTCAATTCAACGCCACGGTTCGAGATGAACTCAAATGGCGCGAACTTCAATCGGTAGGCAAAACGTGCCGATCACATCTCTATGTGATTCTTGTTCATCTTTCGATGCGTGTGTTCCGAGCTCATGACTGTCATGCCTGAACGTCAAGACAACCAAGTGATCTCGCTGCGAGGTCTCAACTCATCCGCCTCACACTTCTCTAATCGTTCGCACCCATGGAGATCATGTGATGCCCCGAAAAGTTAGGTGCCGTGACGGTGCTACACTTGGGAGAACACTAACTACTTGATATTTTAAGTGAGAGATCACCCTAATAAAAAGCGACTACCGCGCAATCAAAAAGGGTGCATCATAAGGGATAAACATCTCAGGCAATTCATAATAGCATGATATGGTATAGCCCTTTCTGACGGAGAAGTCTTTCATTTCTTCGTCTCCGGCATTCGCGTCGGTGTTCACCTTCGCGAAGATTGCCACCACCTTGTCGATGCACCAGATAATATTGCTATCTCTATAGCTAATAAAATAAGTGCATTATATAAGGTTGACACGCAGGTCATTAAAGTGCAATCATATGGCTCCCGCCATCATGCCGAATCATGACACGCAGGTCATGTTAATCAATTTACATTATATAGTCATCTCATACATAATCAAATTATTATGAACACTGCTATACCACATCACATGCACATGCAAACCATCCTGCAAAACCAAGTTAGACGCTTCTAATCGGTTCATGCAAAAACTTGTTTTACGTGGCTTCTAAGGTTTCGAAACAAACCGAAGCTACCAACGTCCATCATCAAGCATGATAATCCAAGTCGCTAGATTAACATTGCGGGGTGTATGAAACACGAGATAATAAAATCTCGAGCCCCATACTAAACTTCGTCATACGCGTGACCCCCGTGCAGATCATATCTGCATTGCCCTTTCGTCTGCGAAACATCCATCTTTCTTTAACTATGGTGGAACCCAAAGAACTGTTAGCACTTCGTTGATATGTCAATCAGCATACTCAGGAGCAGCATGAAAGGATCGCGGATTGCTAGAACTTTGTGAGATTCCACCATGCCGTCAAGATCAGGACTACGCAAATTCAAGGGAAGCAACAAGAACATCGGGTAAAAGATTTCATCTGCTACCCGCACAAATAATTTTCAGCAATAGATCTCATCTACTACCTAATTATATTGTGCAACACCCATACATCTCTATGTATTCTAGATCGCAACCTGCATCTACGCATAGCACGGCTCTTGATGCCACTGTAGGGTAACGCAGCAGAAAACAAAAAATTTCTGACCTACGTACCAGCCCAGGATCACTATGGAGACTGCATACAAGGTTTGATCTTTTTCGTTACCGACTCGTAGCGCAGCGGAAGTAGAGTCGATGACGATCGGCGGTGCAGATCCCCGCAGCTAGGATTTACAACCTCCCAACCGCGAGGATGTACTCCCACATCTGCCCCTCGGACAGCCCTCCGGGAGGCGTTCGGACAGTCCCTCGGACGATGTCGCGGACAGCCCTTCGGGAGGACCTTCGAAACTCGAATGGTCACCCGGACAGCCCTTCGAGAGGACCCTCGAAACTAAGACGATCACTTGGACAGCCCTTCGGGAGGCACTCTCGAACTAAGACCGAAACTACGATCTCTCTACAGAGTTGCAGACATACGGTGTCATCTATCCGGCAGGGCTTCACCGTCCAGAACTAGTTCCCACCGGAACCCAGACAGTCTTTCGGCTCTACGAAACTATTTCGCTGGGAGGGAGAGAGAAGCCAGACAAGTCTATGGCATGTGTATGAGAGCAAGCATGATCTGATTTTGGAGAGCAATCTCCACCTCTATTTATAGGAGGAGCAAGGGGTAGAGGAAAGACCAAAAGGACCTTCCTAGGATCTTTCCACCACATGCCACATAAGGGTGTGTAGAAGATATCCACCATGAGTTGGAAGGACACCTCAAGGAGGGCCCCCCCATGCCATGGCCGAAATTTGCAGCCCCCTTGGGGAGCTCCACCTCCCTTTCACACACCAAAAGTGGTTTTCTTCTAGAAGAAAAACCCCATTTGCAAATCAGCCCAAAAAGTGCCTTTCACTATTCACGAACACATTTTTCTGCGTGCGTTAAAACCCAAATTATTTCTGTGTGCCTAGAATAATTCTAGCACCCACCAAAACAATTTTGAACGCATTCCGAAACAATTTCGGAACAATGTTTCTTCAGCGAAAAGCAACCAAAGCGGTTCCGGCTGCTCCGGAACATTTCTGGTTTTGTCCCGGAAAATTCCCAGAAGTTTCCAGAACACTTCTGGCATCCTCCAAGAATTTCCAGGCGTGTGCCAGAACCAATTTGACTTAATGGAATACCCTGAAACAACTTTTCAGTTTCACCGGAACTATTCCGGTGTTCTCTCCGGAACGTTTCCGTTTCGTCCGAAACTTTTTCGGTGATTTTCTCTCAGACTCCCCGTCTAGTATTCAGCAGATAGATGACCCTTAAGCGTGTGACCCTATAGGTTCGGTGAAGTATAGACATGACCGGAACCCTTTCCGATCAATGATCAACATCGGAGCCGTGGACACCCATATTGACCCCTATACCCACACGAATGAATATTCGAGTGAACCTCCAGTTGCCGTGTGCTATTCCTGTTGCTTCGCGATATGTTACAAATACCCGAGGTGAGACATGTTGGCATCCCCGTGGATCAACAACTTGTCCACTATGCCAGTTACCTCGTTACCGGTATTTTTCTCTTTTCTCGTTCCCGTGTTCCGGCATCCCCGTGATCAAATCACAAAGTGTCTGGCCAGACGATGATGGATACCGTAACACCGAGAGGGCCCAGAGATATCTCTCCATCGTCGGAGGAGCAAATCCCAATCTTGAGCTATCGAGTTACTTGACATACTTTTTCATGAACCCGTAAGCCGCCGTAATAGCCACCCATTTACAGATGACGTTTAACAAACCTCAAAGTTCATGAAGCAAGCATGAAGAAACTCGATACTCTCATGGTCTAAGGAATCATGCAAACGTTAACCATCTCTGTGTTATTAACCATTAACTTGTGACGAATGTATCTCATAGCATAACATCAATTCGGGTCGATTCAACACAAATGTTCTTCTAACATTGTGCCCACAAAATTGCCGGCATAGCCATGCCCATGATTAGGAAAACAGGATCATCATGCAATACTTGAGCCAGTCTTAGAGGCCAGACTAGGAATACATTTTACCGTTTATTATTCCACACGTGCATATGAGTCTTCCTTCGAGCCTCGTGGTTATTGTAGACTCGAGAACCATAGCAGTTATAGCATGGAACATAAACATAATTATGAACAGGGAGATAATCAATAACATATATTATTGCCTCTAGGGCATATCTCCTACAGCTAGTGCGTCGGCCACTTGGAGAGCCATCATATCGGGCAGAGAAGCACTGAAAAAAGGGTTGATTCGAAGGATAGGAGATGGTCGGACGACGGAGGTGTGGCATGATAACTGGATACAAGGAACCCCTACGTTGCGGCCAGTCTGTAACATAGGCCAGGAGGCCATACATACTGTTTCTGATCTGATGTTGGAGACAGGAGGATGGAATGAAGATGTAATTCGGAGTACTTTCCTCGCTTCAGATGCTAATGCTATATTGAACATGCCCAGGCCGAGGGCAGCCATGGAGGATTTCTGGGCGTGGGGATTTGAAAGGCCGGGCCTGTTTACTGTACGCTCGGCGTATAAGCTCCTCATGGGGGCACGAGGCATCGAAGGAGAGCATCCAAGCTCCTCGCTTCAAGAACCGGAGGTTTGGAAAGCATTGTGGAAGCTGAATGTGCAACCGAAAATCAGAATTTTTTGGTGGAGAGTTCTAAAGGATTTTCTGCCATCCAAAGGAGAGCTCACCCGACGACATATTGGCGACAAGGCGTTGTGTCCAATGTGGGGACATGATAATGAAACTCTATATCATGCGCTAATTGCATGTGATCATGCGAAGCTTTTCTGGAGGGAGGCCGCTGACTTCTTTGGTCTCAAGCTACCGCATTTGCACCCTGTAACCTGGTCACGGGACATACTGGATGCTACCTTTCTGAGCAAAGACAGGGCAGCAGTGGCAGTGTCAGTCATGTGGGCGATATGGCGCAGTAGAAATAAATATACCCACGATGAAGTGAAGTACCAACCAGGGAGATCGATGATTTTGATCCAGGAACTTATTCATGGACTATATATCCCAAACCAGAGAAGGGATGAGGGGAGAAAGGAGAAGGCCATATGGAGACCGCCGGAGGAAGGGTGGGTGAAAATTAACACGGATGCGGCCATTGATAACACTGCTGGGATGGCGGCAACCGGGGTGGTGGCTCGGGACCATGGTGGACAGGTTGTTGTCGCTCGGACGACAAAAATCCCACAGATGACAGATGCGTATGCAGCGGAACTGTTTGCTGTCCGAGATGCTGCAAACTTAGCAGTAGAGAAAGGATGGCAGAATGTTGTGATAGAAACAGACCGCCAAACGATATGCGAAGAGTGGTGGACTGGAGGCTTTCGTTCTGTTGGAGGACATGTGCTGCGAGAGATCAGCTACCTGCTCGCAGATTTGCAGGGATTAGCGAACCAACCTGTGGTTGGATGGTTAGAGGGACTGTGGTATCCCCAACCCACCATGTTTCAAGTCATGGTGCTCGCATTTATTCCTGGATTTATTTCAGGATTTCCGGCGATGCGCATTCAGTGGGAGGAGACGTTCCCGTCGACGACGAGGCGCCTACGGTGACTTCGTAAATCTCAAGATGATATGCCGGCCCAGTCTCTCGGAGGTGCTCATAGGGGTAGGGTGTGCGTGTGTGCGTTCATAGGAGTGAGTGTATGCGCGTGTATGTGAGCGCTTGCGTCTGTACTATGTTCAAAAAAAAGTCAGAGGAAAAGGTACCAACAAAAAAAGTTAGAGGAAAAGGATCGGGCAAGTACAGTTGGGATCTGATCCCCGATTAGCCCCACTTAAACAATTTTGGCTCCAAACATCAATTCTACCGCCGACTTAGGCCGCGGTGGCGGCGGGCCCGGCGCCGAAGGGGCTGGTGCTGGATGCGACGGTATCCCTCATGGATCGGCTGGGGCGAGTCCAACGAGGTGCACGTGCGCAGCGGCCAGGGCGGCGCCCTTGGTCATGCGGCAGCGGTGCTAGCCCCCATGGCCGTCGGGAACCGGCAGGTTCTCTGGCGATGGTGGGCATGGCGGCGGCCGCGGAGTTTCGGCGACGGGCGCGTGTGGATGGATACGTGCTAGATGGTGGCGTTGTCTGGTGTCGACGGCAGGCCTGGCAAGGTCGGTGCATCAGTACCTGCTCTATAGATGGATCGGTGGAACCGTGGAAGACGGTAACGGCGGCCTCTGAGAGTGCGTCGGACCAGTGTATGACCCAGACCTGGCAATGTGGCTTGATTGGGGCATCCGGCTTTAGATGTTAGGCTTTGGTGCGATGTCTGTTTGGTATTCGGCTCGGACATTCAACACCTCTTCATCAAGTGGATAGGAGTAGCGACATATGTTGTCAAAATGATGGCTTCAGACTTACTGATGTATTACTTTGTAAGGTCTTTGTGAATAATTAATAAAATGGCTGCATGCATCGCCCAAATGCAGAGGCCGGGGTCATCCTCCTTTAAAAAAAAACATCAACTAATCCTTGGTTAGAGAGACATCGCTTCAGCCGTACCCCGACCCTGAGAATTAGTACCACGCTCGGTGTACGGACTCCCTTATCATGCTCTAATTCATTCATGTGTCTTTTATTTGACCAAAATGTTTTTCAATCAACTGATTGTCCTATTTTTTCCAGGCTACTGCATTTTCTTAAGTAGAGCCCCCCCCCCCCCCCCCCCACGCAAGGTTTATAGTTCTTGTACTCATTGACGATGTAATTTTTATTTCCTAAACGTTGTCTAACGCGTGCGCGTGATTCAACCTTCGCGAGCGGCCGAACGATAGCCGTCCATCACGTGACACGATGCAGCCACGTGGTGGATAGATCTGACAAGGGAGGGGAGAGAGCGGTGGGTCATTTTGTCGCTTCAGTTTCCAAATTTGGGGGAACGCACCCCTCTCGCATTTCTCCCTGCGGCAGGGGAGAGAAATCCTAGGTCGTCGGCAGCGCGGCCAGCGAGAGCCCAAACGGCGGCGACGAATCAAGGGAGCTCAACGACAACCGCTCCACGCGGAGGCGAAGCATCAGCAGTTCGATCGAGGGAGAGGGGAGGGGGACTCGCGTGACAAGTGAAGGGGGGGGGGGGGGGGGGAGAAGGCGCTAGTGACGCGAAGGACGACGAGGGGCGACGAGCTGCTTCGTCTCCTTTGGGAGAGAGAAGGTAATTCACGCGCACCCACCGCTCCCCTTCATTTTTTTCTCCGATTGTGAATGAGGGCAGGGGGATTTTGCCGACACGGCGGCGCCATCTACGTCGAACGGGGACAGAAGGGGAAGGAACGGGGTGAAGTAGGAGCGGTAGAGAGTCAGGGGGTTCACGCGGCGGCGGGGAAATCGTGCTCGGCAGGAGTCTAAGTGCAATCCCCAAACGATTTGTGCAACGTTTTTGATAGCACAAAGCAAGCACAGAGAGATTTCAGAGAGGGACGAGTGTGTAGTGCATCGCAGTATGTTTTAGCATCCAGGGGCAGGGGCTCCTCTACGATTTGTTGTTTGTAGATTGTTTTTTCCACAAGGGAGGCAGGCAATTCTTCACATGCATGCAGAGAGGGCAAATTGTAGCATTGTTTCGTCCAGAACTAGGCAAGTTTTTCACAATACTTGGATTCCACCAGTAGACAAGTTTTTCTCCGTGTACATTTTTAGTACTGGGGTACCAGCAGCAGGCAAGTTTATATACAGGACATGCACTTTTGAGTAAGCAAGTTTGCTTTTCACATGGAGAGAGGGCAAATTGTAGTATTGTTTCTTCCAGAACTAGGCAAGTTTTCACAATATTTGGGTTCCACCAGTAGGCAAGTTTGTATATAAGACAAAGCACTTGAGTAGGCAAGTTCGTTTTTAGGCTTTTTTGTGTACATTTTTCTCCTCCAGTAGGTGGGGTTTGAGCATTTTTGTGTGTTTTTTCTCCCGCAGTAGCCAGTTCAGAGACTGAAACCACAACAATCCATTTAAACTCTCCTGCACATATCACACCGTCTATATATACAGTTTTTTTTCAGGATCGATACTTATTTTTTTCAGAAGAGGGGGAAACATGATGAGTTGGTTAATCTAGTCTGAACCACCTGAGTTGGGTTCTTGTCATAGCTTACTCCAATCTCTTCAATTCCTGTTTCATGAGTGGTTGGAGCTGCGTACATGACATTTTAGAAAACAAACATCTTCAGTGAGCAGAGTTTTTCTTCTCAAGGGGGACATGAACAGCCAAGCTTTTTGTGCAACGGTTTTGAGAAATGGTGGTTTCAGAAATGGTATCACCTTGGTGAGGAACTCGGGAGTGTACGTATTTCCCCCATGGGGGGTGGATCCTTGGTGAGGAACTCGGGAGTGTATGATTTTATCTACTGCATTATGTCGATTTTCCCTGAAGCTTTTTTAATATCTTTTTTTAAGTAATTTCTTTTTTTGTCGCCTATAATGACAAGCTATGTCGCTTGTAGCAAAAGGCTTTGTCGCATACAGCAGCAAACTATGTCGCACACTTTTTTTTTCATTATACCATGTGCGTGCCTTTTAATGCAAAAAATGCTTAAGCATCCAGGCAGTAGGCAAGGTTTGCCTCCAGTGGTAGGCAAGGTTTTTACAATACTTGTTCTAACTCATTTTTTTTCATGTGGGCCAAACAAAAGTGAATAACTAGGGAAGGGCATCTTTTCAGTATCCCTGGACCGGCAGTTTAAGATAGAGGACTACCCGGATCAACACAATGGCGAGGTACAGACACCCCCTTTTCTTGCCACGATATAGGCAGAGAATCAGAGAAACCCCTTTTCATATTCCTTCCTGTTTTTTTATCAGGGTGCAGCAAGAACCGACGCGACGGCCGGGAACAAGGATGAGGGTTTACAAGTCCGTAGGCGACCAAGGAAGAAGCAGGTTCAGGAGGAAGGAATAGAGCATCGCCCGCAAGTCTGGTAAAGTTAAACAAGAGCTTGGAGCAACCACAGGTATAGGCAAGTTTACTCTCCCAGATAATAGTAGTAGGATATAGGCAAGTTTTCACCAGAATGATACTGTAGGGCACAATGTCTTCATTGTTTGCATTTTTTGCACCACATAACGACGAGCATACAATTTTAAGTTGTAGATAATTTTAGGACAGGTGCAGATGAGCAAACATTTTTGTGAAGCAATTTTAGTGTCCATTTAGTGTAGGTATAGTCAAGGTTTCTGCTAGATGGATAGTGTAGGTACACTTATTTGGGCAAAGTGTCATTTAGATTCTGAAAATGTATATGCCATGTACATGTGTAGGTGCCACTAGATCCTGAGTGTATGCCATGTACATGTGTAGAGGGGGGGGGGGGTTGTAGGAACTAACAATGTTCGCAAATGATCAGGCTTTTCTTATTATATGTTTTTTGTGTACCAATGTGGCTTTTACAGGAGTTTTTGGTTAACTATAGTAGCAGCAACAACATACTATGGTTTTAGACTGCTTTTTCAGGAGCTGTATGTAGGCAGTAGATCACAACTTCGTTAAGAGTCATTTCATTATGGGGAAATGTTGGCAAGTTTTTTTTATGCGATGTTGTTGTACCTATACTATCCATCTACATTTTGGTTCTTGGACACCAAATTTTTTAGGCAAAAACACAAGACGACATAAGAATGGTTTAGGGGGAAGCCGGAGCAGAAATTAGGGAGGAACACAAGCAAGGGCGCTGCTATCTACTGGTCGCTTACTTATTTTCTGAAAATAAGCAGGGGTTAGAGGGGGAGTAGGCAACTTTTCAACTAGCTGCATACTTGTTATCTTTTGTTCGTCTCCCAACCTACAAGAAGCATGTGTTTCTCTTTTCCTAATTCTTTTTTCTAAGATATAGTCCATAGCCATGTCCTATATTTTTATTCAATGCTTAGTTTTATTTTTAAGATCTTCTCAAGTATGATGCCCCTGTTTTGATACTGTTGATAGTATGATGCCTCTATTTTGATACTGTTGATAGTATGATTGTCCATGTTCTATTTAAGATCAATGCTATGGTGCAGATTAACCTTGGGTAAGTTTTTAGTCTTCTCAAGTACTCCTTTGTGCATGCTGATGACAGTCACCCTGTACACACTCAATTTGATGAATTTGAACTATGTCGTCTTCCTATTTCTTTCCATAGTCGCCACTCGCCCGCCCATGTGCCCATAGTCGCCAAGTATCCCTCTCGACTAAAATCTCACACACTAAAGTCGCCCACATCTCCTAAATGAATGGCACAGAGTCGCTACAACCAGCCACACAGTCGCCGCACCACAGGGGGCTGGGGCGTGGTGGGGTTTTCGGTAACCCAAATATAGTAAGTCGCCCAATCCAAAATCCCACACACAAACAAGTCGCCTAAGAAAAAACATGGAGTCGCCTCACCCGACCGAAAACAAACTGAGAGGTGAACTAAGTCGCCTTCTTTTTTCTCCCCATAGCCGCCCGCTCATGTGCCCATAGTTGCCAAGTATCCCTCTCGACTAAAAACCTTAGACACTAAAATCGCCCACATCTCCTAAATTAATGGTGCAGAGTCGCCTACCACCCAACCATATAGTCGCCTCACCAAGGGGGGTGGGCGCGGCTGGGTTCTCGATTACCAAAATATACTAATTAGCCCAATCCAAAATCACGTACACAAACGAGTTGCCTAAGCAAAAACATGGAGTTGCCTCACCCGACCGAATACAAACCGGAGGAGATGAACTAACTCGCCTTACCTTTTGTCCCCAAAGCCACCCGCCCATGTGCCCATAGTCTCCAAGTATCCCTCTCGACTAAAAACATCACACACTAAAGTTGCCCACATCTCCTAAATAAATGGCGCAGAGTCGCCTGCCACCCAACCACATAGTCGCCGCACCACGGTGTGGTGGGCGGCGGGGTTCTCGATTACCCAAATATACTAAGTCGCCCAATCCAAAATCTCGTACACAAACAAGTTGCCTAAGCAAAAAAATGGAGTTGGCTCACCCGACCGAAAACAAACGGAGGAGGTGAACTAAGTCGCATTCCTTTTGTCCCCATAGCCGTCCGCCCATGTGCCCATAGTCGCCACGTATCCCTCTCGACTAAAAACCTCACACACTAAAGTCGCCCATACACCTCTAAATTGATGGCGCAGAGTTGCCTACCACCCCACCACATAGTCGCCGCACCACTGTGTGGTGGGGGAGAGAGGCCCGGCGACGAGTTAAGCGGCGGAGAAAGGCGATGGACCAGCGAAGCCGTGTGTTTTTGCAGGCTATATCAGAGAGATAAGTAGGCAAAAACACCAGATAAAAACTTCACACACTGAAGTCGCCCACGTCTCCTAATTAATCGCGCAGAGTCGCCTACCACCCAACCACATAGTCGCCTCACCAAGGGGGTGGGCCCATCGGGGTTCTTGAATACCCAAATATAGTAAGTCGCACAGTCCAAAATCCCGCACACAAACGAGTTGCCTAAGCAAAAAAATGGAGTCGCCTCACCCGACCGAAAACAAACGGAGGAGGTGAACTAAGTCGCCTTCCTTTTTGTCCCCATAGCCGCCCGCCCATGTGCCCATAGTCACCAAGTATCCCTCTCGACTAAAAACCTCACACACTAAAGTCGCCCACATCTCCTAAATTAATGGCGCAGAGTCTCCTACCACCCAACCACATAGTCACCTCACCAAGGGGGTGGGCGCAGCGGGGTCTCTTGATTACCCAAATATACTAAGTCGCCAATCCAAAATCCCGCACACAAACGAGTTGCCTAAGCAAAAAAATGGAGTCGCATCACCCGACCGAAAACAAACGGAGGAGGTGAACTAAGTCGCCTTCCTTTTTCTCTCCGTAGTCGCCTGCCCATGTGCCCATAGTCGCCAAGCATCCCTCTCTACTAAAAACCTCACACTCTAAAGTCGCCCATACACCTCTAAATTGATGGCGCAGAGTCGCCTACCACCCCACCACATAGTCGCCGCACCACGGTGTGGTGGGGGCGAGAGGCCCGGCGACGAGTTAAGCGGCGGAGAAAGGCGATGGACCAGCGAAGCCGTGTGTTTTTGTAGGCAATCAGAGAGAGATAAGTAGGCAAAAACACCATATAAATGTTTTGGCATGTTTTATCTGTGTTTGTAGGCAATATGCTTTTTTGTAGGGAATCAGGTAGAGATAGCTAGGCAAAAACACCAGATGAATGTTTTACTCCAGTTCAGTTTTACTCCATGGAGTATTTTACAAGGCAAACCATATAGTGTTTTTTCAAAAAAAAATCCTTTCTTTTCAGTGATATCTTCTTGTAGGGGTGGCAAAACAAGCGTGGAAACCAGACAAGGTGCAAGATAGTAGGCAAGTTAGCACACAAATGCAAATCATGTGCTCAACAATTTCCATAGCATGAAGGTTCAACAGGGGGAGGAGAATCCATTTTGGTGCAAGATAAAAGTCAAGGTTTTCAGAACACATGGTTGTACAAGAGACTTTGCAAACTAGAAACACGGGAGGTACATAGGGATAGTCACACTAGTTTACATGGGATCATGATTTTTTTTTGTTTTTGCTCCAAAAAAGGAGGCCCTTATGTTTTGGGGGAGAATTTCTTGCCCAGTTCCTGGCAATTTTTTGCAGAAGTTTCTTCCACAGTGTTGCCTGATCCACAACATAGAATTGCAGGGCAAAAGCGTATCCGTTCTCCAGATTTCGTTTGTTTTGTTGTCTGATTTTTCTCTCTTATGCTCTTGCTGATAGGGAGCCCCCCCTGGCGAGGCCATGGCTTGCGGGGGCTGCTGGGGGGAGGGAGGAGGAAGAAGTTGCTGGGGGATCTGGTGGGGGCGTAGGGTTTTCTTGGTTGGATTGCTGGGGGATCACGTGCGGTGGAGGGGGCCCTTTTTTTGGCGGGACGTGGCAACGCGGGGGAAAGGATGGAACTACCTTTTCCACCGGATGGGTGGTCCCGTACGTGGGAACTTTCCTAAAATGGCCGGCCGTTAGATCCCACCCATAGCGTGCGCGCTGAGTAGCATCGTCCTTTTTATTTAGAAATGAAACTGACTATAATGTTTATTCCTCCCTGTCCAGTAAACAAACACTTCTATTTAGCACAGTTGAAAAAACCAGTGTAAAACCACTTGAAACAGAAGCCCATAACTGTAGGTCCCCTTTATCAACCAATCAGATGCAACGGCTAAGAGGCCACACACGACCACGAGTTCAACGACGAGCAGGCGATCCCCCAAGGGGCCCACCGTCAGAGTCAGGACGTCCTCACCCAGCACCACCCCTGACGCCGTCCGCTTCCTCCTGACCTTCGCCACTGTCTCCTACGTCAGTGTCGCTGACGACCCTGTAGTACTCCAACCCGCGTGAAGCACCGTCGATCATGTACGCCTTTCCACCGGCGACGACCCTGACAACACGGCTCCACTTCCCTGTCGCCGACCGTCCTTCTTCAGAATCTTGTGCTCCTTCCATACACAGATACACTCAACCATAGCTCCTCTTGAAAGCTTGCGGTGTCGTCGTGGTAGCCTGCCATGTTTCGAAGAAACCAAAATTCTGTAGTAACTGGAAAAAATAGCACGCTATGGTGCCGCTAATAGCATGTTATAGCGTGTAGAGAATTGTCTCGCTAAACTGGTCAGTGTACATTGTCGACATGGCATATATACACGTTTACGTGCTCGTCAACTATCAGACGTCCAGATGTGTGTCAACGATGAGTTCTTCATGGACATCATATATACAAGTGTTAATTCGACTAAACTATGTTCAAGCACATGGCTAACCTGCAGGGCTCAGAATCAGATACTCTAGGAGCTCCGTCCATCCCTTTCTTTGTTTTTGTAAAGTGATGATGCTGCACAAGTACATTGATTGTACACTCTATACACGTGTATCTTGCCGATCGAGCATCTATAAGTATATGATGCTCTTCCATTTGCACGTTCTTTGTTGAGGTGAGAATCTGTTCAAACGTGAGCAGTGCTGCATTCGATACGCTACAGTTGAGACTTCTCAGAGATGGGAAAGTGCGTCGAATAAACGGTGTGTGTGTCTGCTGACTTGCTCCGCGTCCTGTTCCAGACATCAGCTGCTCGACACTTCACTATATTCTTTTTCCAACCTATGTCCAAAATAAGAATAGATTAAACAATTCTTCCTTTTTGCATGTGATGTAGGAGTATATATAGAAGCTTGGCGCGCAAGTGTCGTTCTAATCCCGAGCTCATGTGAGCTCGGTTGAACAGTGAAAAAATTCAAAAAATTCTGATTTTTTGTGTGTAAAACATTGACAAATGTAATGTCTTGATAGCTCGCAAAATTTCATCATGAAACGACATTCGTGAAAAATGTGGCAAAAAAACAAAATCGATAATCCAAAATGCGTTTGAAAATAACATTTTGGAGCATAGATTTTTTTTGTCACATTTTCCACGAATGTCATCTGGTGATGAAATTTTACAAGTTATCAAAACTTTTGTCAGTGTTTCACACAAAAACAAATTAGAACTTTTTGAATGTTTTTCAATTTTTTACTGTTCACGCAAGCTCAGATGAGCTCGGGATCAGAACATATAAACAGCTTTACCCGGTACGTAGTAGTACTATATCAAAATTGCAGTTTTAATTACTTTTCATCCTTGCATGACAGTTTTCCTGAAACCGGGACAAATAACATTCTTATCGACAAAATGGACTCAGGAGCCAACGCACCCCCCCCCCCCCCCCCCCTATGGTTAAGCATATTTTCCTTGGAATTTTCTGTACTGAGTGCTAGCTGAAGGACTGCGGTATTTAAATCTGCTAGCTTGTTTCAAACGAATTTCGTGTTTTAGTTGAGCATGTTTCATCCTAAACTGTTAACAAAAAAATTATTTGCACGAAATTCATACTCTGCAGGCAAGCAACTGAAGGGTCTTATGCTTTTTTATGATAAACGTGCGCTCTCCGTGGAAGTCACTACCGTCATAGACTTGTGCTGGCACTACTCTGATCCAATCGATGAGGTGTCATTTTCTGTTTATTATTTCCATATCTTGCAGAGAAAGCGCATCGATTCGGTCAGCAAGCTCACCTTCTCAAGATTCCCTCTCCCTGTCTCTTGTAAAATAGTGTATCACATACGTACGCACGGTTCTTGTATGCTATCTCCAAATGGTTAACTCTGCGATTAACAAATGAAAATGATCTTCAGAAGTCTCCCGTCCGAATGATATAGTTTATGCTCCATTATTAGCAGGGTTGCTGATCTGCACAAGGCTCACGATTTCGTGGCATGCGCTTGCTTTGTTTAACACTGCATCTCCGGGCATCTTGTTTAGTCGGAGTGAATTGCAGAAAACCACCACATTGATGCCTAAGTTTGCAGGAAACACCATTCTACGAATTTCTGCCAGAAAGCACTGACTCTCCGGCTAATCTTTTGAAAAAAAAAACAACGATATGTGGCTTAGGCCATTTTAATGATGATTATGACATGTGGGTCCCGCTCGTCAGAAGCTGACTTGGCAAAAAAACGCCACATAGACGAACTGGTCTACTCCACAATAGTGCAACCCGCCGTCGCTCGGGTTCCCACTGCCGCTACCCGATGGCGCCGCCGCATGGTGCCGCAGGTTGCCGCTCGGCTCGCCGCCATGTGCCTCCTCCCCAGAGCCCCCACACTCCTGCTCCGGCACGCACTTGGCTTCCCACCGCCGCCCGCCGCTGCTGCTGGTGCTTGCTGCCGTGTGTAGGAGGCGGCATGGCAGGGGATGTGTGCAGCTCCGACCACGGTCATACGGCAGCATCGCGGGGGATGTGTGCAGCTCCGGCCACGGTCCTGATGGAGGGAACTCCGGCCGACATGTCCTGAACTGGTGGTGAAGGGAGGGTTTGGGGAGGCAGAAGGATTTGGAGGGGCTACTCCCCGTGGCTCATCATATTGAGGCGAGGCCGGGTACTACCTGCCGTGGTGGAGCTCAAGATCCTGCAGACTGGGGGCGGCACGCTGAGGGGAGGCGCTTGGTGGGGTGCAGGTACGGGCTCCGCGGTGAGCACGCCAAGGGAGTACACGTCCGCCTTCAACGTGGGTCGCCGCGTGTCCACCACCTCCGGGGCGCGGTAGCCGCCCGCGCCAGCGCGGACGGACGACGACACATAGATCGGGTGGAGGCAGGAGTCGGAGAGCGCGCGGCGGCGTAGTCCGGCCGGAGCAGCACGTTGGAGGACCTGACGTTGCCGTGGGCGAGACTGTGCGCCGAGTGCAGATGCGCGAGCCTGCGAGAGGCGGATAGCACCGACGCGGCGGCCAGGAGGAGAAGGTAGAGGAAGCAGGGGAGGACGTGGTGGCACGGCGGCGGGGAACCAAGCCGGTGCGGGTCTTGGGCGGCACGATGGCCTGGATCGGGGGGGGGGGGGGGGGGTTGGGGGCGATGGTAAGAGATGGGGGAAGAAGAAGGGGATTGACCAGTCAAAGTCTCTATGTGGCAATTTTTTGCCACATCACCCTGTCCGGTGGGACCCACGTGTCATAAGCATCATTAAAATGGCCTAAGCCACATATCAGTGTTTTTTGCAAAAAATTAGGCCGAGAATTAGTGTTTTCTGGCACAAATTCGTAGAACGGTGGGTTCTGCAAACCTAGGTGTCAATGTGGTGGTTTTATGCAAATCACTTTGTTTCGTTGCTCTTGTGAGTTGTGCTAATCAACCCAATAAAAATATATTCAGCACCATGCATGCGTGTCATCCATATCCATTTTAATTAGGTCATCATCACGAGCTGCCGTTAGCATGCAGGAAACAAACTCATGCGCACTAATCTAGTTAGATCATGGAAAACTATTAATGGAGCTTATTTTTCTGTTACTCTGTCAATTGCCATGTGCGGATAACTGCTGTTGTAAAACCATTAGTTCATGATGTGGGTCACGGCCCTAGCTGCGTGGAGTGACATCAGAGAAAACGAAAGGGAACAAACACAAGAACGGGAAGTAGATCGATCTTTTACTAAACCTAGCTAGCTTTTTAGCTAGCAACTTAATTAGGTGCAATGCAACGAGGAATACGTATGATCGTTTCATTGTGCGTGCGTGCGTACGTGTCGGACCCGCTTTATAGATTAGATGCTCACCAAATAGAAGAATCCATAGGACACTTCCATCATCGACGTTGAGGTCCAAGTAATCGCACATGCTACACATTGCGGCTTGGATATTGGATCCAAGTTTCAGCTTCATGCGTTGGAACGGAGGAAAGCGAGACGGTTCATGTGTTGTACGGTGTAGAGCCAGAGCGTTCAGTGCCAAGTTGCATGTATCGATCACACCAGTCCTCCCTTTGCAAATTAAATGTGATGGTGCTTGGAGTGAGTGGATTTTTTGTGTGTGTTTCTTGGGCAACACACGCAATTTACACCTAGGCCTGCTTGGATTGCTTGTTATTTAGACCTAGTCCAAGCAGAACCTGATCCTACAGGTTTTTTTTTCCTCTGAACATATGCATGTGGTAAGTAGAACTGTAGGAGTAGTAACAATTCTATTATTATAAACTTTGGAAGCTATAACATGTGTGCAAGTGAAGAAGCCACACTTTGAACTGTTCCGCCACATGTGCATGCATTCTTCTTTCACATGCACCTTGGTAATGATGTCTGCCGTGCAAATGCAATGTACCGTTACATACATGGGAGCATCTATTTATCAAGTACCTGAAAAACATGTTTTATCAGGCACTTCCATCAATGGCCATTAGATCTTCATCCAACGGTTGAAAATAGATCGAGCCATGTTCATCGTCAACCTCCACCTTCTTCTTCGTCACGCAGCCGCCGGCCAACCCAGGCCTAACCGACTGCCTCCACCACCTTCCCCCTGCGGCCGGTGGCTATCGCCGCCTCGCCACCCCGTTCTCCCCCCACCGCCGTGTGGCCGCCACCCCGGCCATCCCTCTAAGCCTTGCCGCACAAGTGAATAACCCCGACAATCCCCTGCACCCCCCACCCCTAAGATAGATAATGGGCCTATGGCTTCCCCCTAATTAATAAGATAGAAAATAAGGATATGGCTTTCCTCTAACATAGATAGTGGGGTTGGTTCTTCTCTAGCTAGGTCGGATTTTCACATCTCGTGTGCTTGGGAAGAAGAAAATAATGGCTGACGCAACAAAAAAAAAATCAGGTACATGGGAAATAGCAAAACCTTATATAGAAATATTAGGCAATATTTCTGAAAGTTTCGTTAACCTCTATCGCTATGCCGTATTGCCATGTCATGCTAAAAAAACAAACAACACACTATTTAAATGTGGCGGCACTGCATGCTGACTAGTGCAGTGCTAGATGGAGCATAAACAACTTCGGTGTAGCACTATTCTATCCTAACAAGTGACGCGTACAGCGCCATAAACTAATGATTCAGACACCCTCCGATAGTTAACAGAGTAGAAGCACCTATAAATAGGCCAAACCAGCCACTGACGCCCACCATCCCAATCATCTCAGCTCATCTCATCGCGACGTTAAAGCAGAGCAATCTCTCTCGTCAATGGCCAAGATCCAGCCCCTCGCTGCCGCGGCCTCACC
This sequence comes from Elymus sibiricus, assembly GCA_039707655.1. Classification (NCBI taxonomy): domain Eukaryota; kingdom Viridiplantae; phylum Streptophyta; class Magnoliopsida; order Poales; family Poaceae; genus Elymus; species Elymus sibiricus. The sequence goes on along the minus strand of CM077668.1, from coordinate 394,605,218 downwards.
GTCCTCTTCCGATGATCACCGGAGCCAGCAGGCGTACACGGTGTGGATGAAGTCGCTGGTGTTCAACGGCAACGGCTGCGCGGTGTACGGCCCCGACGGCGCTGTCGCCTTTCGCGTCGACAACTACGGCAGCAGGGGCGGCCGCGAGGTCTTCTTCATGGACCGTCAGGGGAACGCCCTCATCAGGATCAGGCGCAAGGGCTTCGGGATGTTCAGGAGGTGGGAGGTCGGTCGCTGCGCCCACAACGGCGGCCAGGAGGAGGAGGCCACGCCGTGGTTCAGCGTGCGGCGGGCCGAGAAGGGCGGAGCCGCCGTGGCGATGCACGGCGCCGCGGGGACGTGCTACACGATCGACGGGTGCTCTGCCCGCAAGTCGGAGTACGGAGTACGCGGCGTGGATGGCGCGGTGGTGGCGGAGGTCGCACGGAAGCAGACGCCGGCGGGGGTGGTACTGGGGGAGGACGTGCTGACGCTGACGGTGGCGCCGGAGGTGGATCACCTGCTCTTCCTGGGTTTGGTCGTCGTGCGTGGCCTCATCAACCGCTCCTTGTGATGGATTCCTGAAATGGCAATCCTCTTCTTCTCTAGCATGTGACAATTTTTTAACACAAACAATTTAGGAAGTTTTTGCCCGAACTGAGGACATGGTGACTCTTTTTGGTGCATTTTTTTACCCTTTCTTAAAGGGTTTTCAATACCAGAATCTAAACACAATGAATTTATACAAGGTTGTTCACTGATTGTATTAATATTTGGATGTGTTTCTTTATAATTTATACTGCAGTGATAATATATTTTTTCCAAAAAGGAGGTTGACCTGGCCTCTGCATCATTGTGATGATATCTTTGTGTATACTCCATAATTTATGTCAGAAAAAGAGCCAAAAAGATTTTTAAAAACAAAAGGTCAACAATTCAATCAGTGACAAACATAGCCAAACTGACAAAATTAGACAAAGTGGCCGTAGTAAGTTTAATTTAGAGCTAATGAAATTAGTCATATAAAATAGTATTGGACTTATTTAATACAGAAAAACTTCACCTTTTGAAATCCTACTGGATAATATTTTCCCAGTGCCCCCTCACTCATCCAGAAGTTCATTGTTTTTTCGAAGCCAAAAGTGCATGCTTGCATAAGCAAACAATACTATAAGAAAGTCCAATACTCCATGTGGAGAAAAAACTTGATGGCCCCATACAAAATAATTTGGGACTCAAGGTGTTTCTAGAGTAGTACTACAAATTAGTCCAATCTTAGGGGCACACACAGTCATTGGTAGGCACAACAAGCATCTGTCCCAATAAATTTCTCCTGCGGGGAGAAAGTTCAGTACGATACATCGCAACTTCAACGCCAAGAAGAAAAGAAGCACATCGACATCAGCCAACTAAAACAATGTTTGTATGATTGTATGAGAGCGGATGTTTGGCTCTCTGGCCTCCATGGAGGCTGTTTTTTTGAAAAATTCAAAATTCAAACTTTTCGGTTTCAAAAAAATCTGAAAAAATTTGTGCAAGTAAACAAGGATGTTATGTATATGTGTGTAAAATTTCAGGATGAAATACATTGAAATGCGACCTGTACAAAAAAGACAAATTCATGGCCTGGGAGGATGAATAGTATCATGTGTTAAAAAGCCCCAGATTTGTCTTTTTTGCACAGCCCTCATTTCAACGTATTTTGACTTGAAAATTTACACACATATGTGTTATGTCTTCATGTATATATGTATTTTTTTCAGAATTTTTTAAAATGTAAAAATTTGAATTTTGATGAAATTTGAAATTTGAATTTAGAGGCCTCCATGGAGGCCGAGCTCCAAAGGCAATTTCCGTGATTGTATCAACCTATTAAGCTTGTCAGTTTATAAAAGAAACCAGGGTACTATAGGCAAGCACCCCTTTTTGTACAATGAGAAGATGACATATGGGCATTTTGAACTTTGTACACCAGAAAAGGGAAATGTACGTTTAGCATCCGATCCTGCCGCCACCAAGTGATACAAATTCAGGTTGGTCTTTACTGGAGAAATAAAATAAAATGAAAAGAGAAAGTTTGAAGAGGAAACTTCCCATGAAAAGTTCACTAAGTAATCACAACTAATCATTTCGGCAGAGAGCACACGAACCATGTGTATGTGATACCGTATTTTATACTCCCTTTGTCCCAAAAAGCTTGTCGCAGAAATAGATAAAAATGGATCTTTCTAAAACTAAAAATACGTCTAGATGCATCGTGGAAATAATAAACAGATCAGAACAGTACTAATATAAAGTCTACAAAGGTGGTGACATTCACGGAGCACACATTTATCATCGACAGTAGGAAAGTTGCTTTGCACGGAAAGTACCATTTCTCATTCAAATTTGATGCTAATAATTCAGAATGAAACATGACCAGTTTTATTTTCGTGGGAATTCCCAATCGAACAAATTAACAAGCTGCTCGCAGACAGTCAGATCATAGGCAGGGAAATCGAAAATCCAAAGGAATGATCTTCAGTCATCGATCGGTCAAATAGGAGTGCTATGGGAAACTGGTCGCATGTGCATACCAGTGGTCGGTGCCTCTTTTCAAAAGCAAAATATGCGAAGTCTCCCGTTCGTACCGCGGCTTCCAACAATTCTGATATGCTGTGCAAAAGACATTATTCTAGAGAAAAGGAAGCGTAACACCAAAAATTTCAGAGTACAAATATGCTGGAAATAATAGTGTGATTTTAGGGTAAAATAAAATTTAATTACGTATTTGATTATTACAGATGGGATTGATCTGATATCGATTTTATTGCAGAATTTTGTTTTCTTCAAGGCATGCAAGGGTACTCATGTTGGAACAACGACAACAACACCATAAGTTTGCAACAGGAACCATTATTTAATGGCCCCGGAAGGGAGTAGAGGGTTCCGAAGAAGGACAACTGACAATGCGACAACAAAGCCGTTGTTAGGGTTGCCGCCGGCTGGAAGGTGTACACGATTGACCGCACGTTGTGCGTGTCGGAGTACTAGACGTTTTGTGCCACCGCTATACCTGGGCATAACTCGAGCCGGGCCGGGCTTCAGGCCGGGCCTAACAAAGCCCGAAGCAGAAAACCTAGGCCTGGGCCAGTCCCGGCCCGGCCGTCAGGACTAGTTTTCAGGCCCAAGCCCGGCCCATCAGTCAAAAAGCCCATCGGGCCTCGGGCTGGGCCTCTTCCTTAAATTGCAAATATGGCAAGCCCGAGCCTGGTCCGGCCTGACCCGACCATCGGGCTCAAAATCTAGGCCCAGGCCCGGCCCGTGGGCAAGGTCGGGCCGGGCCGGTCAGGCTTTTTCAGGCCGGGTCGGGTCGGGCCGTCCAGGCCGGGCTGCCCATGGCCAGGTATAGCCACCTCCAATGCGGCCCTAATGGCAAAGGTCGGGAGTAAGCGGACCTAGCCCAGACGGTGCACACAACACCATATCGCCTGCTCATCGCCAGTCTTTCATCGTGAGTGGCCTGCTTATCCGTTGCATCTAATTGGTGGAGGAGAGGACCTGCAGGTCGATTCTATTTGAAGTCCTTTTACACTGGTTCTTTAAGTGTTTCTTCGTTGTGCAGAGAGGAAAAGAAAGGCACTAAGGTCAACTTCATGTTTAGAGGAAAAAATGAAGTTGAATTATAGTTTCACTCAAGACAAAAGAGATGATTGTTTGCTTGGTTAAAACATAACCCTTTCTGTTCTAAATTCTCGTATGGACTATAGCATATTTGTGGGTACCCGCCACACATTAAAAAGGTGCATAGCAAATGTCGCTTGAAGAGAATGAATCATTGGCTGAATGGAAAATGATTGTGCCCCAATGACCAATGTCACGAGAGATCAAACCACATGGTTGTCATAGTGTGTCTTGTAAAAGCGCTTATTCACTTAGTTGGAGGAAACACATCCATGATATATAGTACGATGACTTCGTAAAAATTTAAACTCCATGACTCTAAACTTTAGTAGTTGCTCGGTGATTGTGGTAGTGTGCATGCTTTGTAATTTTGTTAATCCCATACTATTTGTCTCCGGTCAGGATTGACATTCCACATGTACTACAAAAATAATAGTAAAAAAGCTCATCCACATCACTCTAATTGTCCCCATCAGTATGTTAGGCCCATCAATTAGTAAACATCTCCTACAAGCAGAACAATGAAAGGCTGATAATGTTCAATATTAGCAACCATGAAGTTTGTACATTGTTTGGTACTATTAATGTTTATATATGTCAAAGATAAATTCATTAATCAAGGATTAACTAAATGAAGTATCTAAGTCAGGTACTAGTAGTAATACCAAAGTTTTTGTTGGCCAACCGGCTAGCAACTCATTTTTATCTCCTCCAAAGAAATAACGGCACCGAGGGGTTTCTCCTTGCAGGGACCAATCTTCATAGTTAGTGAGGGTGTTGTCCCATATCTTTAGGCAAATCAATTGATCATTGGGCGGTGGTGACAACAGTTTGAATAATCTTCTTCTAGTTGATTTATTAGGTTAGCAATAGTTTGTTTGTTTGTGAAGTCGTACTTGACAGGTTGACAGCCCCCGGAGCTCTATTTGGTATAGTTGAGGATGGGGATGGAGCTTCGTTTCTCTTGACATGCATGGTGATTGGTTCAGTGCCATCGGCCACCCTCTTCAAGAGTAGTGGAGCTGAGCTAGAGCGCATAGAAACTTGTCGACCTGGCCCTAGCAATGTTCTTTTACAGTCATGGCCGGCTCTAGGCCATGGAAGAAGGTGCGGCTACCTAGGAGCCATCTCAAATAAGGGCCCAATACATCTACATATCTAAATAATTTAAAAAATGTAATTTACAGAACATAACATCAACACTAGTATGGGGTGGACAGGGGCCATTTCATCCCTGGCCCCTCATCCCTGGCGCACTTCACCATGTTGAATTTATTCATTAGTTGTTTATGGTTAAGTATATGTATCTTATAATCATCATTGGCATCATATAATCATATATACATGATGTATAAGACTTTATTTGCTAATTAAGATCACATATTTGATGTTTATGCCTTCATATTTTCATCACATGCAATAAATACATGTAAAAGTATTTATATTACTCTGTTATAGTTGTTATGTCCATTGCACCTCATTCGCACTAGGGCCTCCAAAATGCTGGGGCCGGCCCTGATTGCAGTCATAAAAACCATGAGGCATTTGGAGTTTGTTTAGTGTTTACGGGTTTTTTTCATATTGTTTTCTTAACATGAAGAACTCAAATGTCATCTGGTGTTTTCTCTCTAAAAAGCTTAACGAAACACATGGGCGGTAGCTAGGGTCTGCATTCCAATGCTCACAAGAGATAACTGGAGCAAAACCTGTTCAAGTGGGACTAATCAAGGATGGGATACGAACTATACTATCTCCGATCCCATCCCCCTTTTCTCGGAATGTCCTTTTAGAAAGCGATCGACGATGCGACATGTGCATTATACACAATATGCACGAGGATGGTATCTTGTCGGTGTGTATCTACCGAGCGCCACGGATCACACTGATTACTATGTACTGTTCTCTACCACTCGTACATAGTTCGGCTGCTCCACACTGATTTGTACGTACCGTAAACACGCAAAGAAATTATGTACGTACCGTGAACTGGACTAGCACCACTTGATCTGGTAAACGATGGAGTTTTCTCTCTGATGGCCACTCCTATTAATTCTAGGCTCCATCGATCGTTGCCGTGTGTTGATTTCGTCTCGTTTCAGTAGAAAACAGTGCCATGTTCATTCACATGGGGCGTGTTTGGTTCCGTGGGTAGCTACAGGCTGCATTGCACGAGGGGTCCTGGGTGAGCTCGGCCTGGTTGGACTGATGCAAGGATGATCAGAGATGGGTGTTTGGTGAACTTGCATGATATGGCTGCACCTCGTGCAGAGGAGATGACCATCTTCTGAATTTCGCTAGGCTTGCCTAATCATCGTTTGCTACTACAGCGACAGAGGAGATGGCTAGCACGTAATCTCCAGCGCTCGAGCCGCCAGTCATGGCCAAAACTGCACTGCTCCAGTAACTATCTCGCATACTTGAATTGAATCATGACGCACTCGATGACGCAGCAGCGCGGGACGACGGGATCCGAAGCTCGGCGGCTCCAGACGGCGGGATCCAGCGTGTGGCGGCGCGAGGCAGCAAGATCTGGCGTGCGGCGGCTTGACGAGGGCGGCGGCGCTAGGGCGGCGACGGCGGCGACGCTTGGTCGAGGACGGCGGCGGCGGAGGACGGCGGGGCTTGATGAGGGCAGCGGCGGCTGTTGGTCGAGGACGGCGGCGGCTTGACGAGGGCGGCGGCGCTTGGTCGAGGACGGCGGCGGCGGAGGACGGCGGGGCTTGACGAGGGCGGCGGCGGCTGTTGGTCGAGGACGGCGGCGGCTTGACGAGGGCGGCTGCAGAGTGCTTGGTCAGAAGAGAACGAAGGGGAGAAGAAAAGCGAAGGAACGCGCCTGCACGCGAGCTACGCTCGATCCCTGCGTTCCCTCAGCCTGGGTGAGAGGCCCCTTTTTGCATCCACTGGGCCAGGCTGAAAAGCCCATGCAGGGTACCAAACAACGAAAATTTGCACGGTGGATGCGAACCACCTGCAGCGCAGGGAACCAAACACCCCCATGGTTTTTGTGCGCTCCGCGGAATCGTTGCTGGTCTGCACAAGGCTCCCGGTTTTACGATGGACCTGCAGGTTGGAAGTTAATTATTTAGTGGTAGTTGATTCGGTTATACAGTACATAAGCATGAAACTGCATGCCGTTTGTCCAAAGAGCGTGAAACTGATTGAATAAACATTCGATTATGATGAAGTAAAATGTACGGATAAGTGATGTTGTAAACAAAGTTGAGGGCCGCCGGCTTACATAAGAAAGGGTGTAACAGCGACCGAAACTGGCCTCTGCCTGCTTAGTGCTTAATTAATTAGGTGCAAGTACTTATCGTCCTTCCTTGAGCGTACATGGCTACACACCTGCTTTCTTTCTGCTCACCGAACAGAACAATCTATTTTTGACAAGCAGTCCAAATGGAACCTTCCCTAGCTAGTTCGTTTTGTTCTGCATTGCGTCGCACTGTGGTTTGGGTGTGGCCAGGTCTCAGTCGACTGAAATTTAACCAAGTCAAAGTCTCAGTCGACCGAGACTTAGCAAAACTGTTGTGGTTTAATCACGTCCAGTGCTGCCGCCTGTCCTCATAAGCACCTGCAAATTTGTAATTAACAGCTGCAAATGGAATGAGCACTATGTAAACGTGATGCTAATCGGATGCTGACTCGTACAGTACTGGGTCGAGCATTAACAAGTTTGCTGCAGCACTGTTCTATCCAAAGGCGTGACGCACACAACGCCATTAGCTAAACTAATCTGGATACGGAAGTAACGAACAAAGTAGTTCAAGCATCCCTCTATTAGTAGCCACTCGCCACACCACCAGAGCAGAGCAGAGAAATCTTCTTCGATTCTGGCCAATGGCCAAAATCCAGCCCCTCCCTGCCGCAGCAGCCTCGCCTTCTCCCTGCTCCAGCTCTTCCTCCGGAGACAAAACGAGCCCGCAGGCGTACACGGTGTGGATGAAGTCGCTGGTCTTCAACGGCAACGGCTGCGCGGTATACGGCCCCGACGGCGCCGTCGCCTTCCGCGTCGACAACTACGGCTGCAGGGGCGGCCGCGAAGTCTTCTTCATGGACCGCGCCGGTAACGCCCTCATCAGGATCAGACGCAAGGGCTTCGGCATGTTCAGGAGGTGGCAGGTCTGCCGGTGCGACGAGGAGGAGACGACGCCGTGGTTCACCGTGCGCCGGGCCGAGAAGTGCGGTGCCACCGTGGCGATGCACGGCGGCGCGAGGACGTGCTACAGGATGGACGGGTGCTCTGCCCGCAAGACGGAGTACAAAGTCCGCGGCGTCGATGGCGCGGCCGTGGCAGAGGTGACGCGGAAGCAGACGGCGGCGGGGGTGGTGCTGGGGGAGGACGTGCTGACGCTGACGGTGGCGCCGGAGATGGATCACCTGCTCGCCCTGGGTTTGGTCGTCGTGCGTGGCCTCATCAACCGCTCCTTGTGACCCTCTTCTTCTAGTTCAGGTTCAGGTCTCTCTACGTGGCAACGTAGATGATGAGAGTAGGAACGCTGTAGGTGGTTCATGTGACCATTTTTTTCACGAACAATTCAGCAAGATTTTTCCCATGCCGATTGGCATGGTGACTCTTTTTTGGTGTATGACCTTTTTTTCCCCTTTCTCGAAGGGTTTTTCACGACCAACGTTTCAACACAATGAAACAAGGTTATACAGTGATTGTGTAAATCTTTGGATGTGTTCGATTTCCAGGTTGTCTATGTGTTATCCTCAGTTTGCGGGAGTGCTTAGTTTAGTTGTACAATGAAACACAAATGTTAGCATATGAAACTCCAATATAAGACTTTATGGTCCCACACAGAATAAATTGGGAGGCACCAAAAATATTTCTAGAATACTGAATTAGTCGTCGGCCTCTTGGAGAAGAGGCTGACACACACAAAAACGTTAGCCAGTCACTACTCACTGGCAGACGCAGCAAGCAGCTGTCGCACTAAAAATGTCTCGCACGAAAAGAAAGTTCAATAGGGCACACCACAACTTCAACGCAAAGAAGAAAAAAAGAGCGCACATTAATATCAGCCTACCAAAACAACGTCCGTGCGACTGCCAACCTTATTAAACTCAGTCAATTTATCGAGGAAACCGGAGTACAAAGTGTGTACAACGAGCTGAAGACCAGTACGCAGAGACGGCGACGGAGATAGCTGCCTGCTTGGAAAAGAGCAGGCGAGCAGCAGACCGTCTCTCTCCCTCCCTCCCAAAAGGTTGCAATTATTCACCGGCTGAGATGTACAATACGTGACAAGTGGTGGCCAATATGAACTTGAGCCTATCACCTTATAAAAAGAAGAAGTTGATTAAATTTTGGGATTTTACCCCTAAGTTGGGCAACCCCTAAGTTTTTCAGATTTTACTGTTCATGGTGGTATCATAAGAGCTAAAACTCGGATGGGCACTTTCCAACACTTTTGTCATGAATGCAAATGACATGGACATATAGGTAATGTTTTTCCGAACATTTTGGTATCTTATTTGCATTTTTCTGATTTAGTATGAATTTGTTATGAAGTTTTCAAAGTGACAGTCAAACGGTCAAAGGGCAAAATCATAAGAGGAGCGAAGTGACTTGGACAGAACCGATGCCTTTTGGAACTTAGGGGTAAAACAGCCAAGTGGGACACAACTAGGGCCATAAAAATAATTATCCCTTTTTCCTAAGCTAGTAGAACCTGAGATATCCACTTCGGGCTCTAAAGCATAGACATTACGGGAGAGGCGTTTTGGCTCCCGGGACTAGGTGATCCCGAAATCTGGGCCGTCCAGGTGAGCTGTGGGATGTGTGCCAGGCATTAGTTAATTCCATATACTGATACAGAATAAGCTGGAATACATGGCAGTGGGGTCCTGAACGTGGGGTGTCAGACAACGGACGGGCCGCGTCCGTGGATGCGCCGTTAACAGCGGGCTAGCGCCGATGCGTTTTTCCTTCGACGCACCCGCACCATGGTCATCTGTTTGGTACTGTACAGCATCTGGACCCACTAGGCAGCGCATGCAAAAATGAATGCATCCTCATCCACCACTTTCGTCCTCTGTTTGGAGAAAAGGGGATCGAGTCGAGGAAAAAAAAAGAGTTGGGTGGGCGGTGCCGGCGGCTGTGCCAGCGGTGTCCTCGGAGACGAGCGTCGGCGGCGTGGTTCTCCGATTGCCGGTGGCGCAGGCATGGCAATGGATTTCCCCTTCTTTCCAATCGACAGGTGAGAAACCCCTCCCTGGGCAAGAAATGTTCTTGCGTTCCAATGACTAGCCAGCATCAGAAATTGCTTAGAACTTCGGTTCAACGCTTGCAGATTGCCCATCTTCCCGGATGAGGCTGCTAGCGGGGCGGCCCTAATGGATTTGATTGGTGCCGCGGGTCGCGGGAGAGAGGAATCCGCCAATGGATCTCGGGGGCAGTTGTGGGTGGATTTGGGCACGGCTCAACTGGGCAGTTCGTGAGCGGTGCTGTGTGCAGCGAGGAGATAACTGTAGCTGGAGGTGGCGCCGCCATGTCCGTCACGGAGGAGGAGCTACGCCGCCACGGAGGAGAGTGACGAGGGCTGCGGCGCCGTTGCAGAGGAGGGAGGAGAGCCGGCGCCACCGCACCGCGAGATTTGACGGGAACCTCTCCGGACGATTCTGTCGTGAGTCCCCTGCTATTCATATTCGGACTGCAACATTTTCTGAAATTTTACTTTGGCTGAAGTTGTTCTTACTGATACACCAGATCAGGTGTATAAATACACTAAATGTGCTGCTTGACTGCTTGTTTTGATCTTAATAAAAGTGTATATCTGCAGCATCTTGACTCGCCTTTCTGAAATTCTAGCTTATTTCTGCTCATGTGCGTTTATGCAATGGAAGTATACAAGATAGCTTCTTCACATTTTTGTTTGATTAGTAACAAGTATACAACAGCCTATGTCAGAAACATTGTTTTATTTAGTAACAAGTAACAAATCAGAGAGATCAAGACACCTACACATTTTTTGCTCCGCTGCAATTTTTGTTTATTATGGTCATGCCATGATGACTAGTTTCAGTTTATTAAGTAATGTGCACATGAAGCCCAATCATGTATATGTACTGATGGCAGTATGCATTTCAATTTAGAGAGGTTCCAAATGCTTCCTTTTTGTATCTGTTTTTGTCTTCTTGCATATTTTAGTAACCAGAACGGTCCGCCACTAATTATGCGATGGCAGAATTTGGGTGTTATGCATTTGTGAAAGTGTTGTGCGATGGCATAAATTGGCAAGAGGACACCTCAAGTTGGTACGAGGTTCAGAGATTTGGATGAGGCTTGGGTGTTTTGGGTAGAATATGGTGGTCACATAGGCTTTGGTGTGAGGAAATGATGCACCAACTTAAGCAAATTTGATGGAAAAGCGACTTCACGCAGATTTGTGTGTTCCAATGACGGCATTAGAAGGAAAGCGCAAACTGATCGTGAGCCAAAGCGCAAACCTTGTGATGATCATGATTTGTTTTAGCATGTGCAAAGTCTATTAGATAGTATTTTGGACAGAGTTAAGAATTGTATTTTGGGGATAACTATAGTCTTTTATGGCCTAGGTGTACAAGTGAAACGGCCTAATCTATGCACTCCGGTGATTGTCCAGTAGCAAGACTGTTGTTGCATAATTTGGATGCTGGGTACTGTTAGAATCGGTCTAATGTAGCCTATCTCTGCTCATGTGTGCATCTAGTTCATTCTTTGGATTAAACTATAGCCAAGTGTAGTATACTGGCCAGCCAAGTGTACAAGTATACTGGCCTAGTATATCCAGTGTGCAGGGCAACAAAATTGTCCAGTTTCAAAAGGTTCATTGCTTTACAACCATTGTTTCGTCTGTATTCGCTAATCCTGCAAGTGTAGGCTAAAAACTATACAATTTGGACAGGTTCCAGTGCTGTGTTGCTGCCGTTATGTTATACATAATATGCAATTTGGACACTTTCATGTGTTTTTATTAAGCCAAATGGGCAATCTGGAGAGGTTTGAGTTGCCACGTCGCCCCTGTTTCTATGCTTGTGCAGTTGTGTTGTTGTCAAGTCTGTAGGTGTAGGTTGTTTTGCTTTCGGCTAATCTCATGTGTTGGATCTGCATTGGATGGCAGATGAGAGGGTGCCAGTTACAATGAGACTTGCTAGAGGCAAGTCGTTGGATCTCAGTCCGGCAAAAGTAGGCTAAATGCCAAGACGAAGTGTATGCAGGAAGTGGTTTGTGGTTGCTCTGTAAGTTTCCTGTGGAGACAGAACTTTCAGCTAGGAAGAAGTGAAAATTCTGAATGGCAAACAGATGATGATTGTACTAATTTTTTGTTTGGTGTTTTGCATTTCGCGGGGCAATGACACATACGAAACTCAGCATCTCGTCCCCGCATAACGGGCAGGGGATGAGTGGGAGCATCTCCTGAGCAGCCCTCCGATGGGTGGTCGACGAGGACGACTCCATGGGCGCTGCAGATGGAGCTCTGAGTGGAGATGCTGGGTGTTGGGGGATTTGTTTATTGGAGGCGTATGGGTGACGACAAGTGTGTCCCATATTAATGCCCGTTGGGTGGAAAGTGGGGACTGGTACAGCTGCCCCTGACCGTGTGTACCGCCCGTGTTCCCGTCTATACCACCGAGGGGGGAACGGACATCCTCATATAATAAAGTTGTTTTGTGGGCCAGCCCTGGAATTCTGTCCAGCGAATACAATAGGAAATACAGGCGTGGGCGCACATCGCGATGCTGCTGAGTGGTCCAGATAGCAGGAGCATCTGGACCCGGGAGCCGAAATGGTTTTCCGAGACATTACTACATTATTTATGATGGAGTTCCTCACCAGCCCACCAGCCCACCATAGGCCCTCTTTGCTTGTATTTAGAATATATTTAAAGGGTCATCAAGAGCATGAAATGTGCCAATAGCTGATTAAATTTCCAAGCAACTTATCTTTTGTCAAGAAAGGTTAAATTTCACAACCAACTAGTTGCACTTGAAGAATCCGTGGAACAAATTTACTACATTGGAAAGACAATGGTAGCACATTCCGCTCTAAAAGCATCTAGGTATATATCAAATTGCAAATCCCCATGTTCGATTGCATGAACTACACTTCTTTATGTATGCTACTTTTTAGAGACAACTTTTTTTTCCTTCATCCTATCATGAGCATGTTCAGAAGTTATTATAGATGTTGCCAAATCTAATATTGTACTACATTGTTCAAGCTGCAATGATAAAATGAAACCCCATTGTATGCAGTTGAAACCAAAAAGCGGTCATTATATCAAATATTAGTCTGTAACAATTGCATGATAAACTATTTCCTCCAAAATTACATGACAAATTGGAATGCAGGACATAGGGACTTCACCATGTTAGGTGTCTAGTGTAACAAATTAGTTGGTTGTATTGTACCTAGCTCATCCTATGTTAGCACTGCCACTAACTTTTGACACAATTACGAGCCTTAGTGCAAATACACAGGAGCAATATTCTTGCTGCCTCACACATTAAAAAGTATGTACTCGTGTAAACAGCAACGTTACATGAAAGTCCAATGCTTTACAATCTCGAAGGTCCCATGGAAAATTTTCTCTGAATGGTACTAGCATCCACATATATTAACACATGCGCAAAGAGGACGGAAATGAGTGGCAACATGTGGCTCCAGGCCCAACTTGGTCTGTCGGGGAGTTACCCGTGCTTAGACCCGGCAAATCAAGTATAAACCCGCCAACGACCAGAAGGCCCAAAACCGGGTTATCGAGGAAACAACTTGGGCCGGCTCACTATGAGTTGGGAGCCTGCACGGAACCCGGCCAGGAAGCAAGACCCGGCAAGGGAAGCAAGACCCAGCAAGGGAAGGAAGACCCGACAAGGGAAACAAGACCCGGCGGAAGAAGCATGACCCGGCGGAGGACAAACCCAGCCTGGGTTGATTGGTGCGGAAGAGAATACGGATGTCCTCACGGAGGTAGATCGTGGCCCAATATGGAGGTGGCCCAGCAGGCCAGGTTTGGACCGTTCGAATAAGATCCGGACTAGTATCCGGCTTGTAAAAGAAAAGAGACTAATTGTAGTCCTAGTAGGACTCTACATGTAAGCCGACCCCTTCAACTTATATAAGGAGGGGTAAGGCATCCCAAGAGGGACTAGTCGGGATAGACAGACAAATTAGTAGCTCTTGAGATAGAGGCAGCGAAACAACACCCTTGTATTTGAGATCATCATCATCAATAGCAATCAAGCAGGATGTAGACTTTTACCTCCACCGTGAGGGGCCGAACCTGAGTAAACTCGCGTTTCTCAATTCCGATCAATCACGTTCAAGCTACCACCTAGGCGCGATGGACTCACCACTAAGTCCTTTCACGAGGACATCTTGCCGTGACAAAACCACGACATGGTCCATATGGAAACTTTTGTGGCGAAAAGGACTTGAGTGAGGAAATTCAGTACTAACTTAGAAAAAGGGAAGAAAGAAAAGGAAGGCAGTAGGACATCCGCTGACTCCCTTTGGCTCTCGAGCACCACGTATCTTAGTGACAAGAAAAAACCTTTTCCAAAAAATGTTTATATGAAAAAAAGCAATTCTTCAAAGTATCCATATTTGAGTCCAACTGTTAAATTTCCATGTCCGAATTTAAACATGTATGACATGTGCAAAAATAATAACTCCGATCCTGCTATTCAAATTTTGAATCTGCCATTATTTATCAATTTCACGGGGGGGGGGGGGGGGGGGTCAAAGTATTATTTCTACTAGGGATCAGAGTACGGTTTAGATGGAGGTCCTTGATTAAAACGGTCCGCCAATAAAACGTACTATCCCTTTTATCTGGCTTTCCACCATGCGACGTGTGTCTGGCTAGCCAGTTCAGCAGCTCCACACGTAGACAACTCGTACCATATCAGAAGTCGATCTCCCGTTGCGACGATATAGTTTACGCTCCATTATTAGCAGAGTTGTAGTTGCTGGTCTGCACAAGCTTCCCTCCCAACCTCCCAGTTTTATGGTAGGCCTTGCTTTGTTTAACACGGCAGCATTGTCATTGTGAGTTCGAAGCTAATTAATTAGTGGTAGCTGATCTCTCAGTTTTATACATACTCGGAGTCGGAGGCTTGCATATCCATTTTCTGTCAGAGCTGGAGGTGGATTTCACTAATTAATCCAGCAACAGCATGAGTAAAATCAAAATCACAACTTCTTATTCGTACGCAGTTCTGCTTTCGTTCTGCAATGTGCGTATATAAAGTGATGTTGTTGTAAGCAAAACAAAGTTGAGGACCTGACATGAGACAAGGGGGGACACAACAGCTCAAGTTTGTCGCGCCCACGGTCAGGAACACTTCATGGAAAACGAGAGAAAACCGAACTGGCCCGACTGCTTAATTAATTGATTAGGTGCAAGTACTTATCCTTCCTTGAGCTAACGTATATAGATGGCTACATGCCTGCTTTCTTTCTACTCGCCAAAATAGAACAATCTATTTTCTGACAAGGGGTCGAAATAGTACGTTTCGATCATCCATTTTTAAACTTGATCTCACACATGTTCAGCATTGCGTTACATTGTGATTTAATTATATTCATGTTTCAACTCTTGGATGAATCACTAAACGTGATGCTAATCGCATGCTGACTGCTACTACAGTACTAGTAGATGAGTAAATGGAGCATAAACAAGTTCAGTGTAGCACTATTCTATCCAAAGGCGTGACGCACATCCAGTATAAATACGCCAAACAGCAGCAGCAGAGCAGAGCAGAGCCGAGCAGAGCAACCCTTCTTCTTCGTCCTCTCTTCAATGGCCAAGATCCAGCCCCTCCCCGCGGCCCCCTCGCCGCCGTCCTCTGAGGATCAGCGCCAGGGCCAACGGGGCAGGCAGGCGTACACGGTGTGGATGAAGTCGCTGGTCTTCAACGGCAACGGCTGCGCGGTGTACGGCCCCGACGGCGCCGTCGCCTTCCGGGTCGACAACTACGGCTGCAGGGGCGGCCGCGAGGTCCTCCTCATGGACCGCGCCGGCAACGCCCTCATCAGGATCAGGCGCAAGGGCTTCAGCATGTTCAAGAGGTGGGAGGTCTGCCGGTGTGAGGACGAGAAGGAGGAGGCGACACCGTGGTTCAGCGTGCGCCGCGCCAAGAAGGGCGGGGCCGCCGTTGTAATGCACGGCGGCGCAGGGACCTGCTACAGGATCGATGGGTGCTCCGGCGCGCGCAAGCCCGAGTACAGAGTCCGCGGCGTGGATGGCTCGGTCGTGGCGGAGGTGGCGCGGAAGCAGACGGCGGCGGGGGTGGTGCTGGGGGAGGACGTGCTGACGCTGACGGTGGCGCCGGAGGTGGATCAGCTGCTCGTCCTGGGCTTGGTCGTCGTGCGCGGCCTCATTAACCGCTCCATGTGATGGACGCATAAACGGCAATCCTCTTCTTCTCGTTGAACTCTCTAGCTAGGAACGTCGATGATGAGAGTACGGTGTAGGTGGTTCATGTGACCATTTTTCCCCAACGAACAATTCAGCAAGTTTTTGCCCAAACCGAGGACGTGGGGACTCTTTTTGGTGTATGATTTTTTTTCCCCTTTCTCAAAGGGTTTTTCAGGACCATAGTTTCAACACAATGAAACAAGGTTATCCTGTTTCAAAAAAAAAAAAGTTATCCAGTGATTGTCTAGAAATTTGGATGTGTTTGATTTCCAGATTGTACACAATGAAACAAGGTTATCCTGTTGCAGGCCGCTCGCAGGATAACCTTATCCCCAGTTAGTTGTACTTAGGTTATAGTTGTACAACGAGACAAACTTCTTTTATCATCTATATATACTGTAGGATGATGATAGACAAAAAATTAAAAAAGAAACGGTGATAACCACACACAATCATCACAATTGATCACGGTGACAAGCGGAGCAAAATTGGCAAATGGGACAAAGAGACTCGGAGGAGGTCAATTTAGAGACATGCAAATTAGTCATCTAATTGGTATTGGACTTAATACGCCAAATCGTTGCCTTTTGAAAATCCTACTTGTCCCTCAAATAATATATCCCAGGTTGTCCCCTCACACACCCAAAAGTGCACGCATTTTTTTTCATTCGAGATCCAAAAGTGCATGCTTGTATAGACTTTTTGTCGAAAGAGACCACCTACCCAACAGAATTGCCAGAAAAGACCCCCTCCGGATAAATTGTCAGAAAAGACCCCCTCGGCCGTGGCGGCAGGCGCGCCAGGCGACACGTGGCACCTGCCGCCACACCCGTCGGCGGCCGCACTGTTCACACGAGGGACGTTTTTTCGCACAGCAGAACGGAAACAGACGCGAGTAAACAGTGCTGCCGCCTACAGGCGTGGCGGCAGCCTGTTCATCGAGGGTGAACAGTGTTTTGGAAAAAAAATAGCAAAAAAATCAAAAAAACTGAATTTTTTTTTTACAGCAAAGACGATCGAGTGTTCAAAGTGGGTGCAAAATTTCAGTTTTTTTGAATTTTTTTGCTATTTTTTGATTTTTTTCGAAATTACTGTTCACCCATGACGAACTGTGCTGCCGCCACACCGTAGGCGGCATCACTGTTCACTAGCGTCCGTTTCCGTTCTGCTGTGCGTGAACAGTGCCACGTGTCACCTGGCGCGCCTGCCGCCACGGCCGAGATGGTCTTTTTTAGCAATTCCGTTAGGCAGGTGGTCCTTTTGGACAAAAACTCGCTTGTATAAGCACACCATATGAAACTCCAATAAAAGACTTGATGGTCCCACTTGGAGGCTGACACACACAAAAACGTTAGCCAGTCACTGCTCATCACTGGCAGACACAGCAAGCAGCTGCGCACTGAAAATGTCTCGCACGAAAAGAAAGTTCAATAGGGCACACCACAACTTCTTTTTTTTTTTTTTGTGAAGAGGGATCTGATTGCATTAACCGAAACTCTTACAGAAAAGTCCAGAAAAAAAGAAAATTACATTGAAGCCCTTCTGAACTTTGGCCTCGTCTCCGACGAGCAAGCTGCTGCGCCGGCGGAACCTGCCGCATCTCCTCCGAAAGCTTGGACTGGGAGGACTCCCCTTGCGAGCAGGAAGTCGACGCTCCTCGGTGCGAAAACACCTCCACCCTGCACGGCAGAGGACGAAGCCATCTCGGTCACCTGCAACCTCACCTTCAAAGTCTTCAAAAGCCGGCGCCTCCATCTCTCGGCCACCAGCACGGGGAACCCACGGACTGCAGCTCCGACGAGCCGCATCCGCGCAAGGGGCAGCAGATCCGCCACGACGCTCCACCGGAGCAGCCAGAGCGGAGAAGGGGAGAGCTGCCCACCAAAAGCTGACCGACGCCGCCACCGCCTCCATAGCGCCGCCAGCAGCCACACCACTACGCCCTACACTATATACACGACGTGATCCGTCGATTCCCCATCCTCCCGCCGCCGGAGCGGCCGCCGGAGGGTGAGGGATCGACCGGATCGACGCCGGCGAGGTGTGAGAAGCGGAGGATGTCACAAATCGTCCGAGTTCACTGTAGATGGGGAACGGGGGGTCGGTCCAACTCGACTTAGGGCACACCACAACTTCAACGCAAAGAAGAAAAAAAGAGCGCACATTAATATCAGCCTACCAAAACAACGTCCGTGCGACTGCCAACCTTATTAAACTCAGTCAATTTATCGAGGAAACCGGAGTACAAAGTGTGTACAACGAGCTGAAGACCAGTACGCAGAGACGGCGACGGAGATAGCTGCCTGCTTGGAAAAGAGCAGGCGAGCAGCAGACCGTCTCTCTCCCTCCCTCCCAAAAGGTTGCAATTATTCACCGGCTGAGATGTACAATACGTGACAAGTGGTGGCCAATATGAACTTGAGCCTATCACCTTATAAAAAGAAGTTGAGCCCATGGCGGTGCCTGGCCACATGATCTCGCTCGCGCGCCTGCTCGTCTGTCAGTTGACCGGAAATGCAACTCCACGTCTAGTTCCACCTTATCAAACCATCAATCAGGCCCATCCATTTCAACAAGATTTTTGTTGATATTTTCAACAATCAACAACAAAAAACCTGTCAGATTCTGCATCATCTTCATAGTGTAGCACCTCGCAATTTCCACAACGTACCTGAAACTTGCATCCAAACATTTGTTAGTTTCTCTCCATCAAAGGCTTGCTCGGCTCACATTCAATGGCGGCACTATGTTGGGGCCGAGGGGGGCCGCGGCCCCCCCAGCTTTGGAGAAAACCCTGAAGAAAATTTTATTTGAAGGGCCTAGATGAGGTGAAAATTAGCCTTTTGCCCCCCAGATCTTTGTCATTTACGTTTCGCCCCCAATAAGGTTTTGGTCTAGCTCCGCCACTGCTCACATTCTTTCACACTTCATTCACCGAATTTCAAACATGAAAAAATATTTCACCATATGGATATCTTGTCTTGCACGTATGAGCAGCCAGACGTATAAACAGCAGTAGCAGCAGCAGGAAGGATTCATTCATTTCAAGTCTCGGCATGGCTCAAAGATTACAATATGATTCTCGCGCACATCAGTTCGTCCTCCGTTGCTACCAGGAAACACATACGACCAGTCAGCCACCCAAAACCTTAGGATAAATGGCTTATGTATCTAACAAAGCCATTATATTTGCATAAAAGACAAAACTCTCCTCAGATCACCATATTCTGATGCCTCACGAGTGGCGGGAACACATTTGTCAAGCTAGCGGTCTCGTCAAGCAAACCGCTAATGCACTTGGACTCTTGGTCGTCGATGCCATAAGCCACTACCTCCACCTCCAGTTCACCTAATTTGTCAGGTGCTGGCAACCTGAGAACAAAATTAACTGCACAAAATATGAACAAGAATGCTGCCAAAATTATATCATCATCTAATAAAGAACTCAAAGCTCAAATGTAGCAATAGCTAGTAGGAAGAAAATATTGCGATTGGACTGGGACTGAAATAAAAAGCCCCGTCACAACTAACGAGAAAATTATAACTTCTTTTTAAAATTGCCAATAGAGATAGGATCTCTTAGCCTTACAGTTTTTGTTCGTAGTTTGACATGCATAATTTTCCATCATACAAACTGACAAAGTATGCTAACATCAATAGACAACTAAACGAACACAATTTAACATGTTGAATTCAATGGAAAGGACATTGGTCGCTCATAAGTGGAAGATCCATTGGTCTGCTGGGTTGAGAAACTATATGGGAGTTCTCATGAATCTCATCATGTTCCGTGCCGCCCTTTTTCCCTAAGCTGGTAGAACCTGAGATGTCCACTTCAAGCTCTAAAGCATGGACATTACTACATTGTTTATGATGGAATTCCCCGCCAGGCCACCATATACCATCTTTGCTTGTATTTAGAATATATTTAGAGGGTCATCAAGAGCATGAAATGTGCCAATAGCTTATTGAATTTCCAAGCAACTTGTCTTTTGTCAAGAAAGGTTAAATTTCACAACCACCTAGTTTCATTTGAAGAATCCGTGAAACAAACTAACTACATTGGAAAGACAATGGTAGCACATTCCACTCTAAAATCATCTAGGTATTTAAAAAATTGCAAATCCCCATGCTCAATTGCATGAACTACACTTCTTTATGTATGCTACTTTCAGAGACAACTTTTCTTTCCTTCATCCTATGATGAGCATGTTCAGAAGTTATTATAGATGTTGCCAAATCTAATATTTTACTACATTGTTCAAGCTGTAAAGATAAAATGAATCCCCGCTGTGCGCAGTTGTAACCAAAAGGCGATCATTATATAAAAGATTAGTCTGTAAGAATTGCATGATTAACTGTTTCCTCCAAAAATACATGATAAATTGGAATGCAGGACACAGGGACTTCACCATGTTAGGTGTCTAGTGTAACAAATTAGTTGGTTGTGTTGTACCTAGCTCATCCTATGTTAGCACTATCATTAACTTTTGATACAATTACGAGCCTTAGTGCAAATACACATGGAAAGGTCTGCTTGAAAATGACATGGTTGTTGCATGGAGAACTTAAAATACTTTATTGAGCAATATTCTTGCTGCCTCACACATTAAAAAGTGTGTACTCGTGTAAACAACAATGTTACATGAAAGTCCAATGCTTTACAATCTCGATGGTCCCATGGAAAATTTTCTCTGACTGGTACTAACATCCACATATATTAACACATGCGCAAAGAGGACGAAAATGAGTGGCAACATGTGGCTCCAGGCCCAACTTGGTCTGTATGGAAACTTTTGTGGCGAAAAGGACTTGAGTGAGGAAATTCAGTACTAACTTAGAAAAAGGGAAGAAAGAAAAGGAAGGCACCTGGACATTCGCTGACTCCCTTTGGCTCTCGAGCACCACGTATCTTATTGACAAGAAAAAATATTTTCCAAAAATGTTTATACGAAAACAAAGCAATTCTCCAAAGTATCCATATATGAGTACAACTATTAAATTTCCATATCCAAATTCAAACATGTATGACATGTGCAAAAATAATAACTCCGGACCTGCTATTCAAAATTTGAATCTGCCATTATTTATCTATTTTGCGGGGAGAATCAAAATATTATTTGTACTAGGGGCCAGAGTATGGAGGTCCTTTTTTTTACAGCATTAGATGGAGGTCCTTGACTAAAACGGGATGACCCTAAAAGCGGCTTGTACGTCACACACCTGTGTATCTACTAACCCCCCGGAGCCTTTCTTCTACTACCCAAACTGCCCCAACGTCTTATATTTAGAAAATAGGTGCAATCCCTGGGAGCCAAGGGGTATTTCCCAGTTCTTAAACTGGAGGCTCCCCACGTAGACAACTCGTACCATACCATAAACGCACAAAGAAAGAAAGAACTGAGTTATCCATCGTCCACACCTGGAGGCTCGATCAGTTTTACAATATATGGTAGGTATCATGTGTACACACGGATTTTACGCGCTCGGAAGAATATTATGGAGATCACTACTGATTCTTCAGAAGTGGATCTCCCGTTGCGACGATATGGTTTACGCTGCATTATTAGCAGAGTCGTCGTTGCTGATCTGCACAAGCCTCCCTCCCAGTTTTATGGTAGGCCTTGCTTTGTTTAACACAGCAGCATTGTCTTGTGAGTTCGAAGCTAATTAATTAGTGGTAGCTGATCTCTCAGTTTTATACTCGGAGTCGGAGGCTTGCATATCCATTTTCTGTCAGAGCTCAAGCCCGATTTCACTAATCCAGCAAGAGCATGAGTAAAATCAAAATCACAGCTTTTTTTTTTTTGAACGGTCACCGGGGGGGAGAGGATCTCCACCTGAATATATTGCTCAAAAAGCTGCCAAAGCCAAGAGTCACCCCTTAAGCTTTGGCTGATCCAGTTTATAAGGGAAACCGGATCGAAAACCTAAACAAGTTGACCCCGTTTACGAGGGAAACTGGGCCGAAAACCGTACAGGTAACAAGGTTACAGAAGATGAGAAAAAAATTGCCACCTAGGAGAAGGCATGACCTAACTAGCAGGCAGAAACACCAACACCACGAGAGACACAAGTAGATGTGGGGTGCTGTCGAGGGATCACAATACCAAGTCTCTGCAAACAACCTAACGCACCGCACCGGCGTGCGTACCAAGCCCCACGGCACAACAGAGGATCAACCATAATCAACGAGTGCAAAACTAACACGAACCTTGACTGGGAGATCCGCCACGGGGGGTCGAAACGATTAGCAGGACGGGGAGGCATCATTGCGTCGTCATTGAGCAAAGGTGAACCAAGACAACACCAAGAGCCCGAAGCTCGCCGCGGCACAACGGCAACCATGGGAGGGTCTTGAGCAAGCACAACAACATGACGGAGACCACGCGAAGGACAGCCAAAGAGAAACACATGAAGAAGAAACCACCACCGTCGGCCCCAAGCTGGCCGCACCACCACCACCAAACGCACCACCCTCAACCACGCGCAGCAGCAGGAGCCGTCGTTTGGGCCTCCAAGATGACGCCTCCAAGGAGGTAGTGCTGTCGAAGACACAACACCATCATCCGATCCGGCGAGCCCGATCCTAGGTTTTCACCCAGAGACCACAAAGCAAAGTACCGTAGGTGCTGGAGCTCCACAGCGGCACCTCCTGCGAGGAAGACGACGTCCATAGACGCCGCTGCCGCCGACATCGACATAGTCGATGCAAGGTTCTCACCCGGAGTTTGAGCACATCCCTAGAGCAAGACGGCCTGAACCACGCCGAAGTCGATGCAAGGTGCTGAAGAGGCGCAATGAACCGCCGTCGCCAACCGCACCTCGCGGAGACGAACGACAGCCAAACTTCAGCACTAGGAGCTAGATCCACCAAAGGCCAGCCGGACGCATGGCCACCGGACGTAGTGCAAGCCGTCGTGCCCTGCCGAGCACCATGCCGGCAAGGAGCAGAGGAGCACTTGATGGAAATATGCCCTAGAGGCAATAATAAAGTTGTTATTATTTTATATTTCCTTGTTCATGATAAAGGTTTATTATTCATGCTAGAATTGTATTGACCGGAAACTTAAATACACGTGTGAATACATAAACAAATACCGTGTCCCTAGTGAGCCTCTACTAGACTAGCTCGTTGATCAAAGATGGTTAAGGTTTCCTAACCATAGACATGAGTTGCCATTTGATAACGGGATCACATCATTAGGAGAATGATGTGATGGACAAGACCCATTCGTTAGCTTAGCATATGATCGTTCTGTTTATTGCTACTGCTTTCTTGAATGTCAAATACATGTTCCTCAGACCATGAGATCATGCAACTCCCGGATATCGGAGGAATACCTTGTGTGCTATCAAACGTCACAACGTAACTGGGTGATCATAAAGATGCTCTACAGGTATCTCCGAAGGTGTCCGTTGAGTTGGCATGGATCGAGACTGGGATTTGTCACTCCGTGTTTCGGAGAGGTATCTCTGGGCCCTCTCGGTAATGCACATCATAAGAAGCTTGCAAGCAAAGTGACTAAGGAGTTAGTTACGGGATGATGTATTACGGAACGAGTAAAGAGACTTGCCGGTAACGAGATTGAACTAGGTATGGAGATACCGACGATCGAATCTCGGGCAACTAACATACCGACGGACAAGGGGAATTACATATGTTGTCATTGCGGTTCGACCGATAAGATCTTCGTGGAATATGTAGGAACCAATATGAGCATCCAGGTTCCGCTATTGGTTATTGTTGGAAATATGCCCTAGAGGCAATAATAAATTGGTTATTATTATATTTCCTTGTTAATGATAATCGTTTATTATCCATGCTATAATTGTATTGATTGGAAACTCAAATACATGTGTGGGTACATAGACAACACTGTGTCCCTAGTAAGCCTCTAGTTGACTAGCTCGTTGATCAAAGATGGTTAAGGTTTCCTAGCCATTGACATGAGATGTCATTTGATAACGGGATCACATCATTAGGAGAATGATGTGATGGACAAGACCCAAACTGTAAACGTAGCATTTGATCATGTCAGTTTATTGCTATTGTTTTCTGCATGTCAAGTATCTGTTCCTTTGACCATGAGATCATGCAACTCACTGACACCGGAGGAATACCTTGTGTGTATCAAACGTCGCAACGTAACTGGGTGACTATAAAGGTGCTCTACAGGTATCTCCGAGGGTGTCTGTTGGGTTGGCATGGATCAAGACTGGGATTTGTTACTCCGTATGACGGAGAGGTATCTCAGGGCCCACTCGGTAATACAACATCACATTGAGCCTTGCAAGCAATGTGACTAAAGTGTTAGCCACGAGATCTTGTATTACGGAACGAGTAAAGAGACTTGCCGGTAACGAGATTGAACTAGGTATAGTGATACCGACGATCGAATCTCGGGCAAGTAACATACCGAAGAACAAAGGGAACAGCATACGGGATTAACTGAATCCTTGACATAGAGGTTCGACCGATAAAGATCTTCGTAGAATATGTAGGAGCCAATATGGGCATCCAGGTCCCGCTATTGGTTATTGGCCGTAGAGGTGTCTCGGTCATGTCTACATAGTTCTCGAACCCGCAGGGTCTACACACTTAACGTTTGGTGACGATTAGTATAATTGAGTTATTATGTTGGTGACCGAAAGTTGTTCGGAGTCCCGGATAAGATCCCGGACATGACGAGGATCTCCGGAATAGTCCGGAGGTAAAGATTGATATATGTGATAATAGTGTTTCGATCTCCGGAAGAGTTCCGAAGTTCACCGGAAGGGATTCCGGATGTTTACCGAAGTGTTCGGGTGCAGCAACACTTTATATGAGCCAAAGGGATAAAGCCCACAAGGTATTGGAAAGTGCAAAAGTAGTTTTGCTGCCGCGTAAGCGGTACTACCGCTTGGTGAAGCGGTACTACCGCCGGAGCGGTACTACCGCTTGTGTGAAGCGGTACTACCGCCCAAGCGGTACTACCGCTTGTGTGAAGCGGTACTACCGCTTGTGCGCGGCTGTGCACGATTCGGCAGGGTCCGAATTGGACTCTTTTCCTGCGGGCCAAACCGACCTTGTGCGGGCAAAACCGACCCGGAGGAGGCTTTTACTCCAAGTTTAGACCCCAAGGCTCAACATATAAATAGAGGGGCATGGCTAGCACACGGGATACATCAGGATTTCCCAAGCCGTGTGCCGGCAACCCTAGCCCTCTAGTTCCTCCGTCATAATCTCCGTAGTGCTTGGCGAAGCCCTGCAGAGATTGTTCCTCACCACCATCACCACGCCGTCGTGCTGCTGGAACTCAACCACTACTTCACCATCGCTCGCTGGATCGAGGAGGTGAAGGCGTCATCAAGCCGTACGTGTGTTGAACGCGGAGGTGCCGTCCGTTCGGCACTAGATCGGAAGGATCGTGATTGGATCGCAGGACGCTCGGCGATTTGGATCGCGAAGACGTTCGACTACATCAACCGCGTTTATTAACGCTTCCGCTTAGCGATCTACAAGGGTATGTAGATTCACTCTCCCTCTCGTAGATGCTCATCACCATGGATAGATCTTATGTGTGCGTAGGAAAAATTTTGTTTCCCATGCAACGTTCCCCAACAGTGGTATCAGAGCCAGGTCTATGCGTAGATGAGATCTCGAGTAGAACACAAACGAGTTGTGGGCGTGGGTGTATACATATTGCTTGCCGTTACTAGTTGATACTTGATTCAGCGGCATTGTGAGATGAAGCGGCCCGGACCGACATTACGCGTACGCTTACGCGAGACTGGTTTTACCGCTGCGTGCACTTGTTGCATAAAGGTGACTGGCGGGTGTCTGTCTCTCTCACTTTAGTTGAATCGGTTCAATGAAGAGGGTTCTTTTAGAAGATCAAAAAGCAATCACTACACCACGTTGTGGTTTTGCGTAGGTAAGAACGGTTCTTGCAAACCCGTAGCAGCCACGTAAAATTTGCAACAACAATTAGAGGACGTCTAACTTGTTTTTGCAGGGTATGTTGTGATGTGATATGGCCAATTACATGATGAGATATATGTGATGTATGAGATGATCATGTGATGTATAGAATATCACGACTTGCATGTCGATGAGTACGACAACTGGCAGGAGCCATAGAGTTGTCTTTAATTATTGTATGACCTGCGTGTCAATCATTAAGCGCTATGTAATGCTTTACTTTATCGCTAAACGTTAGCTATAGTCGTGGAAGCAACAGTTAGCGCGACAACCTTATGGCGACACGTTGATGGAGATCATGGTGTCATGCCGGTGACGATGGAGATCATGCCGGTGCTTTGGAGATGGAGATCAAAAGCACAAGTTCATGGCCATATCATGTCACTTATGATTTGCATGTGATGTTAATCCTTTTATGCATCTTATTTTGCTTAGGACGACGGTAGCATTATAAGGTGATCCCTCACTTAAATTTCAAGATAAATTGTGTTCTCCCCAAGTGTGCACCGTTGCGAAAGTTCGTCGTTTCGAGACACGCCGTGATGATCGGGTGTGATAGACTCTACGTTCGCATACAACGGGTGTAAGCCATGTTACACGTGCGGAACACTCGGGTTAAACTTGACGAGCCTAGCATGTACAGACATGGCCTCGGAACACAAGAGACCGAAAGGTCGAACATGAGTCATATAGTAGATATGATCAACATGAAGATGTTCACCATTGAAACCACCTCAACTCACGTGATGATCGGACTTGAGTTGGTGGATTTGGATCATGTTACACTCGAATGATCGGAGGGATGTCAATTTGAGTGGGAGTTTTTAAAATATGATTAACTAAACTCATTATCTAAGAACAATAGTCTAAGTTGTCTTTGCAGTATTTATGTTGTAGATCATGGCTCGCGCAGTAGCACCCCTGAATTTTAATGCGTTCCTAGAGAAAGCTAAGTTGAAAGATGATGGAAGTAACTTTGTGGACTGGGCCCGTAATCTAAGGATTATCCTTACGGCTTCCCAGAAGGCTTATGTCCTTGATGCACCGCTTGGTGATCCACCCGCTCCAGTTGAGTCTCTAGACGTTGTGAACGCCTGGCAGGCTCGTTCTGATGATTACTCAATAGTTCAATGTGCAATGTTGTATGGCTTAGAACCGGGACTTCAAAGACGTTTTGAACGTCATGGAGCATATGAGATGTTCCAGGAGTTGAAGTTTATCTTTCAGAAGAATGCCCGGATCGAGAGATATGAGATCTCCGATAAGTTCTATGCTTGCAAGATGGAGGAGAACGGGTCTATCAGTGATCACGTGCTCAGAATGTCTGGGTACTCCACCCGTCTGGCTGAGTTAGGGATGCCCCTTCCGCCAGAGGCTATCACTGACAGAGTTCTTCAATCATTGCCACCTAGCTACAAGAGCTTCGTGTTGAACTATAACATGCACGGGATGAACAAGTCAGTCGCCGAGCTGTTTGCGATGCTGAAAGCCGCTGAGTCTGAAATTCAGAAGGAGCATCAAGTGTTGATGGTCAATAAAACCACTAGTTTCAAGAAAAATGGCAAGGGTAAGAAGGGTAACTCCAAGCAGAGTGGCAAAGCAGTTGCTCCTCTCGTGAAGAAACCCAAGGCTGGACCCAAACCAGAAACTGTGTGTTTTCATTGCAAGGGAACTGGACACTGGAAGCGGAATTGCCCCAAGTATTTGGCTGACAAGAAGGCGGCCAACAACAAACAAGGTATATATGATATACATGTTATTGATGTGTACCTTACCAACTCTCGTTGTAGTGCCTGGGTATTTGATACCGGTGCGGTTGCTCATATTTGCAACTCAAAACAGGAACTGCGGAATAGACGGAGGCTGGCAAAGGACGAAGTGACGATGCGCGTGGGAAATGGTTCCAAGGTTGATGTGATCGCCGTTGGCACGCTCGCTCTTCGATTACCGTCGGGATTAGTGATGAACCTAAATAAGTGTTATTTGGTGCCTGCGTTAAGCATGAACATTATATCTGGATCTTGTTTATTGCGAGACGGTTACTCATTTAAATCAGAGAATAATGGTTGTTCTATTTATATGAGTAATATCTTTTATGGTCATGCACCCGATGTGAGGGGTTTATTCTTATTGAATCTCGATAGTAATGATACACATGTTCATAACATTGATGCCAAAAGATGTAGAATTGATAATGATAATACCACTTTCTTGTGGCACTGCCGTTTAGGTCATATTGGCGTAAAACGCATGAGGAAGCTCCATGCTGATGGACTTTTGGAGTCACTTGATTTTGAATCACTTGACACATGTGAGCCATGCCTCATGGGCAAGATGACTAAAACGCCGTTCTCTGGAATAATGGAACGGGCAAGTGACTTATTGGAAATCATACATACTGATGTGTGCGGTCCGATGAGTATTGAGGCGCGCGGTGGTTATCGTTACTTTCTCACCTTCACTGATGACTTAAGTAGATATGGGTATATTTACTTAATGAAACACAAGTCTGAAACATTTGAAAAGTTCAAACAATTTCAGAGTGAAGTTGAGAATCATCGTAACAAGAAGATTAAATTCCTACGATCTGATCGAGGAGGAGAATATCTGAGTTATGAGTTTGGCAGTCACTTAAGACAGTGTGGAATTGTTTCACAATTGACACCGCCTGGAACACCACAGCGTAATGGTGTGTCCGAACGTCGTAATCGAACTTTATTGGATATGGTGCGATCTATGATGTCTCTTGCCGATTTGCCACTATCGTTTTGGGGTTATGCATTAGAGACAGCTGCATTCACTTTAAATAGGGCACCATCGAAATCCGTTGAGACGACGCCATATGAACTTTGGTTTGGCAAGAAGCCAAAGCTGTCGTTTCTTAAAGTTTGGGGATGTGATGCTTATGTCAAAAAGCTTCAGCCTGAAAAGCTGGAACCCAAAGCGGAGAAATGTGTCTTCATAGGATACCCAAAAGAGACAGTTGGGTATACCTTCTACCTCAGATCCGAAGGCAAAGTGTTTGTCGCTAAAAACGGAACATTTCTTGAGAAAGAGTTTCTCTCGAAAGAATTGAGTGGGAGGAAGATAGAACTTGATGAGGTTATTGAACCTTTACTTCAACCTAAGAGTAGCGCAACGCAGAAAGTTGTTTCTGTCGAGCCTACATTAGCTGAAGAGGAAGTTAATGATGATGATCATGAAGCTTTGGATCAAGTTGCTATCGAACCTCGTAGGTCGACAAGGACGCGTACTGCTCCTGAGTGGTACGGCAACCCTGTCTTAGAGGTCATGTTGTTAAACAACGATGAACCTACGAGCTATGGAGAAGCGATGATGGGCCCGGATTCCGAGAAGTGGTTAGAGGCCATGAAATCCGAGATGGGATCCATGTATGAAAACAAAGTATGGACTTTGGAAGTATTACCTGAAGGGCGTAAGGCCATTCAGAACAAATGGATCTTTAAGAGGAAGACGGACGCGGACGGTAATGTCACCGTCTATAAAGCTCGACTTGTGGCAAAGGGTTTTTCACAAGTTCAAGGAGTTGACTACGATGAGACCTTCTCACCCGTAGCGATGCTTAAGTCCGTCAGAATCATGTTAGCAATAGCTGCCTTTTTCGATTATGAAATTTGGCAGATGGATGTCAAAACAGCGTTCCTTAACGGTTACCTTAAGGAAGAGTTGTATATGATGCAACCAGAAGGTTTTGTCGATCCAGAGAATGCTGACAAAGTTTGCAAACTCCAGCGATCCATTTATGGACTGGTGCAAGCATCTCGGAGTTGGAATCTTCGTTTTGATGAGGTGATCAAAGCGTTCGAGTTTATACAAGTTTACGGAGAAGCTTGTATTTACAAGAAAGTGAGTGGGAGCTCTATAGCGTTTCTAATATTATATGTGGATGACATATTGCTGATTGGAAACAATATAGAAATGCTGGAAAGCGTAAAGGAATATTTGAACAAGAGTTTTTCAATGAAGGACCTAGGAGAAGCTGCTTTCATATTAGGCATCAAGATCTATAGAGATAGATCAAGACGCTTAATAGGACTTTCACAAAGCACATACCTTGATAAGATTTTGAAGAAGTTCAAAATGGATCAGTCCAAGAAGGGGTTCTTGCCTGTTTTGCAAGGTGTGAAGTTGAGTAAGACTCAATGCCCAGTGACTGCAGAAGATAGAGAAAAGATGAGTGTCATCCCCTATGCTTCAGCCATAGGCTCTATCATGTATGCAATGCTGTGCACAAGACCCGATGTCAGCCTTGCCATAAGTATGGCCGGAAGGTTTCAAAGTGATCCAGGAATGGAACACTGGACGGCGGTCAAGAA
This sequence comes from Elymus sibiricus, assembly GCA_039707655.1. NCBI lineage: Eukaryota > Viridiplantae > Streptophyta > Magnoliopsida > Poales > Poaceae > Elymus > Elymus sibiricus. The sequence continues at coordinate 394,574,865 of CM077668.1, read as the reverse complement.
TATCCTGAAGTACCTGAAAAGGACTAAGGACATGTTTCTCGTTTATGGAGGTGATCAAGAGCTCGTCGTAAAGGGTTACGTCGATGCAAGCTTTGACACTGATCCGGATGACTCTAAGTCGCAAACCGGATACGTATTTATTCTTAATGGGGGTGCGGTTAGCTGGTACAGTTCCAAGCAAAGCGTGGTAGCTGATTCTACATGCGAAGCGGAGAACATCGCAGCCTCGGAGGCGGCGAAGGAAGGTGTCTGGATGAAGGAGTTCATGACAGATCTTGGAGTAGTGCCTAGTGCACTTAACCCAATGACTCTGTTTTGTGATAATACTGGTGCCATTGCTCTAGCCAAGGAACCAAGATTTCACAAGAGGACCAGACACATAAAGCGACGTTTCAATTCCATCCGCGATTACATCAAGGAGGACGACATAAATATTTGCAAAGTACACACGGATCTAAATGTTGCAGATCCGATGACTAAACCTCTTCCAAGGGCTAAACATGAACAACACCAGAACTGCATGGGTGTTCGATTCATTACAATGTAAATCACATAGTGATGTGAACTAGATTATTGACTCTAGTGCAAGTGGGAGACTGTTGGAAATATGCCCTAGAGGCAATAATAAATTGGTTATTATTATATTTCCTTGTTAATGATAATCGTTTATTATCCATGCTATAATTGTATTGATTGGAAACTCAAATACATGTGTGGGTACATAGACAACACTGTGTCCCTAGTAAGCCTCTAGTTGACTAGCTCGTTGATCAAAGATGGTTAAGGTTTCCTAGCCATTGACATGAGATGTCATTTGATAACGGGATCACATCATTAGGAGAATGATGTGATGGACAAGACCCAAACTGTAAACGTAGCATTTGATCGTGTCAGTTTATTGCTATTGTTTTCTGCATGTCAAGTATCTGTTCCTTTGACCATGAGATCATGCAACTCACTGACACCGGAGGAATACCTTGTGTGTATCAAACGTCGCAACGTAACTGGGTGACTATAAAGGTGCTCTACAGGTATCTCCGAGGGTGTCTGTTGGGTTGGCATGGATCAAGACTGGGATTTGTTACTCCGTATGACGGAGAGGTATCTCAGGGCCCACTCGGTAATACAACATCACATTGAGCCTTGCAAGCAATGTGACTAAAGTGTTAGCCACGAGATCTTGTATTACGGAACGAGTAAAGAGACTTGCCGGTAACGAGATTGAACTAGGTATAGTGATACCGACGATCGAATCTCGGGCAAGTAACATACCGAAGAACAAAGGGAACAGCATACGGGATTAACTGAATCCTTGACATAGAGGTTCGACCGATAAAGATCTTCGTAGAATATGTAGGAGCCAATATGGGCATCCAGGTCCCGCTATTGGTTATTGGCCGTAGAGGTGTCTCGGTCATGTCTACATAGTTCTCGAACCCGCAGGGTCTACACACTTAACGTTTGGTGACGATTAGTATAATTGAGTTATTATGTTGGTGACCGAAAGTTGTTCGGAGTCCCGGATAAGATCCCGGACATGACGAGGATCTCCGGAATAGTCCGGAGGTAAAGATTGATATATGTGATAATAGTGTTTCGATCTCCGGAAGAGTTCCGAAGTTCACCGGAAGGGATTCCGGATGTTTACCGAAGTGTTCGGGTGCAGCAACACTTTATATGAGCCAAAGGGATAAAGCCCACAAGGTATTGGAAAGTGCAAAAGTAGTTTTGCTGCCGCGTAAGCGGTACTACCGCTTGGTGAAGCGGTACTACCGCCGGAGCGGTACTACCGCTTGTGTGAAGCGGTACTACCGCCCAAGCGGTACTACCGCTTGTGTGAAGCGGTACTACCGCTTGTGCGCGGCTGTGCACGATTCGGCAGGGTCCGAATTGGACTCTTTTCCTGCGGGCCAAACCGACCTTGTGCGGGCAAAACCGACCCGGAGGAGGCTTTTACTCCAAGTTTAGACCCCAAGGCTCAACATATAAATAGAGGGGCATGGCTAGCACACGGGATACATCAGGATTTCCCAAGCCGTGTGCCGGCAACCCTAGCCCTCTAGTTCCTCCGTCATAATCTCCGTAGTGCTTGGCGAAGCCCTGCAGAGATTGTTCCTCACCACCATCACCACGCCGTCGTGCTGCTGGAACTCAACCACTACTTCACCATCGCTCGCTGGATCGAGGAGGTGAAGGCGTCATCAAGCCGTACGTGTGTTGAACGCGGAGGTGCCGTCCGTTCGGCACTAGATCGGAAGGATCGTGATTGGATCGCAGGACGCTCGGCGATTTGGATCGCGAAGACGTTCGACTACATCAACCGCGTTTATTAACGCTTCCGCTTAGCGATCTACAAGGGTATGTAGATTCACTCTCCCTCTCGTAGATGCTCATCACCATGGATAGATCTTATGTGTGCGTAGGAAAATTTTTGTTTCCCATGCAACGTTCCCCAACAGTTATTGACCGGAGAGGCATCTCAGTCATGTCTACATCATCCCCGAACCCGTAGGGTCCGCACGCTTAACGTTCGTTGACGATATAGTGTTATATGAGTTATGTGAATTGGTAACCGAATATTGTTCGGAGTCCCGAATGAGATCCCAGACATCACGAGGAGTCTCGGAATGGTCGAGAGGTAAAGATTTATATATGGGAAGTCATATTTTGGGTTCCGGAAAAATGTGCAGTTTTTTCGGTATTGTACCGGGAAGCTTCCAGAAGGTTCCGAAGGATTCCGGAGGGGTCCGGAAGTCCACAAGTGGGTCCACCATGTCCCAAAGGGCTGGCATGGGCTAAGGGGAGGCGCCCTGGCCTTATTGGGCCAGGCGCACCAAGTCCTCAAAAGCCCACGCAGCTAGGGAAGGAAAAAAGGGAGAGTCCTAGTAGGAATAGGATTGGACTTTGGAGTCCAAGTCCACGTATGTACTATTCACGGTTACCGTTCACGTGGCACTATTCCTTCTACTCCAAGCCCCTACACATATATAAATAGAGGAGAGGGGGCGCCCCAAAGGACACAACATTGTCTTAGCCGTGTGCGGCGCCCCCCTCCACAGTTCCGTCCCTCGGTCATATTTTCGCAGTGCTTGGGCGAAGCCCTGCGGAGATAGCATCACCATCACCGTCACCACGCCGTCGTGCTGCCGGAACTCATCCACTACCTCGCCGTCTTGCTGGATCAAGAAGTCGAGGACGTCACCGAGTTGAACGTGTGCTGAACGCGGAGGTGCCGTACGTTCGGTGCTCGGTCGGTTGGATCGTGAAGTTGTTCGACGACATCAACCGCGTTGTTCTAACGCTTCCGCTTACGGTCTACGAGGGTACGTAGACACACTCCCCCTCTCGTAGCTATGCATCTCCATGGATAGATCTTGCGTGTGCGTAGAATTTTTTTTGTTTTCCATGCAACGTTCCCCAACAGTGGCATCATGAGCCAGGTCTATGCGTAGATGATATGCACGAGTAGAACACAAAGAGTTGTGGGCGGTGATCGTCATACTGCTTACCACCAACGTCTTATTTTGATTCGGCGGTATTGTTAGATGAAGCGGCCCAGACCAACCTTACATGTCCACGTACATGAGACCGGTTCCACCGACAGACATGCAACTTGTTTTGCATAAAGGTGGCTGGCGGGTGTCTGTTTCTCCTACTTTAGTTGAATCGAATTTGACTGTGGCCGGTCCTTGTTGAAGGTTAAAACAGCAAACTTGATAAATCACCGTTGTGGTTTTGTGCCGTAGGTAAGAACGGTTCTTGCTAGAAGCCCGTACCAGCCACGTAAAACTTGCAACAACAAAGTAGAGGACGTCTAACTTGTTTTTGCAGGGTATGCTGTGATGTGATATGGTCAAGACATGATGTGATATACGTTATTGTATGAGATGATCATGTTTTGTAATTTATCGGCAACCGGCACGAGCCTTATGATTGTCTATTTATTGTATGAAATGCAAGCGCCATGTAATTGCTTTACTTTATCTCTATGTGTTAGCAATAGTTGTAGAAGCAATAGTTGGCGAGGCGACCACGACACAACGATGGAGATCAAGGTGTCGAGCCGGTGACGATGGAGATCATGATGATGCTTTGGAGATGGAGATCAAAAGCACAAGATGATGGCCATATCATGTCACATATTTTGATTGCATGTGATGTTTATCCTTTATGCATCTTATTTTGCTTAGAACGATGGTAGCATTATAAGATGATCCCTTCACTAAATTTCAAGATAAAAGTGTTCTCCCCGAGTATGCACCGTTGCTAAAGTTCATCGTTTCGAAGCATCTCGTGATGATCGGGTGTGATAGATTCTACGTTCACATACAACGGGTGTAAGCCAGTTTTACACAAGCTGAATACTTGGGTTAAACTTGACGAGGCTAGCATGTACAGACATGGTCTCGGAACACTGGAGACCGAAAGGTCGAACATGAGTCATATAGTAGATATGATCAACATGGAGATGTTCACCATTGATGACTATCCCATCTCACGTGATGATCGGACATGGGCTAGTTGATTTGGATCATGTAACACTTAGTTAACTTGAGGGATGTTAATTTAAGTGGGAGTTCATTAGTAATTTGATTAATTGAACTTAATTTATCATGAACTTAGTCTTGATAGTTTCTTTGCATATCTATGTTGTATATAAATGGCACGTGCTACTGTTCCGTTGAATTTTAATGCGTTCCTAGAGAAAGCTAAGTTGAAAGACGATGGTAGCAACTACACGGACTGGGTCCATAACTTGAGGATTATCCTCATTGCTGCACAGAAGAATTATGTCCTTGATGCACCGCTAGGTGATGGACCTGCTGCAGGAGCTGCTGCAGACGTTGTGAACGCCTGGCAGGATCGATCTGATGAATACTCGATAGTTCAGTGTGCCATGCTCTACGGCTTAGAACCGGGACTGCAAAAGCGTTTTGAACGCCACGGAGCATATGAGATGTTCCAAGAGCTGAAATTGATATTTCAAGCTAATGCCCGGGTTGAGAGATATGAAGTCTCCAACAAGTTCCTTAGCTGTAAGATGGAGGAGAACAGTTCGGTCAGTGAACACATACTCAGAATGTCTGGGTACCACAACCACTTGACTCAGCTGGGAATTGATCTTCCGGTTGAGAGTGTTATTGACAGAGTTCTTCAATCACTGCCACCAAGCTATAAAGGCTTCGTGATGAACTATAATATGCAAGGGATGGAGAAGACAATTCCCGAGCTCTTCGCGATGCTGAAATCAGCGGAGGTAGAAATCAAGAAGGAGCATCAAGTGTTGATGGTTAACAAAACCACTAGTTTCAAGAAAAAGGGCAAGGGAAAGAAGGGGAACTTCAAGAAGAAACGGCAAGCAAGTTGCCGCTCCCACGAAGAAACCCAAAGCTGGACTCAGGCCTGAAACAGAGTGCTTCTACTGCAAAGGGACTGGTCACTGGAAGCGGAACTGCCCCAAGTATTTGGCGGATAAGAAGGATGGCAAAGTGAGCAAAGGTATATTTGATATACATGTTATTGATGTGTTCCTCACTAATGCTCGCAGTAGCACCTGGGTATTTGATACTGGTTCGGTTGCTCATATTTGTAACTCGAAATAGGAGCTACGGAATAAGCGAAGATTGGCTAAGGACGAGGTGACGATGCGCGTCGGGAATGGTTCCAAGGTTGATGTGATCGCCGTCGGCACGCTACCTCTACATCTACCTTCGGGATTAGTTTTAGACCTCAATAATTGTTATTTGGTGCCAGCGTTGAGCATGAACATTATATCTGGATCTTGTTTATTGCGAGACGGTTATTCATTTAAGTCAGAGAATAATGATTGTTCTATTTATATGAGTAACATATTTTATGGTCATGCACCTTTTGTGAATGGTCTATTCTTGTTGAATCTCGATCGTAGTGATACACATATTCATAATATTGATGCCAAAAGATGCAAAGTTGATAATGATAGTGCAACATACTTGTGGCACTGCCGTTTAGGTCATATTGGTGTAAAGCGCATGAATAAACTCCATGCGGATGGACTTTTGGAATCTATTGATTATGAATCATTTGATACCTGCGAACCATGCCTCATGGGCAAGATGACTAAAACTCCGTTCTCCGGAACAATGGAGCGAGCTACTGATTTGTTGGACATAACACATACCGATGTATGCGGTCCGATGAATGTTGAAGCACGCGGCGGGTATCGTTATTTTCTAACCTTCACAGATGATTTGAGTAGATATGGGTATATCTACTTGATGAAACACAAGTCTGAAACATTTGAAAAGTTCAAAGAATTTCAGAGTGAAGTAGAGAATCATCGTAACAAGAAAATAAAGTTTCTACGATCTGATCGCGGAGGCGAATATTTGAGTTATGAGTTTGGCCTTCATTTAAGAAAATGTGGAATTGTTTCACAACTCACGCCACCTGGAACACCACAGCGCAATGGTGTGTCCGAACGTCGTAACCGTACTTTATTGGATATGGTGCGTTCTATGATGTCTCTTACCGATTTGCCACTATCGTTTTGGGGTTATGCATTAGAGACAGCTGCATTCACATTAAATAGGGCACCGTCTAAATCCGTTGAGACGACACCATATGAACTATGGTTTGGCAAGAAACCTAAGCTGTCGTTTCTTAAAGTTTGGGGATGCGATGCTTATGTGAAAAAGCTTCAACCTGATAAGCTCGAACCCAAAGCGGAAAAGTGCGTCTTCATAGGATACCCTAAAGAAACAATTGGGTACACCTTCTACAACAGATCCGAAGGCAAGGTCTTTGTTGCCAAGAATGGGTCCTTTCTAGAGAAGGAGTTTCTCTCGAAAGAAGTGAGTGGGAGGAAAGTAGAACTTGATGAGGTAATTGTACCTTCTCTCGAATTGGAAAGTAGCTCATCAGCGAAAACCGTTCCCGTGATGCCTACACCAATAAGAGAGGAAGATAATGATAAAGATCATGAAACTTCAGATCAAGTTACTACTGAACTTCGTAGGTCGACCAGAGTACGTTCCGCACCAGAGTGGTACGGTAATCCTGTTCTGGAAGTTATGTTGTTAGACAACAGCGAACCTACAAACTATGAAGAAGCTATGATAAGCCCGGATTCCGACAAATGGCTTGAGGCCATGAAATCTGAGATAGGATCCATGTATGAGAACAAAGTGTGGACTTTGGTGGACTTGCCTGATGATCGGCAAGCCATTGAGAATAAATGGATTTTTAAGAGGAAGACAGATGTTGATGGTAATATCGCTGTCTACAAAGCTCGACTTGTCGCGAAAGGTTTTCGACAAGTTCAAGGGGTTGACTACGATGAGACTTTCTCACCCGTCGTGCTGCCGGAACTCATCCACTACCTCGCCGTCTTGCTGGATCAAGAAGTCGAGGACTTCACCGAGTTGAACGTGTGCTGAACGCGGAGGTGCCGTACGTTCGGTGCTCGGTCGGTTGGATCGTGAAGTTGTTCGACGACATCAACCGCGTTGTTCTAACGCTTCCGCTTACGGTCTACGAGGGTACGTAGACACACTCCCCCTCTCGTAGCTATGCATCTCCATGGATAGATCTTGCGTGTGCGTAGAATTTTTTTTGTTTTCCATGCAACGTTCCCCAACAGCACTGCCCGAAGCCAAGAACCACCATGATTCTGGGCGCAACCAAACATCAGGCGCGCTGACACGCCCCACGCGCGCCATTGCGAGCCCACCGGAGACCAGATCTGAGCGCCCGCAGCTCCGACTGAAGCTTGGAGATCAACCTTGCTGCTGCGTCACCGCCACCGCCCACCACCACCCCAACCACGTCGCAACTTGAGCCACAGCCACTAGCCGCATCCACCTGCAGCGCGCCACGAAGCACCCAGTAGCGAGCTGCCACCCCGCTCCAGAACAGCCGCCGCCACCACGCCCAACAATTCCAGACGAACCGGAGCCGGCGAAAACCGCCAGATCTGGGCGTAGCTGGGCCTGTAGCCTCGAGACCTCAGTCGCCGGACAGCAGTGGCTGCGCGCTGCACGCGCACAATGTGCGCCACCCCACGCCGCCCGAGCGGCCGAAGGAGCCGCGACCAGCCCGGCACGCGCCCGGATCCAGACCCCCAGCCAGATCCGCCGCCGAGGGGGGCGCACGCAGGCGCCGCGTCCAAGCACGGGCGAGCCGGTCAGTGCCACCGAGACGCCTCCCTGCAACCCGAGCGAGCACCGCGCCCCCTCAACGCCGAGTTCGACGGCAGTCGCCACCCTGACGACCACAGCGACCCGGCCAGAACGCGTCCACCGTGAGAGCTCCCCAAACCACCTTCGGCGGCAGGGGCTGCCGCCACCGCGGCGAGGCCAGCAGCAGCGGCGGAGGAGAGGAGGCGCAAGGTGGGGAGCCTGCCGGCGGCGCGCGAGGTGTCCCCCGAGTCGCCCGAGCGGAGCGACGCGGGGGCCTTTTTCGATCATCACAGCTTCTTATTATTATGCAGTTCTGCAATGTGCGTATATAAACTTATAAAGTGATGTTGTAAACAAAACAAAGTTGAGGGCCTGACATGAGACAAGGGGGACACAACAACTCAAGTTTGTCGCCCCACGGTCATGAACACTTCATGGAAAACGAGAGAAAACCGAACTGGCCCGACTGCTTCATTAATTGATTAGGTTTTCTTTTGAGACAAAATTAATTGATTACGTGCAAGTACTTATCCTTCCTTGAGCTAACGTACATGGCTACATGCCTGCTTTCTTTCTACTCGCCAGAACAGAACAATCTATGTTCTGACACGGGGTCGAAATAGTACGTTTCGATCATCCATTTTTAAACTTGATCTCACACATGTTCAGCATTGCATTACATTTAGGTTTAATTATGTCCAAGTTTCAACTCTTGGATGAATCACTAAACGTGATGCTAATCGCATGCTGACTGGTATACAGTACAAGACGGGGCATAAACAACTCTGCCATTAACTAAACTAATCCGGAGAAGGCTTAACGAACAAATTGGTTTAAGCATCTATAAATGGGTGAAACCAACCACTGCACCCACCATCCCAATCACCGCAACAGCAGCGGCAGAGCAGAGCAGAGCAATCTTTCTTCTTCTTCGGTCTCTCGTCAATGGCCAAGATCCAGCCCCTGCCTGCGGCCACCTCGCCGTCGTCCTCCGATGATCACCGCCAGGGCCAGCAGGCGTACACGGTGTGGATGAAGTCGCTGGTGTTCAACGGCAACGGCTGCGCGGTGTACGGCCCCGACGGCGCCGTCGCCTTCCGGGTCGACAACTACGGCTGCAGGGGCGGCCGCGAGGTCCTCTTCATGGACCGCGCCGGTAACGCCCTAATCACGATCAGGCGCAAGGGCTTCGGCATGTTCAAGAGGTGGGAGGTCTGCCGGTGCGCCCACAACGGCCACCAGGACGAGGAAGCGACGCAGTGGTTCAGCGTGCGGCGGGCCGAGAAGGGCGGGGCCGCCGTGGCGATGCACGGTGGCGCAAGGACGTGCTACAGGATTGACGGGTGCTCCAGCGCGCGCAAGCCCGAGTACAGAGTCCGCGGCGTGGATGGCTCGGTCGTGGCGGAGGTGGCGCGGAAGCAGACGGCGGCAGGGGTGGTGCTGGGGGAGGACGTGCTGACGCTCACGGTGGCGCCGGAGATGGATCACCTGCTCGTCCTGGGCTTGGTCGTCGTGCGTGGCCTCATCAACCGCTCCTTGTGATGCATGGATGGATGAAATGGCAATCCTCTTCTTCTGGTTCAATTCTCTAGCTAGGAACGTAGATGATGAGAGTACAGGTAGGTGGTTCATGTGACCATTTTTTTCAGGCGAACAAAATTAGGAAGTTTTTGCCCAAACTGAGGACATGGTGACTCTTTTTGGTGTATGCTTTTTTCCCCTTTCTCATAGGGTTTTTCAAGACCATGGTTGTAACAGAAAGAAGCAAAGTTCTTCATTGATTGTAAATTGAACTACCAAAGCGTCATATATTTAGGAACGGAGGGAGTAATAGATTGTATTGTGGTGTTTATTTTGGTCTTCGTTTATTTTTTTTCGAAACGTAGGCAAAAGTTTTGCCTCATCTATTAATTAAGCAGAAGAGAGTTGTCCGATTAATTAACGGAAAATCGGACTAAAACCGTCACAAACCGCCGAGCGGCACACACATAATACCACACATACACCTCAACAAAGAGGACCTCACCAAGATTCACTCTGGCGTCATCGTCATCACTTCTCCCCAGGCGTCATCGCCCTCCCTAGTCTCCGAGCAAGCGACTCCGACTTCGCCGAAGACGAACCTCGACCCAACCCTCACCGTAGAGGCTGTGTGGAAACTCAATAAGACCCGTGCCAGACTCAGCCAACTGCATCCAAGGTAGCGCAGCTCCGACTTCGACGAAGAGCTCCGAAGGAGAACTATGCACAGCTGGCGCCGTGGAAGACCACCGAACAGACCACCTGTTGCCTGTCATCGTTGCCACAGGGGGCCCGCCGCCGCAGCTCCGACTTCACCACAACAGAACAACCCGAGGTAATCGCACGGACACGCCGGAGAAGAGCCGACTATCGCAACCATTGCCACGCCTCCGACATTGCTCGCCTTCGCCATCGTTGCCACAGAAATCTTGACGCCAACACCACCATCTTCCACCAGACTCTCTTGCCAATGCCCCGCTCCAAAGACAAAGTCCTCAAGAGGGGATACGACACCAAGGTGCCGCCTTCGTCTGATCACACGAATCTAGGGTTTCCCCCGGAGCTGCAGCGACCGTCCTGTGCGTGAGGGGTGAGGGAGCAAAACAGCGATGCCTCCAAGAAGGTCCACGACGCCTACGGACGTCGCCATCGCTGGTCATAGGCCGCAGGCCCAGACTGGTTTTCACCCAAGCTCCCACACACACCCTCAACAACCCACACCGGCGTTGACAAGACCACCAACCAAGGACAGCCCGACGACGAAGAGACGCAGAGCAGCCAGCCGCACCTCGCGGAGGCCGATGACGGCCAAAACAGAAGCCGCCAAATCAGATCCGCCCACGTCAGACCAAGAGCAGAGCCACCGGACGTAGCAATCACTGTCGCACCCTGCCGAGCACCATGCCAGCAAAGGAGCAGGGAGCGCCACCCGAGGCTGAGTACCACCGCGGTGCCCAGCCATAGCCTGCACTGGACGACGAAGACGCCAAATCCGCCACGCCATGCCTACAGGACAGCCAAGGCCATCACTCCTCGAGCGCCGGTGCATCCTGCGGTCCTCGCGGAAGAAGGACGCCACGCAGACCCGCCTCCGGCCACCGAGCTGCGCCGCAGCATGCCAGATTTGAGCCGCGGGCGCTCCATGCGCGCGCCGCAACACCAGTCCGCCCCTGGGCCAGCACCCCCCGCCGCGCAGCTCAACCCCCCGCAGCGCCAGCCCGTGCACCTAGCACCGCCACCCTGCAGCCTCGCCGCGCCGCCGTGCTATCTCGGCGCGCCGCCCTGCTGCCTTGCTGCGCCGCCCCGAGCGACCTCGATCCCGAGCTCCCACCGATGCGAACGGCCCGCGCCGCTCGACCAGGAGGAGGATGACGGCCCCGCCGCCGCCAAGCCGCGCGGGCTTCGCCCGGCGACTCCTGCCGGCGGCGGCGAGGGAGGAGGGCACCTGTGTGAGGCTCTAGTGGTGGCTAGGTCAGCTCCCTGGTCGCCCGCGGGAGCGACCGAGGGGAGCGTGAGGGGGAAAATTGGTCTTCGTTTATGACTTAGAAAGCACAAGCAAGATGTTATGTTTTCCCACTAAAAATGGCAATATGGGAGTACTTACTTGGTACTCGAAAGCCAAAATTTTAAGAAATGCTAAGCAATGATAATTCCACACATTTATCATAACCGAGCACGGTCACAAACGGAGCCAAAATGGCAGAGTGAGGCAAAGCGACTCATAGGAGGCCTAATTTAGAGACGGACAAATTAGTGATATGTTTCGTATTTATATTAATACGTCAAATCATTGCCCTTTGAAAATCCTAGTTGGAATTTCCGGAAAAAAAAATCCTAGTTGGATAATATATCCCTGGTTGCCCCCTCTCACACCCAAAAGCGCGCGCACTTTTTTTCTCTTGAGACCCAAAAGTGCATGCTTGTATAAGCACACAATGTTAGCATATGAAACTCTAATAAAAGACTTGATAGTCCCACGCAGAATAAATTGAGAGGCACCAGAAATGTTTCTAGAGTACTAAATTAGTCGCCGGTCTCTTGGAGGCTGACACACACAAAAATAGTTAGCCAGTCACTGGCAGGCCCAGCATGCATGTCGCCTTAAAAATGGCTCGCACAAGAAAGTTCAGTAGGACACACCACAACTTCAACGCAAAGAAGAAAAAAGAGGGCATAGCAACATCATCAGCCTACTAAAACGACGTATATATGTGCCAGCATAATTAACTCTGGTCAATTTATCGAGGAAAACGAAGTACAAAGTGTACACAACTAGCGGTGAGGCAGATAGCTGCCAGAAAAAATGCGAATTGAAAGGAGCAGGCGAGCAGCAGACTGCAGACCGTCTCTCCCCCTCACAAAGTTGGAATAATTCACCGGCTGATCAGGGTCACAGATGTACTCCACGGATAAGTTGGAGTACTGAGAACTCGCGTGGAAAAAAATGAAGAACTCGAGACCATGGGAGTGACTGGCCACCGGAAATGCAACTCCACGTCTAGTTCGACGTTCTCAAACCATCAATCAGGCCGTCCATTTCATCAAGATCTTTGAACCTATTCGAATCTGCATCATCTTCATTTTGTAGCGGCTCACACTTTCCACAACATGAATACATCAGGGACTCAGGGTTCGTGAATTTCAGGTCTCAGCATGGCTCAAAGATTACGATATGGTTCTTGCGCCATCAGTTCGTCCGTCACTACCAGGAAACACGGACAGCCAGTCAGCCACCAAAAAGCTTAGGATAAACCGCTTATGTATCTAACAAAGCCATTGAATTCACAGAAAAGACCAAACTCTCCTCAGATCACCATCTCCTGATGCGTCGAGAACACATTTGTGAAGCTAGCGGCCTCACGAAGTAAACCGCTTATGCACGTGGACTGTCACTGATGCCAATAATCCACTACCTCGGTCTCCATTTTGCGTAATTCGTCTGGCGCTGGCAACCAGAGAACAACATTAGCTGCACAGGATATAAACAAGAATGCTGTCGACCTTGCAGTACCATCTACCCTAAGAAACAACACGGCTTAAATGTAGCAACAGCGGGTAGGCAGAAAAGTACGCTAAGTGCAGGTTCAGTTGATGATCATTTAACGATATATGTTGTGAGATCAGCTTGTTTATATTCACATCAAAGAGTCATGATAAAGATTGGCTCCTCTGCAGCAAATATTTCAATTGGCCTGGGAACTGAAAATAAATGGCCCGAGCAAAATGAACAAGCCAGTTGTAACTTTCTTAAAAATTCCCAATGGAAATAGGATCTCTTGGGCTCTTGTCCTTACATTTTCTGTTCAGAGTTTGACATGCATAGTTTTCCATCATACAAACTTACAAAGTATGCTAACATCAATAGACAACTAAAGGCACCCAATTTAACATGTTAAACTCAACGGAAAGAACATTGGATGCTCATAAGTGGAAGATTTCCTTTGGTCTGCTGGATTGAGAAACTATATGTGAGTTCTCATCATATTTTTTGCTGACTTGAGTCTGTAAAGCATAGACGTTCCTACCTTGCTTATGGGAGTTCCCCACCAGAACATGGAGTCTGCCCCGCTGGAGGAAGTCCCTCCTCTAGGGGTGTGTTTGGTTCGAGAACGGGGTGGAATGGGCTAATTTTTTTTAAATAATACACTTTTTTTATTAAATTTTAGAAATATTACACCGTTTTTTTATTTTTTAAAAATAATACAGCGTCGGCTTACTGCAGGCCGACAGGAGCCAGTCGGCTTACTGGAGGCCGATTAGAGACCTTTAGGCCTACTGCAGGCCGATTGAAATCCTATCGGCTTAGGGGAAGTCGACAGGCCTCTCGGCCGTTGGTGGGGGTTCCTGTCGGCCCACTGGTAGCCGACTGGGACCTGTCGGCCCACTGGTGGCCGAGTGCAACCTGTCGGCTCGCTGGAGGCCGACTGGAACCTATCGGCCCACTGGTGGCCGACTGGAATGCCACGTTTTTCCCGGTTTTTTCATTCTTTATCTACTTCTTTTTTTTTTTTACTTTTTTACTTCTTTATAAATGGATGAAACTAAAACTTTTTCCCAATTCACATGAATTTTTCAAATTCATGAACTTCTTTTTGAATTATCAATGAATATTTTGATAATTATCATAAATTTTTCCATTTTGTAAAATATTTTTGCAAATCTATTATTTTTTTTTAAAATGATGAACTTTTTGCAAATTTCGGATTTGTTTTGAAAATATATGAACTTTTTCCCGCTTTCTAGTTCCCGCCATATTTTCACGCTTTCTAGTTCCCGCCATATATTTCCCGCTTTCTAGTTCCCGCCATATATTTCTCGCTTTCTAGTTCCCGTCATATTTTCCCGCTTTCTAGTTCCCGCCTATATCTCCCGCCATATTTCCTCGCTTCTGAGTTCCCGCCATATTTTTGTCTTCTCAACCTATAAAACACCCTCGGCAGTAAGGTGGGTAAGCAATGTAGTGTAGTGTCGTAGTCTCGCGAAGATGTCCGGATATCCTTTTGATCGTAGTTTTCACCCTGGTATGTCTCGATGTCTTCTGCGTTTAGCCGCCAATTTCAGGGTTGACAACATATTAGTTCCGTGGGACGAACTCATCAGTAGTGACATGCTACTGAATGAGCTGGCTCACGCATTAAGTAGGTCCGGGTGGCCTTCGAGGACATTTGAGGAGATACGGAAAAAACTTCTCAGGTTGCATGGAAGATGGAAGAAGCAACTGCATAAGGGCGAAGCATTCCTAAAGGCTGCAGCAGAAGATACTTATTTATGGACCCAAGACAGCGAGGACGAAGACGATATCTTCATGCCGAGCACCAAGGCCAAGAGTACCGCATCGTCGAAGGGCAAGAGTTCTGCATCGTCGAAGGGCAAGAGTTCTTCATCGTCGAAGGGCAAGAGTTCTGCATCGACGGAGGATGACGATGATGACTTCATGTAGTTTTTATGTTGTATGTTGTAAGTTCCGTCCTACCTACCGTTTAATTCAGATGTAGTTGTATCCAGTTGTTTGTACTGTCTTATTGTAGGAGAAGTATGTTCTATCTAAATATGATGTTGTAGTTGGCGCACGACGTTGGATAACAGAGTACTAAAACAGAGTAGGCATATGTCTCATACATAAGTACATAGTCATTTGTCTCATACATAGAATAAGCATAAGTCTCATACATAGGTAGATAGTCATGTCTCTACTGATAGATAGAAGCGTCACTGACGATGTCTGCCATGGCGCTCAGGCTGTGCATCAGGCGTCGACCATCCTAACCTGTGGGGTGGCCTAATGTTACGAGGAGGAAGCTCAGACTTGCCCTGGTCATACTGTGTTTCCTGTGTGGGGCCTGGTGGAGGAGTGGAATACATGTTCATCCAGTGGGTGTGCTGCGACATGTGATCCTGTATGTTCTCCTCAGGATCTTGATCACTCCCCCACGTGGATCTGGATATGGACGCCTGATATCCGTAGGCTCCTGCAGGAGGGAACATTAAGTCATGAAGAAATAGGTCGCCTCAATTCATATTGAAAACAATAAATATGAAGAGACATACCAGCTGGCTCTGGCTGAAACACGAAGCTCGACGTGGGACCCTACTGCTGTGGCTGTGGCTGAAACACGAAGCTCGACGTGGGACCCTGCTGCTGTGGCTGTGGCTGAAACATGAAGCTCGACGTGGGACCCCGGTGTTGTGGGTGCTGCCACGTCGAACTGCCAGGTTGGTCAGGAGGGGGTGGCCTAGTCGTCGGCGTATGTGCTAGACGTGGACGTGGCTGATGTCGGTGCGTGGAGGGACGCGGCGGCTGCTGCTGCTGCTGCTGATGCTGCTGCTGAACAACGTCGCTTCTCCGGGTGCACGTGATAGCCTCATAGACAGCTCGTATCTTGTTCTGCAGGCGTGCCACGAAGGGCTGGAGCACAAGCCGGTGCTGAAGAAGAGGTCCAGACGAGAGTGAACGTCCAAAGGTGGACACATCCTCGTAGAGTCCGAGTGTCAAGTCATCCTGAAAATTGTCAGGACGATTATCAAGTATGCACGGCAAAGTATGTGATAACTAGATGCATTACATAAAGAGTATATATCTTACCGCGTACTGCCTAGAGCCCGAACTATCATAGCTCGGGTACATATCCGGCGGACTAGGGTCAGGTATCTCATCTGGGTGAGAGTGATGAACGATGCGTAACCGTGTTCCGGTCATGTACCGCTGCAAGTAGCGATGGAATTCATCGAGATCAAAGTCGATATTCTCGTGCCACAGATTTGTGTTCGCAGTCTCCCATTCTGTAACGTACGGCTGAAGCCTAACTAGCCACTCAGCAGCTGTCCTATGAATCCCCTTCCTCGTGGTGCTAAAATTGTGGTGTGTGTTAAAAAATTAACTAATGCTTCAAATGGACAATTGTGAAAGACAATGCAACATTGAATAAGTAGACAGTACCTATGGATGTGTCCTGGCACCGGGTTCTCTGTAGGGTGAGGGGCCTCTAACTGCTGAAGACCAAATTGCCTCATAACCCTCTGCTGGGACATCTCCTCGACGAAGACATCGAAGATGATCTTAGATTTCGTCATCCAGTAATCACGATCTCTTGTGCATAGCTCAGACATACCGCCGGGGTATCTCGCCTCTATGGCTGCTTGATTGTAGGGCTGCCAGATGACCCCAGTGTATGCATCAAACTGCTCGTTCAATGCCGTGTATGCTCGCCTAGTCTGATCAGCAGCAAAGCGTCTCTGCGGAAAACAAAAGTTAGTTTCAGCCATAGTGTGCACAAATAAGATGCATTAAATTATAACACGAGACATACCGTGCGACGTGTCCAACACAAAGCGAAAGTAGGCATGTCGATGCCATCAGCATCGAACATGGCTTCCATAGGCTGATCAACACGTATGTCCGGTCGTCCTATAGAGAACCTCTCCCACGACCACAGCTGGAGAAATAGAGGGCATCCAAGAAGGGCTGCCGTGTCCGATATAAGCTGGCAAGCGTTGCACATACCTCGGTATGTAGCCGCTAAGACCGCCGAACCCCAACTCCTCTGTGTGATCTGATCCGGAATCTCAGCATTCGCGATCTCCAGTGCAATAGGGATGTAGCACGCGCTAATAGTGGTGACATGGTTCTCTGTGAACATCACCTTGCCGAGAAGCCACAGTAGGTATGCCTCCAGGCTGCGAGTGATCTGTGCATCATTCAACGGCTGCTGGAACTTTTGTATCTGTATTGAGCAAAGAGAAAGTAAGTATTAGTAAACAGTGAAGGTATCTTCTGTAAAACCATATGCACGACAACTGAAAGATATGAGGTAGGGGAACTAACCTGGAAACGGAGCAACCAATCATACTTAGGTCCGTGACGCTCCGATGCCAGAGCCGGAGCATCGGGAAAAACAGCACCGAAACGTTGTGCCATATCTAGCTGCCAACCAGCCGGTGCCTCCAACAGTCCTATGGCATGACCTGCCAACGGTAGTCCCAGCAAAAGTGACACGTCCTCCAGAGTAGGAGGCATCTCTCCCCAGTGGAAGTGAAACGTGTGGGTCTCAGGCCTCCAACGGTCCACTAAGCAGGTGAGCAAAGAGGAGTCGATGGGTGAGAGCGAGCGCTGCGAGCCGTTCCCTGTCGTTCCACCGATTTGGAGGTACTGGTTCGTTCCGCATATTGAGCGAATATACCGTTCCTGGGAACGAGTGGGTTCCAATTCCTTCGACGAACCAAACAGGAGAATGTGCTCTCAGAACGGACCCGACCCATGCCGTTCTACTTGATGACAGAAACCAAACACACCCTAGTAGAACTGTGTCATCCTTGCAACTGGAATAGATAGCATGACCCTCTTTGCTTGCAACTGTGTCATCCTGAGGGTCCAAAGGACCATGAAGAGTGCCAATAACTGGTTGAATTTCAAAGCAACCTGTCTTTTGTCAAACAATGTTAAATTCGCAATCAACTAATTTTGCATGAAGAATCCATGGAACAAATAAACTACATTGGAAAGACACTCGTAGCACATTACGCTTTGAAATCATCTAGGTGTTTGCAAAATTGCAAATCCCCAGGCTCGATTGCATGAACTACACTTTTGTTTGTATGCTACTCTGAAACTTGTCTTTCTTTCACCCTATCATGAGCTAAATTCAGAAACTAGTATAGATGTTGCCAAAACTGATACACATTGTTCAAACTAAGAGATAGGGATGCGATGATAAAATGAAACTTTGCTGTTGTAAAGACAACAAGGCGATAACTATAGATCGCTTAGTCTATAACAATTGCATGATTAATTGTTTCCTCTAAAATTACATGACAAACTGGAATGCAGGGACTTCACCATGTAGGTGTCTAGTGTAGCAAATTAGATGGTTATACCTAGCTCAGCCTAGCAGTTAACACTGAGTTTTGTAATAATTACAAACCTTAGCGCGTACACAGGGAAAGGTCTATGTTTGAACATGTCATGAATGTTGCCGAGAGAATTTAAAATACTTTATTGACCGACAGGCTTCGCTTAGACGATACTAAGTGTGTAAATATGTTTGCATTCTAGAAATAGAAAATAGAACACACATCAGTGTTGACGAAGCTCAGATTCAGAATTAAAGTTCTTTCTATATGCTACTTCGAAAGACAATCTCTCCTTCATCCTTCATAAGCTAAGTTCAGAAATTATTACAGATGTGTGATGATAAGGGATAAGGGATCATGATAAAAGAAAACTCCGATGTTGTAATGATAACCAAAAGGCAATCGTTATAAATAAAAGCTTTAGTCTGTAACAATTGCATGTGTTAGGGAAATGCAACTTGTATTATTAGGAGGCCAAAGCCAACATATATACACATACATGAGGATGCCAAAAGGCTACAGGAGGATGCCAAGAGACTAGAAAACAAAAGTCCAATAGACACCACTAATATAACTCTAACAACCCCCCTCCCTCAAACTCATGGTGGATCCACAACACTGAGTTTGGAAAGGTGAAATCCATGTTGCGCTCTAGTCTGAGCCTTCGTGCAGAAGTCTGCTAGCTGTAACTCAGAAGGCACATACTGAAGAGCAACAACATGATCCTGCACAGCAGCGCGCACATAAGAAGCATCAACACCAATATGCTTGGTAAGCTCATGCTTCACGGGATCCCGCGCAATAGTGATAGCACCTGTACTGTCTGACAAGAGGGTGGTAGGTGTAGTAACAGAAACACCAAAATCCTCCAGTAACCATCGTAACCAAGTCAGCTCTGCCGTCAGAAGAGACATAGCTCGCAACTCAGCCTCTGCACTCGAACGGGAAACTGCAGTTTGTTTCTTCCTCTTCCAGGCAATGAGAGAACCACCAAAAAAACACAGTAAGCAGAAAGTGAATGGCGATCTGTAGGATCACTAGCCCACGTAGCATCCGAATAGGCCTGGAGCTGTAACGAGCTGGAACGGGGAAAGAAGAGACGGCGAGAGATCGTGCCACGAAGATATCGCAGAACACGAAGAAGGTGACTATAGTGTACCGAAGTGGGAGAAGAAACAAACTGACTTAGGATATGGACAGGATAGGAGATATCCGGACGGGTGACAGCGAAATAGACAAGACTCCCAACAAGATGACGATAACGTGTCGGATCAGACAAGGGCTCACCATCAGAAGCGCGAAGGTGAACATTGAGCTCCATAGGAGTCTCAGCAGTGCGCTCATCACTAAGAGCCGCACAAGTAAGAAGATCCTGGATATACTTTTCTTGGGAAATAAAAAAGCCATCAGAGGTGGAGGAAACCTCAATCCCAAGAAAGTAACGAAGAGGACCAAGATCGGACATAAGAAACTGTTCACTGAGACGGGCCTTGACAAAGGCCATGTACTCAGGGTCGTCGCCAGTGATGATCATGTCATCAACATAGAGAAGAAGAAGAGTCCGACCACGAGCTGAAAGGTGAACAAACAGCGCCGGATCATGAGCACTCGCTGAAAAACCAGCGGCGGTCACCACAAAGGCAAAACGCTCAAACCAGGTGCGAGGGGCTTGCTTAAGTCCATAGAGAGAGCGACGAAGACGGCATACCATGCCATCAGGAACAGAATACCCGGGTGGTGGCTGTATATAAACCTCCTCATGCAACTCACCATTAAGAAAGGCATTCTTAACATCAAGCTGAGAAACAGACCAATGGCGAATAGAGGCCACAGCTAGAAGTGTGCGGATAGTGGTCATATGGGCCACAGGAGCAAATGTCTCATCGTAATCACGACCATGCTCCTGCTGAAAGCCACGAGCCACAAGACGAGCTTGGTAACGCTCAAGAGAACCATCGGAGCGAGTCTTAACCTTGTAGACCCACTTACAAGTGATGGGACGAACACCGGGAGGAAGAGAAACAAGATCCCACGTGCCGGTGCGCTCAAGAGCAGCAAGCTCCTCTGCCATCGCAAACTGCCATTCAGGATGAACAACAGCATTGCGATAAGAGGTAGGCTCAAGTACAGCCGAAAGACCATATCGACTAGGAGAATAACGGTCAGGGGGAGGGCAAGGCCGAGCCCGAAGACCATAAGTCGGCTGGGATGAGGAGGACGATGCACCAGAAGTTGGCACGTCAGTGGATTTATCCACAACACGTGGACGACGAGTATAATGCAAAGGAAAGGAGGGAAGAGGTGGAATCACTGGAGGTGAAGACGGGGAATGTATCGATGATGAAGGTGGAGAAGGGGAAGGTATCGGTGATGAAGGTGGAGAAGTGGAAGGTATCATTGATGAAGGTGAAGAAGGGGAAGGTATCGGTGATGAAGGTGGAGAGTCATGCGATGAGGGAGGAGAAGAACCCGTAGGAGAGGATGGCGCCGGATCTGCAACAGCGGGACGAGGAATAGGAATACTGGGCACAGAGGGAGGTTTATCCGGAAACAAAAGAAAAGAGATGTCCTCCGCTGAGAAGGCCGAGGAGGATGGACGCAGGTAGAAGGGACTAGACTCATCAAAAGTCACATCCCGAGAAATACGCATCCGGCGACCAACAGGGTCCCAACACAGATAGCCCTTATGCTCATCACTGTATCCGAGAAAGACACACTCAATAGACTGAGCGGTCAGTTTGGTGCGTTCACGAGGGGCAAGCAAAATATAGCAAACGCAACCAAACAAACGAAGCGCCGAATAATCAGGAGGACGACCAGAAAGACTCTCGAGAGGAATACCACCCTGTAGAGCAGCAGAAGGCTGAATGTTGATGAGATAGGTGGAAGTGGTAACAGCCTCAGCCCAAAAGTGAGGCGGAAGAGAGGCGGCAATCATCATCGCACGCGCCGTCTCAAGAAGGTGACGATGCTTGCGCTCAGCCACACCATTCTGAGCATGAGCACCAGGGCAAGAGAACTGAGTAAGAGTACCCTGCTCAGCGAAAAACACGAATAGGAGTGGAAAACTGGGTATGAACCATGGCAGCAATTTTTTTGTATATAGATAAAACCTCACTACGAGAAGACATGAAATAGATCCAAGTGTACCGAGAAAAATCGTCTATAAAGATAATATAGTAGCGATGACCCCCTTTCGAAGCGAAGGGAGCCGGCCCCCAAACTTCAGAGTGAACGAGATCAAAAGGACGCTCAGACACTGACTCGCTGTGAGGGTAGGGTAGCTGAATCTGCTTACCAAGTCTACATCCCAGACAATCCAACGAAGCGTTACCAGAGACAGACCCCAGAACACCGCGATGAACCAAAGACGAGAGACGAGAACCACATAAATGGCCAAGACGATGATGCCACTGCTGAAAAGAACTGGTAGATGCAGCAACAGGGGCTGCGAGACTGGCGGCGTTGGCAGCGGATGGAAGGCGAAGCCAGTCAAGCTCCCAGAGACCATCAGAGCGTCGAGGGCCAGCACCAAGCAGAGCGCCCGTGCGACGATCCTGAACAGAACACGAATCAAAGTCGAGAATGACCCTACAACTAGAGTCAACAATCTGACCACCAGATATGAGCTGCATGGTAAGTCGAGGAACATGAGCGACAGCGGGAACATGAAATGAAGAAGTGCTAAGAGTGCCTCGACTAGCTACAGGGAGGGAAGTGCCATCAGCTGTAAGAACATGAGCAGGAGACTCGACAGGTCGAACGGAGGTCAAACTGGAAGAATCATAAGTCATATGAAAAGACGCTCCAGTATCAAGAATCCATGGGGATGTACTTAAATGAGTAGAAGGTGGTTTCTTCGTGCCAGAAGAGTCAGTCACAGAACCTGCAGAACCTGTCGGTGAAGAATCCCAAGCATCAAGCAGGCAGCGCAGTTGCGCAATCTCACACGCAGACAGGGACACGGCGGAAGAGGTCAAGGTAGCAACACCTGCCAATGATGAGCAGTCACCACCATCCGTGGAAGCCGCATGTAGAGTTGACCGAGAGTAGTGAGTCGACGTAGAGCGGTCACTGCCGCGCGCGAAAGCCGCGAGAGGAGTCGACATAGAGCGGTCACCGCGGTGTGCGGAAGCCGCGAGAGGAGCCGATGTAGGGCGACAATCATCAGGTGCAGAAGTCATGGGAAGAGTCGCTGAAGAACGACCAATATAGCCGGCAGAAGATGCCAATAGAGTCGATGTAGAGCGGCTAGGAGCACCGGTGGAAGTCGCAAAAGGTGTCGAAGTAGAGAGACAACCACCACTTACAAGCGGGCGAGCACCAAGCACCGAGGAACGGCGCACGTGCGAGACGGGATCCATATACGGAACACCGTCGAAAAACCCCGGGTAGCGGGGGAGAGGCATACCCAACGAAAGCATGATACCTCTTTTTTTTTACCCTCTCCTTTTTTTTTACTCAAGGCAGGCAGCCGGAAGCAGGCCAACTGGCAGAGTAGCATGGCCGCACCAGCGACCCAAAAAAGTAGAGCGATGCCCAGGCCGTGCAGGGAGCAGCAGCCCAGCAAGTGGATGCACGGGGCGCACACAACCCAGTAGAGCGATGCACATGCAAGTGGATGGATTATGTCCTCGCAGTAAACACACGCGAGCATGGGAACCGGCGGACTGAATCCAGTGGACGGCGCCCGATCTAGCACGGAACCGGCGGCCGGCGGTTGATCTTGGACGGAATCCAGTGGCCGGCGGACGCGGACGGCAGCGGGCACCTGCGGTCGGCGAACGCGAAGAGCAGCGGGTTGGTGGTGGATAGATAGCAGCGGCGGGTGATGCCAAAGGGCAGGAATCAGCAGCCGGCGGTGGGAATCGGTGGCCGGAAGCGGTCCCGGCGGCGGCGGCGGCCTGGAAGAGCCGAAGGACGGTGGGGGAGGCCGGCGGCCGGCAGCCACGGAAGGCAATAACGGCGTAGACGAGGCCAGCGGCCGGCAGCCACGGAGGAAGACAAACGGCCGGCAGCGACCTTGGAGGAAGACAAGCGGCCAGCAGCTCGATCGAAAGAGAGCAACGGCGGCCGTGCAGGAGATTGGATCGGGAGCATCACGAGTTGCGCGTGCCGAAAAAAACTTACCTAGGGCTCTAATACCATGTTAGGGAAATGCAACTTGTATTATTAGGAGGCCAAAGCCAACATATATACACATACATGAGGATGCCAAAAGGCTACAGGAGGATGCCAAGAGACTAGAAAACAAAAGTCCAATAGACACCACTAATATAACTCTAACAGCATGATGAACTACTTCCTCTAAAATTACATGGTAAACTGGAATAGCAGATCAACACTTACATAACCATGATAGTGGCTTGAAAAAAATACTAAGTTGTATGATACGTTAACAAATCGACAACATAAGGTCAGTTCTAGATTTTCTAACTTTTGATTCATTTTGGTCTTCTGCCAGACCACATGGTAAACTGGAATAACAGATCAACACTTACATAACCATGATAGTGACTTGAAACAAAATACTAGTCCCTCCGTCCCGAATTACTTGTCACTCAAACGGATGATCTAGAAGTAAAATATGTCTAGATACATTCCTTTGAGCGAGAACTAATTCCGTACGGAGGAAGTAAGTTGTATGATACGTTAACAAATCGACAACATAAGGTCAGTTCTAGATTTTCTAACTTTTGATTCATTTTGGTCTCCCCCCAAACCCCCCCACCCCCGCCCCCCAAAAAAAGATTCATTTTGGTCTTACCTGAGTGGACGTGCCCGTGGCCGGTGCCGGCGACTCCCCACTCTCCGCCACGCGTCCGACCCCAGGCGCCACTGATGCGCGCGCGCGAGGCCTCCATCTCCCTCACCGGCGGTGTTCCCCGGCGATCTCCTGTAGTAATGTACCGCGCCAAGAACGGCGAGAGGTCGCTAGCTCGTGGTGGAGAATAAGGGGCTCGCCGCTTGGAGGGGATGAGGGACGGAGGAGAGACGGCGGCGGTAGGCGGTGGCGTCGATCCAGAGATGGATACGCGCACATGACGAGAACTGGAGTGGAGAATGTTGCAGTGCGAGTCGGTCGGGCGAGTAGAGCAGGAGAGTGGGCCAGGCACGTCTGGGCTGAAAGCTGTGGCGTAGGCCCATGCGTAAGAGCATCTCCAACAGACGCGCGGTTGTGCGGCGCGCTAAAGTTTTTTTTGCATCGCCGAAATAGCGTTTTAGCGCGCTGGGCTGGTGTTTTGCTTTACCAGAAGCGCAAAAACACGGCGCCCAATCCGGCGGCCCCACCCGCAGCAGCCCAGATTTTGCAATGCGCGCGAGCGGGCGCACCAAATAAGCAGCGCGCGATGCCGTTTTTCTCCGCGCGCTGAACCAACTTTACCGCGCGCGCGATTTTAGCGCGGCTGCTGGAGCGCCCGTTTCGGTCCCGCGCGCGCAATAAAGCGGTTTTTTCCAGCGCACGGCTAAGATAGCGCGCCTGTTGAAGATGCCCTAACGACCTAAAAAATGGTGATCTGGAGTTATTATTTTACTGCAGAAAAAAAGAGTAGTGCATTTTTGTCCGATGTTTTTTCTATTTCTTTTGTGTGTTGTGCCAAAAATTCTTTTAAGTTTTTTATAAAGAGACATTCAAAGGACGTCTTATATTTAAAGGGAAAAAAATAGCCGGTGCAATGAAAAGACACCTGGACGCGGCCGTAGACCAACCAATATAAAATAAAATTACATTATAAAACATGTTATTAGATTTGTTTTTCTTCCTCCAATTGTACGCCGTCCTTTGGAGATTGAAAATTTCACTGTGTTAGAATTAATGGGCTAGGCCCATAACAATTTCTGAAATCTTAAATAGTGGCCCATGAATAAAATGGCAAGAGATGGTGTTAAAGTTTAGTCCCATACCGCTAGTTAGGAAGAGTTGGACCTCTTTATATAGTGGGTTCTCTCCACCACTGTAAGTGGTGTGTTGAGAAGAGAAAGGGAAGACCACACGCGCGCGCGCTCGCCTGGCCGGGGCCGGGGCGGCGCGTACGTGCGACATGCGCGTGAATGGTCCGCTGAAATCCGGTCTGTTGCCTTGCGGGGGCGCGGCTTCCTTTTGCCGTTTTGTTTTTATGTCTTGGCAGACAAGTTAATTATTTCTTGTCCGGTAAGTATACAACTTAGAAACCTAGTCGGTTTGAGATCGTGATCGCGACACGATACCGTCTCTGGTCCTAATATATATACTGCTACCGGCTGCGGCCAAAAGACACACACCGAAAACACCTAGGGTTTTGCCTCATCTCGCAACTTGCGCCGCCACCGTAGTCTACTCCATCCCAAACGCCGGCGTGCATCGGCGTGCGGGAGAGCAGGTCTCCGAAGCCAGTTGTCCTTGCGATCCTGCACCGGGAGAGGACGAATTAGGTTTTTGGGAAGCACTCTGCGCGACTGCTCAAATTCGTCATCACGGGTCATCTTCCGTCCAAGTCGGGCGGTGCTACTCATCGTCGTCTTCATCGCCGTCAGCAGCAGATCGTTGCCAACATCGTCATCAACACCGTCGCCCCTACAATAGCTAACGAACAGTATGTCCATCGTCATCTGTTCATGTCTCTCTATACAACTGCTGATTCGTGTGCGCTGCTGTTGTGCATGTTTTTTTGTTCCTCTAGTTTGCTAGATTGTTACATGCTAGTCTCTGTTCTGGTCATGAATTATTTACTAGAATTAATCATGAATTGCCTAATTTTCCAACAATCCAAAAACCTAATTGTAGGCAATTTCCTGAGTTAACTATGGCTGGATTCGCTGATGCACTGAGGACGCATAAGTTTACCGGTGTGCACTTTAAGAGGTGGCAGGTGAAGACCACACTCTGGCTTACTGCTCTGAAAGTTTTCCACGTTAGTGTTGGTGCTCCAGAGACAATGTCTGACGAAGATCAGAGAAAATTCCAGGAAGCCAATACTATGTTTGTGGGATGCATTCTGAGTGTTCTTGCTGACCGTCTGTGTGATGTGTACATGCACATAGATGTCGGAAAGACTCTGTGGGATGCACTGAATGCTAAATTTGGAGCAACAGATGCAGGCAGTGAACTGTACATCATGGAGAGTTTCCACGACTACATGATGGTGAATAACCGTTCTGTGGTTGAGCAAGCTCATGAGATACAGTGCATTGTGAAGGAGCTGGAACTCCTTAAGTTTGTTCTACCCGACAAATTCGTGGCTGGGTGCATGATTGCAAAGTTGCCTCCTTCATGGAGGAATTTTGCCACAACTCTGAAACATAAGAGACAGGAGATATCAGTTGAAAATCTGATTGCATCTCTTGATGTTGAAGAGAAAGCTCGGTCTAAAGACACTACTTAGAAAGGAGGTGAGGTTCAGCCTAGCGCCAATATGGTGCAAAGGTACCCACAGAACAAGAACAAAGGGAAGAACAAGCCTGTTTTCAACAAGCCTACCAAGACTACTACCTTCAAGAAGAAGAAGTTTAACAAGGCTGAGCTAGAGTGCTACGCCTGTGGGAAGCCCAGGCACTTTTCCAAGGAATGCCCAGAACGTGCAGACCGCCTAGGGAAAACGAGCTCCAAGACTGTCAACATGGTGACCGCTAGCAATACTGATGGGTATGGTAATTTACCTATTGTGCTTTCAGTATTTCAATCATCTTCATGGTGGATTGATTCAGGTGCTAGCGTTCATGTGTGTGCTGACGTCTCTTTGTTTACTTCTTATCAGGTCGCAAGGGATTCTTCCGTCCTAGTGGGGAATGGGTCACATGCTTCTGTTCGTGGCATTGGCACGGTGGATCTGAAGTTTACTTCGGGATAGATCGTGCAACTAAGGAACGTGCAACATGTCCCTACTATTAACAAGAATCTAGTTAGCAGCTCCCTTCTATGTCGAGATGGGTTTAAGGTAGTTTTAGAGTCGAATAAAGTGATTGTGTCAAGATTTGGACAATTTATAGGCAAAGGCTATGAGTGCGGAGGCTTGTTCCGCTTTTCTCTTTCAGATTTTTGCAATAAGTCAATAAACCAAATTTGTGCTAGTGTTAATGATGATGCAAGTGTTTGGCACTCTCATTTATGTCATATTAATTTTGGTTTAATGTCTCGGCTATCCAGTATGAGTTTAATTCCAAATTTCACTATTGCCAAAGGTTCTAAGTGCCATAGTTGTGTGCAATCGAAGCAACCTCGAAAGCCTCACACGGCTGCCGAGGAGAGAAACTTGGCACCTCTAGAACTCATACATTCTGATCTTTGTGAGATGAATGGTGTGTTGACAAAAGGTGAAAAGAGATATTTCATGACATTGATTAATGATGCGACTAGATTTTGCTATGTTTATTTGTTGCAAACTAAAGATGAAGCTTTAGACTACATTAATATCTATAAAGCTGACGTTGAAAATCAACTAGAGAGAAAGATCAGGCGTCTTAGGTCCGATCATGGTGGAGAGTATTTTTCCCAAATTATTTGATGATTTTTGTGAGGAACATGGAATTATTCATGAGAGGACGCATCCCTATTCACCCCAATCAAATGAGGTTGTCTAGAGGAAAAATCGCATGCTGACTGATTTGGTGAATGCCATGTTAGACACTGTTGGTTTATCGAAGGCATGGTGGGGGGAGGCTGTATTGACTTCATGTCATGTCCTGAATAGAGTTCCTAACAAGAATAAAGAGAAAACCCCTTATGAGGAGTGGGTTGGGAGAAAACCATCACTTTCTTACTTGCGCACTTGGGAATGCTTGGCAAAGGTCAATATTCCTATTCCTAAGAAACGTAAACTCGGACGAAAGACAGTGGATTGTGTCTTTCTAGGTTATGCTCAACGGAGCATTGCTTATAGATTTTTAGTGGTTAAATCTGAGGTACCTGATATGCATGTTGATACTATAATGGAATCTCGTGATGCAACATTTTTTGAGAATATATTTCCTATGAAAGATATGCATAGCATTGCTAGATTTTATTCTGAGATAATTCCTGAATCTAGTACATCTGATGAGTATTTCGAACAATCACATGAGGAAGCCTTGAGAAGGATAACAATGAAGCTCCTGTGAGGAGTAAGAGACGAAGGGTTACAAAATCCTTTGGTGATGATTTCATTGTATACCTTGTGGACGATACTCCCAAGTCTATTGCAGAGGCATATGCATCTCCAGATGTAGATGATTGGAAAGAAGCTGTTCATAATGAGATGGACTCAATTCTTTCTAATGGAACTTGGGAACTCACTGATAGACCATATGATTGTAAACCTATGTGAGGGTGTCCCGGACTAGGGGGTACTCGGGCTGCCGGTCTATCTCCTATAGGCCGGACTATTGGGCCGCTCTTGACTCATCGAAGGAAGGCCGGATTGCGGGCGACCCCGTGCACCAGAAGGAAACCTCCGAAGACCTGGCGTCTCCTCCAAGAAATATTTAGCGTAACCGGCATGTTTATCCCCTGATGTCAACCGACCATATGTAACCCTAGATCCCTCTGGTGTCTATATAAACCAGAGGGTTTAGTCCGTAGAGGCAGAAAAACCATTATCATCATGCCCACCTAGGGTTTAGCCCATCCGATCTCGTGGTAGATCAACTCTGTAATCGTCATACAATCACATCAATACAATCAAGCAGGACGTAGGGTTTTACCTCTTTGAGAGGGCCCGAACCTGGGTAATCGCTGTCTCTGCGTTCCTTGTTAACCATTGACTCCAAGATCCATAGTTCGGACCCCCTACCCGAGATCTGCCGGTTTTGGTACGGACATTGGTGCTTTCATTGAGAGCTCCGCTGTTGGGTCGTCAAGGATCAATGGCTCGCCTAGTCATCAGCGACGGCATCCGTAGCGGGGACATCTTCGTCCCCGGCCAGCTTGTCGCGTTTGGCAGCATCGTGCTGCACGCCAACCCGACCGGTCACCTTGACCAGGTCGACAGCTTCGCCCCTGAGCAGGAGATTAGGTTCGGCAACCTGGAGTATGTCGCAGACTCTCGGGGCGATCTGATCTTTACTAGGTTCTCAGCTTTACCTGAGGAGCCTAATAATCCCGAGGCCTTAACTTCGGATCTTCTCCTCGGCCCCGTCTCCGGGCCGATCCTCAGTTCGGATCTGGCTTCGAGTTCAGATCCGATCTCGGCGCCAGAGAACTAGGGGTCGCCCTTGGCCGAACACATTCCCGGTGCAGGCACACTGGAGTTCAACTCCGAAGGATGCCCAAGGATGAATCCGGTGGACCCCTCGCTTTTAAGCGAGATGTTAGATCGGATCCAGAAGATGAGCATCGCGGATGGTTCGTCCTCGGTCCATGAGCAGATCGGACTGGAGACCAACCGCGGGGAATTTTACGTCCCACCCACCACCCACTTAGTAGCCACTATCGAAGACTTAACCGACATGTTGGACTACGCCTCCGAGGAGGCCGACGACATGGACGAGGATATCGACATCACGCCCTATATAGCTCCCTCCCTTGCCACTACCAACACTGGAAAGTGGACCGCCACCTCCACCTACGACGTTTACATGGTCGACACCCCCAAGAAGGATGGCGACACCCCCAAGAAGGATGGCGACGGCCCCGACGAGGAACCGCCCAAACGCCGATGAAGGCGATCCAGGGGACGAGGAAAGGGCAAGGAAAACAACACAGGCACAAACGGCACCGGAGATAATGACACTCCAGACAACATGGGGGAGCTAGGCGACAACACCACCCCCAAACAGCACCACGACGCCTCTGAAGGGCACGAGGACCAGGGTAACCCTGAGGACCCCGAGGACTCTGAGGACAACAACTACCTCCCTCCTTCCGAAGAGGAGGATAGCCTCGGACCCGAGGATTTCGTCGTCCCCGAGGACCCCCTGGACCAGGAAATATTCAAGCAGCAACTCATAGCCACTGCCCGAAGCATGAAGAAGAAGCAGCAGCAGCTAAAGGCCGAACAAGATACCCTCAACGATAGATGGATGATGGTCTTAGTAGCCGAAGAGGGCTTCGACAATCAGCGCCAGGATCAATACAAAAGTTACCCACGACGGCGCTTGCTTCCGTCATTTGAGGACGACGCCCTTGAGCCCATACCTCCCAGACGAACTCAGACAAGCCAGCCCAACCGCCCCCCTCGAGGACAGGACAGGACGGCTGGAGAAACCGAATACCCACCCGCGCCCCCTCGCCGGGCGGGCAAGGACCCGGTTCAACCGGATGACCCATATGATCTGCGGCATGACCTAAACGCCAGAGGGATATAGTCAAGATCCATTTACGGGTCCAGAGGACACACGCCCGCTGGACGGGACGGATACCAATCCTGGCGCGATAGGAACGATAGAGATTCGGGAGTAGCACCGTGCCCGGATGATAACCGATCTCCGGCACGACGTGGCCCGGGTCAGGGGCGCCGCTCACCCCATGTGTTTTACAGACGAGGTGATGCAGCATCAGTTCCCCGAAGGGTTTAAACCCATGAATATAAAACCGTACGATGGGACAACTGACCCAGCCGTGTGGATCGAAGATTTTCTTCTCCACATTCATATGGCCCGAGGAGATGACCTCCACGCCATTAAATATCTACCTCTAAAGCTCAAAGGACCCGCAAGGCACTGGTTGAATAGCCTACCCGAAAACTCCATCGGGAGCTGGGAGGAGCTCGAGGATGCATTCCGAGCCAACTTTCAAGGCACCTATGTTCGGCCGCCGGATGTCGACGACCTGAGCCACGTAGTTCAGCAGCCCGGGGAGTCAACTCGGCAATTCTGAAATCGGTTCTTGACTAAGAAGAACCAGATCGTCGACTGTCCGGATACTGAAGCAATTGCCGCATTCAAACATAGTATTCGGGACGAGTGGCTCGCTCGCCAGCTCGGCCAAGATAAGCCGAGAACAATGTCGGCCCTCACCTCCCTAATGACCCGCTTTTACGCGGGTGAGGATAGTTGGTTAGCTCGTAGAAGCGACCACCCCGAAGACCCCGGCACTTCAGAGGCCCGGGACGGGAACGGGAAACCCCGGCGCAACAAGAATAATAAGCGTCGGCACACAAACAACGGCAGTGAAGCCGATGACGCGGCAGTAAACGCCGGGTTCAGCGGCTCAAAATCAGGACCACGGAAGAAGCCCTCTAAAGGGAACCGAGATGGCCCGACTGCATTGGACAGAATCCTGGAAAGGCCCTGCTAGATCCACGGTACCCCGGACAAGCCCGCCAACCACACCAACCATAACTGTTGGGTAATCAAACAGGCCGGCAAGCTCACAACCGAGGAACCGAGCAAGGGTCCCCGCAGCGAGGATAACGACGAACCTCGCGGGCCGAACAATGGAGGCCAAAAGCAGTTCCCTCCTGAGGTAAAAACCGTGAATATGATTTACGTCACGCATATACCCAAGAAGGAGCGGAAACGCGCACTTCGGGATGTCTACGCCTTAGAGCCGGTGGCCCCGAAATTCAACCCATGGTCAGCTTGCCCGATCACTTTCGACCGTCGAGACCATTCGACCAGTATCCGTCATGGAGGAACGGCGGCTCTGGTGCTCGACCCCATCATGGATGGATATCACCTCACCAGAGTCCTTATGGATGGAGGCAGCAGCCTCAGCCTGATTTACTCAGATACAGTGAGGAAGATGGGAATCGACCCGTCAAGGATCAAACCCAGTAACACCACCTTTAAAGGTGTAATCCCAGGCGTCGAGGCACGCTGCTCGGGATCCGTGACATTGGAAGTAGTCTTCGGTTCGCCCGACAACTTCCGCAGCGAAGACTTAATCTTCGACATTGTTCCCTTCCGCAGCGGTTACCACGCACTCCTCGGCCGGACAGCGTTCGCCCGCTTTAACGCCGTCCCGCACTATGCATATCTGAAGCTCAAGATGTCAGGACCGAAGGGTGTTATTACCGTCAATGGTAACACCGAGCGCTCGCTCCGAACAGAGGAACACACAGCAGCTTTAGCCGCCGAAGTCCAGGCCGCCGAAGAAGCGTCGCAGGCCCAGCCTACCATCAAGGCACTGGACGCACGCAAACGCGCCCGTGCTACGGCCTCGGTCCCGGAGCACTCCCGTGCTCACCCTAAATAGGGATACGTGAAAGCACATTTGCTCCCTTGGTGGTTTTGGTAATTCATAACAACATATATCTCATTGAACTAATGTCCATTCAAGTTAAAGATTTCAAGATGTTCAATGATTGGCATGGCATGGACTAGAGATGTGGACCCCTCAAAATGCTAAGGACAAGGATTGGCAAAAGATCAAGACTCTACATTTTTGGTTTAGTGATCCAAGATCACATTGAGTCCATAGGAAATCCAATACTATTAAAAGGGGATGAGGTGTTGCTTAATGGTTTTTTTTCCCAAGTGCTTAGTGACAGTACTCCTAATCCCTCAACCAATTTCTCTATCCAAATATGTCCCAAACCCACATTCCGACTCGGCCCCACCGAAATTTCCTATCTGGAGCCACCGAGTTCACCTAGACTTAGCCACTGCCAAAACCCTAACAAATCGGATCCACCGATATGGATCTCGGTCCCACCGAGATGGCCTTGCCAACTCTCTGTGATCATTTGCACCTACTTCGGTCTCACTGAGTTTTGCAAATCGGTCTCACCGAGATGGATTGCCAACTCTCTGTTGCCTTATTGCTTCACTTCGGTCCTACCGAGTTGATGCAATCGGTGACACCGAGATGAGGTTTGCCCTAGCCATTGCACTTCGGTCCATCCGAGTTGTTCCTATCGGTCCCACCGAGATTCCTAACGTTCATATCTTTTACATAGTTCGGTGCTACCGAGATTATCGTTTCGGTGCCACCGAGTTGAGTCAAAAGTGTGTAACGGTTGGATTTTGTGTGGAGGCTATATATACCCCTCCACCACTTCCTTCTCAGTAAGGAGAGCCATCAGAACATGCCTACACTTCCACCATACATTTTCTGAGAGAGAACCACCTACTCATGTGTTGAGATCAAGCTATTCCATTCCTACCATTTGAATCTTGATTTCTAGCCTTTCCCAAGTTGCTTTCCACTCAAATCCTTCTTCCACCATAGCCAAATCTGTGAGGAGTTGTTTGAGTGTTGGGAAGACTATCATTTGAAGCACAAGAGCAAGGAGTTCATCAACAACACACCGTCTATTACCTTTTGGAGAGTGGTGTCTCCTAGATTGGTTAGGTGTTACTTGGGAGCCTCCGACATGATGTGGAGTTGAACCAAGGAGTTTGTAAGGGCAAGGAGATCGCCTACTTCGTGAAGATCTACCCGAGTGAGTCTAGTCCTTCGTGGACGTAAGCCATGGTGGAATAGACAAGGTTGCTTCTTCGTGGACCCTTCGTGGTTGGAGCCCTCCGTGCACTCGCGTAGCCGTTACCCTTCGTGGGTTGAAGTCTCCATCAACGTGGACGTACGATAGCACCACCTATCGGAACCACGCCAAAAACCACCGTGTCTTCATTGCGTTTGAAATCTCCGATCCCCTCCTTTACTTACATATGCAATTGTTTACTTTCCGCTGCTATACTCTTAGAATTGCATGTGTAGGGTCATGCTTGACTTGTGTTCTTGCTAAATCTGCCCACAACTAAAATTGGGAAAAGGTTAGGTTTTTATTTGGTCAAGTAGTCTAATCACCCCCCCTCTAGACATACTTTCGATCCTACAAGTGGTATCAGAGCTTTGGTCTCCGTAAGCCTTGATTTCCATTGCTTTGGTGATCATAGCCTTGGTTTCACAACCTAGGAGAGTATGGCGTCTAGTGAGGGTAACTATCACCGTAGAGGTCCATATTTTGATGGTACAAACTTTGCTAGTTGGAAACATAAGATGAAAATGCATATTCTTGGTCATAACCCCGCCGTTTGGGCTGTTGTTCGTGTTGGCTTGCAAGGTGACTTCTTTGAGGATGGCAAGGAACCAGATCGTGAAGCAACCCTGGAAGAATTGAAGATGTTGCAATACAATGCTCAAGCTTGTGACATTCTATTCAACGGTTTGTGTCCCGAAGAATTCAACAAAATCAGCCGCCTCGAGAATGCAAAGGAAATTTGGGATACTTTGGTTGATATGCATGAGGGTACCGAGTCCATCAAGGAATCTAAGTTGGATGTGCTTCAAAGTCAACTTGACAAGTTCAAGATGAAGGATGGTGAAGGAGTTGCTGAGATGTACTCTAGGCTTGCTCTCATCACAAATGAGATTGCCGGCTTAGGAAGTGAAGAGATGACCGACAAATTCATCATCAAGAAGATACTTAGAGCTTTGGATGGAAAATATGATACCGTCTGCACATTGATTCAAATGATGCCAAATTAGAAAGATCTCAAGCCCACAGAAGTCATTGGAAGGATTGTTGCTCACGAAATGTCACTCAAGGACAAAGAGGAGCTACACAACAAATCAAGTGGGGCTTACAAAGCCTCAACCGATGCTCCAACAACTCCAAGTGACAAGCTAGTATCCAATGAAGAGATAAGCCTAATGGTGAAAAGGTTCAACAAGCTCTACAAGAACAAAGGGAAAGAAAGAAGCTCTAGCTCAAGACACTATGAGAGAAGATCATCAAGTCGTGACCATAATTGCTACAATTGTGGAAAGCCCAGACACTACTCCAATGAGTGTACGGCTCCCTACAAGAAAAGAGACGAATCACCAAGAGGAAGACATAGAAGAGATGAATCACCTCATAAGGAGAGAAGGAGTAGAGATGATCGTTATGAACGAAGACACTCTCGAAGAAGCAAGGATTCGGAGAGGAAGGACAAGTCATCCAAGAGCTACACAAGAAGAAGACATCAAGCTCATGTTGGTGAATGGGTTTCCGACTCCGATAACCACTCCGAGAGAAGTTATCACTCCAACTCCGACTATAGTCAAGATGAAGGTGTTGCCGGACTTGCTCTTGTGTCATCCAACTCCTATGATCTATTTGACTCACCAAATGAAGGAATTGGAAGATGCTTCATGGCAAAAGGCCCCAAGGTATCACACCCCGAGTATCTTGATTTCAATAGTGATGAAGATGATTTGCTTGGTGATGATGATTTACTTGTTGATAAGGATAGTGATGTGAGCTATAATGAAAATGCTAGTCAAGAGGAAACGAGTGACAATGCTATGAAGGAGATTGAGCGTCTAACTAAAGAACTAAATGCTCTTAAGTTAGCTCATGAAACAACTCAAGAGGATCATAGAGAACTTCTAAGAACTCATGAGAAGCTAAATTTAGAGCAGGAGCATGAGTTTCTTAAAGCTATCAATGACGATCTTCGAAAGAAGAGTTCTTCATATCTTGCCAAACGTTTACTCTTGTCTACCTTTATGCCACAAGTTAAACCTAAGCAAACTAGCAACAAGGGTAAAAAGGGTTCTACCTCCAGTAGTAACAATAACAATGCTAAATCCAATGTTGTTGCTTCTAGTAGTTCTATTGATTCCACTAATGATTCTCTTAGCCAAGTTACACTTGAGCAAGAAAATATGCTATTGAAAGGAATTATAGAAAAAGGTGTCTACAAGAGTCTTGCCGGGAGTAAGCAATTTGAGGAAATTGTACACAAGCAAGGAAGGCACCGGAAGAACCAAGGTGTTGGTTTTGAACGAAAGTTCAATGCCAATGGAGTTGAGTGGGAAGAAGATCAATACCCCAAGACGAAGTTTGTTCCTCAACAAGAGAAGTATGATCCTACTTCCTTCAAGGGAACACAAGCTCAAGAAGATCTTCCACCACAAGACCACAAGCTAAAAGGCAAGGACAAGCTTCAAGAAGAGATTGATTCATTTGAAGAAGCTCCTCAAGCCATGGTCAAGTGGGTTCCCAAGACTTCATCAAGTTCTACTTCATCAAGTGCTACTACAACTCCAAGGATTCCCATCAAGTTGATGTGGGTCCAAAAGAAGAAGAACTAGAGAGTTCTTGAGGGTGACTCTGCCAATAAACTTCACTCATATTCTTTATGGCAAGAACTTGTGCAACCAACTTCCACATTTTGCACCAGTTCATTGAGTCACAAACCCTCTTGTTGGTAAGACAAGGGACAAGGTATTCAATGCATTCATGGACATCATCCTATGTGTATTTCACTCTATGTCTATGGATATCCTTGTATGTTCCTTGTGTGGGACTAACCCATGTAGGTATTGAAAGCACAAAACTCCAAAGGATTGCTCCCAACTCTTGATGGTCTACATCAACATTGAGCATCCACATATTCAACATCTACATGAAGTCATCATCGACAAAACCCAAGGTTAGTTCATCCCTCTTAGGGGGGATATCACATCTAGGGGGAGCTTTGCTCTAAACAATTGAGCTAAAGCAACTCTAATGGTGTGAACACATCAATGCTTTATGTAAAAGTGGCAACCCCACTTGTGCTTAAACGATGAGGATGACCTATGATCAAATGTTCTCATTTGGCTCCTAAGTCAATATACTCATATATAGATGACCTAGTCATCGCCATTGCTTGATAGATGCTAGAATTGGTTGTGCATGTTTGACACATATTTCATTTGCTATCTTATTGTGTGAACATGTTGGTTTGCATGTTTTCATCATTCGAGGACATCCATTTGTTGCTTTGATTGTCTTGGATTTTCCGGCCAAGTGGATGTACAAGAATGCCTAAGCACCTTCTCTAGCTATCTATGCTTTCTCGTCTCAAATTCTATTCTTGATGCATCACAAAAATTGAACAAGTCATTTTCGGACCCTCCGGGTGAGGAGCACTCGGAGCCACCGATCTGAAAGGGCTGAACATCCAAAACCTTCTATCTGATTTCGGCCGAACCAATTCACTCAAACTCGGTCCAACCGAAATCACTTAGATTGATCTAGGTTTTCCATCTCGGTGCCACCGAGTTGAACCACTTCGGAGCCACCGATGTGCTAATCTGCGTGCAGTTACACATATCGGTGCCACCGAGTTGTCCAACTCGGAGCCACCGACAGCGTACGGGTATATATATCGTGCGACCACGAACGGTTGAAATTTCTCGACTCTTTCGCTCCCGCACCCCGTTGCTATCGTCGCCCTCGTCTCCGGACTTCGTCGTCGTATCCAGCGCGCCCTCCCCGCTAAATTCAGTCAACGGCAATCTGCCCTGCCGTTGCCGCCGTAGAGAATCTCCACCGAGTTAGGGTGAGATTCGATCCCTCTCGTGCACCATTTTTCGATTCAATGCACGATAGGATTCCCATTATTCTTGCCACAGATTGCAATGCTTATTCCACCAGAAGAATTCCGTAGATTAGATTCGAGTGAAATATTTAGGTTTAAGTTTCCGCCGAACGCATCTCGGACCGACCGATTAGAAATTTTCGGTCCCACCGATTTGGCCTCAGGCCATAGCACTAGTACGTCTCGGAGCCACCGAGTTGTACGAATTGGTGAGACCGAAAGTAAAGTCTCAGTGAAACCCTATCATCTCGGAGACACCGAAACCCATCTCGGTCTGACCGAAATGGAGTGCAAGGTTTTTGTAGAGTGCTTCGGTATCACCGAGATGATCAACTCGGTCCATCCAAAATGCCTTATGTGAAAACTTGAAACTAAGAGTTGAACTCAATTTTTATGAAAAACTTCTGCTTTTTGTGATGACTCATCTACTCTGCCCATACCCATCTATTCACAGGGTCAGCTCAGCAATATGTCAGATGACAGCGACAGCCAGAACAGGTCAGAGCAGCATGCAGAACTCAGTGAAGGATCAAGTCCTGCAGAAAGTTTCTATGAGGGAGAGAAGATCTCTCCAGATCTTCCTAAGGCTGCCACTAGAACAAGGAAGAAGAGAACCTCAGACAGTGAGGATGAAGATTTTGTTGCTAGTGCAGCAGCAACAAAGAAGAAAAGAGACGTGCTTGCTAAGGAGTTGGGGGTGTATATTAGACTAGGGCTAGAGTTGAGGGGTGTAATATGCACTTCTCTCTACTTAAAAACTCCCACTCAAATTGACATCCCTCCGATCATTCGAGTGTAACATGATCCAAATCCACCAACTCAAGTCCGGTCATCACGTGAGTTGAGGTGGTTTCAATGGTGAACATCTTCATGTTGATCATATCTACTATATGACTCATGTTCGACCTTTCGGTCTCTTGTGTTCCGAGGCCATGTCTGTACATGCTAGGCTCGTCAAGTTTAACCCGAGTGTTCCGCACGTGTAACATGGCTTACACCCATTGTATGTGAACGTAGAGTCTATCACACCCGATCATCACGGCGTGTCTCGAAACAATGAACTTTCGCAACGGTGCACACTCGGGGAGAACACAATTTATCTTGAAATTTAAGTGAGGGATCACCTTATAATGCTACCGTCGTCCTAAGCAAAATAAGATGCATAAAAGGATTAACATCACATGCAATTCATAAGTGACATGATATGGCCATGAACTTGTGCTTTTGATCTCCATCTCCAAAGCACCGGCATGATCTCCATCGTCACCGACATGACACCATGATCTCCATCATCTTGATCTCCATCAACGTGTCGCCATGAGGTTGTCGCGCCGACTGTTGCTTCCACGACTATTGCTAACTCATAGCGATAAAGTAAAGCAAAACGGCGAAAAAAAAATTAAAGACAACTCTATGGCTCCTGCCAGTTGCCGTACTCATCGACATGCAAGTCGTGATATTCTATACAACACATGATCATCTCATACCTCACATATATCTCATCATGTAATTGGCCATATCACATCACAACATACCCTGCAAAAACAAGTTAGACGTCCTCTAATTGTTGTTGCAAATTTTACGTGGCTGCTACGGGTTTGCAAGAACCGTTCTTACCTACGCAAAACCACAACGTGGTGTAGTGATTGCTTTTTGATCTTCTAAAAGAACCCTATTCATTGAAATCGATTCAACTAAAGTGAGAGAGACAGACACCCGCTAGCCATCTTTATGCAATGAAGTTACATGTCAGTTGAAGGAACCGGTCTCTCGTAAGCGTACGAGTAATGTTGGTCCGGGCCGCTTCATCTCACAATACTGCCGAATCAAGTATCAACTAGTAACGGCAAGCAATATGTATACACCCACGCCCACAACTCGTTTGTGTTCTACTCGAGATCTCATCTATGCATAGACCTAGCTCAGATGCCACTGTTGGGGAACGTTGCATGGGAAACAAAAATTTTCCTACGCACACACAAGATCTATCCATGGTGATGAGCATCTACGAGAGGGAGAGTGAATCTACAGACCCTTGTAGATCGCTAAGCGGAAGCGTTAAGAAACGCGGTTGATGTAGTCGAACGTCTCCGCGATCCAAATCGCAAGTCGTCCCTCGATCTGATCACGAACTAGTGCCGAACGGACGGCACCTCCGCGTTCAACACACGTACGGCTTGATGACGCCTTCACCTTCTCGATCCAGCGAGCGATGATGAAGTAGTAGATGAGTTCCGGCAGCACGACGGCGTGGTGATAGTGGTGAGGAACAATCTCTGCAGGGCTTCGCCAAGCACTACGGAGATTATGACGGGAGAACTAGAGGGTTAGGGTTGCCGACACACGGCTTGGGAAATCTTATGTATCCCGTGTGCTAGCCCTGCCCCTCTATTTATATGTTGAGCCTTGGGGTCTAAACTTGGAGTAAAAGCCTCCTCCAGGTCGGTTTTGCCCGCACAAGGTCGGTTTGGCCCGCAGGGAAAGAGTCCAACTCGGATCCCTGCAGTACCGCGCACAAGCGGTAGTACCGCTCACGAGCGGTAGTACCGCTTCACACACGCGGTAGTACTGCCTTACCAGCGGTAGTACCGCTTAAGGCAGCAGCAAAACTTCCTTTTGCACTTTCCAATACCTCGTGGGCTTTACCCCTTTGGCCCATATAAAGTGTTGCTGCACCCGAACACTTCGGTAAACATCCGGAACCCCTTCCGATGAATTCCGAAACCCTTCCGGAGATCAAAACACTATTATCACATATATCAATCTTTACCTCCGGACTCTTCCGGAGATCCCCGTCATGTCCGGGATCTTATCCGGGACTCCGAACAACCTTCGGTCACCAACAAAATAACTCAACTATACTAATCGTCACCAAACGTTAAGTGTGTAGACCCTGCGGGTTCGAGAACTATGTAGACATGACCGAGACACCTCTATGATCAATAACCAATAGCGGGACCTGGATGCCCATATTGGCTCCTACATATTCTACGAAGATCTTTATCGGTCGAACCTCTATGTCAAGGATTCAGTTAATCCCGTATGCTGTTCCCTTTGTTCTTCGGTATGTTACTTGCCCGAGATTCTATCGTCGGTATCTCTATACCTAGTTCAATCTCGTTACCGGCAAGTCTCTTTACTCGTTCCGTAATACAAGATCTCGTGGCTAACACTTTAGTCACATTGCTTGCAAGGCTCATTGTGATGTTGTATTACCGAGTGGGCCCTGAGATACCTCTCCGTCACACGGAGTAACAAATCCCAGTCTTGATCCATGCCAACCCAACAGACATCCTCGGAGATACCTGTAGAGCACCTTTATAGTCACCCAGTTACGTTGCGACGTTTGATACACACAAGGTACTCCTCCGATGTCAGGGAGTTGCATGATCTCATGGTCATAGGAACAGATACTTGACATGCAGAAAAACAATAGCAATAAACTGACACGATCACATGCTACGTTTATAGTTTGGGTCTTGTCCATCACATCATTCTCCTAATGATGTGATCCTGTTATCAAATGACATCTCATGTAAATGGCTAGGAAACCTTAACCATCTTTGATCAACGAGCTAGTCAACTAGAGGCTTACTAGGGACATAGTGTTGTCTATGTACCCACACATGTATTTGAGTTTCCAATCAATACAATTATAGCATGGATAATAAACGATTATCATGAACAAGGAAATATAATAATAACTAATTTATTATTGCCTCTAGGGCATATTTCCAATAGTCTCCCACTTGCACTAGAGTCAATAATCTAGCTCACATCACTATGTGATTTACATTGTAATGAATCGAACACCCATGCAGTTCTGGTGTTGTTCATGTTTAGCCCTTGAAAGAGGTTTAGTCATCGGATCTGCAACATTCAGATCCGTGTGTACTTTGCAAATATTTATGTCGTCCTCCTTGATGTAACCGCGGATGGAATTGAAACGTCGCTTTATGTGTCTGGTCCTCTTGTGAAATCTTGGTTCCTTGGCTAGAGCAATGGCACCAGTATTATCACAAAACAGAGTCATTGGGTTAAGCGCACTAGGCACTACTCCAAGATCTGTCATGAACTCCTTCATCCAGACACCTTCCTTCGCCGCCTCCGAGGCAGCGATGTACTCCGCTTCGCATGTAGAATCAGCTACCACGCTTTGCTTGGAACTGCACCAGCTAACCGCACCCCCATTAAGAATAAACACGTATCCGGTTTGTGACTTAGAGTCATCCGGATCAGTGTCAAAGCTTGCATCGACGTAACCCTTTACGACGAGCTCTTGATCACCTCCATAAACGAGAAACATGTCCTTAGTCCTTTTCAGGTACTTCAGGATATTCTTGACCGCCGTCCAGTGTTCCATTCCTGGATCACTTTGAAACCTTCCGGCCATACTTATGGCAAGGCTGACATCGGGTCTTGTGCACAGCATTGCATACATGATAGAGCCTATGGTTGAAGCATAGGGGATGACACTCATCTTTTCTCTATCTTCTGCAGTCACTGGGCATTGAGTCTTACTCAACTTCACACCTTGCAATACAGGCAAGAACCCCTTCTTGGACTGATCCATTTTGAACTTCTTCAAAACTTTGTCAAGGTATGTGCTTTGTGAAAGTCCTATTAAGCGTCTCGATCTATCTCTATAGATCTTGATGCCTAATATGAAAGCAGCTTCTCCTAGGTCCTTCATTGAAAAACTCTTGTTCAAATATTCCTTCACGCTTTCCAACATTTCTATATTGTTTCCAATCAGTAATATGTCATCCACATATAATATTAGAAACGCTATAGAGCTCCCACTCACTTTCTTGTAAATACAAGCTTCTCCGTAAACTTGTATAAACTCGAACGCTTTGATCACCACATCAAAGCGAAGATTCCAACTCCGAGATGCTTGCACCAGTCCATAAATGGATCGCTGGAGTTTGCAAACTTTGTCAGCATTCTCTGGATCGACAAAACCTTCTGGTTGCATCATATACAACTCTTCCTTAAGGAAACCGTTAAGGAACGCTGTTTTGACATCCATCTGCCAAATTTCATAATCGAAAAAGGCAGCTATTGCTAAGATGATTCTGACGGACTTAAGCATCGCTACGGGTGAGAAGGTCTCATCGTAGTCAACTCCTTGAACTTGTGAAAAACCTTTTGCCACAAGTCGAGCTTTATAGACGGTGACATTACCGTCCGCGTCCGTCTTCCTCTTAAAGATCCATTTGTTCTGAATGGCCTTACGCCCTTCAGGTAATACTTCCAAAGTCCACACTTTGTTTTCATACATGGATCCCATCTCGGATTTCATGGCCTCTAACCACTTCTCGGAATCCGGGCCCATCATCGCTTCTCCATAGCTCGTAGGTTCATCGTTGTCTAACAACATGACCTCTAAGACAGGGTTACCGTACCACTCAGGAGTAGTACGCGTCCTTGTCGACCTACGAGGTTCGATAGCAACTTGATCCAAAGCTTCATGATCATCATCATTAACTTCCTCCTTAGCTAATGTAGGCTCTACAAAAACATCTTTCTGCGCTGCGCTACTTTCAGGTTGAAGTAAAGGTTCAACAACCTCATCAAATTCTATCTTCCTCCCACTCAATTCTTTCGAGAGAAACTCTTTCTCAAGAAATGTTCCGTTTTTAGCGACAAACACTTTGCCTTCGGATCTGAGGTAGAAGGTATACCCAACTGTCTCTTTTGGGTATCCTATGAAGACGCATTTCTCCGCTTTGGGTTCCAGCTTTTCAGGCTGAAGCTTTTTGACATAAGCATCACATCCCCAAACTTTAAGAAACGACAGCTTTGGCTTATTGCCAAACCAAAGTTCATATGGCGTCGTCTCAACGGATTTCGATGGTGCCCTATTTAAAGTGAATGCAGCTGTCTCTAATGCATAACCCCAAAACGATAGTGGCAAATCAGCAAGAGACATCATAGATCGCACCATATCCAATAAGGTTCGATTACGACGTCGAACACACCATTACGCTGTGGTGTTCCAGGCGATGTTAGTTGTGAAACAATTCCACATTGTCTTAAGTGACTGCCAAACTCATAACTCAGATATTCTCCTCCTCGATCAGATCGTAGGAATTTAATCTTCTTGTTACGATGATTCTCAACTTCACTCTGAAATTGTTTGAACTTTTCAAATGTTTCAGACTTGTGTTTCATTAAGTAAATATACCCATATCTACTTAAGTCATCAGTGAAGGTGAGAAAGTAACGATAACCACCGCGCGCCTCAATGCTCATCGGACCGCACACATCAGTATGTATGATTTCCAACAAGTCACTTGCCCGTTCCATTGTTCCAGAGAACGGCGTTTTAGTCATCTTGCCCATGAGGCATGGCTCACATGTGTCAAGTGATTCAAAATCAAGTGACTCCAAAAGTCGATCAGCATGGAGCTTCCTCATGCGTTTTACGCCAATATGACCTAAACGGCAGTGCCACAAGAAAGTGGTATTATCATTATCAATTCTACATCTTTTGGCATCAATGTTATGAACATGTGTATCATTACTATCGAGATTCAATAAGAATAAATCCCTCAAATTGGGTGCATGACCATAAAAGATATTACTCATATAAATAGAACAACCATTATTCTCTGATTTAAATGAGTAACCGTCTCGCAATAAACAAGATCCAGATATAATGTTCATGCTTAACGCAGGCACCAAATAACATTTATTCAGGTTCATCACTAATCCCGATGGTAATCGAAGAGCGAGCGTGCCGACGGCAATCACATCAACCTTGGAACCATTTCCCACGCGCATCGTCACTTCGTCCTTTGCCAGCCTCCGTCTATTCCGCAGTTCCTG
Organism: Elymus sibiricus; assembly: GCA_039707655.1. Classification (NCBI taxonomy): domain Eukaryota; kingdom Viridiplantae; phylum Streptophyta; class Magnoliopsida; order Poales; family Poaceae; genus Elymus; species Elymus sibiricus. The sequence continues at coordinate 394,530,313 of CM077668.1, read as the reverse complement.
TTTTGAGTTGCAAATATGAGCAACCGCACCGGTATCAAATACCCAGGCACTACAACGAGAGTTGGTAAGGTACACATCAATAACATGTATATCATATATACCTTGTTTGTTGTTGTCCGCCTTCTTGTCAGCCAAATACTTGGGGCAGTTCCGCTTCCAGTGTCCAGTTCCCTTGCAATGAAAACACACAGTTTCTGGTTTGGGTCCAGCCTTGGGTTTCTTCACGAGAGGAGCAACTACTTTGCCACTCTTCTTGGAGTTACCCTTCTTACCCTTGCCATTTTTCTTGAAACTAGTGGTTTTATTGACCATCAACACTTGATGCTCCTTCTGAATTTCAGACTCAGCGGCTTTCAGCATCGCAAACAGCTCGGCGACTGACTTGTTCATCCCGTGCATGTTATAGTTCAACACGAAGCTCTTGTAGCTAGGTGGCAATGATTGAAGAACTCTGTCAGTGATAGCCTCTGGCTGAAGGGGCAACCCCAATTCAGCCAGACGGGCGGAGTACCCAGAAATTCTGAGCATGTGATCACTGATAGACCCGTTCTCCTCCATCTTGCAAGCATAGAACTTATCGGAGATCTCATATCTCTCGATCCGGGCATTCTTCTGAAAGATAAACTTCAACTCCTGGAACATCTCATATGCTCCATGACGTTCAAAACGTCTTTGAAGTCCCGGTTCTAAGCCATACAATATTGCACATTGAACTATTGAGTAATCTTCAGAACGAGCCTGCCAGGCGTTCACAACGTCTAGAGACTCAACTGGAGCGGGTGGATCACCAAGCGGTGCATCAAGGACATAAGCCTTCTGGGAAGCCGTAAGGATAATCCTTAGATTATGGGCCCAGTCCACAAAGTTACTTCCATCATCTTTCAACTTAGCTTTCTCTAGGAACGCATTAAAATTCAGGGGTGCTACTGCGCGAGCCATGATCTACAACATAAATATAGCAAAGACAACTTAGACTATTGTTCAAGATAATGAGTTTAGTTAATCATATTACTTAAAATAGAGAAGTGCATATTACACCCCTCAACTCTAGGCCTAGTCTAATATACACCCCCCAACTCCAATACCGTCTAGTTTACACCCCCCAACTCTCAAAACCGGCCGAAATTCAACCCTCCCCTCCCCGTTGACCGGTTTTGACCCTTTGACTGGGTGAACAGTAAATTAAAAAGTAAAAATAAAAATTCAAAAAAATAATCTTGTTTTTTTCACCGGGCGAACAGTAATTTCAAAAAAATACTAAATTTTTTCAAAAAAATCCGATTTTTTTTTTTGCATGGACGATGTTTGAGTGCGTGATGTCCGTGCAAATTTTTAGCTTGTTTGGACATCTGAGTAGATCTCAGCAAAAAAAAATTGATCCAAACAGTGCACAAACAGTTAACTGTTTCAGACCCCACATTTGTCTATTTTGCTGAGAGCTACTCAGATGTCCGAACAAGCTGAAAATTTGCACGGACATCACGCACTCAAACATCGTCCATGCAAAAAAAAATCGGAAATTTTTTAATTTTTTTGAATTTACTGTTCACCCGGTGAAAAGAATCGACATTATTTTTTGAATTATTATTATTTGTCAACATTTTTTCTTGAATTTACTGTTCACACGGTGAAAAAAACAACATTATTTGATTTTTTTTCATCTATTTATTTTCTTTTTGAATTTACTGTTCACCCAATCAACGGGTCAAAAACCGGTCAACTGGGTCAAAACCGGTCAACAGGGAGGGGAGGGCTGAATTCCGGCCGGTTTTGAGAGTTGGGGGGTGTAAACTAGACGGTATTGGAGTTGGGGGTGTATATTAGACTAGGGCTAGAGTTGAGGGGTGTAATATGCACTTCTCTCTACTTAAAAACTCCCACTCAAATTGACATCCCTCCGATCATTCGAGTGTAACATGATCCAAATCCACCAACTCAAGTCCGGTCATCACGTGAGTTGAGGTGGTTTCAATGGTGAACATCTTCATGTTGATCATATCTACTATATGACTCATGTTCGACCTTTCGGTCTCTTGTGTTCCGAGGCCATGTCTGTACATGCTAGGCTCGTCAAGTTTAACCCGAGTGTTCCGCACGTGTAACATGGCTTACACCCGTTGTATGTGAACGTAGAGTCTATCACACCCGATCATCACGGCGTGTATCGAAACGATGAACTTTCGCAACGGTGCACACTCGGGGAGAACACAATTTATCTTGAAATTTAAGTGAGGGATCACCTTATAATGCTACCGTCGTCCTAAGCAAAATAAGATGCATAAAAGGATTAACATCACATGCAATTCATAAGTGACATGATATGGCCATGAACTTGTGCTTTTGATCTCCATCTCCAAAGCACCGGCATGATCTCCATCGTCACCGGCATGACACCATGATCTCCATCATCTTGATCTCCATCAACGTGTCGCCATGAGGTTGTCGCGCCGACTGTTGCTTCCACGACTATTGCTAACTCATAGCGATAAAGTAAAGCAAAACGGCAAAAAAAAAATTAAAGACAACTCTATGGCTCCTGCCAGTTGCCGTACTCATCGACATGCAAGTCGTGATATTCTATACAACACATGATCATCTCATACCTCACATATATCTCATCATGTAATTGGCCATATCACATCACAACATACCCTGCAAAAACAAGTTAGACGTCCTCTAATTGTTGTTGCAAATTTTACGTGGCTGCTACGGGTTTGCAAGAACCGTTCTTACCTACGCAAAACCACAACGTGGTGTAGTGATTGCTTTTTGATCTTCTAAAAGAACCCTGTTCATTGAAATCGATTCAACTAAAGTGAGAGAGACAGACACCCGCTAGCCATCTTTATGCAACGAAGTTACATGTCAGTTGAAGGAACCGGTCTCTCGTAAGCGTACGAGTAATGTTGGCCCGGGCCGCTTCATCTCACAATACCGCCGAATCAAGTATCAACTAGTAACGGCAAGCAATATGTATACACCCACGCCCACAACTCGTTTGTGTTCTACTCGAGATCTCATCTACGCATAGACCTAGCTCAGATGCCACTGTTGGGGAACGTTGCATGGGAAACAAAAAATTTCCTACGCACACACAAGATCTATCCATGGTGATGAGCATCTACGAGAGGGAGAGTGAATCTACATACCCTTGTAGATCGCTAAGCGGAAGCGTTAAGAAACGCGGTTGATGTAGTCGAACGTCTCCGCGATCCAAATCGCAAGTCGTCCCTCGATCTAATCACGAACTAGTGCCGAACGGACGGCACCTCCGCGTTCAATACACGTACGGCTTGATGACGCCTTCACCTCCTCGATCCAGCGAGCGATGATGAAGTAGTAGATGAGTTCCGGCAGCACAACGGCGTGGTGATAGTGGTGAGGAACAATCTCTGCAGGGCTTCGCCAAGCACTACGGAGATTATGACGGGAGAACTAGAGGGTTAGGGTTGCCGAGACACGGCTTGGGAAATCTTATGTATCCCGTGTGCTAGCTCTGCCCCTCTATTTATATGTTGAGCCTTGGGGTCTAAACTTGGAGTAAAAGCCTCCTCCAGGTCGGTTTTGCCCGCACAAGGTCGGTTTGGCCCGCAGGGAAAGAGTCCAACTCGGATCCCTGCAGTACCGCGCACAAGCGGTAGTACCGCTCACGAGCGGTAGTACCGCTTGAGCGGTAGTACCGCTTCACACACGTGGTAGTACCGCTTACGCGGTAGTACTGCCTTACCAGCGGTAGTACCGCTTAAGGCAGCAGCAAAACTTCCTTTTGCACTTTCCAATACCTCGTGGGCTTTACCCCTTTGGCCCATATAAAGTGTTGCTGCACCCGAACACTTCGGTAAACATCCGGAACCCCTTCCGGTGAATTCCGGAACCCTTCCGGAGATCAAAACACTATTATCACATATATCAATCTTTACCTCCGGACTCTTCCGGAGATCCTCGTCATGTCCGGGATCTTATCCGGGACTCCGAACAACCTTCGGTCACCAACAAAATAACTCAACTATACTAATCGTCACCAAACGTTAAGTGTGTAGACCCTGCGGGTTCGAGAACTATGTAGACATGACCGAGACACCTCTACGATCAATAACCAATAGCGGGACCTGGATGCCCATATTGGCTCCTACATATTCTACGAAGATCTTTATCGGTCGAACCTCTATGTCAAGGATTCAGTTAATCCCGTATGTTGTTCCCTTTGTTCTTCGGTATGTTACTTGCCCGAGATTCGATCGTCGGTATCTCTATACCTAGTTCAATCTCGTTACCGGCAAGTCTCTTTACTCGTTCCGTAATACAAGATCTCGTGGCTAACACTTTAGTCACATTGCTTGCAAGGCTCATTGTGATGTTGTATTACCGAGTGGGCCCTGAGATACCTCTCCGTCACACGGAGTAACAAATCCCAGTCTTGATCCATGCCAACCCAACAGACATCCTCGGAGATACCTGTAGAGCACCTTTATAGTCACCCAGTTACGTTGCGACGTTTGATACACACAAGGTACTCCTCCGATGTTAGGGAGTTGCATGATCTCATGGTCATAGGAACAGATACTTGACATGCAGAAAAACAATAGCAATAAACTGACACGATCACATGCTACGTTTATAGTTCGGGTCTTGTCCATCACATCATTCTCCTAATGATGTGATCCTGTTATCAAATGACATCTCATGTCAATGGCTAGGAAACCTTAACCATCTTTGATCAACGAGCTAGTCAACTAGAGGCTTACTAGGGACATAGTGTTGTCTATGTACCCACACATGTATTTGAGTTTCCAATCAATACAATTATAGCATGGATAATAAACGATTATCATGAACAAGGAAATATAATAATAACTAATTTATTATTGCCTCTAGGGCATATTTCCAACAGGAGCAAAGAAGAAGAGAGCTAGGAAGACTACAGCTCAGGTGCTTGGAAGGCCCTCCATGAGGAATGATTCAGAGGAGGAGGAGCCAGCAGCTAATGCACCCCCAGCAAAAGCTCAGAAGCTCATGTCAGATGCAATCAGGACTGCTGCCCCCATCAAGTCCAAACCAAAAGCTCCAGCACCCATGAGGTCTACAAGGAATATTTCTGCTGCTGAGAAGAACAAGGCCCCAGTGCCTGAGGCAAATGTTGATGAAGAGCCACTAGTGCTCAGGAAATTGAAACCCAAGATTCCAGACCATGATGATGCACACCCAGTTGCAGAAAATATGATGCTAAGGAAAGACAAAGGACTGCGTCAGTGGAGACTGTCAGATCCTTATGCTGCAAGGAGGAAAACAGCATGTGACTATCGCTTCCACACACGAGAACAACAAGACTTTTATGAAACCGTTCTGTTGGATAAGAAGCCCATTGTTAGTGACATGAGATGGGTGGATTGGGAATAAATTGATGAAAATGAGGATTATTTCCCCCATGTTCATGAGAGCTTCAGGATTGCAGGTGTTGATGACTTTGTTGGACAGAAGCTTACCAAGTGGAATGATGAAATGGTAATGCAATTCTACTCTACAGCTCATTTCTATCCAGATGGCCGAATTGTGTGGATGACTGAGGGTATCAGGTACCGGTCAACCATCTCTGAGTGGGCAAGTCTTCTTGGTGCTCCCAAGGAAGAGGATGATGACTATGATATCTATGCTAAGCTCAAGATGGATCACAACTCCATGGCCAACATGTACACCGCAATACCCCAGAAGGACATCGAGACGCATAAGCTTGGATCAGTGAAGCATCTGCTGCCAGGACTAGCCACCACTAACACTATCTTGCGGTATACTCTATTACCCAAGTCAGGCGATGATAAGATGATACGTGGCTACTCCATCAACTTGCTGCATTTGTTTGATACACCTAAAAAATTTAAGGTGATGAGTTTGATTGTGGAAACTATCAAGAGGACTGCAGCTGATCAGAAGAGATCGTGCGGATATGCTCCACACATCCAGATGTTGATCAATTCCAAGGTTGGAACCAGCACTTATCTTCTTGATCGTGAGCATATGCCACTGCGTCCAGAGTTTGAGGATAATGTTATCGTGATGGATCCTTCGCATCCCACTTCTGCTCAAGCCGAACAGAAGATTCGAGAAGCCAAAGCAGCCAAAGCAGCCAAGGAGGCAACAACTCCCAATTCTCCAGTTGCAAATCTCAAGTCTAAGTCTGACCAAATGACATATCTGCTAGAAGCCACCCTGAGGATTGAGCGAAGTCTGGCCAACCTCACCCAGCACAAGGCTAGCTTAGAGCGGATAATCGAGACAAAGTTTCATGATCTAGATGTCAAGGTCACTGAGATCCAGACTACAGTGGAGAAGCTGAAGAGCGATGTTGATGCTGTCAGGACAGCCCCTTCTGATGATAGTGGAGATGACACACCTACCACCGAGAGATTTCAGACTGTGCCCAGAGCAGCCAGATCTGCTGCAGTGCTAGTTGTGGATCCGAGGACCACAGTCTCTGCACCTGCTGTTGCTGCTACAGTGCCACCTCCGGTCTCCACTCCACCAGTCCAGCAGACATCTGCAGAAGCCTTCGCGGACGCTCTTCTTTCGACGCCGTCTACGCACACCGGAGCTGCCAGCAGGAGATCGTCTTCAGGAGCTTCCGAGGATTGTGCTTAGAGAGCCGCATTAGTCCTATACCCATTCGATCTTTTTGGTACTTGTTGCCAAAGGGGGAGAATTTGTATAGATCTTAGCTTCGAGAGAGAGAGAGTTTCGCTTTGCTTTGCCCGTTGGATTTCTCTCGAGTTCTTTTGCTACTATTTTGTTTGGTACTTTGTTTGATGTGTGTGCTTGATACTATGTCTGTGAGTACTATGCTTCGTTATGATTGTGAGCTACTTCATGTGATTGATCATACTATGATTCTTGTGATGATCAATGCTTATCTTTATCATTATCTTGTATGATCACTTACTTGTGTTGGTGACGCGTGCTTACCATTCCACTCATATCATTTTGCGCGCTCCACCAAGATGTATGTGACATGGAAGAGTGACCCATGAGCCTAATCAATTGTGCATTTGCATTCAAACGCAAATTTTAAATAATGCACAAATTTAGGGGGAGCTCTTGCTTATCACATACTTCTCAAAGCGACGACGTATTCCATTCATTTAATCATTTGTCAAAGCTTTGATCTATATGTTGTCCTCAATTACCAAAAAGGAGGAGATTGAAAGCATATTTGCTCCCTTGGTGGTTTTGGTAATTCATAACAACATATATCTCATTGAACTAATGTCCATTCAAGTTAAAGATTTCAGGATGTTCAATGATTGGCATGGCATGGACTAGAGATGTGGACCCCTCAAAATGCTAAGGACATGGATTGGCAAAAGATCACGACTCTACATTTTTGGTTTAGTGATCCAAGATCACATTGAGTCCATAGGAAAGCCAATACTATTAAAAGGGGATGAGGTGTTGCTTAATGGTCTTTTTGCTCAAGTGCTTAGTGACAGTACTCCTAATCCCTCAACCACTTTCTCTATCCAAATATGTCCCAAACCCACATTCCGACTCGGCCCCACCAAAATTTCCTATCCGGAGCCACCGAGTTCACCTAGACTTAGCCACTGCCAAAACCCTAACAAATCGGAGCCACCGATATGGATCTCGGTCCCACCGAGATGGCCTTGCGAACTCTCTGTGATCATTTGCACCTACTTCAGTCTCACCGAGTTTTGCAAATCGGTCTCACCGAGATGGCTTGCCAACTCTCTGTTGCCTTATTGCTTCACTTTGGTCCTACCGAGTTGATGCAATCGGTGCCACCGAGATGAGGTTTGCCCTAGCCATTGCACTTCGGTCCATCCGAGTTGTTCCTATCGGTCCCACCGAGATTCCTAACGTTCATATCTTTTACACAGTTCGGTGCTACCGAGATTATCGTTTCGGTGCCACCGAGTTGAGTCAAAAGTGTGTAACGGTTGGATTTTGTGTGGAGGCTATATATACCCCTCCACCACTTCCGTCTCAATAAGGAGAGCCATCAGAACATGCCTACACTTCCACCATTCATTTTCTGAGAGAGAACCACCTACTCATGTGTTGAGATCAAGCTATTCCATTCCTACCATTTGAATCTTGATTTCTAGCCTTTCCCAAGTTGCTTTCCACTCAAATCCTTCTTCCACCATAGCCAAATCTATGAGGAGTTGTTTGAGTGTTGGGAAGACTATCATTTGAAGCACAAGAGTAAGGAGTTCATCAACAACACACCGTCTATTACCTTTTGGAGAGTGGTGTCTCCTAGATTGGTTAGATGTTACTTGGGAGCCTCCGACATGATGTGGAGTTGAACCAAGGAGTTTGTAAGGGCAAGGAGATCGCCTACTTCGTGAAGATCTACCTGAGTGAGGCTAGTCCTTCGTGGACGTAAGCCATGGTGGAATAGACAAGGTTGCTTCTTCGTGGACCCTTCGTGGGTGGAGCCCTCCATGGATTCGCGCAGCCGTTACCCTTCGTGGGTTGAAGTCTCCATCAATGTGGACGTACGATAGCACCACCTATCGGAACCACGCCAAAAACCACCGTGTCTTCATTGCGTTTGAAATCTCCGATCCCCTCCTTTACTTACATATGCAATTGTTTACTTTCCGCTGCTATACTCTTAGAATTGCATGTGTAGGGTCATGCTTGACTTGTGTTCTTGCTAAATCTGCCCACAACTAAAATTGGGAAAAGGTTAGGTTTTTATTTGGTCAAGTAGTCTAATCACCCCCCCTCTAGACATACTTTCGATCCTACAAGTGGTATCAGAGCTTTGGTCTCCGTAAGCCTTGATTTCCATTGCTTTGGTGATCATAGCCTTGGTTTCACAACCTAGGAGAGTATGGCGTCTAGTGAGGGTAACTATCACCGTAGAGGTCCATATTTTGATGGTACAAACTTTGCTAGTTGGAAACATAAGATGAAAATGCATATTCTTGGTCATAACCCCGCCGTTTGGGCTGTTGTTCGTGTTGGCTTGCAAGGTGACTTCTTTGAGGATGGCAAGGAACCAGATCGTGAAGCAACCCTGGAAGAATTGAAGATGTTGCAATACTTTCGATCCTACAATACGCGCCCCACAGCATGGCCCACCCAGCCGCGAAATACGTGCCTCGAGTGCACAACATCGCGCTCAAGATTCCACGGGCAGCTGTGGGGGCAAATGATTCAAGGGCCGGGAGCTCGGTTCGACTAAGCCACGGCCAAAGATGTTCTCGGAACACTACCAAATAACAGGCACCATCTAGGGCCTGATCTGCATTAAGCTGATACACTGCGACGACTTCTCAAAACCCTTTCCCAAGGGCTCGTCCGCCGAACATTATTACTTCCGCCAAGCATACAGTCGACAGCTCCAATCACGCGGAAGCTTCATAAAGAGCAAAGGCGCAGACGTGCGGCAGGGCGCAGTAGGGACGTCAAACCACTCATGAAGGCCCTGTGTAAACCTTTCCTCTAATGTATTTATTTCTTAAAGTATCTATAAAAGTTACTTCGGCGGTCCGGATTGTACGGATAGACGTCACGAATTCAAAGGAAATAAAGACCATTTTTTCCGGACATACCACAGTCAATTATGTTGCGTTTTCCTCTCCGCTTTTCGGCCGAAGTAAACTATTATGATACGTGCCTTTTTAGATGTGCTCAGCTAATAGACCGGGGGCTCGGACATAAATCTTGCCCCAAAACATCATCCTGGCACCAATTTTATTACATGTGCTCGGTGTCATGGATATTGCATTATATGAATCAGTTCCGAATTATGTCTTTGGTCAATGGTTAGGTTGCCCGGCTCCTGTGTTTGCCCTCTTACGTTCCGCATTGTTCGGCTAGGAGGGTAAAGGGAGAACCACTATGATTGTACTTCTAGCTAGCCTAGTTAAGTACCTCAGTGGAGAAAGCCGAAACCCGACTGTCATAATAAGCGAGAACTGGTCGGCGATCCAATGAAAAGTGTCAAACTAAAAATCGATGGAGGTTAATCTGTGTCAAACGAAGGGTTTGCTGTTACAGGAACCAAGTGATAATGGTATCAACCTCGGTACGTCCGGATATCACATATACTGGGGCCTAGTCACCAGCCCCCGCAGTCAAGCTCCTATGGCTAAGTGAAAGCGCTAAAGCCGCATAGTCTGATTGCCTCGTTTTCCTTTCACACAACCGCCTCCGGGCACCGAGACATCGGCTAAGGGTTAGGGTGTTAAGAGAAAACACCCCATGCAGTATCTGCAAGGGGCTGAAGCCGACGACTGGCAACTTTCAGTTTAAAAACGGCCACACAGGAGTCAAAATAAACATATAAGGCATTATATTTACAGCCAACCAGTTGCATTTCAACAGGACAAAAGTTTCAACTCCTCGGGTACAAGGAAAATAAATTTACTCATAAATTACATCTTTCGAGCACTGGGCCTCTATTGCCCGAGCACCATCCATCATGATGGGAAAGTACTGCTCGGGGTGCCTGTGCTCCTTCCTAGGGGGCGGAGGTCCAGTGGCCACTTTGACTGGCTTGGTCTTCGGCCAGTGCACCATGGTTTTGCCAAAGGCCATCCGAGCTCCCTCAATGCATACAGAGCGCTTCCAGGCGTCAATCCGGGGAGTGGCGTCGTACAGCTTCTGCACCAAGCCGAAATAGCTGCTCGGCAGCGGCTCCGAAGGCCACAGCTTGACACAGAGGTCCTTCATCGCCGGCTCCGCCATCCGATGCACCTCCATCAGCTGCTTCATCTGGTTGTTGAGGAGGGGAGGGTGTTCGGGCGCCTGAAACTGCGCCCAAAACAGCCTCTGCTCGGCACGACCCTCCTGGGTTGCAAAGACCCTAGCCGCATCCCATGCACTCCTCGGGAGGTCCGCAAAGGCGCCTGGGGAACGCCACACTCGCGTGAGCAAAGCGAACCTGTTACCACCAAAGACACTTTGCAGTAAGTATGGTTTACCATCCGCAATAAGTTTAACTTGGCGGAGTTCCTCTTGGTTGCCTCGCGCCTCCGTCCGCGCCTCCTTAGGTGCTGATCCCAGAGAGGTTAGCTCTGCGGACTGATCCTTATTCTTCTACTCTGGCCTCGTGCTTCTGGCTAACGGTTCTTACCTTAGCCAGTTCGGCAGCGGCCTGTTCGGCCGCAGCCTTCTGCTCCGCAGCTTCCAGCCGAGCCTTCCTCAGCTCGGCCTTGAGGTTCTCGACCTCCACGACAGCAGCTGCAATAATATCAGTTGCACCCTGTTTAGCTTAAACTACTTAAACCTTACATAAAAACTGTTGTAGTAAACAGTGTAGTTCGGACTTGCCTTGCGCCTCGTCGAACCGCTTATTTAGCAGGCCGAGGTCGTCCTCGGAGCTCTTGAGCTTCCGGTTCAGCTCGGCCAACTCCTCGACGTTGGCGGCTGCCGCCGAGGATGACGCCTGCACATTAGACTCAGCATATTAGACTCCCAGGTTATCCATTTTCGATCCTCTGCCCGGCTTTTTTCAAACCAGCCAGAGTCTCGGGGGCTACTGCTCACTCTACTATCATCCATACATCAAATCCATTCGACCCCCGCCTAAGTTTTTCAAACTTATCCAAGGCTCGGGGGCTACTGTGTATGAGGTTACATATTCATATAAAGGAAATTTTCTAAGGAAAAGGCATTACATGGCCTACCTTGAAGATCGTGAGAAGGCCGCCGAAGACTTTGCAACACCGCGCCTATAAGGACACGGTGCTCTTTGGCGATTGAGGAGCTGGTTAAAGCTTCCTCCATCTCGTCTAGCCACCCGGTCGAAACCCGCTCTGGAGCGGGCGGGGGTGGCAGGGGCACCTCGGCTCCTCCTTCTGTGGAGACCGGAGTGTCTGACTCCGGGTGCCTTGACGGCTCCGGAGCCACTCTTGGGGAGAGCTCAGATTGTCCGGGCTCCCCCTCTTCGTTCACCAGAGGGGCTCTCCCCACCTGGTCTTCGGTGGCCGAGGTATGCACCTCGGCCATAACGGTGTCGCCCCCTCCCCCTGTGTACGGCACGGGAGGGGTCCTTGCTACTTGTAGCTTGCGTTGGTATTTTCCCCGAAGAGGAAGGGATGATGCAGCACAGTAGAGATAAGTATTTCCCTCAGTTATGAAACCAAGGTTATCGAACCAGTAGGAGAATCACGCAACACCTCGTTAGCAGCACCTGCACACAAACAACAAATCCTTGCACCCAACGCAAACGAGGGGTTGTCAATCCCTCGGCGGTCAATTGCAACATTAAATTGTATGTGATAGATAGATAGATTGAAACAAAAATAAAAAATAAAATAAATAAAAGAAAATGGCAGCAATATTTTTAGGGTTTTAGTAATATGATTTAGATAGACCCGGGGGCCATAGTTTTCACTAGAGGCTTCTCTCAAGAAAATAGCATACGGTGGGTAGACAAATTATTGTTGGGAAATTGATAGAAAAGCAAATAATCATGACGATATCCAAGGCAATGATCATGTATATAGGCATCACGTCCGAGACAAGTAGACCGACTCTTGCCTGCATCTACTACTATTACTCCACACATCGACCGCTATCCAGCATGCATCTAGTGTATTAAGTCCATAAAGAACGGAGTAACGCCTTAAGAACGATGACATGATGTAGACAAGATAAACTCACGTATGAATGAACCCCATCTTTTTACACTTAATAGCAACGATACATACGTGTCATGTCCCTTTCTGTCACTGGGATTGAGCACCGCAAGATCGAACCCATTACAAAGCACCTCTTCCCATGGCAAGATAAATCAATCTAGTTGGCCAAACCAAATCAATAGATCGGAGAAGAAATATGAAGCTATAATAATCATGCATAAAAGAGATCAGAGAAGACTCAAATAATATTCATGGATAATCTGATCATAAACTCACAATTCATCGGATCCCAACAAACACACCGCAAAAAGTGATTACATCGGATAGAACTCCAAGAACATCGAGCAGAACATTGTATTGAAGATCAAAAAGAGAGAAGAAGCCATCTAGCTACTAACTATGGACCCGAAGGTCTGTGGTAAACTACTCACGCATCATCGGAAGGGTAGCAAGGTTGATGTAGAGCCCCTCCGTGATCGATTCCCCCTCCGGCGGAGTAACGGAGAAGGCCTCCAGATGGGATCTCTCTGGAACAGAAACTTGCGGCGGCGAAAAAATTATTTCGTGGACTCCCCTGAGGGTTTCTGATTTTTCCTGAATTTATAGTGGTGGAATTAGGTCAAACGGAGCTGAGGTGGCCCATGAGGCACCAGGGCGTGCCTGCCCCCCCCCCCCCAGGCGCGCCCTGGTGGCTCGTGGCCACCTCCTCTGGCGTCTGGTCTTCTCCCGAAGCTTCTAGTGTTTATCTTGTCCAGAAAAAAATCTCCAAAAAGTTTCGTGGCATTTGGACTTCGTTTGGTATTGATTTTCTGTAAAACAAAAACAGGACAGAAAACAGCAACTAGCACTGGGCACTAAGTTAATAGGTTAGTCTCCAAAAATGATATATAATTGCTCTAAATGCATATAAAAACACCCAAGATTGATAATATAACATCATGGAACAATCAAAAATTATAAATACGTTGGAGACGTACCAGCATCCCCAAGCTTAATTCCTGCTCGTCCTCGAGTAGGTAAATGATAAAAACAGAATTTTTGATGTGGAATGCTGCCTATCATATTCATCACATATTCTTTTCTTTTATAGCATGGACATTGGACTTGAATGATTGAAAGCAATAGTCTATAATTTGACATGAAGATATAAATACTCAAGAATGCTAACAAGCAACCATGTCTTTCAAAATATCAACGCTAAAGAAAGTTATCCCTAGACCATTATGCTCAATCATCGATCCATTCATGAAACACACTCAAATATTAGCTACATACAATGCACAAGTATGACAATAGTGCTCTCTAGTTGGTGCTTTATAAGAGAAGATGGAGACTCAACTAAAAATAAAACTACCATAAAAGTAAATAGATAGGCCCTTCGCAGAGGGAAGCAGAGATTTGTCAAATGTGCCAGAGCTCAAGGCTGAAATTAAAGAGATAAAATATTTTGAGAGGCATGCTTTTCCTGTCAACAAAAATGACCGAGAATTCCCATTATTTTCCATTCTAGACACATCATAGGCGGTTCCCAAACAGAAAGTAAAGTTTATTTCCTTTCCACCATTCTTTCACAATCCATGGCTAGCCGTATCCACGGGTGCCCTCCAAACCAACACTTTCCAAGGAATTTTGTTGTTATTAATTTTTGATTCATTGTGGGACTGGGCATCCCTATTACCAACCATCCTCTCGTGCAATGACAAGTGAATAAACACTCATCGTGAGAATAACACACCTAGCATGCAAAATAATGGCCACCCCCTGCCGCTTCATGAGCGGTACGGGCACACAAAATGGAAAATTTATTTTGAAAATTAGAGTTGGCACACACAAATTTGCTTGGAACGGCATTGAAATACCGCATATAGGTAGATATGGTGGACTCATTTGGCACAACTTGGATTTAAGGATTTTGGATGCACAAGCAGTATTTCCGCTTAGTACAAATGAAGGCTAGCAAATAGATTGAGAAGCAACCAACCAAAAAGCGAAAACGGTCATAAACATGCATTAAACATAACTAACACCGAATAATGCACCATAAGTAGGATATAATTTCTTTGCATAACTATTGACTTGATGTGCATGCATAGGGAATCACAAACCTTAACACTAATATTCTTACTAAATCACAATTACTCACTAACATGACTCACATATTATCATTTCCATATCGCAAAACTATTGCAAGGAATCACGCTTATCATATCCAATGATCTATATGAAAGTTTTTATTATATCCCTCTTGAATATTCATCACTTTGGGACTAAATTCATATCTTGTGCAAATTACTGTTACTATTATCAACTCTCAAAAAGATTTAAGTGAAGCATGAGAGTGCCAATATTTCTTCAAATTTTCAATCTTATCAATTCTCAAAATAATATAAGTGAAGCATGAGAATTCATTTCTTCAAAATTTCAATCAACTCTCAAAATAATATAAGTGAAGCATGAGAGTTTATTTCTTCAAAATATAGCCACCATCGTGCTCAAAAAGATTTAAGTGAAGCACTAGAGCAACTGCCTAGCTCAAAAAATTTAAGTAAAGCACATAGAGTATTCTAACAAATGATGATAAATGTGTGGCTCTCTCAAGATAGGTGTGTTCAGCAAAGATGATTGTGACAAACTAAAAAGCAAACAAAGCAAAGACTCATATAATACAAGACGCTCCAAGCAAAACACATATCATGTGACGAATAAAAATATAGCTCCAAGTAAAATTACCGATGGTTGGTAGAAGAAAAAGGGGATGGCTTCCGGGGAATCCCCAAGCTTAGACGCTTGAGTCTTCCTTGAATATTACCTTGGGGTGCCTCGGGCATCCCCAATCTTAGGCTCTTACTACTCCTTATTCCTTCATCCATCGTGACCTCACCCAAAACTTGAAAACTTCAATCACACAAAACTCAACAAAACCTTCGTGAGATCCGTTAGCATAACAAAATAAATCACTACTCTAAGTATTGTTGCAAACCCATTCATATTTTATTTTTGCATTATACCTACTGTACTCTAACTTCACCATGCCTTATACCCCCCGATACAATCCATAGATTCATCAAAACAAGCAAGTAGTGCATCAAAAACAGAATCTGTCAAAAACAGAACAGTCTGTAGCAATCTATTTAAAAGCCATACTTCTGTAACTCCAAAAATTCTGAAAAATTAGGACAACGTGGGGAATTCATATACCAATACTGTGTAAAAATTTCAGATTTTCTAACGCTCCAGTACAGAAAAAAAAATCGGGCACTGGACGCAAAACTTTCTGTTTTCCAAACAGCATCAATTATACTATCTTCCAAATCATCCCAAAGGTTTTACTTGGCACAAAAACTAATTAAAAACACAATCATACCAGTAGCATAATTGTGAAAACACACAATAACAGAAAAAAAATACTTTATTCATTGGGTTGCCTCCCAACAAGCGCTATTGTTTTATGCCCCTAGCTAGGCATAATGCATAGTTTCAAGTATTGTCATCTTTGGTTTCCAACTCCTCAGTCACACATCCATTTTTTCTAATAGATTTAGCATAGGTGCTTCTCACCATCACACTTCTAGGCACAAAATCAAGAATTTTACTTTTGTGAATAGGTTCCTTAATTATACCAATGAAATCGGGGTGCACGCTAATCATTTTAAGATCCTCATTTCCCTTACCATACATAAACTTGCAATTCTTGCTAGGAGTAATTTTTTCAATAGTTTTAGCAGAAGAAAAAGCAGAACCTAATTTATTAATAATTTCCTCCAACTTATTGATCCTAGCGGGACTTTGTTCCACCCTTTCATTAATTATTGGTTCTTTCTCTTTTAGCATCTTAAGAGTAATACCTACTTTTGATCCAAATTGAGTGACATGGTTATGAATCTTTTTATCTAAATTTTCAATATGCTCAATGGTAGGCATTCTGTTTTCAATAGCATCTAACCTTTGCATAACATGTTCCAAGGTCAAAGTTGTTTCATTAATAGTAATAGGTGGTGATCCCACTAAATTTCCCATAGCATTAAAAGCATCTGTAGAGGGACACATTAAGAAATTCACTCCAGTAATAGTATCAAGCACAAATCGATACCAAGAAGTAATGCCCACATAAAAATTGCGAAGAAGGATGGTAGAGGATTGCTTACGAGTTGATCTATTATGAGCATCACAAATCCTATACCAAGCATCTTTTAAATTATCTCCTCCCCTTTGTTTAAAATTAAGTACTTCATTTTCAAAGGTAATAGTAACGAGCGAAGAATTAGCCATAATGATAAAGCAAGCAAAAAGCAAACAAGAAAAAGGCAAACGGAAAATATTTTTCTAAAAATGTTTTAGAAGTGGGGGAGATGAAAATGAGAGGCAAATGGAAAATAAAATAAATGCAAGGAGATGAGAGTTTATGCAAAGGTACTTGATAGATGTTGATGATGTCTCCCCGGCAACAGCGCCAGAAATTCTTCCTGCTACTTGTAGCTTGCGTTGGTATTTTCCCCGAAGAGGAAGGGATGATGCAGCGCAGTAGAGATAAGTATTTCCCTCAGTTATGAAACCAAGGTTATCGAACCAGTAGGAGAATCACGCAACACCTCATTAGCAGCACCTGCACACAAACAACAAATCCTTGCACCCAATGCAAACGAGGGATTGTCAATCCCTCGGCGGTCAATTGCAAAATTAAATTGTATGTGATAGATAGATAGATTGAAACAAAAATACAAAATAAAATAAATAAAAGAAAATGGTAGCAATATTTTTAGGGTTTTAGTAATATGATTTAGATAGACCCGGGGGCCATAGTTTTCACTAGAGGCTTCTCTCAAGAAAATAGCATACGGTGGGTAGACAAATTACTGTTGGGCAATTGATAGAAAAGCAAATAATCATGACGATATTCAAGGCAATGATCATGTATATAGGCATCACGTCCGAGACAAGTAGACCGACTCCTGCCTGCATCTACTACTATTACTCCACACATCGACTGCTATCCAGCATGCATCTAGTGTATTAAGTCCATAAAGAACGGAGTAACGCCTTAAGAACGATGGCATGATGTAGACAAGATAAACTCACGCATTAATAAACCCCATCTTTTTACCCTTAATAGCAATGATACATACGTGTCATGTCCCTTTCTGTCACTGGCA
This sequence comes from Elymus sibiricus, assembly GCA_039707655.1. Taxonomy (NCBI): domain Eukaryota; kingdom Viridiplantae; phylum Streptophyta; class Magnoliopsida; order Poales; family Poaceae; genus Elymus; species Elymus sibiricus. The sequence goes on along the minus strand of CM077668.1, from coordinate 394,512,552 downwards.
TTGAGCACCGCAAGATCGAACCCATTATAAAGCACCTCTTAACATGGCAAGATAAATCAATCTAGTTGGCCAAACCAAATCAATAGATCAGAGAAGAAATACGAAGCTATAATAATCATCCATAAAATAGGTCAGAGAAGACTCAAATAATATTCATGGATAATCTGATCATAAACTCACAATTCATCGGATCCCAACAAACACACCGCAAAAAGTGATTACATCGGATAGAACTCCAAGAACATCGAGGAGAACATTGTATTGAAGATCAAAAAGAGAGAAGAAGCCATCTAGCTACTGCCTATGGACCCGAAGGTCTGTGGTGAACTACTCATGCATCATCGGAAGGGCGGCAAGGTTGATGTAGAGCCCCTCCGTGATCGATTCCCCCTCCGGCGGAGTACCGGAGAAGGCCTCCAGATGGGATCTCTCGAGAACAGAAACTTGCAGCGGTGGAAAAAGTATTTCGTGGACTCCCCTGAGGGTTTCTGATTTTTCCTGAATTTAAAGTGGTGGAATTAGGTCAAACGGAGCTCTGTGGGCCCCATGAGGTACCAGGGTACCAGGGCACGCCTGCCCCCCCCCCCAGGCGCGCCCTGGTGCCTCGTGGGCACCTAATGGGGCTTCTGGCCTCCTCCCGAAGCTTCTAGTGTTTATCTTGTCCAGAAAAAAATCTCCAAAAAGTTTCGTGGCATTTGGACTTCGTTTGGTATTGATTTTCTGTAAAACAAAAACAGGGCAGAAAACAGCAACTGGCACTGGGCACTAAGTTAATAGGTTAGTCTCCAAAAATGATATATAATTGCTGTAAATGCATATAAAAACATCCAAGATTGATAATATAACAGCATGGAACAATAAAAACTTATAGATACGTTGGAGACGTATCATGGGGGGTCCGGATCTGAAGGCAGGGATTGCCCCCCAATCCGCGCTCCATGGCTCTGTGATATAGAACCACTCCTTCTGCCAGATCTTGACGGTCTCGATGAAAGTGCCCTCTGGCCACTCAACCCAGGGGAGTTTGCTGACCATCGCCCCCCCCCCCCCCCCGCAGTCCGCCTGTTGGCCGTCGACGATCTTCGGCTTGACGTTGAACACCTTCAGCCACAGGCCGAAGTGTGGTCGGACCCGAAGAAAGGCCTCACAAATGATGATGAAGGCCGAGATGTGCAGGAAGGAATTTGGGGCAAGATCATGAAAATCCAGCCCATAGAAAAGCATCAAGCCCCTAACGAAGGGGTGGAGGGGAAAACCTAGCCCCCGGATGAAATGAGGGAGGAACACCACCCTCTCACCCGACCTCGGCGTGGGGATGACTTGCCCAGCCTGTGGAGCGCGGTGAGCGACGTTGGCGGGGAGGTAGCCCACGTTCTTCAGCTCCAAGATGGTGCTCTCGGTGACGATGGAAGCCTCCCACTTGCCCTTAGAACCAGAGCCATCCATGGCTGGGTTGAGGAGATGGATGGAGAAGTTCTTGGAAGGGAGAACGGATCTGGGCGCTGGAGCTCAAGAGATTGGGAGGGCAACGGCGAAGGAGGAAGTGAGAGCATGCGAAGGAAATGGTGGCCGCTCCCCTTTTATGGGCTGCTGTAAAACCAAGGGTCCTTTTACTGCGCCGCAGGCTTCGCCGTTTCCCCGTATAATCGTGCCATTATGCGCGCGTGGGATAGTGCAAATAATTGATCATATCCCTTAAAAACAGGGCACGATCTCCATATCGATGAGACGCGCCAATGGAGGAACCGCCTTGAACCGCGAATCGAGTTTTCATAAACCAACTCGTGGTCGTGGCGGGTCGTGACCCTTCGGCAAAAGTTGTCAGATAGGGTCACTGTTTACACCTATGCGACTAGCCTTCGGGGCTAAGTTATCGGTACACTTCGGCGACCGAAGCATAATTCGGGGAACATATGGTTAGGCAGCCCTTGAGGATTTGATCTAGAGGGGTTGCAGGCTTGGCACAAGTACCACAGGAGGGAAGGAACTGGTCCACAAAGCCGATGGTGTTCGGCATATACCTTGGCTTCAAAGACTAGTTCGGGGGCTACTGAGGGTGTCCCGGACTAGGGGGTACTCGGGCTGCCGGTCTATCTCCTATAGGCCGGACTATTGGGCCGCTCTTGACTCATCGAAGGAATGCCGGATTGCGGGCGACCCCGTGCACCAGAAGGAAACCTCCGAAGACTTGGTGTCTCCTCCAAGAAATATTTAGCGTAACCGGCATGTTTATCCCCTGATGGCAACCGACCATATGTAACCCTAGATCCCTCTGGTGTCTATATAAACCAGAGGGTTTAGTCCGTAGAGGCAGAAAAACCATTATCATCATACCCACCTAGGGTTTAGCCCATCCGATCTCGAGGTAGATCAACTCTATAATCGTCATACAATCACATCAATACAATCAAGCAGGACGTAGGGTTTTACCTCTTTGAGAGGGCCCGAACCTGGGTAATCGATGTCTCTGCGTTCCTTGTTATCCATTGACTCAAAGATCCACAGTTCGGACCCCCTACCCGAGATCTGCCGGTTTTGGTACCGACATTGTGGGCTGTAAGTGGGTATTCAAAAAGAAGCTAAGGCCTGATGGTACTATTGATAAGTACAAGGCGCGTCTTGTGGCCAAGGGCTACACTCAGAAAGAAGGCGAAGATTACTTTGACACCTATTCACCTGTTGCTAGGATGACCGCCATTCGGGTGCTACTTTCCCTGGCTGCCTCTTATGGTCTTATCATTCATCAAATGGATGTAAAGACAGCTTTCCTCAATGGAGAGTTGGAAGAGGAAATCTATATGGATCAGCCTGACGGGTTTGTGGTAAAGGGTGAAGAGAGAAAGGTGTGCAAATTGTTAAAATCTTTGTATGGTCTGAAACAGGCACCTAAGCAATGGCATGAGAAGTTTGAAAGAACTCTGACTTCTGCAGGATTTTTCATAACGAGGCTGGTAGGTGTGTTTACTATCGCCATGGTGGGGGCAATAGTGTCATATTATGTTTGTATGTGGATGACATACTGATCTTTGGTACAAACATTGATGCGATCAATGTGGTCAAGTCTTTTCTATCAAAGAGTTTTGATATGTAAGATCTGGGAGAAGCCGATGTGATTCTAAACATCAAACTTATTAAGAATGAGAGTGGGATTAATCTAACGCAATCTCGCTATGTTGAGAAGGTCTTGAGCCTGTTTGGCTTTATGGATAGCAACCCTTCTTCAACACCTTTTGATCCCAGCGTGACACTCAGAAAGAACAAGAAAGGAACGAGAGATCAATTAAGATACTCTCAAATTGTTGGTTCACTCATGTACTTAGCTAGCGCTACAAGACCAGATATCTCTTTTGCTGTGAGCAAACTGAGTAGGTTCATGTCCAACCCGGGTGATGATCATTGGCATGCACTAGAAAGGGTCTTGCGCTATCTGAGAGGTACTATGAGTTACGGAATTCACTATTCAGGGCATCCTGCTATGCTACAAGGATATAGTGATTCGAATTGGATTTCCGATGTTGATGTACTCTACGCCACAAGTGGGTATGTATTTAGTCATGGAGGTGGCGCAGTGTCATGGAGGTCTTGTAAACAAACCATATTGATGAGGTCAACTATGGAAGCAGAACTAACTGCTTTAGACACAGCCACTGTTGAGGCAGAATGGCTGCGTGAGCTCTTTATGGACTTGCCTGTGGTTGAAAAACCTGTATCGGCTATTCTTATGAATTGTGACAACCAAACGGTTATCGCTAAAGTGAACAATTCTAAGGATAATGCGAAGTCATCAAGACATGTGAAGAGACGTTTGAAGTCTGTCAGGAAATTGAGAAACTCCGGAGTAATAACTGTTATGTATATTCAAACAGACAAAAACCTGGCAGATCCCTTTACAAAGGGACTATCACGAAATGTGATAGATATTGCATCGAGGGAGATGGGTATGAGACCCATAGATGTTACACCATAGTAGTAACCCAACCTTTGTGATCGGAGATCCCGTGAATTAGGACCTGGGAAGAACAATCTATTGGTTAACAGAGGAGAGTAACTAGTGACCGTCTCTAAGTGAAGATGCAAAACTCTTAGAGCTGTAAGGCTTAGAGCTGTAAGGCAGGTTGGCAGCATGCCTTAATGTGGTTCTATTGGCTATGATTAGCAAAGATGCTGTCCTACAGAGCAGTCTTGAAAGAATGCACCTATATGAGCTCCGACTATAAACGTCACAGTCTATGAGACTTGGGTGATCTCTAGTAAGCTCACGAAGAGACCAGGGAGTACGACGTATATGCTAATATAATTGGATCATATAACCATCCCTCAACGTGCGATAAAGAATCACTCCCAAGTTCCTATTAGGGGAGAACATAAGATAGAAATTGTTTGTATGGTACGAAACCACCTCAAAGTTATCCTTTCTGATCGATCTATTGAGCTATTCCTATAAGTGTCACAAACAGCCCTAGAGTTCGTACTAAAATAACACCATATGATACACATCAACCAACTCTAATGTCACCTAGATACTCCAATGTCACCACAAGTATCCGTGAGTTGATTATACGATATGCATCAAACAACTTCATAATCACAATATTCAATCCACACAAAGAACTCCAAGGAGCACCCCAAAGTTTCTACCGGAGAAAAGATAATGAAAATGTGCATCAATCCCTATGCATAGATTACCCCAATGTCACCTCGGGAATCCGCGAGTTGAGTGCCAAAACATATATCAAGTGAATCAATATAATACCCCATTGTCACCACGGGTATTCATATGCAAGACATACATCAAGTGTTCTCAAATCTGAATATTCAATCCGACAATAACGAAACCTCAAAGGGAAAAGATTCGATTCATCACAACAAAGATAGAGAGGGAAGAAACACCATATGATCCAACTATATTAACAAAGCTCGCGATACATCAAGATCATGCCAAATCAAGAACACGAGAGAGAGAGAGAGATCAAACACATAGCTACTGATACAAACCCTCAACCCCGAGGGTGAACTACTCCCTCCTCGTCATGGAGACCGCCGGGATGATGAAGATGGCCTCCGGTGATGATTCCCCCCCTCCGGCAGGGTGCCGGAAAAGGGTTGTTAGATCGTGGAGGTACAGAGGCTTGCGGCGGCGTAAAAACTCATCTAGGGTTATTTCTGGGGGTTTCTCTATTATAGGATTTTTCAGCGTTGGAATCAGGTCAGACGGAGCCACGTGGGCCCCACGAGGTACCAGGGCGCACCTGGGGGATGGCGCGCCCTGGTGCCTCGTGGGCATTGTGTGGCCCCCCTCCAGTGGGTCTTGGTTCTAGTATTTTTTATTTATTCCATAAAAAATCTCCAGAAAGTTTCATCCAATTCCAAGAACTTTTATTTCTGCACAAAAAACAACACCATGGCAATTCTGCTGAAAACAACGTTAGTCCGGGTTAGTTCTAATCAAATCATACCAAAACCATATAGAATTGTTATAAACATGGCATGAATACTTCATAAATTATAGATACGTTGGAGACATATCAGCATCCCCAAGCTTAATTCCTGCTCGTCCTTGAGTAGGTAAATGATAAAAGAAATAATTTATGAAGTGTGAATGCTAGCATAGTGCATAAGTTTGATCAATGATAATTTCAATCACTTTTTCTAGCATCAATATATATCATAATCAGTAGCTCATCTCATAAAACTTCTCATGATCAAGTAGCAAGCTATTCACATGTTTAAAGTATAGGCCATAAACTTTCTTGAAAACTAACAAACTATGTTCTCAGTCATCAAACAATTGCAATTCATCTTATTTTCAGGAAGGGTCTATGTAAGACCTTTGATCTAGCAAATTCCACATACTCAACCATCATTTAGTCTTCCATGATTGCTGACACTCAAAGCATATTTTTAGAACAAACCGTTTCAGTCAAACACATAGGAAGATAGGGGCTTAATGTTTCGCCTCCCAACTTATTTATCTCAGGGATAATGTCAACAATAATAACTCATGATCACCTATATTCAACTGGATATATGTGCCTGGATCTTTCCCTGCCACATAATGCTTGCCAACTAAAGAATAAATAGAGCGGAATAGGGATGAACATTAATGACTCTTGCATAAAAATAAATACAGAAAAGTAAAAGATAGGCCCTTCGCAGAGGGAAGCAGATGTTGTCATGCGCCTTTTGTTGTTGGATGCACAAGCCCTTAATGCAAAGGAACGTCATGTTATATTGCCCCTTGTGATAGCAACCTCCATTATGCAGTCCATCGCTTTTATTTCTTTACCATCACAAGTTCGTACAATGCTTATTTTCCCTTGAAATAAAAGATCATACATATTTTAGGAGCAATTTTTATTGCTTTTTGCACCGATGACAACTTACTTGAAGGATCTTATTCAATCCATAGGTAGATATAGTGGACTCTCATGGCAAGAAACTGGGTTTAAGGGTTTTTGGATGCACAAGTAGTATCTCTACTTAGTACGAATTTTTAGCTAGCAAAAGATCCTAAGCAAGCACCACATGTTAGAGGATCCATGACAATATAACTTCTATGTGAATATAAACAAACATAACTCATTACGTTGTCTTCCTTGTCCAACGTCAACTAATTTGCTCAAGTTTGAAAATAATTAATGGGGGCTCACAATCATAGAAGATGTCCAAGATAGTATATTTATATGTGAAATTTCTCTTCCTTCAAAATTCTTTCATGAATTGTTCAAGTGACCAATGCTATGTTTGTTAACTTTCAATAAATTTTACCACTTATACTTCTTGTATGTGAAGTCACTACTCCCCATGGGACAAGAATATGAAGCATATAAAATTTCAAATTTATGATATTCAATTTATTTCAACCATTTACTCATAGGATATATGTGAAGCACAAGAGTAAATGACAAACTACTCCAAAAAGATATAAGTGAAGGCCAAATGAGTAGTTAAGTAAATAGGTAGCTATGTGAGGATTCTCTCTCATTTAAAAATTTCAGATCTTGATAATTTTATTCAAACAACAAACAAAACAAAAATAAAAGTACACTCCAAGAATAGCACATAACATGTGGACAAGTAAAAACTTAGGCTAACCGATAGGTGTTGATGAAGAAAGGTGGGATGCCAACCGGGGCATCCCCAAGCTTAGTTGCTTGAGACTTCTTAGAATAAATACTTGGGATGTCGGGCATCCCCAAGCTTGAGCTCTTGTGTCTCCTTAATTCCTCTCATATCATGGTTTCCCTAAATCTCAAGAACTTCATCCACACAAAACTCAACAAGAACTCGTGAGAAAAGTTAGTATAAATCAACTCAAAAGCTTAACATTCTCTACTGTAGCAAATCACAAAAATTATAATTAAACATTGCATAGTAAATGCCTCTGCATATTTAATACTCCTATCCTCAAATAGAAACATTAAACAAGCAAACATATGCAAACAATGCAACTATAACAGCAATCTGCCAAAACAGGACAGTCTGTAAAGGGTGAATAAGAATCCATACTTCCCTAACTCCAAAAATTATGAAAACTTACCACGTGACAGAGAACTCATGCATGCTTACTGTGTAAAAATTTCAGATTTTTATCATGTTCTGACTATTCAGGAATATTCTGGACATAACAGAAAACTTTCTGTTTTCAACCAGCAACACATAAACTTGCAAACTGAGCATGGTAAAGGCTATAATTGGCATTTTATTGAACTAAAAGATACAAAACATGATTATTGATAAAAGCAATCAAATATCAACAGAAGAAAATGACGCTCCAAGCAAAACTCATATTATGTGACGAATAAAAATATAGCTCCGAGTGAGGTTACCGATAGTGTTGAAGACGAAAGAGGGGATGCCTTCCGGGGCATCCCCAAGCTTAGACGCTTGAGTCTTCCTTGAATATTACCTTGGGGTGCTTTGGGAATCCCCAAGCTTAGGTTCTTGCCACTCCTTATTCTCCTCATATCGATATCTCACCCAAAACTTGAAAACTTCAATCACACAAAACTTAATGGAACTTGTGAGGTAGGTTAGTATGATAAAAATAAATCATCCACTTAGATACTATCAAGACAAGTTTCATAATTGTTCTCACATAATACCTATTGTATTCTATCATTTACACAATTTATATTACTCAATATAAGCTATGGAAACACTAAAACAAGCAAACTATGCATCGAAAACAGAATCTGTCAAAAACAGAACAGCATGTAGTGAGCGATTTAAAAAGCATACTTATGTAGCTCCAAAAATTCTGAAAAATTAGGAAAACATAAATAATCTGTAAACCAATACTCTATAAAAATTTCATAATTTTCTCACTCTCTAGTACAGAATAGAAATTCCAGCACTGGACGCAAAAGTTTCTGTTTTTGCACATAATCAAATCAACAAGCATCCACACTATCCCAAAGGCTTTACTTGGCACATTATTGAGAGAAAACATATAAAACATGATTAATACAGTAGCTTAATCATGTGAACACACAAAAACAGTAGGTATAAATATTGGGTTGTCTTCCAACAAGCGCTTTTCTTTAATGCCTTTTTAGCTAGGCATGATGATGTCAATGATGCTCACATAAAAGTAAAGAATTGAAACACAAAGAGAGCATCATGAAGAATATGACTAGCACATTTAAGCCTAACCCACTTCCTGTGCATAGGTATTTTGTGAGCAAACAATTTGTGGGAGCAAGAATCAACTAGCATAGGAAGGCAAAACAAGTATAACTTCAAAACTTTCAACACATAGAGAGGAAACTTGATATTAATGCAACACCTACAAGCATATGATCCTCTCTCATAATAATTTTCAGTAGCATCATGAATGAATTCAAAAATATATCCATCACACAAAGCATTCTTTTCATGATCCACAAGCATAGAAATTTTATTACTCTCCACATAAGCAATTTTCTTCTCATTCATAATAGTGGGAGCAAATTCAACAAAATAACTATCATGAGATACTTGATTGGCATAATCCAATTGAAAATTAAAATCATGATGACAAGTTTTATAGTTATCATTATTTTTATAGCATACATGTCATCACAATAATCATCAAAGATAGTAACTTTGTTGTCATAATCAATTGAAACCTCTTCCAAAATAGTGGAATCATCATTAAATAAAGTGTGACCTCTCCAAATCCACTTTTATCATTATAATCATCATAAATAGGAGG